>CM064873.1:41471331-42671331 GCA_032719365.1 Prinsepia uniflora
ATTTTCGGACGGTTTGGAGGGTGCTTCACGGCGGAGGAAGCCGTGAGGGTGGTCGGGAAAAACAGGGCCGTGAGACCCTTTAATTTTGGTTAGGATTTAGGAGGTTTTGGTTAGTTGTGTTGATTGGGATAGATTGGAAATGAGAAAATAGGATTTTTAGGATTGAAATGGGACAAAACGGACGAAAAATGAAGAGTGTAGGGGCCTGGACCGGTCACGCCGGTCCAGTTAGACCGGAATTGCAGAGAAAACCGGACCGGCCCGGTCGGACCGGTTCAATCGCTGGAGACGACGGGCACTGTAGCGGCGCATGAGGCCCACGCGCATGCAACTTCCAGTGGCGCGTGTGGGCGCGTGCTAGGGTTTTTGGGGATGTGTTCAACATACGAAATTATCTATTCGATGTAACGAACATTTTGGGACTGGTTTCGAGTCGATCGGACACCGTCTCGATATGTTTCGGGGCATCGTAAGGTTTAGGTTCGGGATTAAAAATAGTTAAAAATACGGGAAAATTACGGGGCTTTAGTGAGGGGTTATATAAGTAGTTAGTAACCCTCTAAATTAATTTGGACAGGTTTGGAAGTCCCGGTGACAGTGATCGGCTCGGGGAGCCGTATGGCACGCGTTTCGAGGCGCGGCTTCGTACGGTCTGTGAGTGGACCTTGTTTTCTAAATTGGTGCATGCATAAATGTTTATTATATGTTTTAAATACTTGTTTGTGATGCCATGAGTGCATTTGGATGTGCGGTTACGTATAGGCACGTATTTCGAGGTTTCGGCCCTATACGGTGCCTATACGGGGCTGTATGTCTTTATTGGTCTGAATGAAATGGTTTTGGATTTCCAAAAGGATAATGAATGTGATTTGATGATTTTTATTTGGATATTTGTAAACTATATGGTTTCACGTATTTCGAGGCGATTTACGTGCCTGTACGTGTATTGTGATTGGCTTCCCTATGAGGTCAATCGATCGTATTGTGGTAATCGGTTGAGCAGGTAACCGATAGGTTTGGTTTTGGTACGTCTCGGTAGACGTGAACGAGATTTCAGGTTTTGGAATCAGATTTCTGGATGACGATTCAGGATTTGATTTTGGAACTTGAAAGAGGATTTCTGTATTTGGGTTTTGGAATCGGATTCTGGATGTCATCTAATGCTCATTTACTTGTCTTTTGTGTGCTTTAATTGTCATCCGTAGTAGAAAATGATCAATCTTGTGAAGTGTTTGAAGAATTAGAAAAGTTCTTAAAAGCATGGAAATAAAGAAAGAAGGAGTCTTGAAGCCTCAAGCACACAAAGGTGGGCCTTGTGATCCGAAAATAGAAGTCTTTAATGCCAAGATTGTTCCTTGCCACATAAGGAAGGTCTGAGCATTCCAGAAATGGAAAGTGCCAAATAAGGAAGGTCTGAGCATTCCAGAAGAGGAAAGTGACGTCCAAGGAAGTCTTAAGAAGGCCCAAGAACGCACCTTGCTCCATTAGGGAAGTCCAAGACATCAGGAATCTTCATTGCCACACATCACAAAGCGGATTTCAGCCAAGAAATAAGACAAGGGCCTGATTTTTAGGACCCTTGTTGCCCTGTTAGGAAAAAACGTTTTTAGGATATAATTCCTTATTTTAGGTCAGATTAGGAGTCTTTAAGTTAGGGATAACTTCCCATTTATTCTCCTAACTTCTAGGGATTGTAGACTACTATTTAAAGGAGTTTACTCTCTGATTTCAGGGGCTCCAAAAAACCCTAGCCGCATTATTGTTTATTTTTATTTTTAGGAACCTCTCTTGAACGTTTTTGAGGGAGGAGAGGGCTGAATGCAAGAGGGAGGAGTCGACATCAGAATTACTTCAAGGGTTTCTTCCCCTTTTGGGTTTGATTTCACTCATGCTTTATATTGCTTCTATGTTTTTTTGTTAATCAGGATGTGTAGGTAAATTCATATCTAGTGACAGGACCCGTCCCAACTGGACCTCGATAATCGTGCCCAGTCCTGCTCCCGCCTGATAAATCAACTGAAATCCTGAAACTTTCCTTCAGCACCTTTCAGACAAGGGATAACTGCGCTGAGTTCCGCTCATGCCTCCGCCTCGTGATCAGCCCCGAACGTTGTGCCACGGCCCGGAGGGTCATCAAAAACAGAAAAGTGTGAGTGGACAAAAATATATTCGTTAAAACACATTTTAAAAGACATCATTTACCCTCCAGTTTATCAAACCTGCATGCATAGGGAAAACATATGAAACACAATCACTGGCTTTCAGCCAAACCATCTAACAAGTCAAATTCTCGGCTCTCAGGCCAAACACATGAAAACATAGTCACCTGGCCACACAGACCAGAACTCGTACTCAATACCAGTACGCAACATCAAACAGTACTATGCACAAGGTCACAATCAATTACTCAATCAATCAATCAATCAATCACACTATTCACAAGTGCACAAACCATCACACTGTCACGTCTGCACTACGCGTAGGCCATAACCCCGAGCATTAGCCGTCTGGGAACACCCCAAGCATCGGCTATCTGGGAATATATCTCACCCCGAGTACTAGCCGTCTGGGAACACCCCGAGCTCCGGCTGCCTGGGAACAATCACAATCATATCCCCGAGCTTCGGTCGTCTGGGACCACCCCTAGCTTCTACCGTCTGGGCATCCATAATCACAATGAAAATCATCCCGGGATCATATCCCAAAACATCTCAATCAAATCCTTGACTTCAAACCAAGTCAAAATTGTTACCAACTGGGACTCAAGCCCAAATAGCATTTATACGTAAATCCGTAAAATCATATCGAAAACATTATAATAACCCAAAAATCATCCTTGAATCACCAATTAAGTCAAAATACTCTTTTGGAAACCTTTTTAACTCCGGGCCTAGCCCAAAATACCATTTGCACATTTCCTCGAAAAACGTGCCCGAAAGACCGATTAAAATATTCATTAACTCATAAATAATCAGTCAAACAAATCATAACATCATTGCAAATCAAATCATGCAAGCAATCATGTAAAACATTTAACTATGCATGCATATCAATTTATAAAACAAACGTCCACTCACACACCGTCCAAATCGCTCGCTTCCCGAGCTGCACGCGTTTCCGTAATTTTCGCCACTTTCCAGGAATCCCGAATCCTGTCCACGATCATTACTCAGGGTCATTATTTCTCGTAATTTTCCGGGAATTTAATATTAATTTAAAATATAACATAAACCGTCGGACCCTCGAAACATAATCGAGACGGCGTCCGATCGACTCGCAACCAAAACCAAAAATGTTCATTACATTAAATAGGACAAGTTTCATGTTGAACACACCTCGAGATTCCCCCTCACGCGCCCCCACGCGCCGTCGTAAGCGGCTGCGCGTGGGTGCCACGTGCCTGCTACAGTGCCGTGAACAGTTATCGTTCCAACCCGTCTGACTGGTAAAGGGGTCCTGCGACCCGCGAGGTGACCCGGTTCCATTGCCATCAATTCGACATCATTTTGACCAATTAAAATGTCTGTTAGCATCGTTGTAGACTTAATTAGGGTTCTGTGAAGTCAATATCAAACCTTACCTGAATCCACACGATTCGAGTTTGATCATCGAAGCATAGCCGGTTACTGTTCATCATCCAATCTTCATCAATTATCCCCGTTTTCTTTCAATTGATGCATCAGGAAGCATCGTTGGGTCCTTATAAACATATTCCCCTGATCAATTTCGTGGTTCCACGTCTCAATCTCTTCGACTCAAGCTCGAAAATCCCGAAACCTCATCCTCTCTGTTCTACGACCAATTGACCCCAATTTCCTTCGTTTTTAATCTCGTTCGACTCGTCTCACTCCCAGAAGGCTAAGTGCAACATCAATTTCACTCAAAAACAAGCACAACATCAAATTCGAACCTAGCTTCCTTAAAGGTATTTTCGGGTTTTCTGGGTTTTATGTTGGGTTTCAGTTGAATTCGAGGTCCCAATGTTAAGTCATTATTCATGCATCTTTTTGATGTCATGTAATGCTCATTTACTTGTCTTTTGTGTGATTTAATTGTCATCCATAGTAGAAAATGATCAATCTTGTGAAGTGTGTGCAGAATTAGAAAAGTTCTTAAAAGCATGGAAAGAAAGAAAGGAGTCTTGAAGCCTCAAGCACACAAAGGTGGGCCTTGTCATCCGAAAATAGAAGTCTTTAATGCCAAGATTGTTCCTTGCCACATAAGGAAGGTCTGAGCATTCCAGAAAAGGAAAGTGCCACATAAGGAAGGTCTGAGCATTCCAGAAAAGGAAAGTGACGTCCAAGGAAGTCTTAAGATGGCACAAGAACACACCTTGCTCCATTAGGGAAGTCCAAGACATCAGGAATCTTCATTGCCACACATCACAAGGCGGATTTCAGCCAAGAAATAAGACAAGGGCCTGATTTTTAGGACCCTTGTCTCAGCCCTGTTAGGAAAAAAAGTTTTTAGGATATAATTCCTTATTTTAGGTCAGATTAGGAGTCTTTAAGTTAGGGATAACTTCCCATTTATTCTCCTAACTTCTAGGGAGTGTAGACTACTATTTAAAGGAGTTTAGTCTCTGATTTCACGGGCTCAAGAAACCCTAGCCGCATTATTGTTTATTTTTATTTTTAAGAACCTCCCTTGAACGTTTTTGAGGGAGGAGAGGGTTGAATGCAAGAGGAAGGAGTCGACATCAGAATTACTTCAAGGGTTTCTTCCCCTTTTGGGTTTGATTTCACTCATGCTTTATATTGCTTCTATGTTTTTGTTAATCAGGATGTGTAGCTAAATTCATATCTAGGGTTTTGATGTAATCCTGCAATTTTTATTCCATGTGTTGAACGTAAGTATTTTCAGTTTCTTGATGTGTTTCATGATTCAATTACTATGCTCTATTGATACTTAACATTCTATTTTGATGTCTGATCACCATTAGGATTGTTTGTTAGTTCTCTTATCCAAATACTGAGTAGACACCCATGCCTTTGTTTGGACGATCTGTAATTGGATGAATAATATCCTAAGAAGACACCCATTCCTTGGAGTTATTTGGTTCTATTGTTTTCTTGTTCTTATTGGTTCTTTGATTGAAATCTATGTTGGACACCACATCTAGATTAAGGTTAAAGGAACTTGGTTTGATCGGACACCCACGACTGACCATAAGTAAGTGAAAACGAACCCATGAAGCTATCTAGTAAAACTGATTTGTGCTCGGTTTAATTTACATGGAATTGAATTGTAGTGGTGAAGTCAAGACCCTAGGCCTCTTAATCATCAGTTTTCTTCCTTATTTAGTATATTCCCTGCTTGCTTCTCTCAACAGAAAATCAGTTACTAATTCAAACCAAATCAAAGACCTGAACTTCAATTTTCTGTTTTAGTTGCATTCACATAGAATAGGTTAAGGCTAGTTTCTGCTTAAGTCTACTCAGTCCCTGTGGGTTCAACATCCTTACTTGTGCACCACTATACTATCAACTCTTGTGCACTTGCAAGACAACAATTTTTGGCGCCGTTGCCGGGGACTGATTCAGTCTTAGCATAACGTGCCTTTTCCTATTCCTTTTTTCATTTTCTGTTTTAGTTCTAATTTACTTAATTTTGTTTTATTTGCTTCATTTTCAAGTAGTTTATGTCTAGTAATCTTGTGGAACAAGTCAAATCTGCAAGAAGAAAGCATTCCAAACCATTGGGACACAAATCAATCCGAGGGGAACCAAGTCTGAACATCCTAGAAGAGAACCTCAAAGCTGCAAAGCTTTCTGCGTTAGAGCCATACGGAAGCCTTTCAATTGAGGATCTGTCCGAGTCTGAGAGTGTTGGCACTCAATCTGAGGAAGAGGAAGAGATGGCAGAAGAAGAGACCTTTATGGGAGACCTTGATATCCCAACCATTGACACCAATCCTTCTTGCATTACGCTGCCTGTCCAAGCCCGAAACTATGAGCTGAAACCTTCTCATCTTAATAGGCTTCCTTCTTTTCATGGTTTACCTAACGAAGATCCACTTACACATTTAAAAGAGTTATTTAACGTAGTGAGTACTTTTCCTTTGACAGATGTATCGGAAGAGCAATTGAGGATGAGAGTGTTTCCGTACACATGGAAGGAAAGAGCTAAGTATTGGTTTAATTCTCTGAGGCCTAGATCACTAACCACATGGGCTGACATTCAAAAGAAATTCCTAGAGAAGTACTTTTCTACAAACAAGACGGATATGTTGAGGGATCGAATCATGACATTCACACAACAGGTTGATGAGTCGTTCTCAGAGGCATGGGAACGATACAATGGGTTACTTCTCCAATGCCCCCATTATGGAATTTCTTTAAACTTACAAATGCGTATTTTTTATAAAGGACTAACCCTCTCAAGCAAGAACATTGTTACAAACTTTGCAGGGGGTTCCATGAAGAACAAGACTCCTGAACAGACTTGTACTCTCTTCGAACAGATTGCCATGGAAACTCAACACATGGACACCAGAGGTAAGCAAGCTGGAATTTATGAGATTAGTGGTTCTAACGATGCTAAACTTGGTGCTCAGATATCGATGCTAGCAAAGAAGTTGGATGCATTAGTTGCTGCCCAATCAAGGTCTAACATGAAGGAATCAAATGGGGTATGTGAAGCCTTTGATCATACTACATTTGACAACCCTATGGGATCCACCTATCCAGAAATTGGACAAGAACATGTCAATTTCACAAACTCTTATAATCAGAGGCCAAGGAATGACCCATTCTCCAACACATACAATCCCGGATGGAGGAATCATCCCAATCTTTCATGGAGCAGCAACAACAATATTCAGAATCAAGCCAGTTCCTCTTTCCAACCGAAAGCCAACAATTCACTCGAGGACACTGTGCAGCTGCTTGCCCAGAATACTGTGCAATTCCAACAATCAACAAATCGCATGCTTCAAAACCATTCTGCAGCTCTAAATAAGATGGAGACTCAACTAGGGCAGATTGCAGAGGCTCTTAATCAAAGGGAACCTGGAAAATTGCCAAGCCAACCACTTGTGATTCAAAAGAATCAAGAGCAAGCTAAAGCAATTACAATGCTTAGGAGTGGTAAGATGGTTGATAATGGTGTTAATAATGATGATTCTAACTCCAAATCTGAAATGAATGCAGGGGCTACTGACGAGAAGAACATGAGAGACCAAACGGAGAGGGAGCAGCAACCAAAGAATTTGAGTCATGCAAGCTCAGACCAACTTCATCAGCCACTTCACAAGGCTGAAAAGCCTTATTTACCACCAATTCCTTTCCCTGGAAGACTTGCTAAAAGCAAGCAAAATAAGTCTCTTAAAGAAATATATGATCTGTTAAGTTAAGTGAACATTAATTTGCCTTTGCTTGATGTGATTAGGAACATGCTTGCATATGGGAAGTTTTTGAAGGAGCTGATAAGAGAAAATATGGACCTAATGAGAAGGTTGTGGTGAGTGAAAATGTTAGTGCTGTGCTACAAAGGAAACTACCACCAAAATTGAAAGATCCAGGAAGTTTCTGCATTAATATCACCGTTGGAGACAGAATAATTGAGAAGGCCATGCTTGACTTGGGGGCAAGCATTAATCTGATGCCATACTCAGTGTACTTACAATTAGGTTTGGGGGAGCTAAAGAAGACCACCATCTCACTTCAACTTGCTGATCGTTCAGTCAAGTATCCTAGAGGTATTGTAGAGGATATCCTAGTTTAAGTTGATAATCTAATCTTGTCTGCTGATTTTGTAGTTCTCGATATGGACGAGGTTCCCGTACATGACCGTGACCTACCAATCTTGCTTGGAAGACCATTCATGGCGACAAAAAAGACTGTAATTGATGTACATAATGGACTGCTCACTATGACTGTACTAGGCTAAACCGTTCATTTTAAAGTGTTTGAATCTCTAACTTATCCTTCGACTACATTGGATTGTTTATATGTTGATAAGTTGGATTCTTTTGTGGTTTCTAAATTTTTGCAGACCCGATCTGGTGATACATTAGAAGTGGCGTTAACTCACCCGCAAGATGAATTTGAAGAGGAATATGCATTAATGGAAGAGGTTGCTGCTCTAGAAGTTTTGAACTCATACCCATCCTCCATGACACCTTCCATTGAACCACTTTTACCCTCTGCAGCTCACCTGATTCCCTCAATTATTCAAGCCCCTAAGCTAGAGCTCAAACCACTTCCATCCCACCTCAAATATGCCTACATTGGTGAAGAAGAAACTCTCCCAGTTATCATATCTTCTGGTCTAACTCCATTGGAAGAAGACAAGCTTATTAGAGTGCTTAGGGAATACAAATCGTTTAACCGTGAGTCGGGTGAAGATGGTGACCGTTGGGGTTACTGTAGCTGGCGCGTGAGTGTCACGCGCAGCCGCTTGCGGCGGCGCGTGACGGCGCGTGGGGCCGATTTTCAAGGTGAGTTCAACACGACTTTTAACCTATACCATGTAACGAATATTTTAACGTTGGTTTTGAACTTATCGGACACCGTTTCGATGTGGTTCCGAGGGTCCGAAGATTTGTATTACGTTTGTAATTAATGATTAATTCCCGGAAAATTATGGGAAATTAGTATGCTGTTATGTAAGCCCTTAGTGACACTAAAGTATGTTTTCGAACAGGATTTGGAATTTCTGGAAAAAATCGGAAATTACGGAACCGCGTGCGGCGTGAAACCGAGCCCTATTGGACGGTGTGTGAGTGGACGTTGCTTTCAAAATTTAATGCATGCATAAATTATTTCTATGATTTTATGATTATGATTATAAGTTGTGATTGATTTTGATTTCCGTATTTATACGTATTCGATTTCCGTATTTATACGTATTTTTACTATACATGTGAAATTACGCGTATTTCGAGACTATGGTCACTCGTGTGCTTAATGATGGTTTAATGAAAGAAGTTATATGAAATGGGCGTAAAATGATTTAAGAAGGTTGTTTATGATTTGCGAATGTGACTTACGATTTTGACACGTTTTTCGAGAACGTTCCGGATTTGCACGTTTTACGAGATTTCGAGTTATTGTGATTTGATCACTGTTGATGTTTGAATCTGGGAATTGAAATGAGACTTGTAATTTTGAGGATTTTAAAAATGGGTATTGAGTATGTTTTGATTGGATCGTGATTTTGGTGATTATGATTGTGGTTTTGGTGTGTTGAAAATAAGATTTGAGAAAGAAGTGATTTCTAAGAATTAAAATGGATTTGAAAAAGGTGATTTCGGGCTAGATGCTCGGGGCACAAAAGTAACTTGATTTACGAGATTTCGGTTTTCGGAAATAATAAAGCGGATTCTTGGTTTGGGTTCGGGATGATGCTTCCGGATGCCGGCTTACGGAATCATTGTTGCGAATTCGAATTCGGGAATGAAAAAGGATTTAATAAAGTCATTTGGTCTGATTTTGCATGCCCCGTGTTTCATGATAATTTGATTATGTTTGTAAAGTATGGTTTGGGAAAATGAATGTGGAAATTCGGACCATGGGTCCTGTTGTGAAAAATGTGATTTCGGGTTGGATCCCGCGTTGTTGTGATTGATAAAAGTTTTGGGGGTTTAAAGACCCGTTGAAAACTGTTTTGGGTTTAAAGACCCGGGTGCTATTGCTGGAGCACGTTTTGAGTTTAAAGACTCGGTTAATTGATGACGGGGAGGGCCCTTAATGAGTTTAAAGACTCGTGAGTTTAAAGACTCGGTTACTGTGATACCCCCGAGGCCTATTGATTATGTTCTGAGTTTAAAGACTCGTTGATATCCCGGGAAGGCATGTTTATGCGCATGGTTTTGGGTTTAAAAACTCGGGCGCACTTGATATCCAGCAAAATGATTTACTTGTGATTTATTGATGATTTCTGATGTTTCGGTTGAGTTGGGCAGTGGCCCGGTATATGGTTGATGGTTTTGGATCATGTTGTGCATTTGGTTTTGATTCGTGGTTTTGGGCTGAGGCCCGGTGTTGATGATTGCGGGCTAAGACCCGATGGTTGAGAAAGGAAAAAATGATTTTGAGGTTCATACGAGTTTCTCCTTATGTTGAAATTTGATACACAGTTTTTCTTATGGGAAAAATCTTAACCGATTGCGAAATGATTTTTGTATGCATGCATTCGTTTTTACGCGGAGGGTAAAAACGTTTGTTGTAACTGTTTTGCTAAACTGATTTATTTTTGTTCACTCACACCTTTTTGTTTTTATTGACCCTCCAGGTCGTGGCGCGTTGTTCGAGGCTGTACGAGGGGCGGAGGCATGAGCATGTACGTGTGGCTATCCCTGGTTTGGCAAGTACTGAGGGTAACTTGGGATTTTCAGTCATCTTTCCAGAAGGGAGCAGGACCGGGCACGGTTATCGATGCCCCTTCGGGGGCGGTCCTGTCAACGATAGCCACAAACGTTTTACTTAAACAACTAACGTGCTAGAGATAGTTCATAACAAGTTAACAAGAGTCAAAGAAAGTAGACATGCTTTGCAAAACTAAAAGGAATGCCACAACGATAAGTATCTTGTGTGATGTGTAGATGCCAATATCTCAAGTAATCATGCTTAATAATAACTTTATTAAAGTGCTCCGCAAGATTTCGCCTCGACTCTAATCCTCACTAGGCATCTCTCAATTCCCACATGAATCCTAGGCTTACACTCTTATCAAGCATATGTGATGGACACTATGACAGGACCCGTCCCAACTGGACCTCGATAACCGTGCCCGGTCCTGCTCCCCTCTGACAAGTCAACTGAAGTCCTGAAAGTACCCTTCAGCACCTGTCAAACCAGGGAATAACTATACTGATTTATGCTCATGCCTCCGCCTCGAGATCAGCCCTGAACGTTGTGCCACGGCCTGGAGGGTCATCAAAAACAAAGGTGTGAGTGGACAAAAATATATTCGTTAAAACACATTTAAAAAGACATCCTTTACCCTCCAGTTTTACAAATCATGCATGCATAGGAAAACAGATGAAACACAAATACTGGCTTTTAGCCGAATCATATAATAAGTCAAACTTCTCGGCTCTCAGGCCAAACACATGAAAACATAATCACCTGGCCCCACAGACCAGAACTCGTACTCAATACCAGTACGCAACATCAAACAATACTCTGCACAAGGTCACAATCAATTACTCAATCAATCAATCAATCAACCAATCCGCACTATTCACAAGTGCACAAACCATCACACTGTCACATCTGCACTACGCGTAGGCCAACATCCAGCCACACTCTCGGGATCAGACACATCTGGGCTCAACCCTCGGGCTCAGTCACATCTGGGCGAACACATCCCCGGGCTCAGACACATCCGAGTGGTACATCCAGGCTCAGTCGCATCCGAGAAGTTGGCTTACCATAAGAACTCACAATCATACCATCACATCCCCAAGCACCGGCCGACTAGGTAATCCCCTAGCTCCGACCGTCTGGGCATTCATAGTCACAATCACAATCACAAGGAAAACCATCCGGGATCATATCCCAAAATATGTCAATCAAGTCCATGACTCAATCCAAGTTAAATCATTACCAACCGGGACTCAAGCCCAAATATCGTTTACACGTAAATCCGTAAAATCACATAGAAAATATTATAATAATCCAAAAATCATTCACTCATTAATTCATTAAAATATCCATTTTAAAATCATTTTGACTCCGGACCTAGTCCAAAATATCATTTACACATTTCCTCGAAAAATGTGCCCGAATTATCGATTAAATAATCATTAAATCATAAATAATCATCCAAACAAATCATGACATCATTGCAAACCAAATCATGCAATCAATCAAGTAAAACATTTAACTATGCATGCATATTAAGTTATAAAACAAACGTCCACTCACACACCGTCCGATTGCTCGTTTCCCGCGCTGCACGCGTTTCCGTAATTTCCGATACTTTCCAAGAATCCCGAATCCTATCCAAAATCATTATACAGGGTCACTAAGGACCTAATTATCATCAAATTAATTTATCATAATTTTCCGAGAATTTAATATTGATTTAATACGTAACATAAACCTTCGGACCCTCGAAACATTACCGAGACAGCGTCCGATCGACTCGCAACCAACACCAAAAATGTTCGTTACATTAAATAGGACAAGTTTCATGTTGAACTCACCTCGGGATTCCCCCTCACGCGCCGCCGTGAGTGGCTGCGCGTGGTTGCCACGCGCCGTGAACAGTAACGGTGAACAGTTACCCCCTTCACCCGTTTAAATGGTAAACGGGTCTGGCTAACCCGCGATGCAACCCGGCTGGGTTTCTGCCAATTCGACATTATTTCCTTTAATCCAATCGTCCATTTACATTATTAGAAACTTAATTTAGGTTCTCTAACTCGAATTACATCAAACATTACCTGAATCGTATGGAACTGAACTGGATTCCACGAAGAACAGCCGTACACTGTGCTTTCAAGGAACTCCCACATTTGCCATCGTTTTCCTGCAATTGATGCATCAGGAAGCATCGTGAGGTCCTAAGAAACACATTTCACAGATCAATTTCACCGTTCCATGTCTCAATCTCCACGACTCAAGCTCGATCATTCAAAGTTTTCCCCCTCTCAGTTCTGGTCGATAACACCCTCAATTTCCTTCAATTTTAATCTCATTCGACTCGTTTCACTCCCAGGGAGCTAAAGGAATCATCAATTTCATTCAACAACACGCACAACATCGAAATCGATCCTAGCTTCCTTATAGGTATTTTCGGATTTTCTGGGTATTTCAGTTCTGTTTTCCCTCAATGTTTCCTTCAATCTTACTCGTTTTCTCTCTGGGGTCCTCTTCCCGTTTCAGAATCTCCCTGTTTCACCTCTTGATCGATCAATTTGGTCCAATTTTAAACAAATAAACATGGGCGGTTTTCTTTGTCATATTAGGCATTTAGCCACTAATTCATGCTAACAATTGACAAATGTCAATTGAGAATTAATCTTTATCCCCATTTGGTTGAATCAGCCCTTTAGCCCATTTAATATCAACTAATTTCACCTCCTAGGACTTTGACGGCCCCAAATTACCATTTTACCCATGTCACAACAAATTACCAAAATACCCTTAATCGTTCTAGACCCATAACGTTTTCGTTCGGACTCCGATTGACGGATGCCGCCTGTCTACGGATTCAGCATCCCGAGATCTACCCAACGGTATTCTCGGAAAGTCCAAATAATGTCCCGATCAAAAAGTCAACTTTTCGACCCTTTTTACCAACTTCCGCACGTCATAACTTTCTCCTCGAATGTCGAAATCGGGCGTACCACCTGTCTATGAACTCGTGACGTCCCGAACTACGTCACGGTCATCGGTCAAAGTCTGTTTGACCGCTCAAATCAAAAGTCAACTTTTCGCCCGATTCCAGGGGCAAAATCGTCCTTTTCCCCCGAAGTTTCCAACCTTTCCCTTTTTGAATGTCCGGGTCGTCACAACCTTTCCCCCTTAGGGAATTTCGTCCCCGAAATTCAAACAACCTCTCCAGCAACAACCATGGAGACTCAAATCATATCCAGTTTAATATCTCGGGTTCCCACCTGAACCCTCACTCGGTATGTACAATCAGTACCACTCGTTCTATCTTTCCCGCCTCATCCGGAGCCCTCATAGGACATCATGACTCATTCCGAGTCCTAAACCAACTCTTGACTCCTGTTGAGTCCAAATTCAATATCGCGACTCCTCTCGAGTCCAAAAGTAACATGTACGAACATCAATGCCACCACTGGCATATCCGGTCACCTAGCACACATCCCTAGGTGAACCACATCCTATTCAGGATTCCCCACGTACACTAAAGCAATTTCCGGACTCCCTTTGAGTCCCATTACCGGCTATCCTCGGGTCGAGGTTATCCTGGGCCTAACATGCAAACCATAGACCATAACGTTATCGTAACCAACTATCCGGACCAATACAAGTCCGACACGATCACAACACGTGATACAATACTTGACCCCCAATCCAGGGCCCAAATCGCGTCAGGGATTTCCGACATCCTCATATCACATCTAATCATCAGGCCGCACACAGGGCTCGCATCTCGGAGGCATGGCAAATCCGTAACCAAATGCTCTGATACCAATTTGACAGGACCCGTCCCAACTGGACCTCGATAACCGAGCCCGGTCCTGCTCCCGTCTGACAAGTCAACTGAAGTCCCGAAAGTACCCTTCAGCACCTGTCAAACCAGGGAATAACTATACTGATTTCTGCTCATGCCTCCGCCTCGAGATCAGCCCTGAACGTTGTGCCACGGCCTGGAGGGTCATCAAAAACAAAGGTGTGAGTGGACAAAAATATATTCGTTAAAACACATTTAAAAAGACATCCTTTACCCTCCAGTTTTACAAATCATGCATGCATAGGAAAATAGATGAAACACAAATACTGGCTTTTAGCCGAATCATACAATAAGTCAAACTTCCCGGCTCTCAGGCCAAACACATGAAAACATAATCACCTGGCCCCACAGACCAGAACTCGTACTCAATACCAGTACGCAACATCAAACAATACTCTGCACAAGGTCACAATCAATTACTCAATCAATCAATCAATCAACCAATCCGTACTATTCACAAGTGCACAAACCATCACACTGTCACATCTGCTCGTTTCCCGCGCTGCACGCGTTTCCGTAATTTACGATACTTTCCAAGAATCCCGAATCCTGTCCAAAATCATTATACAGGGTCACTAAGGACCTAATTATCATCATATTAATTTATCATAATTTTCCGAGAATTTAATATTAATTTAATACGTAAAATAAACCTTCGGACCCTCGAAACATTACCGAGACAGCGTCCGATCGACTCGCAACCAACACCTAAAATGTTCGTTACATTAAATAGGACAAGTTTCATGTTGAACTCACCTCGGGATTCCCCCTCACGCGCCCCCACGTGCCGCCGTGAGTGGCTGCGATGCAACCCGGCTGGGTTTCTGCCAATTCGACATTATTTCTCTTAATCCAATCGTCCATTTACATTATTAGAAACTTAATTTAGGTTCTCTAACTCGAATTACATCAAACATTACCTGAATCGTATGGAACTGAACTGGATTCCACGAAGAACAGCCGTACACTGTGCTTTCAAGGAAGTCCCTCATTTGCCATCGTTTTCCTGCAATTGATGCATCAGGAAGCATCGTGAGGTCCTAAGTAACACATTTCACAGATCAATTTCACCGTTCCATGTCAAAATCTCCACGACTCAAGCTCGATCATTCGAAGTTTTCCCCCTCTCAGTTCTGGTCGATAACACCCTCAATTTCCTTCAATTTTAATCTCATTCGACTCGTCTCACTCCCAGGGAGTTAAAGGAATCATCAATTTCATTCAACAACACGCACAACATCGAAATCGATCCTAGCTTCCTTATAGGTATTTTCGGGTTTTCTGGGTATTTCAGTTCTGTTTTCCCTCAATGTTTCCTTCAATCTTACTCGTTTTCTCTCTGGGTTCCTCTTCCCGTTTCAGAATCTCCCGGTTTCACCTCTTGATCGATCAATTTGGTCCAATTTTAAACAAATAAACATGGGCGGTTTTCTTTGTCATATTAGGCATTTAGCCACTAATTCATGCTAACAATTGACAAATGTCAATTGAGAATTAATCTTTATCCCCATTTGGCTGAATCAGCCCTTTAGCCCATTTAATATCAACTAATTTCACCGCCTAGGACTTTGACGGCCCCAAATTACCATTTTACCCTTGTCACAACAAATTACCAAAATACCCTTAATCGTTCTAGACCCATAACGTTTTCGTTCGGACTCCGATTGACGCATGCCGCCTGTCTACGGATTCAGCGTCCCGAGATCTACCCAACGGTATTCTCGGAAAGTCCAAACAATGTCCCGATCAAAAAGTCAACTTTTCGACCCTTTTTACCAACTTCCGCACGTCATAACTTTCTCCTCGAATGTCGAAATCGGGCGTACCACCTGTCTATGAACTCGTGACAGCCCGAACTACGTCACGGTCATCGGTCAAAGTCTGTTTGACCGCTCAAATCAAAAGTCAACTTTTCGCCCGATTCCAGGGGCAAAATCGTCATTTTCCCCCGAAGTTTCTAACCTTTCCCTTTTTGAATGTCCGGGTCGTCACACATTATGTAAAGGAATTTAAGTTTAATCACATATGATATGCAATGAAGAATAGCACTTTCTGGAATTAAGATCTCATGAATGGAATTGAACTTTAAGAACATAGATACATACCTCAATCCTCAGCATGGTTGTCCATAAGATCAGTTAGGTCTCCAGTTTTGGTTGTAATGGGGCTAAGCTTATGGTTAAAGAAAGAAATGATCGGATTCAAGAACCTATGTTGTGCCAAGGCATGAGATTTCATGACCTGAACATTGAAGTCCTGCTCTGATTTCTCACTTGGAACCTCATGACAACATTGAGATAAACTTGATTCCTCTTTGGAAGTCTTCTCCAGTTCATTGGCTCACCTTGATCAATTCAGTTTTTCTTTCACTTTTTTTTTTCTTTTGATCTTTTTTTTTCTTCTTTTCTGAATCGAATCAAGATCATGCAATGGTTTTCTCATCCCTTGTATAGCTTTATCACTCACATTCAGACTTTCACTCCCACATTGTTGTCTTTGTTGTAACAGTTCTTTTGAATTGGGCAGAAACACCATTAACTCTTCATTCACACCATGAATCTCATTTAATGCAAGCTTAGCACAAACTTAGGTTATAGGGCATGGCCTGATTGAACGGTTGAGTGTTTGGCAGGTTATGCTTACGGTGATGAAAGAAAGGGCTGAGTGTTTAGCTTCAAAATGGCTTAGGGAGCACACAACAAGGTAGGACAAGGCCCTTAGAGGTTTATTCACTCATAGCCTACATCACTTCTTATGGAAAACCACACCTCAAATCAAGAGCATCTATATGATATCAGTTCTTTAAAATTCAATGCAAATGTAATGGAATGAGATCATCATAAAAGAACAAAATCAGAGAGTGTTTTAGAGTAGAAACAATGTATATCACTCTAAAAGAATGGCAATAAAGCTCAACAATCTCACAAGGTAGTCTCCACTAATTTTCTGAAGTTCACTCAAATTCAGTTGTTTTGTTCACTTAGTCACTTGAAACATGGCATTGTGAAGTGCATGGTGTGATACAAACTGGTTATGGCAAAAACTCCTAGTAGAACAAAGGTCGTTAACTCAGCATGTAGACTCTCATTAACAAGTTAAAACACGTATCACTAGCAAAAACTTAAACTAACTACACATACTAAAAAAAAATCAGGCCATGTATAACCCCCACCCTACTTGTTTCAATGTTCCAATTTTTCAATCCGCACCCCCAAACCTAAACTAAACATTGTCCTCAATGTGATAAGAACAATACGATGAGAAGACTAAAACAGAATTGAGGTTTAGAGAGTGCAGAACAGTAGAAACAAGAGAATGAAAGAAATCACAAACCAATGCTAGGTTGCCTCCTAGAAGCGCTGTATTTAACGTCTGGGCAAGACGTGGTAGCCTCGACTAAGTCGCTCAAATCTCGACCAAGGCGACATCATAGTGGGACAGATCTAGATTATCCTCCAAATAGGGTTTAAGTTGCTGCCCGTTAACTTTGAATCGATCCCCATTCTTTTCATTCTCAATTTCAATGGGTCCATGAGGGAATACGTGAATCACTTTGAAAGGACCGAGCCATCTAGACAATCACCTTAGATCCAACAAGATAAGAACGAAATTTTTCTAAAGCGAAGACAACCGCTAAAAACTCCTTCTCTGTCGTTGAGTAGTTGAGTTGAGCATCATTCAAGGTTCTACTAGCATAGTAGATCACATGAGGTAACTTATGAACACGTTGCCCCAAAACTGCACCTATAGCATAGTCAGACGCATCACACATTAATTCAAATGGCAATGACCAGTCAGGAGCAATGATAATGGGGGTAGATGTTAGTTCACGTTTTAGGATCTCAAAAGCATTCACACACTACTCATTAAACTTAAAATCAGAATCCTTAGCAAGCAAATCACATAAAGGACGAGTTATTTTGGAAAAATCCTTGATAAACCGCCTATAAAAACCTGCATGTCCAAGAAAACTTCTAACCACTTTAACGGATGTAGGTGGGGGCAGATTCGAGATGAAATCAATTTTAGCTTTATCTACCTCAATTCCCTTGCAAGAAATCACATGACCTAGCACAATACCTTGTTTAACCATGAAATGGCATTTCTCCAAATACAAGATCAAAATGGTTTCCTTGCATCTTTGAAGCACAAGAGAGAGATGGTTAAGGTAATTATCAAATGATGAACCAAACACAGAAAAATCATCCATGAATACCTCCATAAACCTCTCAATCATATCCGAAAAGATGGCCATCATGCATCTTTGAAAAGTGGCAGGAGCATTGCATAGACCGAACGGCATCCTCCTATAAGAAAATGTTCCGAATGGACAAGTGAATGTAGTCTTTTCTTGATCTTCTGGAGCAATGGGAATCTGATTATAACCTGAAAAACCATCAAGAAAACAATAGTATGAGTGCCCAGCTAATCTCTCCAACATTTTATCAATAAAAGGTAAAGGAAAATGATCCTTTCTAGTGGCAGAATTCAACTTCCTGTAATCAATGCACACACGCCAACCAGTGGTCATTCTTGTAGGCACAAGTTCATTGTTATCGTTCTTCACCACTGTGATGCCCGACTTCTTAGGCACCACTTGGACAGGGCTTACCCATTTGCTACCAGAAATAGGGTATATGATACCCACATCAATCAATTTCAGCACTTCAGCTCTCACCACTTTCATGTGAGCATTCAATCTTCTTTGAGCTTCATGAACAGGCTTGGATCCTTCCTCCATTAGAATTCTGTGCATGCACATTGTAGGGCTGATGCCTTTGATATCTGCAATAGACCAACCAATAGCAGATTAATAAGCTTGTCTTCTTCCAATGGAGTTAGACCAGAAGATATGACAACTGGGAGAGTTTCTTCTTCACCAATGTAGGCATATTTGAGGTGGGATGGAAGTGGTTTGAGCTCTAGCTTAGGGGCTTGAATAATTGAGGGAATCAGGTGAGCTGCAGAGGGTAAAAGTGGTTCAATGGAAGGTGTCATGGAGGATGGGTATGAGTTCAAAACTTCTAGAGCAGCAACCTCTTCCATTAATGCATATTCCTCTTCAAATTCATCTTGCGGGTGAGTTAACGCCACTTCTAATGTATCACTAGATTGGGTCTGCAAAAATTTAGAAACCACCAAAGAATCCAACTTATCAACATATAAACAATCCAATGTAGTCGAAGGATAAGTTAGAGATTCAAACACTTTAAATGAACGGTTTTGCCTTGTACAGTCATAGTGAGCAGTCCATTATGTACATCAATTACAGTCTTTGTTGTCGCCATGAATGGTCTTCCAAGCAAGATTGGTAGGTCATGGTCATGTACGGGAACCTCGTCCATATCGAGAACTACAAAATCAGCAGGCAAGATTAGTTTATCAACTTGAACTAGGATATCCTCTACAATACCTCTAGGATACTTGACTGAACGATCAGCAAGTTGAAGTGAGATGGTGGTCTTCTTTAGCTTCCCCAAACCTAATTTTAAGTACACTGAGTATGGCATCAGATTAATGCTTGCCCCCAAGTCAAGCATGGCCTTCTCAATGATTCTGTCTCCAACGGTTATGTTAATGCAGTAGTTGCCTGGATCTTTCAATTTTGGTGGTAGTTTCCTTTGTAGCACAGCACTAACATTTTCACTCACCACAACCTTCTCATTAGGTCCATATTTTCCCTTATGGCTATTCAGCTCCTTGAAAAACTTCCCATATGCAGGCATGTTCCTAATCACATCAAGCAAAGGCAAATTAATTTGGTCTGAGCTTGCATGAATCAAATTCTTTGGTTGCTTTTCCCTCTCCGTTTGGTCTCTCATGTTCTTCTCGTCAGTAGCCCCTGCATTCATTTCAGATTTGGAGTTAGAATCATCATTATTAACACCATTATCAACCATCTTACCACTCCTAAGCAAAGGCATGGGTGTCTACTTGGTATTTGGATAAGAAAACTTACAAACAATCTTAATAGTGATCAGACATCAAAATAGAATGTTAAGTATCAATAGAGCGTAGTAATTGAATCATGAAACACATCAAGAAACTGAAAATACTTAAGTTCAACACATGGAATAAAAATTTCAGGATTACATCAAAACCCTAGATATGAATTTAGCTACACATCCTGATTAACAAAAACATAGAAGCAATATAAAGCATGAGTGAAATCAAACCCAAAAGGGAAGAAACCCTTGATGTAATTCTGATGTCGACTCCTTCCTCTTGCATTCAGCCCTCTCCTCCCTCAAAAACGCTCAAGAGAGGTTCTTAAAAATAAAAATAAACAATAATGCGGCTATGGTTTCTTGAGCCCCTGAAATCAGAGACTAAATTCCTTTAAATAGTAGTCTACAATTCTAGAAGTTAGGAGAATAAATAGGAAGTTATCCCTAACTTAAAGACTCCTAATCTGACCTAAAATAAGGAATTATATCCTAAAAACGTTTTTCCTAACAGGGCTGAGACAAGGGTCCTAAAAATCAGGCCCTTGTCTTATTTCTTGGCTGAAATCCGCCTTGTGATTTGTGCAATGAAGATTCCTGATGTCTTGGACTTCCCTAATGGAGCAAGGTGCGTTCTTGTGCCTTCTTAAGACTTCCTTGGACGTCACTTTCCTTTTCTGGAATGCTCAGCCCTTCCTTATGTGGCACTTTCCTTTTCTGGAATGCTCAGCCCTTCCTTATGTGGCACTTTCCTTTTCTGGAATGCTCAGACCTTCCTTATGTGGCAAGGAACAATCTTGGCATTAAAGACTTCTATTTTCGGATGACAAAGCCCACCTTTGTGTGCTTGAGGCTTCAAGACTCCTTCTTTCTTTATTTCCATGCTTTTAAGAACTTTCTAATTCTGCACGACACTTCACAAGATTGATCATTTTCTACTATGGATGACAATTAAATCACACAAAAGACAAGTAAATGAGCATTACATGACATCAAAAAGATGCATGAATCATGACTCAACACGAGGTTGAAGGTTTAGGGTCTCGGTTCGTTACGTTTAGGACCCGGGGATTTTTGGGGAAAATTAGGAGAGTCTTAGTAGACGTGTTAGTGACATACTTTGGTGATTCTTGACAGGATCGGGTATCCCCTTGGAAGCTGAGGAACGTATGGGACGTACGGGGCGCGAGTGACGTGCCGGTGACTGTGAGTGGACGCCTTCTCTTAACTCGAGAATGCATAACTGTATTCTATCATTTTTTATGGTTTACATGTGATTTCATGATTGTTGAATATGCTATGTTGATTTCACATAATTGCACGTTTTTCGAGAAGTACGATTTTCAGCACGTTTCACGAGAAACGTTTGGATTCTGATTCGATGCCATGATTTTGGGATTTCAAACGATAAGTGATTTTCAATGGTTATAAAGGGATTTTGAGACATGATTGATAATCGAGGTTTTCGGTTTTGAAATCGAATTTTGGAAAGCGGAATTTGGTTTTAAAGTTGAAATGTAGAATCCGGATTTGGGTTCGGAATGACGGTTCTGGACGCCGGAAGGGCTTCAGACCGGTAGTTTCGGATTCGGGTTTGGACATGGATTTAGAAATTGTTTTCAAATGGTTTTGGATTGGATTTTCTGGATCTGGTTATTGTGTTTAAAGACCCGGATATTGTGATTGACGGGGGACGGGCCCGGATTGGGTTTAAAGACCCGGATTGAGTTTAAAGACTCGGGAGTTTAAAGAGTCGGATATACTGATATTTCCCCCGTAGGCCTGTTGAGTTTAAAGACTCGGGAGTTTAGAAGACTCGGATATTATTGAGTTCTAGATTGAGTTTAAAGGCTCGGGAGTTTAAAGACTCGAATAGGTCCAGCCGGTTTGATCGAATAGTGATTGTTTGAGACTTATGTTTTATGATATGGCTTTATGATGTTTATGACGTGATTTCTGTAACTGCTTTCAATTCTGTTTTTATGACGATCTTTATTTGATTTATAACTGATTTCAGTAAATGGGTTATGCATGTGTGATTTCAAAATGGAGGGCCAAAACCCTGGTTTTCTTATGAGATGGTTTTTGGAAACTCTTCTTTTATTTATGGTCCACTCACACCTTTTGTTTTTAAATTTCCCTCCAGGTCGTGGAGCTAGCGCGGGGGTTGACGTTGAGGCAGCGTCAGAGGCATAGAATACTCGAGAGTGACCTCAGAGTGCTTTACATTTTCCGTTGTGCGTGTACCTTCTGTATCGGTTTTCTTTCCTTTGTATTTGGTACTATGCTCTGTAAAACTTTGACTTCGGGATGTTTAAATTTTCTCCTGCGTCTGGCATGTAGTTTGGTGGTTTTTCGTGAGGTTACTTTAGTTGCGTGTCGGGATGTCAGACGGAACAGGATTTACCTCGGTTTTCGGGGTGGAACTGAGGTGGGTCCTGTCAATTGGTATCAGAGTATAGGTTTGTCGGGTTGTCGGTTTGTGTCTATTGGGAGGTTGTGTTTAGGTTGTTTGACTGTTTCTATGCCTCTTTCAGCATGCGGTTGACTATGCCTCCGAGACATGGACCCCCTCCACGACCTGAAGACGAAGCAGCGAGAGGGACATAGAGTGCTACGATTGAGCGAGCCTAGCGGCTCGGAGCTACGACTTTTAGTGGTGGGGCAGTCCCTGAGGAAGCCCAGAGGTGGATTACGAGACTTGAGCGGATTTCGCAGTGATGCATTGCCCACCGGAGGATCGAGTGTTACTGGCTACCTTCTTACTAGACGGTGCGGTGTCAAGACCCACCCCGGTTTCACCCCGAATACCGAGGTAAACCCTGCTCCCGTCTGACACCCCGCTACGTACAAATGTAAATTCCCTCTAAGCCACCAAAGTACACAGTCAGACGCAGGAGAAATGATACAAAATTTTCCAACATTAAAAGGTTTACAGAGCATAGTACTAATACAAAAGAAAGAAAGCCGGTAACTAGATACACGCACACAGAAAAACTCAAAACACTCCGAGGTCGCTCTCCCGACTTATATGCCTCAGACGCTGCCTCGACGCCGAAATCCCGCGCTAGCTCCACGACCTGGAGGGCAATTAAAAACAGAAGGTGTGAGTGGACCATAAATAAAAATAATAGTTTCGAAAACCGTTTAATAACCAAACCAGGGTTTTAGCCCTCCGTTTTGAAATCACATGCATAACCCAGTTACCAAAACAATTATAAATCACATAAACCTCATCATAAAAACATTTACAGAAACACTATTAAAACAGTTATAGAAATCATATCATCAGCGTCATAAACCGAACAGTTATAGAAAGCATATCATCAGCGTCATAAACCGTATCATAAAGCATAAATATCGAGTCATCATTCTCCGATCAAACCTGCTGGACCTATCCGAGTCTTTAAACTCAATCCAGGCCTGAATAATATCCGAGTCTTTACACTCCCGAGTCTTTAAACTCAACAAGCCTACAGGGGAAATATCAATAATCCGAGTCTTTAAACTCCCGAGTCTTTAAACTCAATCCGGGCCCGACCCCCGTCAAATATAATCCGGGTCTTTAAACCCAATAACCAGATCCAGAAAATCCAATCCAAAACCATTTGAAAACCTTTTCTAAATCCGTATCCAAACCCGAATCCAAAATCACTGGTCCGATGCCCTTCCGGCATCCCGAACCGTCATTCAGAACCAAAATCCGAAAATTTACTTTTCAACCTTAAAATCAAATCCCGTTACCGAAATCTGATTTCAAAATCGAAAAACCCTTTAATCACCAAATCATGTTTCAACCTTTATGAACATTTTAACCACTTATCCATGAAAATCCCAAATCCATAGCACCATATTCAGAAATCACACTTTTCTCGTAAAACGTGCTGAAAACCGAACTTCCTCGAAAAACGTGCAATTATGTAAAATCAACAGAGCATATTTGCTAAACATAGAATCATGATTAAAACCATAAAACAATTATAGAAAAATAGTTATGCATGCTCGAGTTTAGAGAAGGGGTCCACTCACAGTACCAAGCCCTCACTCGCGTCCCGTACGTCTCGTACGTTCCTCAACTTCCTCGGGAAATCCCGATCCTGTCAACAATCACCCAGAACGTTACTAACACGTCTACGAAGGTCCACCTAATTTTCCCCAAAAATCCCGGGGTCCTAACCGTAATGAACTGGAACCCTAAACCTTCCACCTTGCGGAACTAACTTCAAACGACGTCTGAACAACCCGAAACCAATTCCAAGGGACTCCTCTCAACACCTAGACGAAAAACCATGTTGACCGTTTTCCCAACCGCCGCCGCACGCGTCCCCATGCGCCGCCCAAAGTGGCTGCGCGTGGCCCTCACGCGCCTGCTACAGTGTCACCAGCAACCTCTGGTCGACCCGATTCGAAACAGTCACTGCAACTCGAACTGGCCTGGCCGGTTCTCCACCATCCTGCCACCAAATCGACTCCTTTCTTCACCATCTTCATCGTCCAATCCTCAACAATCCAGTTCCCTCACTCACACACCTCGACACAGCCTCTAAGTCCTCAACTCAAGCTCGAACAAAAACCCGAACACTTCCCCTGTTTCACGATCCTGCCAACCAGGTCTTCCCCCATCACGGTGGAAACACCAGTCGACTCCTAGGACCTTCCTGAGTCTCACACCACTCACCAAAACCGTCGACTCACGCCCAAAAGCCACGACTTTCAAACTGAACAAAACGGAAAAACAGAGGATTTGAGGCTTACCTTCGATTCGTCCTCCGCCGTTCGAACCGCCGTGCACCACGGTGTCCACTGAGTCCCCTGCAGTCTTCTGAGTCTCCTTTCAGCTTGAATTAGGCCAACACACGGCACAACTGTCAGGACCCACCCCGGTTTCACCCCCAATACCGAGGTAAATCCTTCTCCCGTCTGACACCCCGACACAAACCAAAGTAAACTACTAAACTACACTGTCAGACGCAGGAGAAACTATACAAAACATCCCGAAGTTAAAGTTTACAGAGCATAGTACTAAATACAAAAGAAAGAAAAACCGATAAACTAGATACACGCACACGGACAAGTTTAAAACACTCCGGGATCCCTCTCGCGACTTCTATGCCTCAGGCGCTGCCTCGACGCTGAAACCTTGCTCTAGCTCCACGACCTGGAGGGCAATTAAAACAGAAGGTGTGAGTGGACCATAATAAAAAAAGGAATTTCCGAAAACCATTTCATAAGAAAACCGGGTTTAGCCCTCATAAGAACAGAAACACTATAATACACCGTTAAAGAAATCATAGTATAAACATCATAAAACCGTACCATAAACCATGAACATCAAATCATCATTTTCCGATCAAACCTGCTGGACCTATCCGAGTCTTTAAACTCCCGAGTCTTTAAACTCAATCCGGGTCTTTAAACCCAATCCGGGCCCGTCCCCCGTCAAATCAATATCCGGGTCTTTAAACCCAATAACCAGATCCAGTAAATCCAATCAAAACCTTTGAAAACCATTTCTAAATCCACATCCAAACCCGAATCCGAAATTACCGGTCTGATGCCCTTCCGGCATCCAGAACCGTCATTCCGAACCCAAATCCGGAATACCACTTTTCCAACATTAAAACCATATCCCGTTACTGAAATCCGATTTCAAAATCCCTTTACACACATTGAAAACCAATTATAGATTGAAATCCCAAAACCATGGCATTATTCTCAGAAATCGACATTTCACGTAAAACGAGCCAAATAAGTTATTTCTCGAAACAGTGCAATTATGTACAACCACATCATAATTTCATCAATCATGAAATCGTAAATCGTATATATAAAAAACTTATAGAAAAACAGTTATGCATGTTCGAGTTTAAGGAAACGGTCCACTCACAGTACCAAGCCCTCAATCGCGTCCTGAACGTCTCATACGTTCCTCAGCTTCCTCGGGAACTCCCGATCCTGTCAACAATCACCAAAGTACGTCACTAACACGCCTACAAAGATCCACCTAAATTCCCTCAAAAATCCCCGGGTCCTAAACGTAACAAATCGGAACCCTAAGCCTTCAACCTCGTGAAACTACTTCGATTCGACATCCGATTAACCCGAAACCAACGCCAAAAGACTCGTCACAACACCTAGACCAAAAACCATGTTGACAACTTCCCCAACCGCCGCCGCACGAGCCCCCACGCGCCACCCAAACTGGCTGCGCGTGGCCCTCACGCGCCACCCAAAGTGGCTGCGCGTGGCCCTCACACGCCAGCTACAGTGCATCGTCTTCCTCGCTTCGACCCGGTTCAACACAGTACCTGCAAATCGAACCGGCGTGGACGGTTCTCCGCCATTCCGCCACCAAAACACCTCCTTTCTTCACCATCTTCTTCGTCTCGTCCTTAGCAATCCAGTCCCCTTACCCAAACTTCTCGACACGGCCTAATACCCATCGACTCGAACTCAAAACAAAACCGGAACACCTGCCCTGTTTCACGATCCGTCAACCCCGGTCCCCCCCCCCCCCCCCCCCCCCCCCCGTCATGGTAACCATCGTAGACGGTTCCTAGAACCTCCCTGAACCTCACCTCACTCACCAAAACCGTCGACTCACACCCAAAACCTACAACTCTACGTTTGAAGCAAAACGGAGAAACAGAGCACACAGGGTACTCTCCGTCGTCCAGCCTCCACCGTGCACTCCCCGTCCCTGCTGCACAACCAGCAGTTACATAGGACTCCACTGAATCCCCTAGACCTCATGGGACTCCTCGATTCAACCCCTAAGGCTTCGACTTAGCGTCTGCATCTAGACGGCAAAACAGAGCACGGAAAGGAAAATCAGAAATTACCTGCCGTCCTGTCGCCGCCGTGAGCTCAGCCGTGAGGACACGGCTCCTCCCGTCCACCTCCAGCCTCTAGACACCTCCTCTGGCCTCGATTGGTCGAACACGGCACAACCACCACCACGATCTCTTTGTTCACTCTGTTTTCCTCCCTGGTTTTCCCCGTCGCTCACAACTCACCCACACACTACCACCGTACCTCCAAACCTCCTCTTTGTCTCCCTCTGGATCTCTGATCACTCACCCCCTCACCAATTACACAAACTCACAAAATCACCGTCCCAATCTCCCAATTCCTCAGCCTCTGTTTTCTGTTCTTCGAACACAACACACACAAGGTTACACGATCACAAAGCCCCAAATAATTGGACTGTGCATCCTAGAAGCCTCTAGCCCTCCAACAGGTGTCACAATCCTCCTCTTCCTCTCACAAGTGGCTCAATCACAGCCCTCCATCTTCCCTCTCTGTTGCACAAATCCCAAGGTGCAAAAACACCAAATGCCCTTCCTTTTAAGTCAAATTTACGATTTTGCCACTACCTTTCTAGACCCGTAACTCGCACATCGTAAGTCCGATGAATACGTGCCGCCTGTCATCGAACTCAGGACGACAAGATCTATCTAACAGTCCTAGGTCAACGTGTCAAAACCCGATCGTACGAAAAGTCAACTTTTCCCCTTCATTTAGCCAAATTACGGTTATGTCCCCAACCTTCCGAACATCATAACTTCCTCCTCGGATGTCGGAATCAGGCGTGCCACCTGTCTACAGATCCGTGACGTCCCAAACTACGTCACAGTCACCGGTCAAAGTCCATTTGACCATCCGAACTAAAAGTCAAACTTTTTGCCCAACCTAGGGGCAAAATCGTCATTTACCCGCTAGTCACCGATTACACTCACTAATCTCAGCTTAACCACGATCGAAACCCTAATTCCTAGGACGGGTCGTTACAACAACCACCACCACGATCTCTCTGTTCACTCTGTTTTCTCTGGTTTTCCCGTGGCGCACACCTCACACACCCACGGCCACCGTCCAATTCTCTCTCAATCTCCCCCTCTGTTTCTCTCGGGTTCGAACGCACACACGGCACACACGGTTACAACCCCAAATTATTGGACCCGTGCACAAAATACTGGAACCCTCTAGTTCCCCTACACGTGTCACCATCCTACAAGTTCTCTCCCAAGTGGCTCAATCCCAGCCATCCACTTGTCCCTCTCTGTTGCACCAGGCCCAAGGTACAAAAGACCAAAATGCCCTTCCTCTTAAACCAAAATTACCGTTGTGCCACTATCTTTCTAGACCCGTAACTCACACATCGTAAGTCCGATGAATACGTGCCGCCTGTCATCGAACTCAGGACGACGAGATCTATCTAACGGTCCTAGGTCAACGTGTCAAAACCCAATCGTACGAAAAGTCAACTTTCCCCCCCTAATTTAGCCAAATTATGGTTATGCCCTCAACCTGCCGAACATTATTACTTCCTCCTCGGATGTCAGAATCGGACGTGCTACCTGTCTACGGATTCGTGACGTCGCGAACTACGTCACAGTCATCAGTCAAAGTCCATTTGACCGCCCGAACTAAAAGTCAACTATTTGCCCGAACCAGGGGCAAAATCGTCATTCTAGGCTAACGACCCTATCGGGACCAACTAACCCTCGATTAAGCTCACTAATCCCACCTTAATCACTGTCTTAATCCTAATTGCCTTAACCATCTCTCTCTCATGGTAAAACAAGGTATTGTGCTAGGTCATGTGATTTCTTGCAAGGTAATCGAGGTAGATAAAGCTAAAATTGATCTCATCTCGAATCTGCCCCCACCTACATCAGTTAAAGCTGTTAGACGTTTTCTTGGACATGCAGGTTTTTATAGGCGGTTTATCCAGGATTTTCCAAAATAACTGGTCCTTTATGTTATTTGCTTGCTAAGGATTCTGATTTTAAGTTTAATGAGCAGTGTGTGAATGCTTTTGAGATCCTAAAACGTGAACTAACATCTGCCCCTATTATCATGTTCCTGACTGGTCTTTGCCATTTGAATTAATGTGTGATGCGTCTGACTATGCTATAGGTGCAGTTTTGGGGCAACGTGTTCATAAGTTACCTCATGTGATCTACTATGCTAGTAGAACCTTGAATGATGCTCAACTCAACTACTCAACCACAGAGAAGGAGTTTTTAGCGGTTGTCTTTGCTTTAGAAAAATTCCGTTCTTATCTTGTTGGATCTAAGGTGATTGTCTATTCTGATCATGCAGCCATTAGGTACTTACTTAAGAAGAAAGATGCAAAGCCTCGGTTGATAAGGTGGATACTTTTGCTTCAAGAGTTTGACCTGGAAATTCGTGATAAGAGTGGACGAGATAACCCTGTCGCTGATCACTTGTCTCGACTAGCTGATGATGGTGCTACAGCAAAGAGTGTTGACCCCATCAACGAATCATTTCCTGATGAGCAGCTCTTAGCCATTCAAGAAAAAGAACCATGGTATGCTGATTTTGTTAATTATCTTTCTTGTGGAGTGATTAGGGATGATCTTTCTTTTCAGGAACGAAAGAAGTTTCTCTCATTGGTGAAGCACTATTTGTGGGATGACCCGTACCTATTCAAGTACTGTCCAGATCAAATTATAAGGAGATGTGTACCAGAAACTGAACAACAAAGCAAACTCAGGTTCAGCCATGAATTTGCATGCGGAGGACACTATGGTGCCAAGAAAACAGCGCTTAAGGTTCTTCATTCTGGTTTCTTTTGGCCTTCTTTATTTAAAGATGCTTTTAACTTTTGTTCTAAGTGTGATAGATGTCAAAGGATGGGGAACATAAGTTGCAGGAACCAGATGCCATTGACTAACATCTTGGTAGTTGAACTCTTTGATGTGTGGGGAATCGATTTTATGGGCCCTTTTCCATCTTCATATGGCTATACGTACATTCTCGTGGCAGTAGATTATGTATCAAAATGGGTCGAAGCAGCAGCTACGAGGACTAATGATCACAAGGTGGTTCTGAATTTCCTCAAGGATAAGATTTTCACTCGGTTTGGGACTCCAAGGGCGATTATAAGTGATGGTGGCAGTCACTTTCGTAACCGTCCATTTGATGCTTTAATGAAAAAGTACAACATCAGTCATAGAGTTGCAACTCCGTACCATCCCCAGACTTCTGGACAAGTTGAGATAAGCAATAGGGAGATTAAGAACATATTGATGAAGACTGTGTCCCCTACTCGGAAGGATTGGTCCTTACGCCTCAATGATGATCTTTGGGCTTACCGGACAGCATATAAAACTCCAATTGGAATGAGTCCCTATAGGTTGGTTTTCGGAAAGGCATGTCATTTACCTATGGAGCTTGAGCACCGTGCAATCTGGGCCATCAGGAAGTTCAATTTCTGTTTAAAAGAAGCCGGGACAGCAAGGAAACTTCAACTGAATGAGCTTGAGGAATTGAGAAATGACGCTTATGAAAATGCCTGAATTTACAAGCAGAGAACCAAGCTTTATCATGATAAAGCGATCCTGAGAAAGGTATCCACCTATGATGTCTAGATGGCTCGGTCCTTTCAAAGTGATTCACGTATTCCCTCATGGAGCCATTGAAATTGAGATTGAGAAGAATGGGGATCGATTGCAAGTTAACGGGCAGCAACTTAAACCCTATTTGGAGGATAATCTAGATCTGTCCCACTATGATGTCGCCTTGGTCGAGATTTCAGCGACTTCGTCAAGGCAACCACGTCTTGCCCAGACGTTAAATACAGCGCTTCTAGGAGGCAACCTAGCATTGGTTTGTGATTTCTTTCATTCTCTTGTTTCTACAGTTCTGCACTCTCTAACCCTCAACTCTGTTTTAGTCTTCTCATTGCATAGTTCTTATCACATTGAGGACAATGTTTAGTTTAGGTTTGGGGGTGTGGATTGAAAAATTGGAATATTGAAACAAGTAGGGTGGGGGTTATACATGGCCTGATTTTTTTTTAGTATGTGTAGTTAGTTTAAGTTTTTGCTAGTGATACGTGTTTTAACTTGTTAATGAGAGTCTACATGCTGAGTTAACGATCTTTGTTCTACTAGGAGTTTTTGCCATAACCAGTTTGTATCACACCTTGCACTTCACAATGCCATGTTTCAAGTGACTAAGTGAACAAAACAACTGAATTTGAGTGAACTTCAAAAAATTAGTGGAGACTACCTTGTGAGATTGTTGAGCTTTATTGCTATTCATTTAGAGTGATATACATTGTTTCTACTCTTAAACACTCTCTGATTTTGTTCTTTTATGATGATCTCATTCCATTACATTTGCATTGAATTTTAAAGAACTGATATCATATAGATGCTCTTGATTTGAGGTGTGGTTTTCCATAAGAAGTAATGTAGGCTATGTGTGAATAAACCTCTAAAGGCCTTGTCCTACCTTGTTGTGTGATACCTAAGCCATATTGAAGCTAAACACTCAGCCCTTTCTTTCATCACCTTAAGTGACAGGACCCATCCCAATCCCCCCCCCCCCCCCCCCCCCCCCCGGGATTAACATGCGATGACCCTGCTCCCGTCTTACACGGAGTGTCAGACAAGGGATATTTCCGACCTTTGCCCTCCCGGGCTATCAGAGTACGCCAGGATCCGGAGGAGGTATGTGATATCTCGGTCTCTGCTACAGTCCACATCCAATGTCAACCTGAAGGGCAGTCAAAACATTAAAAGCTGTGAGTGGACAAAACAAGAGTTTATAAAAACATTTTATAAGACAAGACATTTGTACACTTCACTAAAAAGCATGCATGCATTCGAAAACCATTTATCCAGAAAAAAAAACCATAATGAAATCAAGTACACGGGCCACTGCCCAAATCCATAAGGGACTCAGCCCAAATCATAAGAAACTAACCATACGTGCCACTGCCCAAAACCTGTGTAAACACACATCACATATCATATATCATATTTATATCATATATACATATAAGTCACACAACCAATCCTGTCACGGTTTCCAAAGCTACGCGCGTGCTACCCAGGTCTCAATCCGAGTCTTCTCAAAGTCAAGATCAATGTTCGTAGACCACTGACCCTACCCGAGGTAATAGTAATCATAGCCTTCCTAAGAGTAAGGAACCCAACTGGGGGGGTGACTCCACTCAGTCGGTGCTCCGTGACTACTCCGGGGTCCACCCAGGCCAACGACCCTCCCCGGAGGAGATAATAGAAGTAAAGGAAGGTATATGAATACATATATATACATAACATAAACATTCATGCCCGGTTCCCTTGAACCTTCATGATCCATAACATCCATAACAAGGGTTCATGCCAGTTCCCATAAACCGTCATGAACCAGAATGACCTGACAAAGGTTCATGCCGGTTCCTATAAACCGTCATGAACCACAATGACCTTTCCAGAGTTCGTGCCGGTTTCTATAAACCGTCATGAACTTGGAAATCCATCTAGGGTCCCTGACCCGAAATCATAAACCGTAAAGTAACTGGGTTTCGTGCTCGAACGTATGACTCAACTGGGCACCGTGCCCGATATCTAAAGGTCAGTCACGACTCCGATCATAGTGATGCGTGCAACCATCCATCCAGGACCGCTCTCAATCCTGGTATGTCGCCGTGAACGAATCAACCGACGCGACCACCACAAGATCATGGTGCACTCATCACCGATCGCTATCCTGAACCGTCAGCACTCCGAAGTCGAGCCTCCCCAGGTTGCCCGACCACGAATCTTGCATCGTGACCTCTCCGGAAGGAACACATCCTAATCCGGAGGCGAGCGTCGTATCGTCGATCGTCGTGCACATAGCACCCGTCGCGACCACGATTTAGACCCGAAGGTCGTAAATAGTGTCATATGCCCGAGACAAAACCAAATGGGTCTCATACCCGAGTTTATCCATTTAAAATCCAAAATGTAACGCACCGGACATTCTGAAAATGTAATATTATAAAATATTGAATAAAATGACGTTTTTACCCCTGTGATTCGTGTGGTCAATTTGTTGACCTTTTGATTTGGAGGTCGAACGGACATTGAACGATGACCGTGACGTAGTCCGGGACGTCACGAGTTCATAGACAGGTGGCACGTCCGATTTGGACGCTCGAGGTGAAAGTTATGAGGTTCGGAAGTTCAGGGGCATTATCGTAATTTGGACGTTATGAGGGAAAAAGTTGACTTTTTGTCTGACAATCGTTTTTCACATGACTCGAAGACCGTTAGGTCCGTCTCGAGGTCCCGAGTACAACGATAGGCGGCACGCGTGAAACGGATGTCGGATGACCGAGCTACGGGTCCCGGAAGTTGGAGGGCATTTTGGTCTTTTCACACGGGGGTACTGTTCACCACCGTGGAAAACAGAGTGCGGCCGTGGAGTTTGTGCGTGCAATTGTTTATGGCCTAGTGGACTGATCAGATGGTTTGTTTAAGTCGATTGAGGTAGTGGAAGCAGGATTGAGTGGCACTGTTGCACGGTTGGACAGAGTTCAGGGCACGGGAGAGCAAGAATTGGCCATGGTTTCTGTGTTTGCGGGAAACCGTTTTTAGAGACTTCAGTTGGTCTCCCACGGGCTGCTGGCCACACTGATCGACTAACCGTGTATGGGAACGAAGTGAGGATTCGTTTGGGGTCATTTGTGCATTAGTGTGAAGGCTGAGATTGAGAGAAACAGTGAAGAACCATTTTCGGGTTTTTGGGGGAAATCTCAGAGTTCAATTCCTACGGGTTTTGGGATCAATCTAAACACACTGAGGGACTTCTGGGAGTAGCAGAATCACGACGATGCAAGAACTGAGGGAGAATGATCACGGTTGGCCCAAGAACCTGAGTTGCTGTTCAAGGAAGAACCAGTTGGAGGGAAAAATCACATTTAATTTCTGGGGCTTGTTGATCGAAACCGAGGGCCGTGTTGGACTTCTGGAGTCACTACAAGCACAACCGTGCAAGAATCGAAGGAGGAGGAGGACTGGTTGGCCGGGAACCTGAGTCTCAGTTTCAGAGGAAAACCAGTGTTGAGGTCGACGACTTCCAGGTAACGGCGAGTCCAATTGATTGTACCATTGTGTTCGTCTAAGTCCCCTTAAGCTACTGGTGAAATTAATTTGAGAATGGAGTTAGTTTGGGTGAGTTCCAGAAGTCGACTTGTTCGACTGTTCGAGCTTGACTTGGGTCGATTTGGTGTTAGTCGAGGTTAACCGTTTATGCAGACCTAAAATTAATGGATTAGAGAAGATAATAGGATTGAAAACGGGAAGAATTGATTGAGAATTGAGGGTGAAATGATCGGGTTGAGCCGCGGGTATCAGACCCGTTTATCAGTCTATTCGGGTAAGGACGAAGGTACTGTAGCTTGGCGCGTGGCCTTCACGCGCAGCCACTTTGGACGGCGCGTGACGGCGCGTGTGATGTTAACTCCGGTCACGGTCAACATGAGAATTAATCCTTTTAGTCTAATTAACATTTTATCTTTAGATTTCGAGTCGATCGGGAGTCATTCGGGAGTCCAGAAGGTTAAGTCTCTAAGTTTAATTTCGTCGAAAAATCCGGAAAAGTTAGGAAAAAATCCTGCGAGTTATTTTGGGATGTTTGTAACCCTCCTTATACGTTTTTACAGGCCCGGACATTTCGGAAGCTACCGAGGAGCGCACGGGGCGCGATTGACGCATCCTAAAACAGTGAGTGGACCTTTGATTTCGAAACTGTGCATGCATGGCTATTTTTACCAATTTATTTTGAGCTTTCACATATGATTTTATGATGATGATATGATATTTCGGTTTTACGTGTTTTCACGCTTTTCGAGATATTCATCGTATTTCACGCATTTCGAGGTTACGGTTTTGCTTATGCATAAATGATGTTTTGATGAAGTATCTGGACATGATTATGCATGTTGCGGATTTGCGATGTTTGATTATAATTGTGAAGTTATTTCGGAAGTTGCATGTTTTGGGGATTTTGCATGCGAGATCGGACATGAGTCCTGTTATGATAATATCTGATTTCGGAATGATTTTGGGGAAAACGGATTTTGATGAAACCTGGTTTATTATGTTATTAAATGGTTTTGGGTTTAAAGACCCGGTTGATTGTTGGATCTGGTTTTGGGTTTAAAGACCCGGTTTATTGATGACGGGGGCGGGCCCGAAAATTGGGTTTAAAGACCCGGATTGAGGGTAAAGACTCGTGAGTTTAAAGACTCGGTTATTGTGATACCCCCGAGGCCTATTGATCATATTTTGAGTTTAAAGACTCGTTGATATCCCGGGAAGGCCTGATATTGAGTTTAAAGACTCGGATGGATCCAACGGCTTAACTGTGATTATTGACTCACTTTTTACTTGATTTGTGCAATTGATGTTTCAAAATGATGGTTTCTGGAATCTGGTAATTTCATATTATTTTGCATGAATTATGACGGTTTTCTGCAATGTTTTCCATGTGTTTCGGAAAAAGTGTTTTCGAATGTTGATTATGCATGCGTGTTGTAAAACTGGAGGGCGAGCCCCGATTTCCTTAAACTGTTTTCGGTAAACCTTTGTTTCGGTCCACTCACACTTTGTTGTTTTAACTACCCTCCAGGTCGTGGTACAAGTTCGGGGGTGAGCGCTGAGGCAGAGGCAGAGGTATAAAGTTTTCCGTTGCGGAGTAGTTAGTTCACAGAGTAGGATTTGTTCTTTAATCTGTTCTGTAATATTATGCTCTGTGAAACTATGGACTTGATGTCCAGTCGGATGTATTTTGTTTAATCTCCCTAGTCTGACAATGGGTATGATGTAATATTATTTGGTTTTCCGGTCTTTTGGTTTTCGATTGTCAGACGGGAGCAAGATGCTTCCCGATTATCGAGGAGATAATCGGGGTGGGTCCTGTCACAAAACCATTTCATTTAGACCAATAAAGGAATACAGACCCGTATAGGCACCGTACAGGGCCAAAACCTCGAAATACGTGCCTATACGTAACCACACATCAAAATGCACTCATGGAATCACAAACAAGTATTAAAAACATATAATAAACATTTATGCATGCACCAATTTAGAAAACAAGGTCCACTCACAGACCGTCCGAGCTGCCGCCTCGATTTGCGTGCCATTCGGTTCCCCGAGCCGATCACCATCACCGGGACTCCCAAACCTGTCCAAATTTTAATAGAAGGTTACTAACTACTTAATTAACCTCCTAGCAAAGCCCCGTAATTTTCCTGAACTTTTAACTATTTTTAAACCGACCTTAAAGCTTCCGACACCCCGAAAACTATCGAAACGATGTCCGATTGACGCGAGACCAGTCCCAAAATCTTCGCTACATCGAATAGAAGATTTCTCGTGTAGAACACTTTCCAAAATTATGGCCCACAGGCCCCCACGAGCCCCTAGAAACTAGAAAACACTGTTCATCGTCATCAACCTCAGAACTGAAACAGTTACTATTCACTGGTACTGTTCACCGTACGATTTTCTCGGGTTTTCGGACTGATTCGGGGTCCGTTTGGTCCCATTTTAATCCCTAAATTCCTATTTCTTGATTTCCTATCTAACCCAATCCCTAAAACTAAAAAAAACCACCCGAAACGGAGCTTCCATCCTCCATCAATGGTGGCCGGATTTTCTCTGGCCGTTCACGGCCATTTCCGGCCATCCCAAGCCCCAAAAATAATCTTATTCTACTCCTAGGGTCCCCAGAAAACTAACCTAATTAAAGAAATCGATTGAAAACCATTAAAACTCAAATTTAGATTTTTGAACATTTTCCTTACCGGGTCTCTCCCGCCGTCGCCACCTGCCGTCCCCCGCCGTGGCTTGCCATCCTCAGCCTCTCATCACCTCACTCATGGTCACACACAAGCACATGAGGAATGGTGGTATGTGTGTGTGTGTGCTTGTTCGAAGAACAAAGAAGAAAATGAAGAAAATGGAGAAGTATGAAAAAATGGGAGGTTTCGGGTTTGTGTGTTTGGGGAAGGGGAAAATGTTAAGCTGGTGAGGGAGATGAGGATTTAATGGATGGTGAGGATCTAAGGGATTAAATGGAATAAAGGGCCAAGATTGAATGATGGAAAGATTAATTATAAAATAATAATTATATTAATATTTAATTAACTAGATCTACAATTTAGGGGTATTGACCAATAGGATGAGTGACACTTGTCACTAATCCATGGGACCCACTGAAAATATCTTGGCCAATCAGATTTTGCCAAATCATCCCGTCTCGAAGTACGTGCATAGTGAAATCGAACTTCCGTGACATATAACTTCCTCGTTCAAAGTCCGATTTCAGCGTGCCGCCTGCCTATGGATTCGTATCTTCCTTATCTACGTAATAGTCCTCGGCCCTCGGCCATCGGACATCCCGGTCAAAAAGTCAACTTTTGACCCCATTTAACCAAAATTACCAAAATGCCCCTAAACTTCCGAACGTCATAACTCCCTCCTCGAACGTCAGAATTGAACGTGCCACCTGTCTATGAACTCGTGACCTCACGAACTACGTCACATTCATCGGTCAAAGTCAGTTTGACCACCCGAATGAAAAGTCAACATTTTGCCACGACTAGGGGCAAAACTGTCATTTTGCATCGTTCGTCCGATTTCGCTCTACTAATCACGGATTAGCCTCACTAATCGTGATTAGTCACTAATCTAATCATGGAATTTGGGACGGGTCGTTACATTAAGCATAACCTGCCAAACACTCAACCGTTCAATCAGGCCATGCCCTATAACCTAAGTTTGTGCTAAAGTGGCATTAAATGAGATTCATGGTGTGAATCGTTAATGGTGTTGCTGCCCAATTCAAAAGAACTGTTACAACAAAGACAACAATGTGGGAGTGAAAGTCTGAATGTGAGTGATAAAGCTATACAAGGAATGAAAAAACCATTGCATGATCTTGATTCGATTCAGAAAAGAAGAAAAAAAAAATCAAAAGAAAAAAAAAGTGAAAGGAAAACTGAATTGATCAGGGTGAGCCAATGAACTGGAGAAGACTTCCAAAGAGTAATCAAGTTTATATCAATGTTGTCATGAGGTTCCAAGTGAGAAATCAGAGCAGGACTTCAATGTTCAGGTCATGAAATCTCATGCCTTGGCACAACTTAGGTTCTTGAATCCGATCATTTCTTTCTTTAACCATAAGCTTAGCCCCATTACAACCAAAACTGAAGACCTAACTGATCTTATGGACAACCATGCTGAGGATTGAGGTATGTATCTATGTTCTTAAAGTTCAATTCCATTCATGAAATCTTAATTCCAGAAAGTGCTATTCTTCATTGCAAATCGTATGTGATTAAACTTAAATTCCCTTACATAATGTCCATCACATATGCTTGATAAGAGTGTAAGCCTAGGATTCATGTGGGAATTGAGAGATGCCTAGTGAGGATTAGAGTCGAGGCGAAATCTTTCGGAGCACTTCAATAAAGTTGTTTTTAAGCATGATTACTTGAGATATTGGCATCTACACATCACACATGATACTTATCACTGTGGCATTCCTTTTAGTTTTACAAAGCATGTCTACTTTCTTTGACTCTTGTTAACTTGTTATGAACTATCTCTAGCATGTTAGTTGTTTAAGTAAAACGTTTGTGGGTATCGTAGCTGCCATAACCCTCAGGAGACAAAACTCCTCCTACTAGGAACACCTAGAGGTTTAAATGATCTATCCTTAACTAAGATTGAGTCTTTTCATATTTTGTTTAGTTTAGTTTTTCTTCTTTATTTAGCTCAGGGACTAGCAAAAGATAGGTTTGGGGGTATTTGTTAAGTCATGATTCATGCATCTTTTTTATGTCATCTAATACTCATTTACTTGTATTTTGTGTGATTTAATTGTCATCCATAGTAGAAAATGATCAATCTTGTGAAGTGTGTGCAGAATTAGAAAAGTTCTTAAAAGCATGGAAAAAAAAAAAGAAGGAGTCTTGAAGCCTCAAGCACACAAAGGTGGGCCTTGTCGTCCGAAAATAGAAGTCTTTAATTGTAACGACCCGTCCCAGAAATTAAAGTTTAGATAGTGATTAAGATGGGATTAGTGAGATTAATCGGTGGTTAGTTGGTCTCGTTGGGGTTGTTAGGGTAGAATGACGATTTTGCCCCTGGTTTGGACAAAAAGTGGACTTTTAGTTCGGGTGGCCCAATGGACTTTGGCCGGTGACCAGGACGTAGTTTAGGACGTCACGAATCTGTAGGCAGGTGGCACGCCTGATTCCGACATCCGAGGAGGAAGTTATGATGTTCGGAAGGTTGAGGGCATAACCATAATTTGGTTAAAATAAGGGGGAAAAAGTTGACTTTTTGGACGATCAGGTTTTGGTACGTTGACCGAGGACAGTTAGATAGATCTCGTTGTCCTGAGTTCGATGACAGGTGGCACATATTCATCGGACTTACGATGTGAGAGTTACGGGTCTAGAAAGATAGTGGCAAAATTGTAAATTTGGGTTAAAAGGAAGGGTAGTTTGGTCTTTGTGCTCTGGAAAGTGTGCAGCAGAGAGAAGACATATGGAAGGCTGAGATTGAGACAATTGTGAGAGGGGCTTTGGGATGGTGACATGTGCTAAAGGTGGAGTGGCTTCTGGTTGGTTCCAGTGTGTGCACGGTCCAATAATTTGGGTGAAACCGTGCTGTGTGTGTTGTGTTGTTCGCAGAGAAGAGTGAAACAGAGGGAGATTGTGAGGAAAAATTGAGGGGTGATCGTGGATATTGAAGGCTTCTGTTGAGTGAGGAGTGATCAGAAAGAGTGAGAGAGATGTTGTGGTGGTGCTGAGAGGGTTAGACGGTGTGGTGGCTGTGTGTGAGGGAGTGGAGAGCTGCGGGAAAACCAGGGGGAAACAGGGAGGAAATAAGAGAGTTTGTGAGAAATCGTGGCGGTGGCGGCCGTGTACGGTGCAACTGAGATCGTGTTGGTGTTGTGAGGGGTACGAGGAGTCGACCAGCCCCAGCGGAGCTCACGACGGCGACGGGAGGCAGGTAATCCCTCATCCCTATTTCTTTGCTCTGTTTTCCCATTGATGTTCAAATTGGAAATCGTGATTGCTGAGGTTGAGTCGAGAGTTTTGATGACTTGGGTTAAGTTTAGAAAGGTCCTAGGAACCGTCTACGGTGGTTGCCTTGACGGGGGAGTGCATTGTGGAGACGAGACGACGGAGGTGCTCTGTGTACCCTGTTTTGGCGCCGTGAGTTTCAGACGGGAAGTCGTGGACTTGGGGGGGTGAGTCGACGGTTAAGGTGAGTTGGGTGAGCTTTAGGAAGGTCCTAGGAAGCGTCTGGTGTTGCCATCGTGACGGGGGAGGACCTGGGTGGCCGGAGCAGGAAACAGGAGACTGGTTCGAGTTTCTTTCGAGCTTGAGTCGATGAGCTACGGGATGAGTCGAGGTTTTTGGAGTTGGGGAAAGGATAACCTAGGTCTGGACGAAGCTCTAGGTGAAGAAAGGAGGTGAATTGGTGGGCGGACGGCGGAGAACAGTCCTCGCCGATTCGAGTTGCAGCGGCCGGTTCAGCACAGTCGACTCAAGGTTGACGATGGTACTGTAGCTGGCGCGTGAGGGCCACGCGTAGCCACTTTGGGCGGCGCGTGGGGGCGCGTGCGGCGGTCTTTTGGGAAGATGTCAACATGGTTTTTGGTCTAGATGTTATGACGAGTCTAATGGGATTGGTTTTGGGTTAATTGGACGTCGACTCGAAGTAGTTCCGCGAGGGTGAAGGTTTAGGGTTCCGGTTCGTTACGTTTCGGACCCGGGGATTTGTGAGGGATTGTAGGTGGATCCTCGTGAATGTGTTAGTAACGTACTTTGGCGGTTGTTGACAGGATCGGGACTTCCCGAGGAAGCTGAGGAACGTGCAGGACGTTCGGGACGCGATTGAGGGCTCGGTACTGTGAGTGGACCTTTTCCTTAAACTCGAACATGCATAATTGTTTTCTATACTTGTTTTATATACGTGATTTCATGATTGTTGGATTTATGATATGGTTTTATATGATTGCACGGTTTTCGAGAAATAATTATTTGGCACGTTTTCCGAGAAAGTATGAATTATGCATAAAAAGCTATGGTTTTGGGGTTTCAAATGTTAAATGATTTTCCATGATTATAAAGGGATTCTGGAACACGATTTCGATGAGCAATGGTTTTCGGTTTTAGAATCGGATTTTGTAAAGCGGAATTTGGTTTTAATGTTGAAAAGTGGATTTCCGGATTTGGGTTCGGAATGACGGTTCTGAACGCCGGAAGGGCTTCGAACCGGGGATTTCGAATTCGAGTTTGGCTATGGATTTAGAGTTGGTTTTATATTGAATTTGGATTGGATTTGCTGGATCTGGATATTGGGTTTAAAGACTCGGATATATTGATATTTCCCCCGTAGGCCTGTTGAGTTTAAAGACTCGGGAGTTTAAAGACTCGGATATTATTGAGGCCTGGATTGAGTTTAAAGACTCGGATAGGTCCAGCAGGTTTGATCGGAAAATGATGTTTTACGCTATAGTTTTATGATGCTTGTGATATGATTTCTATAACTGTGTTATAGTGTTTCTATTTCTTATGATGTGGTTTTATGGTGATTTGGTTTATAACTGTTTTATGAACTGGGTTATGCATGTGGTTTCAAAACGGAGGGCTAAACCCGGTTTTCTTATAAATGGTTTCGGAAACTTTTCTTTTATTTATGGTCCACTCACACCTTCTGTTTTTAACTGCCCTCCAGGTTGTGGAGCTAGCGCGGGGTTCCGGCATCGAGGCAGCGTCTGAGGCATAGAAGTCACGAGAGGGATCCCGGGGTGTTTCAAATTTTTCCGCGTGCGTGTATTTAGATTATCGGTTTTTCTTTTCCGTGCATTTTGTACTATGCTCTGTAAAAACTTGTCTTCGGGATATTGATATAATTTCTCCTGCGTCTGATTGTTTGTGTCGGGGTGTCAGACGGGAGCAGGATTTACCTCGGTTTTCGGGGTGAAACCGGGGTGGGTCCTGACATTAATGCCAAGATTGTTCCTTGCCACATAAGGAAGGTCTGAGCATTCCAGAAAAGGAAAGTGCCACATAAGGAATGACGGTTCTTAAAAGCATGGAAATAAAGAAAGAAGGAGTCTTGAAGCCTCAAGCACACAAAGGTGGGCCTTGTCATCCGAAAATAGAAGTCTTTAATGCCAAGATTGTTCCTTGCCACATAAGGAAGGTCTGAGCATTCCAGAAGAGGAAAGTGACGTCCAAGGAAGTCTTGAGAAGGCCCAAGAACGCACCTTGCTCCATTAGGGAAGTCCAAGACATCATGAATCTTCATTTCCACACATCACAAGGCGGATTTCAGCCAAGAAATAAGACAAGGGCCTGATTTTTAGGACCCTTGTCTCAGCGCTGTTAGGAAAAACGTTTTTAGGATATAATTCCTTATTTTAGGTCAGATTAGGAGTCTTTAAGTTAGGGATAACTTCCTATTTATTCTCCTAACTTCTAGGGATTGTAGACTACTATTTAAAGGAGTTTAGTCTCTGATTTCTGGGGCTCCAAAAAAACCCTACCCGCATTATTGTTTATTTTTTATTTTTAAACCTCTCTTGAACATTTTTGGAGGGAGGAGAGGGCTGAATGCAAGAAGAAGGAGTCGACATCAGAATTGCTTCAAGGGTTTCTTCCCCTTTTGAGTTTGATTTCACTCATGCTTTATATTGCTTCTATGTTTTTGTTAATCATGATGTGTAACTAAATTCTTATCTAGGGTTTTGATGTAATCCTGCAATTTTTATTCCATGTGTTGAACTTAAGTATTTTCAGTTTCTTGATGTGTTTCATGATTCAATTACTATGCTCTATTGATACTTAACATTCTATTTTGATGTCTGATCACCATTAAGATTGTTTGTTAGTTTTCTTATCCAAATACTGAGTAGACACCAATGCCTTTGTTTGGATGATCTGTAATTGAATGAATAATATCCTAAGAAGACACCCATTCCATGGAGTTATTTGGCTCTATTGTTTTCTTTGTCTTATTGGTTCTTTGATTGAAATCTATGTTGGACACCACATCTAGATTAGGGTTAAAGGAACTTGGTTTGATCGGACACCCACGACTGACCATAAGTAAGTGAAAACGAACCCATGAAGCTATCTAGTAAAACTGATTTGTGCTCGGTTTAATTTACATGGAATTGAATTGTAGTGGTGAAGTCAAGACCCTAGGCCTCTTAATCATCAGTTTCATTCCTTATTTAGTATATTCCCTGCTTACTTCTCTCAACAGAAAATCAGTTACTAATTCAAACCAAATCAAAGACCTGAACTTCAATTTTCAGTTTTAGTTGTATTCACATAGTATAGGTTAAGGCTAGTTTCTGCTTAAAGACTCAGTCCCGGTGGGTTCGACATCCTTACTTGTGCACCACTATACTATCAACTCTTGTGCACTTGCAAGACACAAAAATACTACCATGATATCCACAGCCTTCTGAATGTACTCTTGTTTATAGAGATTGTTTGAATAAACTTAAGAAGATACTTCCTAGATATCCTAAACCTTTTGCATGTACTCTTCTTTAAAGAACTTGTTTGAACAAACTAAAGAAGATAGTACCTAGATGTCCTCATCCTTTTCAATGTACTCTTCTCTATAGAACGTGTTTGAACGAACTTGAGAACATACTACCAAGATATCTTCATCCGTTTGAATGTACACTTCGCTATAGAACTTGTTTGACCGAACTGAAGAAGATACTACCAAGATATTGACAGGACCTATCCCAATCCCCCCGGGATGACCGTGGAATGTGCCCTGCTCCCGTCCAACAAGGGGTGTCAGACAAGGGATAACCAAGAGCCACTGCCCAAACGGGGCATCCAGAGTGCGCAAGGATCGATGGAGGAGGTGTGCAATGTCCCAGTCTCTGCTGCAATCGCATCCGTAATCAACCTGAAGGGCATTAAAACCAAAAGCTGTGAGTGGACAAAAACCAATAAGTTTATCAAATACATTTATAAGACATTTATTCCCTCCAATAAAAACGTACGCATGCCACGAAAACCAGTAACCAAAACGTTTGCTCAACCGAGCCATTAGGGCCTTAGAAAAAAAACCGTTAACCAAAAACCAAGTGTGGGAACTCAGCCCAAAACTATGGAATACCACCACCAGACATATTAAAACCATGTGGGCCATCGCCCAAAGCCATAAATATAAATCCATAAATCCAAAACCATTTAGGGTCCCCGACCCGACATACCATTTCATAACCAATAATCCATTTTTACCACATAACACATATCCAACCGAAAAGCCATTTCATAGTTTCATAATCCATATTTACCATTACCATCACCAGCATCCCTGATGCTTAGCGTCCCAGACGCTTGACGTCCCTGACGTCATATCTCACGGTATAATAAGCTACGCGTGCTGCCCGGGGTCTCTCCGGGTCCATATATGTAACGACCCGTCCCGGAATTCGGGATTTGATTAGTAACTAATCATGATTAATGAGGGTTAATCGGTGGTTAGTTGGGTGGAGTCGGACGAACGATGCAAAATGACCGTTTTGCCCCTAGTCGTGGGTAAAACGTTGACTTTTTATTCGAGCGGTCAAATGTACTTTGACCCATGATCGTGACGTAGTTTGGGACGTCACGAGTTCATAGACAGGTGGCACGTTCGATTTCGACATTCGTGGTGAAAGTTATGACGTTCGGAAGTCCAGGGGCGTTTTCGTAATTTGGACGAATTAGGGGAAAATGTTGACTTTTTCATCGGGGGGTCCGATGGCCGAGGGCCAAGGACCGTTAGGAAGGTCTCGATGCCCTGAGTCTCGGAGTCCGGATGACCGAGTTTCGGGTCTGGAATGCTTGAGGGGCATTTTGGTCATTTGTCACTTGAGGGTAAAATGGTAATTTTGGCAGTGTTCTTGGGACAGCCGTGTGCGGTGCTGTTTCCTTCTCAGAAAACAGAGCACGAGTGGAATTGTTTATGGAGCTTAATGCTTGGGCTTCGTGTGGGAGCTTTGTTTATGTAATTGGGGCTGAGTGGGAGGCCAACGTGCCTGGGACGGCAGGATGCTGTGCCGGGCGTGGAATTGAAAAATAAAACCGATCAGTGCCCAGGAGTTTGAGAGGGTGCACGGGTGAGGTTGGAATTGGAGCCTTGGGTTGTTAATTGTGAGTGGCCTTGGGGCGGTGAAGGAGTGGAGATATCTTGTGGTGGCTGGAACAGCTTGCAGAACACGGGGGGATTAAACTAGGATTGAAACAGGGCAGTGCGGTTGGAATCCGAGAGCAGAGCACCTGTGTTTCACTTTTGAAACGAAGAGGTTGGGGCAGAACGGGGGCTACATTGTCTAAGGGAGTGAGGTAGCTTAATGGAACAGAGAGAAGCAGAGAGTCGCTGGGGAGTTTGAGTGATCAGGGAGACAGAAATCGGAGAAAAATTGAAAAAACGGAGGGAAATCCCAATTCGATTTGCAGGCCAGCCCAGGCCAAATTGTGGCTCGAATGAGTCTTCTGGAACTTCATGGGGTCGAACCAAATCGATGATTGCAAGCTTTGAAGCCCCTGGAGCCGTGGACGGTCGTCACAGGTGGCCGGGAAATCGAGCCTTGTGTTCGTGCAATTTGAGGTAAATGTTTGTGGAATTGGATTTCAATTCATCCTTACCATGAGGTTATGATGCTAAACTACAAGCTAATTGAAGACTTCCTTGGTTATTAGACAAACCCAGACGAGGAACTCGACTTGGAAACTTAGGTTGAGTCGAGGTAGTTCGAGGCTATGACGACGGTAATGAGCATTACAGATCCCTAATTCAATTGGTTACGAAGCTAATGGTGTGTTAAACCGTTCAAAATAATGTCGAATTGAGGGGATGCTAATCGGGTCCTCGCACGGGTTGAACAACCCGTATTGCAGGTTTAGCGGGTGAGAACGATGACTGTGCAGGGGTACTGTAGCAGGCGCGTGGGCTCACGCGCAGCCACTCACGGCGGCGCGTGAGGGCGCGTGGACCCGAATTTCAAGGTGAGTTCAGAATGGCTTTTTCCCTGCACATTGTAACGAACATTTTAACGTTGGTATCGAATTTATCGGACACCGTTTCGATGTTATTCCGAGGGTCCGAAGGTTTATGTTACGTTTGTAATTAACGATTAATTCCCGGAAAATTATGGAAAAATAGTAGGTTGTTATCCGAGCCCTTAGTGACACTAAAGTGTGTTTTCGGACAGGATTCGAAATTCTGGAAAATATCGGAAATTACAGGCATGCGTACGGGCGAAACCGAGCCTTAAAATTGGTGTGTGAGTGGACTTGCTTTCAAAATTTAATGCATGCATAAATTATTTCTATGATTTTATGATTATGATTATAAGTTGTGATTGATTTCGATTCCCGTATTTATCCGTATTCGATTTCCGTATTTATACGTATTTTTACTATATATGTGAAATTACACGTATTTCGAGACTGGTTACTTTTGTGCTTAAAAATGGTTTAATGAAAGAGTTTATATAAAATGGGCGTATGATGATTTAAGAATGTTCTTTACGATTATGAGGGCGATTCACGGTGTTTGCACGGTTTTCGGGGTTTTTGCGATTTTACACGTTTTACGAGATTTGAGGTTAATGTGATTTGATCACTGTTTGATGTTTGATTTTGGAATGTGAATTGAGGTTTGCGATTTCGAGGATTTTAAATTGGATTTTGAGTATGCTTGACTAGACCGGGACTTTTGAGATTATGGTCGTGGTTTTGATGCCCGGATAATGTGAAATGAGAAATGAAGTGATTTCAAGGAATTAAAATAGATTTTGAAAAAGATGATTTCTGGTTTGGCGCTTGGGGCATAAAAGTAACTTGGATTAACGAGTTTTCAGTTTTCGGAAATTTAATGTGGATTCTTGGTTTGGGTTCGGGATGATGCTTCCGGATGCCGGCTTACGGAATCATTATTGCGAATTCGAATTCGGGAATGAAAAATGATTTAATAAAGTGATTCTCTATGATTGTGCATGCCCCGTGTTTAATGATGATTTGTTTATATTAGTAAAGAATGATTTGGGGAAAATGAATGTGGAAATTCGGACCATGCGTCCTGTTGTGAAAAATGTGATTTTGGGTTGAATCCCACGTTGTCAAGATTGATAAACTGTTTTGGGGTTTAAAGACCCGTTGAAAACTGCTTTGGGTTTAAAGACCCGTTGTTGTGTTTGAAAACTGTTTTGGGTTTAAAACCCGGTGCTATTGCTGGAGCACGTTTTGAGTTTAAAGACTTGGTTAATTGATGACGGGGGAGGGCCCTTACTGAGTTTAAAGACTCGGTTACTGTGATACCCCCGAGGCCTATTGATTATGTTCTGAGTTTAAAGACTCGTGAGTTTAAAGACTCGGTTACTGTGATACCCCCGAGGCCTATTGATTATGTTCTGAGTTTAAAGACTCGTTGATATCCCGGGAAGGCCTGTTTATGCGCATGGTTTTGAGTTTAAAGACTCGGGCGCACTTGTTATCCAGCAAAATGATTGACTTGAGATTTATTGATGATTGTTGATGTTTCGGTTGAGTTGGGCAGTGGCCCGGTATATGGTTGTTGGTTTTGGATCATGTTGTGCATTTGGTTTGATTTGTGGTTTTGGGGCTGAGGCCCGGTGTTTATGATTGCGGGCTAAGACCCGATGGTTGAGAAAGGAAAATGATTTTGAAGTTCATACGAGTTCTTCCTTATGTTGAAATTTGATACACAGTTTTTATTATGTGGAAAATCTTAACCGATGGCGAAATGTTTTGTTTGCATGCATTGTTTTTTTACGCGGAGGGTAAAAACGTTTGTTGTAACCGTTTTGCTAAACTGATTTATTTTTGTTCACTCACACCTTTTGGTTTTGGTTGACCCTCCAGGTCGTGGCGCGTTGTTTGAGGCTGTACGAGGGGTAGAGGCATGAGTAAGCACATGTGGCTATCCCTGGTCTGGCACGTACTGAGGGTAAACTTGGGTATTTCAGTCGACTTGCCAGACGGGAGCAGGACCGGGCACGGTTTTCGATGCCCCTTCTGGGGGCGGTCCTGTCAATATATCTGACATTCCTGATGTCTGACGTCCCTGACGTCAATCATAGCAATCCTGCTCCTGAGTCATCATACGGTCCGGCTGCTCCGTACAATGACCCCTCGCAGGCAATGCACCGTGACTTCCCCAGTGTCCCAGACATCTGGAGGAGACCATCATATATCCTTGTATCCAGATGGTATATGGAAAACAGTTTTATTAAATCCTTTTATCAGATCATTACAATGGGCCCTGCCCGAAATTTCCATAAAACCACGTAATTCCATTTAGGGTCCCTGACCCAAAATCACAATTATTAAACATAGGGTCCCTGACCCGAAATCACCATTATAATCTAATTGGGCCTCATGCCCGATTTTATGAACCACTGGGCCCACGGCCCGATTTGTAAACCAATTGGGCCCGCAGCCCGATTTTATAAACCCACTGGGCCCATGGCCCGAATTCGTAAATCAACTGGGCCCCTTGTAACGACCCGTCCCGAATATCGGGATTTAATAATATTTAATTGTGATTTACTAATCTGGGATTAGTTGGGCGATTTCGGACGAATTGTGCAAAATGACCGTTTTGACCCTAGGCGTGGGCAAAACGTTGACTTTTAATTCGGATGGTCAAGGACTTTGACCGATGACCGTGACGTAGTTCTGGACGTCACGAGTTCATAGACAGGTGGCACGTTCGATTCCGATGTCCGTGGTGAAAGTTGTGATGTACGGAAGTTCTTGGGCGTTTTCGTAATTTGGACGAAATAAGGGGAATGTTGACTTTTTGACCGGGATGTCCGATGGCCGAGGGCCAAGGACCGTTACGTAGGTATCGTCGATACGAATCCAATGACAGGTGGCACGCATCAATCGGAGTCCGTATGACCGAGTTACGGGTCAGGATGCGTGAGGGGCATTTTGGTAATTTTCTGCACAAGGGCAGAATTGTAATTTCACACGGGGTACTGTTTGATTGAATGGCCGTGATGTGGGATTCTTTGTGCGATCGATCCCATGGTTTGTTTACCAATTAAATGACTGAATTGGGCCAGTTTGAGGTGTGATTGCACATGGGGTTGAGTTGGCATCTGATCACAAGGACATGGGCACTAATTTCATATTGTTTTCGGGTCAGTGCCAGGAGCTTTGCACAGGGGACTGAGTGGTGCTGTGGGGCACATTAAACGGCTAAATTGGATTAATTGAATGATGAGTGAGTTGTGAGGACCATTCTGAGTTGTATGGCTGTCGAATTGGAGAGAAAAACCGTGAGAAACCATTTCGGGTTCTTGGAGGGAAATTTCAGAATTTGATTTCTGAGCCTTGTTGGACCAAACCATGGACGGGTTTAGCTTTTTGGGAGTGTCTGGAGCTCAGCCGTATCAATTTCGAAGGGAACCAGCCACGGCTAAGCTGGGACGGTGGCCACTGTTTTCAGAGGAAATACAGTGCTGTGGACGACGACTTCTAGGTGAGCTCTTCTTCAATTGGTTGTGGTTTTGGGTTCGTTTGAGTCCTAGTATACTTCCTGTGAAGTTAATTTGGAAATGGACTTGAGTTGGGTGAATTACTAAGGACGACCCGTTTTGCTGTTCGAGCTTGGATTGGTTGATTTAATCCATGTCGATGTTGATTATTGACACAGAACTGAAATTGATTGGATATTGATTGTTTTAGGATCAAGAACGGATGGAATGAAGGTCGAATTGATGGTTATCTGGCCGGGTCAGATCGCGGGTAATTAGACCCGTTTACCAGACAAACGGGTGAAGATGGTGACTGTAGCAGTCACTGTAGCAGCGCGTGGCTTTCACGCGCAGCCACTCGCGGCGGCCCGTGACGGCGCGTGGGCATGAATCTCGAGGTGAGGTCAACATGACTTTTATCCTATACAATGTAACGAACATTTTGGGATTGGTTTCGTGTTGATCGGACACCGTCTCGACATTGTTCGGGATGTCCGATGGTTTTAAATCCAGTTTAAAAATACGTAAAAATTCGGGAAAATTACGGGACTTGAATAGGATGTTAATGATGAGGTTAGTAATCCTCTAATGTGATTTGGATAGGATTGGGAGTCCCGGTGATGGTGGTGTGGCCCGGGAAGGCCTATGGCACGCGTATCGAGGCGCTCGGTTAAACGGTCTGTGAGTGGACATTGGTTTTATAAATTCGATGCATGCATAACTGTTTCATGATTGTTATAACTGTGATTAAATGATTTATTTTGGATATCGGTGAACTTAAAATGATTTCACGTATTTCGAGGTGAATTACGTATTTGCACGTAAACCGAGGTTTTTCTGGATTTGCACCGATTTCCATAAATGTGGTTGGATATGATTTCATGAAACGGTTACGAACTTGAATAAAGTAAAATCGGGCCAGGGGCCCAGTTGAACTATGAAATCGGGCCAAGGGCCCAGTTAACTTATGAATCGGGCCAGGGGCCCAGTTGGCTTGTGGATCGGGCCAGGTGCCCAGTTGACGTGTGAAATCAGGCCAGGGGCCCAGTTGATTTCTACATGTGATTGCGGGCCGGGGACCCTAAAATGGAATTGAATAAATGTTTTCTGGTTTACATTTTATATATGTTCACATGCTGGAATCAATAAATGGTTTTGATGATATTTCGGTTATGGCACGTTTCACGGTATTTGGGCATGAGACCCGTTTGATGAAACGTAACAATCGGTTCGGATTTTTCCTATGTATACATATATGTTTTGCATGTGGATATCAATAAAATGTATTTGGTACTGCACTTAGATCCTTATATATTTAATTGTCTCCTCCGGATGAGGTGCCCCGGAGAGGTCACGGACATCTAGTACATCCAGCGTCTATGACGCTAAGCATCGGGGATGCTGTACCCGAACGGGGTTCGGGGATTGAACTCGGAAATTGAGACTCGAGTGGCACACGTAGCCTTGTGATTGTGACCTTATTAGACGTCAGGGACGTCAGACATCAGGGATGTCGGATTGGAGTGTATAGTGCAGTGGCAAAAATTATGGTTATGGTTTTATTATATGCCTTATGGTTCATATTACTGGATTTATGAAATAACTCTTGGATTGACTTTTGGAATTTGAAACTATGCTTTGGTTTCCGGGCTAAGGCCCTAATGGTTATTTCTAAATAAATATGGGATTATTGGTTTTTGGTGCATGCATATGCTTTTACTGAGGGGCATAAATGTCTTATAAATGTTTTAAACAGACTTGTTTATTTTCGTCCACTCACAGCTTTTGTTTTTAATGCCCTTCAGGTTGATTCCGGATGCGACTGCAGCAGAGACTGGGACATCATACACCTCCTCCATCGATCCTTACGCACTCTGGAAACCCGGTTGGGCAATGGCAACAGGTTATCCCTTGTCTGACACCTCTTGTCAGACGGGAGCATGACACATTCCATGGTAATCCCGGGGGATTGGGATGGGTCGTGTCACCCCTGGCCCGATAACATAACTCAAATGGGTCTCAGCCCGATTTCATATCAACTGGGCCCCTGGCCCGATTTCATTAACCAACTGGTCCCCCGGCCCGATTACGTACTCAAATGGACTCCAAGTCCGAAATTTCCAAAACAAGTGGGCCTCAAGCCCGAGTTTATATTTCCAATTTCAAAACCATTTCATCATATTATATCCAAGTCATAATTATGGAAAATCCATGTAAAACCGGAAAACCTCGATTTACGTGCAAGCACGTAAATCGCCTCGAAATACGTGAAACTGTACAATTTACCAATAACCAAATCAACATCATACAATCACAATAACAATCCATATAAAACCGTTAGGCATGCATAGAATTTATAAAACCAAAGTCCACTCACAGACCGTTTTAACGGTATGCCTCGATACGCGTGCCACCGGCCCTCCCGGGCCTCACCACTATCACCGGGACTCCCAATCCTGTCCAAATCACATTAGAGGGTTACTAACCTCTACATTAACATCCTATTAAAGTCCCGTAATTTTCCTGAATTTTTAAATATTTTTAAACTTAATTTAAAACCTTCGGACATCCCGAACAATATCGAAACGGTGTCCGATCGACACGAAACCAATCCCAAAATGTTTGTTACATTAAATAGGACAGAAGTCATGTTGACCTCACCTCGAGATTCGTGCCCACGCGCCGTCACACGCCGCCGTGAGTGGCTGCGCGTGAAACCCACGCGCCTGCTACAGTGTCACCATCTAACCCGTATCTCTGGTAAACGGGTCCAATTTGCCCGCGATACGACCCGGTTCCAATCCTATCAATTCAACCTTAAATACATCAATTGATCATTCAATTAGCTTCGTTATAAGTTTAATTAAAGGTCTGCAATCACAATTACACGATTACATACTCCAAACCTCACGATTCGATGATGAACACCAAGAACACCTGGTTACTGTTTGTTCATGGAATTCCTTCAATTTCGATCGATTTCCTTAAACTGATGCAACCAGAAGCATCAGTGGACTCCGTTAAACACTTCCCCCAACTCAATTTCATTAATCCATTGCTCAATCTCCACGACTCAAGCTCGATAGCTGTCACTGTGCAACCATGGAAGTCCGTCAATCTCCAGCGTTTTCCTTCAATTGATCCCTCCAGAAGCATCGTGGGATCCTCAGGAACACAATCCCCACATCAATTCCGTCGTTTAAACACTTCACGATCACGACTCAACCTCGAGTTTCTTCCTCTGTCACCAAGCTCGTTCAGAGCCAAAACGGCACCAATTCTTCTCGTTTCTTCGACAATTATGATCGTGGCACTCCCAGAAAGCTGAAAGTAATCACCAATTCGATCCTCACGGCCTTATGATTTAATTTCGAATTTTCCCTCTTAAACCCCAAATTTCGATCTTTGATTTCATCCTCCCTCTCTCTGCCCCGTGTGTTCTCTCAATTAATCCAGTATTCAAGTCTCTCAATTTCCTCAATTCTTCCATGAGAAGGCAGCCAATTCCCCCCAGCTCACACACTCCGTTGATGTTGCTCACGGTGTAAGGAAATATGAAGAAAATGAAAGAGGAAATGGAAGACATGATGAAGGAGCAATGATGATGTAGGAAATGATGGTGTTGGGAGGGAAACATGGATCAGATTTCAGGGGATGGGTGACACTTGTCACTCATCCGGATGTGCACAGTCATCGGTTACTATTCATTATTATATTATTATTTTAATCCGAGCCTCGGTTCATAAATTCGTTTCCCGTGACCTTAACTTCGTCGTCGGAACTCCGATTTCGGTATGCCGCCTGTCATTGGATTCGTATCGACGATACCTACGTAACGGTCCTTGGCCCTCGTCCATCGGACCTCCCGATCAAAAAGTCAACATTTGACCACAATTGACCAAAATTACCAAAATACCCCTCAACTTCCGAACATAATAACTTTCTCCTCGGATGTCAGAATCGAACGTGCCGCCTGTCTATGAACTCGTGACGTCCCGAACTACGTCACGGTCATCGGTCAAAGTCCATTTGACCGCCCGATCAAAAAGTCAACATTTTACCCACGACCAAGGGCAAAATGGTCATTTTGCACATTTTATCCGATTCCGCCCTACTAATCACCGTTCAACCTCACTAATCAAGGTTAGTGACTAATCTAATCCTGGAATTCGGGACGGGTCGTTACAGATATCCTCATCCTTTGGAATGTACTCTTCCCCATAGAGTGAGTTTGGACAAACTTAAGAAGACACTACGAAGATATCCTCATCCTTTTGAATGTACTCTTCTTAATAGAAAGTGCTTGAACAAACTTAGGAAGAAACTACCTCGATATACTCAACCTTTTGAATGTACTCTTCCTAGTAGACCTTGTTTGAGCAAACTTAAGAAGATACTACCTAGATATCCTCATCCTTTTGAATGTACTCTTCTTTATAGAATGTATTTGAACGAACTTAAGAAGATACTACCAAGATATCCTCATCCATTTTAATGTACACTTCTCTATAGAACTTGTTTGACTGAACTGAAGAAGATACTACCAAGATATCCTCATCCTTTTGAATGTACTCTTCTCCATAGAGTGTGTTTGCACAAACTTAAGAAGATACTACCAAGATATCCTCATCCTTTTGAAGGTACTCTTCTTAATAGAGCTTGTTAGAACAAATTTAAGAATATACTACATCGATGTACTCAACCTTTTGAATGTACTCTTCCTTGTAGAGCCTGTTTGAGGAAACTTAAGAAGATACTACCTAGATATCCTCAACCTTTTGAATGTACTCTTCTTTAAAGAACTTGTTTGAACAAACTAAAGATGATACTACCTAGATGTCCTCATCTGTTTGAATGTACTCTTCTCTATAGAATGTGTTTGAACGAACTTAAGAAGATACTACCAAGATATCCTCATCCGTTTGAATGTACACTTCTCTATAGAACTTGTTTGACCGAACTGAAGAAGATACTACCAAGATATCCTCATCCTTTTTGAATGTACTCTTCTCCATAGAGTGAGCTTGGACAAACTTAAGAAGATACTACCAAGATATCCTCATCCTTTTGAATGTACTCTTCTTAATAGAGCTTGTTTGAACAAACTTAAGAAGATACTACCTCGATATACTCAACCTTTTGAATGTACTCTTCCTTGTAGAGCCTGTTTGAGCAAACTTAAGAAGATACTACCTAGATATCCTGATCCTTTTGAATGTACTCTTCTTTATAATACTCGTTAGAACAAACTTAAGAAGATAATACCTAGATATCCTCATCCTTTTGAATGTACTCATCCCTATAGAACGTGTTTGAAAAAACATAAGAAGATACAACCTCAATATACTCAACCTTTCGAATGTACTCTTCCTTGTTGAACTTGTTTGAACAAACTTAAGAAGATAATACCTAAATATCCTCGTCCTTTTTATTTTACTCCTCATTGTACAGCTTGTTTGAAAAAGCTTAAGAAGATACTACCTAGATATCCTCAACCATTTGAATGTACTCTTCTTTATAGACGTTGTTTCAACAAACTTAAGAAGACACTACATAGATATCCTTATCCTTTTGAATGTACTCTTCTCCATAGAGTGAGTTTGGACAAACTTAAGAAGATACTACCAAGATATCTTCATCCTTTTGAATGTACTCTTCTTAATAGAGCATGTTGGAACAAACTTAAGAAGATACTACCTCGATGTACTCAACCTTTTGAATGTACTCTTCCTTGTAGAGCTTGTTTGAGGAAACTTAAGAAGATACTACCTAGATGTCCTCTTCTGTTTGAATGTACTCTTCTCTATAGAACGTGTTTGAACGAACTTAAGAAGATACTACCAAGATATCTTCATCCGTTTGAATGTACACTTCTCTATAGAACTTGTTTGACCGAACTGAAGAAGATACTACCAAGTTATCCTCATCCTTTTGAATGTACTCTTCTCCATAGAGTGAGTTTGGACAAACTTAAGAAGATACTACATAGATATCTTCATCCTTTTGAATGTACTATTCTTAATAGTGCTTCTTTGAACAAACTTAAGAGGAAACTACCTCGATGTACTCAACCTTTTGAATGTACTCTTCCTTGTAGAGCTCTTTTGAGGAAACTTAAGAAGATACTACCTAGATATCCTCATCTGTTTGAATGTACTCTTCTCTATAGAACGTGTTTGAACGAACTTAAGAAGATACTACCAATGTAACACCCCGGAAATTCGAGGATTCTCATTTTGTAATTTTATGTGTGATTTGACGATTTTACCCTTGTGATTGGTATGGTCAAATTATTGACTTTTTGATTGATGAACTAAATGGACTTTGACCTATGACCGTGACGTAGTTCGGGACGTCACGAGTTCATAGACAGGTGGCACGTCCGATTCGGACGATCAGGGTGAAAGTTATGGCTATCGGAAGTTCAGGGGCATTACCGTAATTTGGACTCTCGGGGGAAAATGTTGACTTTTCTTTTGACAACTAATTTTCAGTTGACTCAAGGACCGTTGGGTAGGCCTCGACGTCCTGAGTCCGTAGACAGGCGGCACGCCGAAATCGGACTTCGTACGAGGAAGTTATGGTCAGAAACGTGAATTCGGGAAGTTCGTGTCTCGGTTTTCGTGTCGAATATTATATTCAGAAATTCTGATTGAAGGACACCTGGGGAGTGACAAGTGTCACTCACCCATTGGCTAGATTGGATCAGATCCACTATTGAATTAATTAACATTTGAATCAGCTTTAAATTTCAGCCTTTGGATTGGAAACCCCAGATCAGATCTCAGCCCTTGATCTAATCTGGAGATTCAATCTGAGCCATCCATTTCCTTCCCTCCATTTCTTTATAATTCATACCCGCAGAGCACATTCAGCCATTTCGATCCAACATTCCAGCAAACCATCCACTCTCTGTGTCTGTGTATTGGGGACTTGCCGGCGAGGCTGAACGGCGGCAGTGAGCACGGCGGAGGACGGCGGCGTGGGAGGAAGCAGGGGAACCCGAAACGGTTTCGAAACCAGATTTTTGGTAAATCCATTTCCCACGTTTGATTCGTCCATTATGAATCCTAACCAACTCTAGGAACCTCCAGGAACTTACTGGAATCGATCTCGTGGCCGGTGGAGCTCAGGGAGGTAGCAAAACGGCGACGGGAGGCCAGGGCTGTTCTTCGAGGTAGGCCTTCGATTCAATCCGTTTTTCTCAAATTTAATTACGTGGAACTAATCTAGGATTTAAGGCGAGTAATTAGGAATTGGAAGGAATGAAAATGATTTAGAAATGAAGGAATGGCAACCGGGTCATGATCGCGGGTCTGATCGACCCGAGTTGCAGGAAAACGGGTCAACCCGTCTGAGGACAGTGGTGCTGACGTGGCACCCTGTCAGTCTGTCAGATGACGTGGACCAACCGTGAGCCGACACGTGTCACATGTCAGTGCACAGTCAGCACTGACATGTCAGTGACGTGGACCAGTCAGGGACTGCCACGTGTCACTGACATGTCAGTGACGTGGACCAGTGCCGTGCTGACACGTGGCACATGTCAGATCTGACACGTGGTCTGACAGATCAGCAGGGTGGACCAATAGGATGTTGACACGTGGCACCTGTCAGAGTCTGACATGTCAGACCTGACAGCTGTCAGATGACGTCAGCATGACGTCATGCTGACGTCAGCAGTGACGTCAGCGATGACGTCAGCAGGACTGTTCCACCGTTGACCGCCGCGTTGACCGGCGCGTGGGGGCGCGTGTGAACAGTGTTTCTGGTGGGACCACCACCATTCTTTAGGTTTCGACGATCCGGATCCAATGGCGGTGGTTTCGGGTCGATCGGAGATCCTTAAGTTGGTCAAAATAAGGTTTATTGCCTTGGGAAGCGCGTTCGGGCGGCTTTCCCGGGTCGGTTTCGACCTAGACTTTCATGGTTGAATGTTGGGGGTTTAATTTGACCTTTACGAATACTTGGACTTGACAGGGATTGTACATTTGTACCAGGACGAGGGTATACGTTCGGTTTCTAGCAGGATTGTACTGTGAGTGGGCCATTTTCTTAAACCCTTGTGTGCATAAATGTTTTCTGGTTTTATTATACTTATTCACATGCTAAAACAATGATGGTTTTGATGATATGAAAAATATGGTTATGGCACGTTTCACGGTATTTGGGCTTGAGACCCGTCCGATGAAACTGAATGATTGGTTCGGATTCTACCTATGTATATATATGTTTGCATGTGGATATCAATAAAATGTATTTGTTACTGCACTGTATAGATCCTTCCATATTATATTGTCTCCTCCGGATGAGGTACCCCGGAGAGGTCACGGACGTCTAGTACGTCCAGCGTCTATGACGCTAAGCATCGGGGATGCTGTACCCGAACGGGGTTCGGGGATTGAACTCGGAATTGAGACCCGAGTGGCACGCGTAGCCTTGTGATTGTGACCTTATTGGACGTCAGGGACGTCAGACATCAGGGATGTCGGGATTGGAGTGTATAGTGCAGCAACTAAAATTATGATTATGGTTTTGCTATATGCCTTATGGTTCATATTATATGGTTTATGATTTTGGAATTATGGGGCACGCATGTTTGGAAAACGGAGGGGTAAATTATATGTTTTACTTATCAAACGATTTCATAAACTTGTGTTTCGGTCCACTCACCCTTACTGTTTTGATAACCCCTCCAGGTCGGGAAACTGAGGTAGAGGAGGAACCAGAGGCTGAGGCATAGATCTACTTCTGCGTACCTGAACCCCTGCTGGGCGGTGTACCCGCAGGATTACTTTAGAGTCGTGCTCGCAAACTTGTAATTTTGGATTATATCCCTTGTCTGACATTCGTTTAATTCGGATTTTATGTATGACTTTAATTTGGTTATTTATGCTTTTAAATGTTTGAGGTTAAAATTGGTATGAATTATTGGGTGTCAGACGGGAGCAGGGCACGTCCCCTTGTGGTCCCTGTGGGATCGGGGCGGGTCCTGTCAGCTTGGTATCAGAGCACTAGGTTGTGGTCAGTACTAGGGTATTGGTCTGCATGCTAGACTAGCGATTAGTACTAGTTACTTTTCGACTTTTAAGAATATTGTTTTCTGATCTATGCCTCTTGACAGTTGGTTATGCCTCCTAGGAGAATTCCGCATACTCGAACGGACGAGGATCTAGAAAGAGAGATGGAATGCGCGAGCATCGAAAGGGCTCAACGTTTGGGAGCCACTCCTTTCTGCGGGGGATCAAACCCCGAGGATGCTCACGACTGGATCACCAAGTGGGAGAGGATCTTCTCGGTGATGCACTGCCCTCCGGGCGAACGAGTGACTCTGGCGGCCTTCTTACTGGAGGGAGGAGCCTACCAGTGGTGGCATGGACTCGAAATGTCCGGGTGGTCTGTCCATACCACTACCTGGGAAGCTTTTCGTTCCAGGTTTCTGGACCAGTACTACCCGCGATCCTTTCGCGCGGCGCGGGAGGCGGAATTCCTGCGGCTGGAGCAGGGTGACATGTCTGTTTCAGACTACGAGCAAACTTTCGGGAAACTTTCCCGGTTCGCTGCCTCATTCGTAAGCACGGAGGAGGACAAATGCCAGCGGTTTGAGCTTGGACTCCGAGGGGAGATCCGGGCCAGTGTGACTGCTACCACTCATGCTTCTCTGAGGGATATGGTCGACGCAGCGGTGCGTGTCGAGGCCAGTCTGGCGGCACACCAATCACGACAACCTTCGGGGGAGGGGCGACGTCAGGATCGCCCACATCATGGGCCATCGGGCCGAAAGAACAACAGGGGAGGGAGCTACAGGGGAGCACCCTCATCCTTCAAGGGTCGTGGCTGGTCGGGTCGACGTGGAGGCTCTCAGGGCAGAGGATCTGGACACAATTCTGGGCAGCACTCATCTTGGAGTGGTGCATCTGGTGGGCATTCGGGCAGGCCAAGGCCAGTAACTTGTTTTGCTTGCGGAGAGGAAGGCCACTATGCCTGTGATTGTCCGCAGTTGTCCAAAAACAACGACGCTGGGGGCTCGAGTGTGGTGCAGAGCACGGCGTCCCACACTAACGGAGGTCGCGGTCAGGGAGGCGACCGTGGTGCTGGACGTGGCGCGCGCGGGCGCGGACGGAACGGAGGGCCGAGGGCCCAAGTGTTTGCAATGACCCAGCAGCAGGCGAGGACTGCTCCAGGCGTGGTCACAGGTACACTACATATCTTTAATTTTCTTGTACGTGTATTGATGGATGCGGGGGCTACACATTCTTTTATTTCGAAGAGTTGTGCTGGTTTGCTTGATTGTGTGGTATCAGCCTTAGATTGCGAAATGGGTGTTGGCACCCCGATGGGTACCGTGTACCTTGTGAATCAGGTGATTCGGAGGTGCCCGGTAAGAATTGAGGATGTGGATTTACCAGCAGACTTAATTATTCTGGATATCCACGACTTCGATATAATCCTAGGGATGGATTGGCTGTCGGAGCACGGATCGCTCATCGACTGCTGTAGCAAGCAAGTAATTTTGCGGAGCCCGGGTTTGCCGGAAGTTATCTTTCAGGGGGAACGTGATGGTTCGCCTCCTGAAGTGATTTCGTCACTTACTGCTACCAAACTTCTACGGAAGGGATGCCAGGGTTATCTGGCGCATGTCGTGTCGGAACGGGTCGATACTCCGGTTATCGACGAAATACCGGTGGTCTGTGAGTTTCCGGACGTATTCCCGGAAGACTTACCTGGATTGCCACCATCGCGGGAGATTGAGTTTACTATTGAACTACTCCCGGGTACCCGACCTATATCCCAGGCACCATACCGGATGGCGCCGGCCGAGTTACGAGAACTCAAGACTCAATTACAGGAGTTGGTAGATTTGGGATATGTCCGACCGAGTACTTCACCGTGGGGAGCACCGGTGTTGTTCGTGAAGAAGAAGGAAGGAAGTCTCCGTTTATGTATTGATTATCGACAACTCAACAAGGTGACATTGAGGAACCAGTATCCTCTACCCAGGATCGATGACCTTTTCGACCAGTTGCGGGGAGCTCAGTGCTTCTCGAAAATTGATTTGCGGTCTGGGTATCACCAACTGAGGATTTCGGAGGAGGATATTCCGAAAACTGCTTTTCGAACCCGCTACGGGCACTACGAGTTCCTTGTTATGCCATTTGGTTTGACGAATGCTCCAGCAGCATTCATGGATCTGATGAACCGGGTCTTCCGACCCTACCTGGATAAGTTCGTGATTGTGTTCATCGATGATATTTTGGTATACTCGAGGAGTGCCCGTGCACATGAAGAACATCTACGGTTGGTCTTGGAGAGACTTAGACAAGAACAATTGTATGCCAAGCTGAGCAAGTGTCAGTTTTGGCTGAGCAGTATTGGTTTTCTGGGACACGTGATATCGACGGATGGGATTTGCGTGGATCCCCAGAAAACAGAAGCGGTGACCAACTGGACTAGACCGACAATGGTGACCGAGGTGCGGAGTTTCGTCGGATTAGCAGGCTACTACCGGAGATTCGTGGAGGGTTTCTCCAAAATTGCTGCACCATTGACTCGTCTGACTCGGAAAGGAGTAAAGTTTATCTGGGACGAGCAGTGCGATCGGAGCTTTCAAGAGTTGAAGGATCGATTGACCACTGCACCTGTCCTTGCATTGCCGGACGACAGTGGAGAGTTTGTAGTTTTCAGTGATGCTTCACTGCAAGGGTTGGGCTGCGTGTTGATGCAAACTGGCAAGGTTATCGCCTATGCATCCCGGCAGCTGAAGACTCATGAGTTGAACTACCCTACCCATGATTTGGAGTTGGCGGCGGTGGTTCATGCTCTCAAGATCTGGAGACATTATCTGTTCGGCGCAACGTGTCGGATATACACCGACCACCAGAGTCTTAAATATTTATTCACTCAGAAGGAGCTCAACATGAGACAACGGAGATGGTTGGAGCTACTGAAGGACTATGACTGTACGATCGAGTACCATCCGGGTAAGGCCAATGTGGTGGCGGATGCACTCAGCAGGAAATCAGCGGGAACTATTGCACACCTGGGGATGGTGTATCTTCCCTTGCTGGTGGAACTCCGGAAGGCGGGAGTTATTTTGGGTACTGACGAGCATGGAGCTTTGTTGGCCAGCTTCCATGTGCGACCAGTACTGATTGATCGGATCATCGAAGCACAACTGCAGGATCCGATACTCTGTATTTACAGAATTGAGGTCGATGCGGATGGGAGACAGGATTTTACCATCCGGGACGATGGAGCACTGGTGAAATTGGGCCGTTTGTGCGCGTACCTGCAGTGGCAGAGTTACGGGCCGAGATACTTGAGGAGGCCCACAGTTCGGCCTATGCTATGCATCCGGGAGGTACAAAGATGTACCGTACCCTCCGGAACCATTATTGGTGGCCAGGAATGAAGAAGGATATTGCTGAGTTCGTGAGCAAATGCTTAACCTGTCAGCAGGTTAAGGCGGAACGGCAGAGACCGTATGGGGCTATGCAGCCACATCCGATTCCTGAGTGGAAGTGGGATCACATCACCATGGACTTCGTCTTTAAGTTACCGAGGACTCAGAATGGAGTGGACGGAGTATGGGTGATCGTGGATCGGTTAACCAAATCAGCCCATTTTCTGCCAGTTCAGGAAACCTATAAACCTAACCGACTGGCTCAGTTGTTTGTGAAGGAAATCATACGACTTCATGGTACGCCGGAATCGATCGTGTCCGATCGTGATCCGCGTTTCACTTCCAGGTTCTAGCGGAGTTTGCAAGCTACTCTGGGAACAAACCTACGTTTCAGTACTGCTTTCCATCCACAGACCGATGGACAGTCTGAAAGAACCATTCAAACCCTGGAGGACATGATGAGGTCATGTGTACTACAGTTTCAAGACTCTTGGGATACTCATTTGCCATTGATGGAATTCGCTTACAACAACAGCTATCAGGCAAGCATCGGGATGGCACCTTATGAGGCACTGTATGGCCGACAGTGCAGGACACCTATCTGCTGGACGGAGGTAGGAGAGCGAGCGGCTGTAGGGCCGGAGATAATGGACTTAACCATGGAAACTGTTCGCGTGATCAAGGAAAGATTGAAGGTGGCACAGGATCGCCAGAAGAGTTATGCCGACCGACGGATTCGAGACTTGGAGTTTGAAGTGGGAGATTTTGTCTTCCTGAAGTTGTCTCCGTGGAAAGGGATTATCCGTTTTAGCCGACGGGGGAAACTGAGTCCGCGTTTTATCGGACCTTATGAAATCGTGGAGAGAATTGGCAGAGTTGCATACAGATTGGCACTACCCCCAGAACTATCAAGAGTTCACGATGTTTTCCACGTATCGATGTTGCGGATGTATGTACGTGATGCTTCTCATGTACTTGGGGAACAACCTGTCGAACTGCGGGAGGATTTGAGCTTTGAAGAACAACCAGTACAGATCTTGGATCGGAAGGACAAGGTACTACGTCGAAAGACGATCCCTCTCGTGAAAATTCTCTGGAGAAACCAGAACGTGGAAGAAGCCACATGGGAGCCTGAGGCTCAGATGCGTGAACAATTTCCTCATTTGTTTCTTTGAAATTTCGGGACGAAATTTCTTAAGGGGGGAAGGTTGTAACACCCCGGAAATTCGAGGATTCTCATTTTGTAATTTTATGTGTGATTTGACGATTTTACCCTTGTGATTGGTATGGTCAAATTATTGACTTTTTGATTGATGAACTAAATGGATTTTGACCTATGACCGTGACGTAGTTCGGGACGTCACGAGTTCATAGACAGGTGGCACGTCCGATTCGGACGATCAGGGTGAAAGTTATGGCTATCGGAAGTTCAGGGGCATTACCGTAATTTGGACTCTCGGGGGAAAATGTTGACTTTTCTTTTGACAACTAATTTTCAGTTGACTCAAGGACCGTTGGGTAGGCCTCGACGTCCTGAGTCCGTAGACAGGCGGCACGCCGAAATCGGACTTCGTACGAGGAAGTTATGGTCAGAAACGTGAATTCGGGAAGTTCGTGTCTCGGTTTTCGTGTCGAATATTATATTCAGAAATTCTGATTGAAGGACACCTGGGGAGTGACAAGTGTCACTCACCCATTGGCTAGATTGGATCAGATCCACTATTGAATTAATTAACATTTGAATCAGCTTTAAATTTCAGCCTTTGGATTGGAAACCCCAGATCAGATCTCAGCCCTTGATCTAATCTGGAGATTCAATCTGAGCCATCCATTTCCTTCCCTCCATTTCTTTATAATTCATACCCGCAGAGCACATTCAGCCATTTCGATCCAACATTCCAGCAAACCATCCACTCTCTGTGTCTGTGTATTGGGGACTTGCCGGCGAGGCTGAACGGCGGCAGTGAGCACGGCGGAGGACGGCGGCGTGGGAGGAAGCAGGGGAACCCGAAACGGTTTCGAAACCAGATTTTTGGTAAATCCATTTCCCACGTTTGATTCGTCCATTATGAATCCTAACCAACTCTAGGAACCTCCAGGAACTTACTGGAATCGATCTCGTGGCCGGTGGAGCTCAGGGAGGTAGCAAAACGGCGACGGGAGGCCAGGGCTGTTCTTCGAGGTAGGCCTTCGATTCAATCCGTTTTTCTCAAATTTAATTACGTGGAACTAATCTAGGATTTAAGGCGAGTAATTAGGAATTGGAAGGAATGAAAATGATTCAGAAATGAAGGAATGGCAACCGGGTCATGATCGCGGGTCTGATCGACCCGAGTTGCAGGAAAACGGGTCAACCCGTCTGAGGACAGTGGTGCTGACGTGGCACCCTGTCAGTCTGTCAGATGACGTGGACCAACCGTGAGCCAACACGTGTCACATGTCAGTGCACAGTCAGCACTGACATGTCAGTGACGTGGACCAGTCAGGGACTGCCACGTGTCACTGACATGTCAGTGACGTGGACCAGTGCCGTGCTGACACGTGGCACATGTCAGATCTGACACGTGGTCTGACAGATCAGCAGGGTGGACCAATAGGATGTTGACACGTGGCACCTGTCAGAGTCTGACATGTCAGACCTGACAGCTGTCAGATGACGTCAGCATGACGTCATGCTGACGTCAGCAGTGACGTCAGCGATGACGTCAGCAGGACTGTTCCACCGTTGACCGCCGCGTTGACCGGCGCGTGGGGGCGCGTGTGAACAGTGTTTCTGGTGGGACCACCACCATTCTTTAGGTTTCGACGATCCGGATCCAATGGCGGTGGTTTCGGGTCGATCGGAGATCCTTAAGTTGGTCAAAATAAGGTTTATTGCCTTGGGAAGCGCGTTCGGGCGGCTTTCCCGGGTCGGTTTCGACCTAGACTTTCATGGTTGAATGTTGGGGGTTTAATTTGACCTTTACGAATACTTGGACTTGACAGGGATTGTACATTTGTACCAGGACGAGGGTATACGTTCGGTTTCTAGCAGGATTGTACTGTGAGTGGGCCATTTTCTTAAACCCTTGTGTGCATAAATGTTTTCTGGTTTTATTATACTTATTCACATGCTAAAACAATGATGGTTTTGATGATATGAAAAATATGGTTATGGCACGTTTCACGGTATTTGGGCTTGAGACCCGTCCGATGAAACTGAATGATTGGTTCGGATTCTACCTATGTATATATATGTTTGCATGTGGATATCAATAAAATGTATTTGTTACTGCACTGTATAGATCCTTCCATATTATATTGTCTCCTCCGGATGAGGTACCCCGGAGAGGTCACGGACGTCTAGTACGTCCAGCGTCTATGACGCTAAGCATCGGGGATGCTGTACCCGAACGGGGTTCGGGGATTGAACTCGGAATTGAGACCCGAGTGGCACGCGTAGCCTTGTGATTGTGACCTTATTGGACGTCAGGGACGTCAGACATCAGGGATGTCGGGATTGGAGTGTATAGTGCAGCAACTAAAATTATGATTATGGTTTTGCTATATGCCTTATGGTTCATATTATATGGTTTATGATTTTGGAATTATGGGGCACGCATGTTTGGAAAACGGAGGGGTAAATTATATGTTTTACTTATCAAACGATTTCATAAACTTGTGTTTCGGTCCACTCACCCTTACTGTTTTGATAACCCCTCCAGGTCGGGAAACTGAGGTAGAGGAGGAACCAGAGGCTGAGGCATAGATCTACTTCTGCGTACCTGAACCCCTGCTGGGCGGTGTACCCGCAGGATTACTTTAGAGTCGTGCTCGCAAACTTGTAATTTTGGATTATATCCCTTGTCTGACATTCGTTTAATTCGGATTTTATGTATGACTTTAATTTGGTTATTTATGCTTTTAAATGTTTGAGGTTAAAATTGGTATGAATTATTGGGTGTCAGACGGGAGCAGGGCACGTCCCCTTGTGGTCCCTGTGGGATCGGGGCGGGTCCTGTCAGCTTGGTATCAGAGCACTAGGTTGTGGTCAGTACTAGGGTATTGGTCTGCATGCTAGACTAGCGATTAGTACTAGTTACTTTTCGACTTTTAAGAATATTGTTTTCTGATCTATGCCTCTTGACAGTTGGTTATGCCTCCTAGGAGAATTCCGCATACTCGAACGGACGAGGATCTAGAAAGAGAGATGGAATGCGCGAGCATCGAAAGGGCTCAACGTTTGGGAGCCACTCCTTTCTGCGGGGGATCAAACCCCGAGGATGCTCACGACTGGATCACCAAGTGGGAGAGGATCTTCTCGGTGATGCACTGCCCTCCGGGCGAACGAGTGACTCTGGCGGCCTTCTTACTGGAGGGAGGAGCCTACCAGTGGTGGCATGGACTCGAAATGTCCGGGTGGTCTGTCCATACCACTACCTGGGAAGCTTTTCGTTCCAGGTTTCTGGACCAGTACTACCCGCGATCCTTTCGCGCGGCGCGGGAGGCGGAATTCCTGCGGCTGGAGCAGGGTGACATGTCTGTTTCAGACTACGAGCAAACTTTCGGGAAACTTTCCCGGTTCGCTGCCTCATTCGTAAGCACGGAGGAGGACAAATGCCAGCGGTTTGAGCTTGGACTCCGAGGGGAGATCCGGGCCAGTGTGACTGCTACCACTCATGCTTCTCTGAGGGATATGGTCGACGCAGCGGTGCGTGTCGAGGCCAGTCTGGCGGCACACCAATCACGACAACCTTCGGGGGAGGGGCGACGTCAGGATCGCCCACATCATGGGCCATCGGGCCGAAAGAACAACAGGGGAGGGAGCTACAGGGGAGCACCCTCATCCTTCAAGGGTCGTGGCTGGTCGGGTCGACGTGGAGGCTCTCAGGGCAGAGGATCTGGACACAATTCTGGGCAGCACTCATCTTGGAGTGGTGCATCTGGTGGGCATTCGGGCAGGCCAAGGCCAGTAACTTGTTTTGCTTGCGGAGAGGAAGGCCACTATGCCTGTGATTGTCCGCAGTTGTCCAAAAACAACGACGCTGGGGGCTCGAGTGTGGTGCAGAGCACGGCGTCCCACACTAACGGAGGTCGCGGTCAGGGAGGCGACCGTGGTGCTGGACGTGGCGCGCACGGGCGCGGACGGAACGGAGGGCCGAGGGCCCAAGTGTTTGCAATGACCCAGCAGCAGGCGAGGACTGCTCCAGGCGTGGTCACAGGTACACTACATATCTTTAATTTTCTTGTACGTGTATTGATGGATGCGGGGGCTACACATTCTTTTATTTCGAAGAGTTGTGCTGGTTTGCTTGATTGTGTGGTATCAGCCTTAGATTGCGAAATGGGTGTTGGCACCCCGATGGGTACCGTGTACCTTGTGAATCAGGTGATTCGGAGGTGCCCGGTAAGAATTGAGGATGTGGATTTACCAGCAGACTTAATTATTCTGGATATCCACGACTTCGATATAATCCTAGGGATGGATTGGCTGTCGGAGCACGGATCGCTCATCGACTGCTGTAGCAAGCAAGTAATTTTGCGGAGCCCGGGTTTGCCGGAAGTTATCTTTCAGGGGGAACGTGATGGTTCGCCTCCTGAAGTGATTTCGTCACTTACTGCTACCAAACTTCTACGGAAGGGATGCCAGGGTTATCTGGCGCATGTCGTGTCGGAACGGGTCGATACTCCGGTTATCGACGAAATACCGGTGGTCTGTGAGTTTCCGGACGTATTCCCGGAAGACTTACCTGGATTGCCACCATCGCGGGAGATTGAGTTTACTATTGAACTACTCCCGGGTACCCGACCTATATCCCAGGCACCATACCGGATGGCGCCGGCCGAGTTACGAGAACTCAAGACTCAATTACAGGAGTTGGTAGATTTGGGATATGTCCGACCGAGTACTTCACCGTGGGGAGCACCGGTGTTGTTCGTGAAGAAGAAGGAAGGAAGTCTCCGTTTATGTATTGATTATCGACAACTCAACAAGGTGACATTGAGGAACCAGTATCCTCTACCCAGGATCGATGACCTTTTCGACCAGTTGCGGGGAGCTCAGTGCTTCTCGAAAATTGATTTGCGGTCTGGGTATCACCAACTGAGGATTTCGGAGGAGGATATTCCGAAAACTGCTTTTCGAACCCGCTACGGGCACTACGAGTTCCTTGTTATGCCATTTGGTTTGACGAATGCTCCAGCAGCATTCATGGATCTGATGAACCGGGTCTTCCGACCCTACCTGGATAAGTTCGTGATTGTGTTCATCGATGATATTTTGGTATACTCGAGGAGTGCCCGTGCACATGAAGAACATCTACGGTTGGTCTTGGAGAGACTTAGACAAGAACAATTGTATGCCAAGCTGAGCAAGTGTCAGTTTTGGCTGAGCAGTATTGGTTTTCTGGGACACGTGATATCGACGGATGGGATTTGCGTGGATCCCCAGAAAACAGAAGCGGTGACCAACTGGACTAGACCGACAATGGTGACCGAGGTGCGGAGTTTCGTCGGATTAGCAGGCTACTACCGGAGATTCGTGGAGGGTTTCTCCAAAATTGCTGCACCATTGACTCGTCTGACTCGGAAAGGAGTAAAGTTTATCTGGGACGAGCAGTGCGATCGGAGCTTTCAAGAGTTGAAGGATCGATTGACCACTGCACCTGTCCTTGCATTGCCGGACGACAGTGGAGAGTTTGTAGTTTTCAGTGATGCTTCACTGCAAGGGTTGGGCTGCGTGTTGATGCAAACTGGCAAGGTTATCGCCTATGCATCCCGGCAGCTGAAGACTCATGAGTTGAACTACCCTACCCATGATTTGGAGTTGGCGGCGGTGGTTCATGCTCTCAAGATCTGGAGACATTATCTGTTCGGCGCAACGTGTCGGATATACACCGACCACCAGAGTCTTAAATATTTATTCACTCAGAAGGAGCTCAACATGAGACAACGGAGATGGTTGGAGCTACTGAAGGACTATGACTGTACGATCGAGTACCATCCGGGTAAGGCCAATGTGGTGGCGGATGCACTCAGCAGGAAATCAGCGGGAACTATTGCACACCTGGGGATGGTGTATCTTCCCTTGCTGGTGGAACTCCGGAAGGCGGGAGTTATTTTGGGTACTGACGAGCATGGAGCTTTGTTGGCCAGCTTCCATGTGCGACCAGTACTGATTGATCGGATCATCGAAGCACAACTGCAGGATCCGATACTCTGTATTTACAGAATTGAGGTCGATGCGGATGGGAGACAGGATTTTACCATCCGGGACGATGGAGCACTGGTGAAATTGGGCCGTTTGTGCGCGTACCTGCAGTGGCAGAGTTACGGGCCGAGATACTTGAGGAGGCCCACAGTTCGGCCTATGCTATGCATCCGGGAGGTACAAAGATGTACCGTACCCTCCGGAACCATTATTGGTGGCCAGGAATGAAGAAGGATATTGCTGAGTTCGTGAGCAAATGCTTAACCTGTCAGCAGGTTAAGGCGGAACGGCAGAGACCGTATGGGGCTATGCAGCCACATCCGATTCCTGAGTGGAAGTGGGATCACATCACCATGGACTTCGTCTTTAAGTTACCGAGGACTCAGAATGGAGTGGACGGAGTATGGGTGATCGTGGATCGGTTAACCAAATCAGCCCATTTTCTGCCAGTTCAGGAAACCTATAAACCTAACCGACTGGCTCAGTTGTTTGTGAAGGAAATCATACGACTTCATGGTACGCCGGAATCGATCGTGTCCGATCGTGATCCGCGTTTCACTTCCAGGTTCTAGCGGAGTTTGCAAGCTACTCTGGGAACAAACCTACGTTTCAGTACTGCTTTCCATCCACAGACCGATGGACAGTCTGAAAGAACCATTCAAACCCTGGAGGACATGATGAGGTCATGTGTACTACAGTTTCAAGACTCTTGGGATACTCATTTGCCATTGATGGAATTCGCTTACAACAACAGCTATCAGGCAAGCATCGGGATGGCACCTTATGAGGCACTGTATGGCCGACAGTGCAGGACACCTATCTGCTGGACGGAGGTAGGAGAGCGAGCGGCTGTAGGGCCGGAGATAATGGACTTAACCATGGAAACTGTTCGCGTGATCAAGGAAAGATTGAAGGTGGCACAGGATCGCCAGAAGAGTTATGCCGACCGACGGATTCGAGACTTGGAGTTTGAAGTGGGAGATTTTGTCTTCCTGAAGTTGTCTCCGTGGAAAGGGATTATCCGTTTTAGCCGACGGGGGAAACTGAGTCCGCGTTTTATCGGACCTTATGAAATCGTGGAGAGAATTGGCAGAGTTGCATACAGATTGGCACTACCCCCAGAACTATCAAGAGTTCACGATGTTTTCCACGTATCGATGTTGCGGATGTATGTACGTGATGCTTCTCATGTACTTGGGGAACAACCTGTCGAACTGCGGGAGGATTTGAGCTTTGAAGAACAACCAGTACAGATCTTGGATCGGAAGGACAAGGTACTACGTCGAAAGACGATCCCTCTCGTGAAAATTCTCTGGAGAAACCAGAACGTGGAAGAAGCCACATGGGAGCCTGAGGCTCAGATGCGTGAACAATTTCCTCATTTGTTTCTTTGAAATTTCGGGACGAAATTTCTTAAGGGGGGAAGGTTGTAACACCCCGGAAATTCGAGGATTCTCATTTTGTAATTTTATGTGTGATTTGACGATTTTACCCTTGTGATTGGTATGGTCAAATTATTGACTTTTTGATTGATGAACTAAATGGATTTTGACCTATGACCGTGACGTAGTTCGGGACGTCACGAGTTCATAGACAGGTGGCACGTCCGATTCGGACGATCAGGGTGAAAGTTATGGCTATCGGAAGTTCAGGGGCATTACCGTAATTTGGACTCTCGGGGGAAAATGTTGACTTTTCTTTTGACAACTAATTTTCAGTTGACTCAAGGACCGTTGGGTAGGCCTCGACGTCCTGAGTCCGTAGACAGGCGGCACGCCGAAATCGGACTTCGTACGAGGAAGTTATGGTCAGAAACGTGAATTCGGGAAGTTCGTGTCTCGGTTTTCGTGTCGAATATTATATTCAGAAATTCTGATTGAAGGACACCTGGGGAGTGACAAGTGTCACTCACCCATTGGCTAGATTGGATCAGATCCACTATTGAATTAATTAACATTTGAATCAGCTTTAAATTTCAGCCTTTGGATTGGAAACCCCAGATCAGATCTCAGCCCTTGATCTAATCTGGAGATTCAATCTGAGCCATCCATTTCCTTCCCTCCATTTCTTTATAATTCATACCCGCAGAGCACATTCAGCCATTTCGATCCAACATTCCAGCAAACCATCCACTCTCTGTGTCTGTGTATTGGGGACTTGCCGGCGAGGCTGAACGGCGGCAGTGAGCACGGCGGAGGACGGCGGCGTGGGAGGAAGCAGGGGAACCCGAAACGGTTTCGAAACCAGATTTTTGGTAAATCCATTTCCCACGTTTGATTCGTCCATTATGAATCCTAACCAACTCTAGGAACCTCCAGGAACTTACTGGAATCGATCTCGTGGCCGGTGGAGCTCAGGGAGGTAGCAAAACGGCGACGGGAGGCCAGGGCTGTTCTTCGAGGTAGGCCTTCGATTCAATCCGTTTTTCTCAAATTTAATTACGTGGAACTAATCTAGGATTTAAGGCGAGTAATTAGGAATTGGAAGGAATGAAAATGATTCAGAAATGAAGGAATGGCAACCGGGTCATGATCGCGGGTCTGATCGACCCGAGTTGCAGGAAAACGGGTCAACCCGTCTGAGGACAGTGGTGCTGACGTGGCACCCTGTCAGTCTGTCAGATGACGTGGACCAACCGTGAGCCAACACGTGTCACATGTCAGTGCACAGTCAGCACTGACATGTCAGTGACGTGGACCAGTCAGGGACTGCCACGTGTCACTGACATGTCAGTGACGTGGACCAGTGCCGTGCTGACACGTGGCACATGTCAGATCTGACACGTGGTCTGACAGATCAGCAGGGTGGACCAATAGGATGTTGACACGTGGCACCTGTCAGAGTCTGACATGTCAGACCTGACAGCTGTCAGATGACGTCAGCATGACGTCATGCTGACGTCAGCAGTGACGTCAGCGATGACGTCAGCAGGACTGTTCCACCGTTGACCGCCGCGTTGACCGGCGCGTGGGGGCGCGTGTGAACAGTGTTTCTGGTGGGACCACCACCATTCTTTAGGTTTCGACGATCCGGATCCAATGGCGGTGGTTTCGGGTCGATCGGAGATCCTTAAGTTGGTCAAAATAAGGTTTATTGCCTTGGGAAGCGCGTTCGGGCGGCTTTCCCGGGTCGGTTTCGACCTAGACTTTCATGGTTGAATGTTGGGGGTTTAATTTGACCTTTACGAATACTTGGACTTGACAGGGATTGTACATTTGTACCAGGACGAGGGTATACGTTCGGTTTCTAGCAGGATTGTACTGTGAGTGGGCCATTTTCTTAAACCCTTGTGTGCATAAATGTTTTCTGGTTTTATTATACTTATTCACATGCTAAAACAATGATGGTTTTGATGATATGAAAAATATGGTTATGGCACGTTTCACGGTATTTGGGCTTGAGACCCGTCCGATGAAACTGAATGATTGGTTCGGATTCTACCTATGTATATATATGTTTGCATGTGGATATCAATAAAATGTATTTGTTACTGCACTGTATAGATCCTTCCATATTATATTGTCTCCTCCGGATGAGGTACCCCGGAGAGGTCACGGACGTCTAGTACGTCCAGCGTCTATGACGCTAAGCATCGGGGATGCTGTACCCGGACGGGGTTCGGGGATTGAACTCGGAATTGAGACCCGAGTGGCACGCGTAGCCTTGTGATTGTGACCTTATTGGACGTCAGGGACGTCAGACATCAGGGATGTCGGGATTGGAGTGTATAGTGCAGCAACTAAAATTATGATTATGGTTTTGCTATATGCCTTATGGTTCATATTATATGGTTTATGATTTTGGAATTATGGGGCACGCATGTTTGGAAAACGGAGGGGTAAATTATATGTTTTACTTATCAAACGATTTCATAAACTTGTGTTTCGGTCCACTCACCCTTACTGTTTTGATAACCCCTCCAGGTCGGGAAACTGAGGTAGAGGAGGAACCAGAGGCTGAGGCATAGATCTACTTCTGCGTACCTGAACCCCTGCTGGGCGGTGTACCCGCAGGATTACTTTAGAGTCGTGCTCGCAAACTTGTAATTTTGGATTATATCCCTTGTCTGACATTCGTTTAATTCGGATTTTATGTATGACTTTAATTTGGTTATTTATGCTTTTAAATGTTTGAGGTTAAAATTGGTATGAATTATTGGGTGTCAGACGGGAGCAGGGCACGTCCCCTTGTGGTCCCTGTGGGATCGGGGCGGGTCCTGTCAGCTTGGTATCAGAGCACTAGGTTGTGGTCAGTACTAGGGTATTGGTCTGCATGCTAGACTAGCGATTAGTACTAGTTACTTTTCGACTTTTAAGAATATTGTTTTCTGATCTATGCCTCTTGACAGTTGGTTATGCCTCCTAGGAGAATTCCGCATACTCGAACGGACGAGGATCTAGAAAGAGAGATGGAATGCGCGAGCATCGAAAGGGCTCAACGTTTGGGAGCCACTCCTTTCTGCGGGGGATCAAACCCCGAGGATGCTCACGACTGGATCACCAAGTGGGAGAGGATCTTCTCGGTGATGCACTGCCCTCCGGGCGAACGAGTGACTCTGGCGGCCTTCTTACTGGAGGGAGGAGCCTACCAGTGGTGGCATGGACTCGAAATGTCCGGGTGGTCTGTCCATACCACTACCTGGGAAGCTTTTCGTTCCAGGTTTCTGGACCAGTACTACCCGCGATCCTTTCGCGCGGCGCGGGAGGCGGAATTCCTGCGGCTGGAGCAGGGTGACATGTCTGTTTCAGACTACGAGCAAACTTTCGGGAAACTTTCCCGGTTCGCTGCCTCATTCGTAAGCACGGAGGAGGACAAATGCCAGCGGTTTGAGCTTGGACTCCGAGGGGAGATCCGGGCCAGTGTGACTGCTACCACTCATGCTTCTCTGAGGGATATGGTCGACGCAGCGGTGCGTGTCGAGGCCAGTCTGGCGGCACACCAATCACGACAACCTTCGGGGGAGGGGCGACGTCAGGATCGCCCACATCATGGGCCATCGGGCCGAAAGAACAACAGGGGAGGGAGCTACAGGGGAGCACCCTCATCCTTCAAGGGTCGTGGCTGGTCGGGTCGACGTGGAGGCTCTCAGGGCAGAGGATCTGGACACAATTCTGGGCAGCACTCATCTTGGAGTGGTGCATCTGGTGGGCATTCGGGCAGGCCAAGGCCAGTAACTTGTTTTGCTTGCGGAGAGGAAGGCCACTATGCCTGTGATTGTCCGCAGTTGTCCAAAAACAACGACGCTGGGGGCTCGAGTGTGGTGCAGAGCACGGCGTCCCACACTAACGGAGGTCGCGGTCAGGGAGGCGACCGTGGTGCTGGACGTGGCGCGCGCGGGCGCGGACGGAACGAAGGGCCGAGGGCCCAACTGTTTGCAATGACCCAGCAGCAGGCGAGGACTGCTCCAGGCGTGGTCACAGGTACACTACATATCTTTAATTTTCTTGTACGTGTATTGATGGATGCGGGGGCTACACATTCTTTTATTTCGAAGAGTTGTGCTGGTTTGCTTGATTGTGTGGTATCAGCCTTAGATTGCGAAATGGGTGTTGGCACCCCGATGGGTACCGTGTACCTTGTGAATCAGGTGATTCGGAGGTGCCCGGTAAGAATTGAGGATGTGGATTTACCAGCAGACTTAATTATTCTGGATATCCACGACTTCGATATAATCCTAGGGATGGATTGGCTGTCGGAGCACGGATCGCTCATCGACTGCTGTAGCAAGCAAGTAATTTTGCGGAGCCCGGGTTTGCCGGAAGTTATCTTTCAGGGGGAACGTGATGGTTCGCCTCCTGAAGTGATTTCGTCACTTACTGCTACCAAACTTCTACGGAAGGGATGCCAGGGTTATCTGGCGCATGTCGTGTCGGAACGGGTCGATACTCCGGTTATCGACGAAATACCGGTGGTCTGTGAGTTTCCGGACGTATTCCCGGAAGACTTACCTGGATTGCCACCATCGCGGGAGATTGAGTTTACTATTGAACTACTCCCGGGTACCCGACCTATATCCCAGGCACCATACCGGATGGCGCCGGCCGAGTTACGAGAACTCAAGACTCAATTACAGGAGTTGGTAGATTTGGGATATGTCCGACCGAGTACTTCACCGTGGGGAGCACCGGTGTTGTTCGTGAAGAAGAAGGAAGGAAGTCTCCGTTTATGTATTGATTATCGACAACTCAACAAGGTGACATTGAGGAACCAGTATCCTCTACCCAGGATCGATGACCTTTTCGACCAGTTGCGGGGAGCTCAGTGCTTCTCGAAAATTGATTTGCGGTCTGGGTATCACCAACTGAGGATTTCGGAGGAGGATATTCCGAAAACTGCTTTTCGAACCCGCTACGGGCACTACGAGTTCCTTGTTATGCCATTTGGTTTGACGAATGCTCCAGCAGCATTCATGGATCTGATGAACCAGGTCTTCCGACCCTACCTGGATAAGTTCGTGATTGTGTTCATCGATGATATTTTGGTATACTCGAGGAGTGCCCGTGCACATGAAGAACATCTACGGTTGGTCTTGGAGAGACTGAGACAAGAACAATTGTATGCCAAGCTGAGCAAGTGTCAGTTTTGGCTGAGCAGTATTGGTTTTCTGGGACACGTGATATCGACGGATGGGATTTGCGTCGATCCCCAGAAAACAGAAGCGGTGACCAACTGGACTAGACCGACAACGGTGACCGAGGTGCGGAGTTTCGTCGGATTAGCAGGCTACTACCGGAGATTCGTGGAGGGTTTCTCCAAAATTGCTGCACCATTGACTCGTCTGACTCGGAAAGGAGTAAAGTTTATCTGGGACGAGCAGTGCGATCGGAGCTTTCAAGAGTTGAAGGATCGATTGACCACTGCACCTGTCCTTGCATTGCCGGACGACAGTGGAGAGTTTGTAGTTTTCAGTGATGCTTCACTGCAAGGGTTGGGCTGCGTGTTGATGCAAACTGGCAAGGTTATCGCCTATGCATCCCGGCAGCTGAAGACTCATGAGTTGAACTACCCTACCCATGATTTGGAGTTGGCGGCGGTGGTTCATGCTCTCAAGATCTGGAGACATTATCTGTTCGGCGCAACGTGTCGGATATACACCGACCACCAGAGTCTTAAATATTTATTCACTCAGAAGGAGCTCAACATGAGACAACGGAGATGGTTGGAGCTACTGGTTTCGAATTTGACACCACTTGTCAAATCAACCCTCTCGTTGACGCAACAACTCGACGGTTCCTTTCCCACTCCCACTAGGAGTCAGTTGACCCTACTCAACGATCTATGTTGACACATCCTGACAAACTCTCCACACAGTTGTTGTCAGTCGAAAACTGACACTAGACTCACTCGTGGCTACACATGCCACCAACGTACTTGACTCACCAATACACCTACCAACATTTTCACACGACCTGTGTGTAATTAAACACATCGGAATTACCATGACCCATTGCATAGTAATGTCCGGTCCACAACCAATCTCGTGGTATCGGAACCAATCCGACTACCAACACGTTCACCGACACACCTCGGGTATATCCCGTGTACCGTAACTAGACATCACAAGTCTACAAGTATTGTACCTCGAACCATGTACGAAGTACACACATCTACCTAATAACCAGACTACAACCTTATTTTCCCGAATTTTTACTTATTTTTAAACTTAATTTAAAACCTTCGGACATCCCGAACACTATCGAGACGGTGTCCGATCGACACGAAACCAATTCCAAAATGTCCGTTACATCGAATGGATTAAAAGTCATGTTGACCTCACCTCGAGATTCGTGCCCACGCGCCGCCACGCGCCGCCGTGAGTGGCTGCGCGTGAAACTCACGCGCCTGCTACAGTGTCACCAGCCCAACCCGTTTGTCTGGTAAACGGGTCCAACTCACCCGCGACACAACCCGGTTCCAATCCTGTCAATTCGATCCTAATTCCTTCAATTGATCATTCCATTAGTTTCGTTTTAAGTTAAATTAAGGTTCTGTAATCTCAATTACACAAAACATTACCTACAATTCCACGATTCAACGATGAACACGAAGAACACTCCGGTCACTGTTCAATCATGGGATTCCTTCAATCTCGATTGATTTCCCCAAATTGGTTCAACCAGAAGCATCAGTGGACCACGAGGAACAATTCCCCCACATCAATTCCGTCGTTTGATCAGTAAATGATCACGACACAAGTACGAACACCGTCCACTGTGCAACCATGGAGTTTCATCGATCTCAGCCGGTTTCCTTCAATTGATGATCCCAGAAGCATCGTGGGATCATGAGAAATCATTTCCCCATAACAATTGAGTCAATCACAGCCCCAAACTCCACGACTCAGCCTCGATTTCTTCCTCTGTCACCAAGCTCGATCAGAGCCAAAACGGCACCATTCCTTCTCGTTTTTGATGTGGATCGACTCGTCACAACCTCAGGAAGATGTTTGTAACCTCCAATTCGATCATCACAGCCCAATTCCTTCAATTCGAATTTTCCCTCTCATTTTCCCGAAATCCAAAATCCAAAATTCAACCCACACTCAAACCCTCGTGTTTCCCAGTTAATTCCCTCATCTTAGTCTCCCATTTTTCTCTCAGGAACGGCAGAGAGAGGGAGCCAATTCTCCCAATCTGATTCCCCCAATTTTGTGCACGGTTTAGGAACAAAGAAGAGGAAATTAGGGGAATTGGTGGATTAGATGATGATGATGTAGTAATGATGATGTTTGGAGGGAAACAAGGAGCTGGAAACAAGGGATGGGTGACACTTGTCACTCATCCAGGTGTGTAGGGTCAACGGTCACTATTCATTATTATATTATTATTTTAATCCCGGCCTCGGTTCGTTAGTTCGTTTCCTTGACCATAACGTCGTCGTCGGATCTCCGATTTCGGCATGCCGCCTGTCGTTGGATTCGTATCGACGATACCTACGTAACGGTCCTTGGCCCTCGCCCATCGGACCTCCCGATCAGAAAGTCAACATTTGGCCCCTAATAAGCCAAATTACCAAAATACCCCTCAACTTCCGAACACCATAACTTTCTCTACGAATGTCGGAATCGAACGTGCCACCTGTCTATGAACTCGTGACGTCCCGAACTACGTCACGATCATCGGTCAAAGTCCATTTGACCGCCCGAACAAAAAGTCAACATTTTGCCCACGACCAGGGGCAAAACGGTCATTTTGCACATTTTGTCCGATTCCGCCCTACCAAGCACCGTTCAACCTCACTAATCGAGATTAGTCACTAAACTAATCCCGGAATTCGGGACGGGTCGTTACAATCTTCCCTCCTTAATAAATTTCGTCCCCGAAATTCCAGCCGATCTAAACTCAACGTACTTCCCTCCTTAAAAAGTTTCGCTCTCGAAACTCGATTACCCTGATTCCACAAACACCCCGTGGAAAGTGGAATCGACCACACAACACGTGTACACCCGTACACCAACTAACCAGGCAAAACTTGTCTGCACTCAAACGTATCACTGGTACTCAAAACGCAACGACTACATTCGACCTCGTCGAATGACTGAAACTACTGGTTTCGAATTTGACACCACTTGTCAAATCAACCCTCTCGTTGACGCAACAACTCGACGGTTCCTTTCCCACTCCCACTAGGAGTCAGTTGACCCTACTCAACGATCTATGTTGACACATCCTGACAAACTCTCCACACAGTTGTTGTCAGTCGAAAACTGACACTAGACTCACTCGTGGCTACACATGCCACCAACGTACTTGACTCACCAATACACCTACCAACATTTTCACACGACCTGTGTGTAATTAAACACATCGGAATTACCATGACCCATTGCATAGTAATGTCCGGTCCACAACCAATCTCGTGGTATCGGAACCAATCCGACTACCAACACGTTCACCGACACACCTCGGGTATATCCCGTGTACCGTAACTAGACATCACAAGTCTACAAGTATTGTACCTCGAACCATGTACGAAGTACACACATCTACCTAATAACCAGACTACAACCACCTAGGTCATAGCCGAACGCGTTCCAATAATGGAGTACGTTTGCCCAATCCAGCATGAGACAAATCGAAACTCCACCCAACATCTAGTTCCAATTCCGAATCTGAATCCGCAATTTCGTAAGAAATCCCGGATCCAAGCCCAGACATCAAATTTTAATTCTTATCCAAATCCGAATCCAAAATCATTATTCCGTAAGCTAGCATTTGGAATAATCATTCCGTACCCAAATCCGGAAATATACTTTCAAGTTTCAAAATCGAATCCTGAATCGTCACCCAGAAATTCGATTCCAAATCCCGAAATCTCGTCACATTTACCAAGACGCACCAAAACCGAACCTATCGGTTACCCGTTCGATACCTCCAATTGACTTCATAGGGAAGCCAATCCGACCTCCACACGTCGAAGAGAAGTTCAACCCCGCCGTTTACGACTCACACACCCAAGTTCGTATCGATCCTTGTCATTCCACCTAGGAAAACCAAGGATGATCCAAAATGATGACACCAATACTCATCCTACGTGGATGCAACAAAACTCACTGCACTCACCACGCCATGTGACACAACATTGTCTGCCACCAAGCAGAAAATGAGAAATCTCGTTTACCTAATTTCGAACACGTAGCTCCTCCTAATGACCTCACAACACACATGGGCTCACCAACCAATACACGCTCAACGTACTGGTAACTATAGTCAAAGTCTGCCAGGGCAGAAAGCAAGAAGTCAACCCCAATGACTTCGGAATACCAATCACCAAAAACGAGCACCACTCTCGTTCCCCAATCACAACTCTCTTCGACACTAAGGTTCCAACCATGTTGGAAACAGATATGCTCCCAACAAGACGTCAAGTCTAACCACTAGACTTCCTACCTCCTCAATTCACTTGGACAACCCCGTGTCCACAATCAATCCGTTATTGTTCCGTTCGCACATCCCGACCTTTACAGGTTCAACACTCGGTTTTCCAAGTTCTCAATTACAATTCCTACCTTTATACCACTAATGGTTTTTCCTCGTCTTTTCCAGTTTTAATCATTTCCATGTACATTTTAGGGATATTTAAAAACATAAAATCACACAAATTTTGGAGTTGCCAACAACTCCCCCAAATCCACCAATTATCATGACGTCGTCACACCCCAACTTGTGGCTCATCGTCAACACCATTACCGACACTAGCACCAGCGCTAGTACCAGCACCAACACACGATCAACAACACTAGTATCAGCACACAGGCATCCATACTAGCATCAGCACAAAAGTACCAACCCGCAAACATCCATACTTGCACACCGTGTGCAAATACGACAATCCTGGATCTCCGTTCATACCGAACGACGATCCCGTACCTCACGACTATAGGTACCACCACTGACAATCCACATCAGGAAAATGAACGTTCCCTGAACGTCCCCTGATCCCCAAGTATCAGAACCACACTAATTACCCTTGATAGCCAGTCATCTCCATATGACTACCGACTAACTGTCATTGCTATCGAGATCCGCATCCACACATCACACCAATACCCGATCCAACACGGGATTCCACAATTTATCTCAGAACCGTATCCGTAAATCGGATCCCATAGTTCTGCCTAGACTCACCAGAGCCATCCACATGGTCATCCATGACCTCAGCCACTCGTCGCAGCACAAGTTCTCACCCGCTAATCACAATTAAGGTTTACCTTTTTAATACCAGGGTTCCACAATCACACCCTATGGTTCAACCGAACCAAACAGCTTTCCGTAATATAAAATCCACAACCTGACCGACCCCGCGGTCTAGACATCGAATAGACGTCAGATCCAATCCTACCATCCCATCAACGTGGGTTCCACCACTAGGTCATCGGCCAACTCCGATGAACCAACATCCCTCACACTAGAAACCACCACAAGGGTTCACATTTTAGACCATTACTCACATGAGGTTCCCCGAACCTGGCTGCACCTAGCAGCACAACAATCCAATATCGCATGACCGAACCGACGGTCCCACAATACCAGTTCACCACAATCAACCCCACTTGGGTCGAATCACATTAACGCACGGCGTATCGGGCCAATCGCACTCCATCCACTATCCAAACCCAAAAACTATCTATCAGGTTGATAACGAATTGCAGCCCAATGAGACATCACACCCTCGACCTGCGCGCACAAATAGAGCAACCATGCTCTGATACCAAGTTGACAGGACCCATCCCAATCCCCCCGGGATTACCGTGGAATGTGCCCTGCTCCCGTCCAACAAGGGGTGTCAGACAAGGGATAACCAAGAGCTACTGCACAAACGGGCCATCCAGAGTGCGCAAGGACCGATGGAGGAGGTGTGCAATGTCCCAGTCTCTGCTGCAATCGCATCCGTGATCAACCTGAAGGGCATTAAAACCAAAAGCTGTGAGTGGACAAAAACCAATAAATTTACCAAATACATTTATAAGACATTTATGCCCTCCAATAAAAACGTATGCATGCCACCAAAACCAGTAACCAAAACGTTTGCTCAAACGAGCCCTTAGGGCCTTAGCCCAAAAACCGTTAACCAAAAACCAAGTGTGGGAACTCAGCCCAAAACCGTGGAATACCACCACCATACATATTAAAACCATGTGGGTCACCACCCACGACCATAAATGAACATCAATCCATAAATCCAAACCATTTAGGGTCCCTGACCCGACATACCATTTCATAACCAATAATTCACTTTTACCACATAACACATATCCAACCAATAAGCCATTTTATTCATTAATCCATATTTTACCATTACCATCACCAGCATCCCAGATGCTTAGCGTCCCAGACGCTAGACGTCCCTGACGTCATATCTCACGGTTTCATAAGCTACGCGTGCTGCCCGGGGTCTCTCCGGGTCCATATATCTGACATCCCTGATGTCTGACGTCCCTGACGTCAATCATAGCAATCCTGCTCCTGAGTCATCATACGGTCCGGCTGCTCCGTATAATGACCCCTCGCAGGCAATGCACCGTGACTTCCCCAGTGTCCCAGACATCTGGAGGAGACCATCATATATCCTTGTATCCAGATGGTATATGGAAAACAGTTTTATTAAATCCTTTTATCACATTATTACCATTGGGCCCTGCCCGAAATTTCCATAAAACCACATAATTCCATTTAGGGTCCTTGACCCAAAATCACCATTATAAAATATAGGGTCCCTGACCCGAAATCACATTTATTATCCAACTGGGCCTCATGCCCGATTTTATGAACCACTGGGCCCACGGCCCGATTTGTAAACCAATTGGGCCCGCAGCCCGACTTATAAACCCACTGGGCCCACGGCCCGAATTCGTAAATCAACTGGGCCCCTGGCCCGATAACATAACTCAAATGGGTCTCAGCCCGATTTCATACCAACTGGGCCCCTGGCCCGATTTCATTAACCAACTGGGCCCCCGGCCCGATTCTCAAATGGACTCCAAGTCCGAAATTTCCAACATAATTGGGCCTCAAGCCCGAGTTCGTATTTCCAATTTCAAAACCATTTTATCATATTATATCCAAGTCATAAATATGGAAAATCCATGTAAAACCGGAAAACCTCGATTTACGTGCAAGCACGTAAATCGCCTCGAAATACGTGAAACCGTACAATTTACCAACAACCAAACCAACATCATACAATCACAATCATAATCCATGTAAAACATTTAAGCATGCATAGAATTTATAAAACCAAAGTCCACTCACAGACCGTTTTAACCGTGTGCCTCGATACGCGTGCCACCGGCCCTCCCGGGCCACACCACTATCACCGGGACTCCCAATCCTGTCCAAATCACATTAGAGGGTTACTAACCTCATTATTAACATCCTATCAAAGTCCCGTAATTTTCCCGAATTTTTACTTATTTTTAAACTTAATTTAAAACCTTCGGACATCCCGAACACTATCGAGACGGTGTCCGATCGACACGAAACCAATTCCAAAATGTCCGTTACATCGAATGGATTAAAAGTCATGTTGACCTCACCTCGAGATTCGTGCCCACGCGCCGCCACGCGCCGCCGTGAGTGGCTGCGCGTGAAACTCACGCGCCTGCTACAGTGTCACCAGCCCAACCCGTTTGTCTGGTAAACGGGTCCAACTCACCCGCGACACAACCCGGTTCCAATCCTGTCAATTCGATCCTAATTCCTTCAATTGATCATTCCATTAGTTTCGTTTTAAGTTAAATTAAGGTTCTGTAATCTCAATTACACAAAACATTACCTACAATTCCACGATTCAACGATGAACACGAAGAACACTCCGGTCACTGTTCAATCATGGGATTCCTTCAATCTCGATTGATTTCCCCAAATTGGTTCAACCAGAAGCATCAGTGGACCACGAGGAACAATTCCCCCACATCAATTCCGTCGTTTGATCAGTAAATGATCACGACACAAGTACGAACACCGTCCACTGTGCAACCATGGAGTTTCATCGATCTCAGCCGGTTTCCTTCAATTGATGATCCCAGAAGCATCGTGGGATCATGAGAAATCATTTCCCCATAACAATTGAGTCAATCACAGCCCCAAACTCCACGACTCAGCCTCGATTTCTTCCTCTGTCACCAAGCTCGATCAGAGCCAAAACGGCACCATTCCTTCTCGTTTTTGATGTGGATCGACTCGTCACAACCTCAGGAAGATGTTTGTAACCTCCAATTCGATCATCACAGCCCAATTCCTTCAATTCGAATTTTCCCTCTCATTTTCCCGAAATCCAAAATCCAAAATTCAACCCACACTCAAACCCTCGTGTTTCCCAGTTAATTCCCTCATCTTAGTCTCCCATTTTTCTCTCAGGAACGGCAGAGAGAGGGAGCCAATTCTCCCAATCTGATTCCCCCAATTTTGTGCACGGTTTAGGAACAAAGAAGAGGAAATTAGGGGAATTGGTGGATTAGATGATGATGATGTAGTAATGATGATGTTTGGAGGGAAACAAGGAGCTGGAAACAAGGGATGGGTGACACTTGTCACTCATCCAGGTGTGTAGGGTCAACGGTCACTATTCATTATTATATTATTATTTTAATCCCGGCCTCGGTTCGTTAGTTTGTTTCCTTGACCATAACGTCGTCGTCGGATCTCCGATTTCGGCATGCCGCCTGTCGTTGGATTCGTATCGACGATACCTACGTAACGGTCCTTGGCCCTCGCCCATCGGACCTCCAGATCAGAAAGTCAACATTTGGCCCCTAATAAGCCAAATTACCAAAATACCCCTCAACTTCCGAACACCATAACTTTCTCTACGAATGTCGGAATCGAACGTGCCACCTGTCTATGAACTCGTGACGTCTCGAACTACGTCACGATCATCGGTCAAAGTCCATTTGACCGCCAGAACAAAAAGTCAACATTTTGCCCACGACCAGGGGCAAAACGGTCATTTTGCACATTTTGTCCGATTCCGCCCTACCAAGCACCGTTCAACCTCACTAATTGAGATTAGTCACTAAACTAATCCCGGAATTCGGGACGGGTCGTTACAAACGGCGCCAAAATTGTTGATGTTTCCTAGCTTATAAACTACTATTGTAGTAATGGTAATGCACAAGTAAGGGTGTCGAACCACAGAGACTGATTAGGCTTCACAATTACCTCTAAATAACCCTATAATGACTCAATTAACTAGTGGAATTAAAAGAACTGAAAATAAAACAGAATTGTGTTTTGATTTGTGATATGTAAGGACGTTAAACTGAAATTAAAACTTTAAGTAAATGAAGATAGATAGAAAAGATTGAGAAAAGTATGGAGATGGAAGCTAGGGTCTTGACTTCACCTATGTAACCTTGATTCTATGAATACAGTGACTAAAGTACCTGATCTTCCAAACCTGCTCTAAGGATCGTTTTCACTTAAGTAAGATAGGCCATGGCATGTGGAACACTATCTAGTCCTTCTAATTGCAACCTAAGTATGGCATGTACTTTAGATTACTCCTAGAAAGCCTTTAAGTATGAGAAAAGAAATAAATATGACCAAACAGATTCAGTGGCATGGCATGTACTCACTAACCCTATTCTTTCATTCATAAATCAATTAAACTTAGGCATGGCATGTGCTCTAAATCTAACTAGGCATATGGAACCCTAATGGTGATCAAGCACTAGAAGCACATATGAATCAATAATTAAAATGAATGAAGCAATGAAGAGTTTGCAGAAATCAGAATACTTCAATCATAACATAGACTGAGTTTACATGGTTACATCAAGAACCCTAGATGAGAAATTAGCTACACATGTATCTAATCAATATAAAAGCATTAATTAAAGACATGGATGCAGCAAACTCTAAGTAGAAGGCAGTCTTCTTCTCCAGAACTGAAAAGGGCTTCTTCTTCACACACAAAGATGATGGATGACGAATTTGATGAAGGAATTTTGGAGCATTTATGATGAGAGATTGAGGTACATGGGAAAGAGATGCAAAAGGATGGAAGAGGGGAGATGGTTATGGAATTCTTGAGGTTTTCTCACTGGAAGAGAAGGGGAATGAAAAAGAAGAGCAGATCTGATTTCTTTGTTGTGTGTAGAGGCTCCCCTATTTTGAGAGTGAAGAGGGCTTAAATAGGCAAGAAAGCATGAGGGCAAATAAGGAAAGACATGTAATCTGCTACTATTGATGTGAATAGTGTCAGGTGTGCATAGTGATTCCTGAATAGTGTCTGGCCTGCATTGTGATTCCTGAATAGTGTCTGGCCTGCATAGTGATTCCTGAATAGTGACAGCTTTTTGTTTTCCACATTATTTTTCCTTGCTCCATAAGTAAGCTCTTTCAACTCCGAATTTCCTCCTTTTACACCGAAAACATTCTAATTCGACATAATGTCCAATCCTGCACAACTCTCACAAAAATTATCATTTTCTCCTATGTGATGAAAGATATTAGTAGTACATCAAAGATAATAATGCATGGAAAAATGCATAAAATATGACCTAACACTTTATCATGATAAAGCTTGGTTCTCTGCTTGTAAATTCGGGCATTTTCATAAGCGTCATTTCTCAATTCCTCAAGCTCATTCAGTTGAAGTTTCCTTGGTGTCCCAGCTTCTTTTAAACCGAAATTGAACTTCCTGATGGCCCAGAATGCACGGTGCTCAAGCTCCATAGGTAAATGACATGCCTTTCCAAAAACCAACCTATAGGGACTCATTCCAATTGGATTTTTATATGCTGTCCGGTAAGCCCAAAGAGCATCATTGAGGCGTAAGGACCAATCCTTCCGAGGAGGGGACACAGTCTACATCAATATGTTCTTAATCTCCCTATTGCTTATCTCAACTTGTCCAGAAGTCTGGGGATGGTACGGAGTTGCAACTCTATGACTGATGTTGTACTTTTTCATTAAAGCATCAAATGGGCGGTTACGAAAGTTACTGCCACCATCACTTATAATCGCCCTTGGAGTCCCAAACCGAGTGAAAATCTTATCCTTGAGGAAATTCAGAACCACCTTGTGATCATTAGTCCTCGTAGCTGCTACTTCGACCCATTTTGATACATAATCTACTGCCACGAGAATGTACGTATAGCCATATGAAGAAAAGGACCCATAAAATCGATTCCCCACACATCAAAGAGTTCAACTACCAAGATGTTAGTCAATGGCATCTGGTTCCTGCTACTTATGCTCCCCGTCCTTTGACATCTATCACACTTAGAACAAAAGTTAAAAGCATCTTTAAATAAAGAAGGCCAAAAGAAACCAGATTTAAGAACCTTAAGCGCTGTTTTCTTGGCACCAAAGTGTCCTCCGCATGCAAATTCATGGCTGAACCTGAGTATGCTTTGTTGTTCAGTTTCTGGTACACATCTCCTTATAATTTGATCTGGACAGTACTTGAATAGGTACGGGTCATCCCACAAATAGTGCTTCACCAATGAGAGAAACTTCTTTCGTTCCTGAAAAGAAAGATCATCCCTAATCACTCCACAAGAAAGATAATTAACAAAATCAGCATACCATGGTTCTTTTTCTTGAATGGCTAAGAGCTGCTCATCAGGAAATGATTCGTTGATGGGGACAACACTCTTTTCTGTAGCACCATCATCAGCTAGTCGAGACAAGTGATCAGCGACAGGGTTATCTCGTCCACTCTTATCACAAATTTCCAGGTCAAACTCTTGAAGCAAAAGTATCCACCTTATCAACCGAGGCTTTGCATCTTTCTTCATAAGTAAGTACCTAATGGCTGCATGATCAGAATAGACAATCACCTTAGATCCAACAAGATAAGAACGAAATTTTTCTAAAGCAAAGACAACCGCTAAAAACTCCTTCTCTGTCGTTGAGTTGTTGAGTTGAGCATTATTCAAGGTTCTACTAGCATAGTAGATCACATGAGGTAACTTATGAACACGTTGCCCCAAAACTGCACCTATAGCATAGTCAGACGCATCACACATTAATTCAAATGGCAAAGACCAGTCAGGAGCCATGATAATAGGGGCAGATGTTAGTTCACGTTTTAGGATCTCAAAAGCATTCACACACTGCTCTTTAAACTTAAAATCAGAATCCTTAGCAAGCAAATAACATAAAGGACGAGTTATTTTGGAAAAATACTTGATAAACCGCCTATAAAAACCTGCATGTCCAAGAAAACGTCTAACAGCTTTAACTGATGTAGGTGGGGGCAGATTCGAGATGAGATCAATTTTAGCTTTATCTACCTCGATTCCCTTGCAAGAAATCACATGACCTAGCACAATACCTTGTTTTACCATGAGAGAGAGATGGTTAAGGCAATTAGGATTAAGACAGTGATTAAGGTGGGATTAGTGAGCTTAATCGGGGGTTAGTTGGTCCCGATAGGGTCGTTAGCCTAGAATGACGATTTTGCCCCTAGTTCGGGCAAATAGTTGACTTTTAGTTCTGGCTGTCAAATGGACTTTGACTGATGACTGTGACGTAGTTCGGGACGTCACGAATCCGTAGACAGGTGGCACGTCCGATTCCGACATCCGAGGAGGAAGTTATGATGTTCGGCAGGTTGAGGGCATAACCGTAATTTGGCTAAATTAGTGGGGAAAGTTGACTTTTCGTACGATTGGGTTTTAACACGTTGACCTAGGACCGTTAGATAAATCTTGTCGTCCTAAGTTCGATGACAGGCGGCACGTATTCATCGGACTTACGATGTGTGAGTTACGGGTCTAGAAAGATAGTGGCACAACGGTAATTTTGGTTTAAGAGGAAGGGCATTTTGGTCTTTTGTACCTTGGGCCTGGTGCAACAGAGAGGGACAAGTGGATGGCTGGGATTGAGCCACTTGGGAGAGGACTTGTAGGATGGTGACACGTGTAGGGGAACTAGAGGGTTCCAGTATTTTGTGCACGGGACAAATAACTTGGGGTGTAACCGTGTGTGCTGTGTGTGCGTTCGAACCAGAGAGAAACAGAGGGGGAGATTGAGAGAGAATTGGACGGTGGCCGTGGGTGTTGGTGTGTTCTGGTGAGGGAGTGAGTGACCAGAGAGTGGAAGAGAGCTAGGGAGAAGGCAGGGAGGTGTAGTGGTCGTGTGTGTGTGAGGTGTACGCCACGGGAAAACCAGAGAAAACACAGTGAACAGAGAGATCGTGGTGGTGGTTGTTGTAACGACCCGTCCTAGGAATTAGGGTTACGATCGTGGTTAAGCTGAGATTAGTGAGTGTAATCGGTGACTAGCGGGTAAATGACGATTTTGCCCCTAGGTTGGGCAAAAAGTTTGACTTTTAGTTCGGATGGTCAAATGGACTTTGACCGGTGACTGTGACGTAGTTTGGGACGTCACGGATCCGTAGACAGGTGGCACGCCTGATTCCGACATCCGAGGAGGAAGTTATGATGTTCGGAAGGTTGGGGGCATAACCGTAATTTGGCTAAATGAAGGGGAAAAGTTGACTTTTCGTACGATCGGGTTTTGACACGTTGACCTAGGACCGTTAGATAGATCTTGTCGTCCTGAGTTCGATGACAGGCGGCACGTATTCATCGGACTTACGATGTGTGAGTTACGGGTCTAGAAAGATAGTGGCACAACGGTAATTTTGGTTTAAGAGGAAGGGCATTTTGGTCTTTTGTACCTTGGGCCTGGTGCAACAGAGAGGGACAAGTGGATGGCTGGGATTGAGCCACTTGGGAGAGGACTTGTTGGATGGTGACACGTGTAGGGGAACTAGAGGGTTCCAGTATTTTGTGCACGGGTCCAATAACTTGGGGTGTAACCGTGTGTGCTGTGTGTGCGTTCGAACCAGAGAGAAACAGAGGGGGAGATTGAGAGAGAATTGGACGGTGGCCGTGGGTGTTGGTGTGTTCTGGTGAGGGAGTGAGTGACCAGAGAGTGGAAGAGAGCTAGGGAGAAGGCAGGGAGGTGCAGTGGTCGTGTGTGTGTGAGGTGTGCGCCACGGGAAAACCAGAGAAAACACAGTGAACAGAGAGATCGTGGTGGTGGTTGTTGTAACGACCCGTCCTAGGAATTAGGGTTACGATCGTGGTTAAGCTGAGATTAGTGAGTGTAATCGGTGACTAGCAGGTAAATGACGATTTTGCCCCTAGGTTGGGCAAAAAGTTTGACTTTTAGTTCAGATGGTCAAATGGACTTTGACCGGTGACTGTGACGTAGTTTGGGACGTCACGGATCCGTAGACAGGTGGCACGCCTGATTCCGACATCCGAGGAGGAAGTTATGATGTTCGGAAGGTTGGGGGCATAACCGTAATTTGGCTAAATGAAGGGGAAAAGTTGACTTTTCGTACGATCGGGTTTTGACACGTTGACCTAGGACCGTTAGATAGATCTTGTCGTCCTGAGTTCGATGACAGACGGCACGTATTCATCGGACTTACGATGTGTGAGTTACGGTTCTAGAAAGATAGTGGCACAACGGTAATTTTGGTTTAAGAGGAAGGGCATTTTGGTCTTTTGAACCTTGGGCCTGGTGCAACAGAGAGGGACAAGTGGATGGCTGGGATTGAGCCACTTGGGAGAGGACTTGTTGGATGGTGACACGTGTAGGGGAACTAGAGGGTTCCAGTATTTTGTGCACGGGTCCAATAACTTGGGGTGTAACCGTGTGTGCTGTGTGTGCGTTCGAACCAGAGAGAAACAAAGGGGGAGATTGAGAGAGAATTGGACGGTGGCCGTGGGTGTTGGTGTGTTCTGGTGAGGGAGTGAGTGACTAGAGAGTGGAAGAGAGCTAGGGAGAAGGCAGGGAGGTGTAGTGGTCGTGTGTGTGTGAGGTGTGCGCCACGGGAAAACCAGAGAAAACACAGTGAACAGAGAGATCGTGGTGGTGGTTGTTGTAACGACCCGTCCTAGGAGGGGCCGGGCATGAATCCTGGAAAAGTTTAAAGAATGATTTCAAAAGGTTTTTCATATTCCATCCTTTATATATGATTGTCTCCTCCGGGGAGGGTCGTTGGCCTGGGTGGATCCCGGAGTAGTCACGGAGCACTGACTGAGTGGAGTCGCCCCCCAGTTGGGTTCCTTACTCTCAGGATGGGCATGGTTCGTTACCTCCAGGGAGGGTCATTGATCTACCGACATTGACCTGGGTGGACCCTGGAAAGACTTGGGTTTGAGACCCCGGTTAAGAGGCAAACCTAAACACATTGAGAGACTTCTGGGAGTGAAAGAATCAAGACGGAGCAAAAACTGAAGGGATTGGAGCCCGTTTCGCTCAGGAACCTGAGTTGCGGTTCAGAGAAGAACCAATTGGAGGGAAAAAATTGAATTCAATTTCTGAGGTTTGTTGATCGAAACCAAGGGCCATTCTAGTCTTCTGGGAGCAAGAGGAAACCAACCGCATCGATTTCGAAGGACGACACTCACGAATTGGCCATGAACTGAGCTCCCTGGTTCTGAGAATTTTCGAGCTTGAGGACGACGACTTCCAGGTAACAGCGAGTTCAATTGTTTGTGCTATTGTGTTCGTATAAGTCCCCTTAAGCTACTGGTGAAATTAATTTGGAAATGGAATCGTGTAGGGTGAGTTCCAGACGTCGACTTGATCGACTGTTTGAGCTTGAGTTGGGTCGTTCTGGTGTTAGTCGAGGTTAGTCATCAACACAGACCTAAAATTAATGGATTAGAGAAGGTAATAGGATTGAAAACGAGAAGAATTGATTGAGAATTGAACTTGAACTGGTCGCGGGTAATAGACCCGTTTATCAGTCTATCCGGGTAAGGACGAAGACACTGTAGCTGGGCGCGTGGCCTTCACGCGCAGCCACTTTGGGCGGCGCGTGACGGCGCGTGCGATGATAACTCTGATCACGGTCAACATGGAATTTGTTCCTTTCAGTCTAATTAACATATTACCTTTAGGATTCGAGTTGCTCGGGAGTCGTTCGGGATAATTTCGGGAGTCCGGAAGGTTAAGTCTCTAAGTTTAATTTCTCCGAAAAATTCGGGAAAATTCGGGAAAAATCATACGAGCTATTTGAGGATGTTTGTAACCCTCTTGTACGTTTTTACAGGCCCGGACACTTCCGAAGCTACGGAGGAGCGCGCGGGATGCGATTGACGCGTCCTAAAACTGTGAGTGGACTTTTTGATTTCTAAACCGGGCATGCATGACTATTTTACTTACTTATCTTATGGTTTTACGTATGATTTTATGATGGTGATATGATATTTCGGTTTTACGTGTTTTCACGCTTTTCGAGATATTTATCGTATTTCACGCATTTCGAGGTTTCGGTTTTTGCTTATGCATGAATGATGTTTTGATGACGTATCTGGATATGATTATGCATGTTACAGATTTATGATGTTTTGATTATAATTGTGAAGTGATTTCGGAAATTGCATGTTTTGGAAATTGCATGTGAATTCGGACCTAAGTCCTACTATGACGTGATATGATTTCGGAATGATGTTGGGAAACGGTTTATGATAAATCCTGGTTTGATGTGTTTAAGAAAAACGGTTTTGGGTTTAAAGACCCGGTTGATTGTTGGATCCGGTTTTGGGTTTAAAGACCCGGTTTATTGATGACGGGGGCGGGCCCGAAAATTGGGTTTAAAGACCCAGATTGAGTTTAAAGACTCGTGAGTTTAAAGACTCGGTTATTGTGATACCCAGAGGCCTATTGATCATGTTTTGAGTTTAAAGACTCGTTGATATCCCGGGAAGGCCTGATTTTGAGTTTAAAGACTCGGATGGATCCAACGGCATAATTGTGATTATTGATTCACTTTTGACTTGATTTGTGCAATTGATGTTTCAAAATGACGGTTTCTGGATTCTGGTAATATTAAATTGTTTTACATGAGTTATGACGATTGTCTGTAACGTTTTTCATGTGTTTCGGAAAAAGAGTTTTCAATGGTTTAATACGCGATTTTTGAAATATTTGGTTATGCATGCGTGTTACAAAACTGGAGGGCGAACCCGATTTCGGAAAAACTGTTTTCTGTGAAACTTATGTTTCGGTCCACTCACACTTTGTTGTTTTAAATTCCCTCCAGGTCGTGGTACAAGCGCGGGGGCAAGCGCCGAGGCGGAGGCAGAGGCATAAAGTTTTCCGTTGCGGAGTAGTTAGTTCACAGAGTAGGATTTGTTTCTTTAACCTGTTTTGTAATATTATGCTCTGTGAAACTGTGGACTTGACGTCCAGTCGGATGTATTTTTTTAATCTCCCTGGTCTGACAATGGGTGTGATGTAATATTATTTAGTTTTCCAGTCTTTTCGATTCGATTGTCAGACGGGAGCAGGATGCTTCCCGATTATCGAGGCGATAATCGGGGTGGGTCTTGTCAAGCACTAATCCCGGAGGGATTGGGATGGGTCCTGTCATTTGAGGTCAAGTCGAGGGGGCTGGTAGGTGCTAAACGGTTCCTTAGGTCCCTAGGAAGCTGCTGGTTGTGCAGCCGTGACGGGGGAGTAGGTGGTTGGACAGATTGTAAAACAGGGGTTTTGGGTGGTTTTGTTTCGATTTAGGGACATTGAGAATTAGGCCGTGATGGAGTGTTTGGAGTAGGGGAATGGCTTGCTGGGTTGAGGACGAAGAGAATGGAGGAGAGAAGGAGGAAAACGGTGCAGGCACGGCAGAGAACCGGCCACGCCAGTTTGAGTTGCAGAGGCCGGTCTGAACCGGGTCGATCAGAGGTTGCTGTTGACACTATTCACGCGTGTGGGTTTCAAGCGCAGGGGCTTTCAGACGCGCGTGGGGGGCGCGTGAAGGGTATTTTTGACAGGACCCGTCCCCGAAGGACAAAGTTAACCGTGTCCGGCCCTGCTCCCGTCTGACAAGTCAACTGAAAGTCCGAAACTACCCTTCAGCACCTGCCAGACAAGGGATATTTGCGCCGGTGCCCGCTCATACCTCCACCTCTCAAATAGCCTCGATCATCGCGCCACGACCTGAAGGGTCAATAAAACAGAAAAGGTGTGAGTGGACAAAAATGAACCTTTAGAAATACATTTAGCAAAACACATTCTTACCCTCCAGTTTTCACAAACTTGCATGCATATCGTAAAACATGAGTAATAGTATGAAATCATTCAAGTATGAACAGTGGACCCATAAAATCAAAACATATTTTCCCATGGTCCATAAAACTCATGTTCACCAAATCAGTTCATGTGATAAAGCATCAAATCCCGGCTCTCCGGCCAAAACATGTGAACATAACCGTCTGGCCACAAAGACCAAGAACCCGTACTCAATACCAGTACGTCATCACAAACAACATGAATCAGCACTAATCACCAGTGCACAATAAATATATCAATCCAATCAATCCGCACTACTCACAAGTGCATAGAATATCACAAATCACATCTGCACTACTCACAAGTGCACAATCAATCAAACTGCACTACTCACAAGTGCTGCACTACGCGTAGGCCAATATCCAGTCACTCTCTCGGGAACAGACACCTCTGGGCTCAACCCCCTCGGGCTCAGTCGCCTCTGGGCGAACACATCCCCAAGCTCAGACACCTTCGAGTGGTACATCCAGACTCAGTCTCATCCGAGAAGCTGACTACCATAGGATCAACTACCGATCCTACAATCACATCCCCCAAGCTCCGGTCGTCTGGGTAATCCCCCCAAGCTCCAACCGTCTGGGAATATCACAATCACCATGAAAACCATCTCGGGAATTACATCCCAAAACATTTCAATCAAATCTTGTCTTTATACAAAGTCAAGATCATCCCCGACTGGGTCTCAAGCCCACAATACCATTTACACGTACTTCTTTAAAATCACCTTTTAAATTAATAAAATAATCCGGAAATCATCATTGACTCACCAACAAAGTCAAAATATCATTTTAGAAATCATTTAAACTTCGGGCCTAGCCCAAAACATCATTTGCACGTTCCTCGTAAAATGTGCCCGAAAGACTAATTAAAATAATCATAAATCACAATAAATCATTAATTTCACAAATTCACAAGTGACTCCAAATCCGAGTCAAAATCACTATTCACTTGGGTTCTCATGCCCAAAATAACATTATCACACAAATCCATGCGTTGCAACCTCCGTTGCCATTTTCACGTAAATCCACGAAATCCTTGACTCATTCTCGAGTCAGAACATCATTTTCAATCCATGACTCATAATCCGAGTCCAACCATTATTTTCAATCAATTTTAATCCCGGACTCATAAACCAAGTCCAAACATCATTTTTACCAAATTTCGTAATTTCTCGAAAATCGTCCAAAAATAATAATATAATAATCATAAAACCGAGAAATTACCGGATTGAAACGTCAATCATGCCAAAGCATATAAAATCACATAATAAGGCATTTAAAATCATATATGCATGCATCACGGTTAGAAAACAAAGTCCACTCACACACACCGTCCAAAACGGTCCGTTTCCGAGCTGCACGTTTTTTCGTAAAATTTGGAAATCACAACTCCTGCCCAAAATCATTATAGAGGGTTACTAACATCTCAAAATACATCATATAATTTTCCCCAATTTTTCCGGAATTTAAATACGTATTTAACTCGTAAAACAAAACTTCGGATACGCGGAACATTATCGAAACAATATCCGATTTCCTCGAAATCAACGTCAAAATGTTCGTTACACTGAGAGGATCAAAAGTCATGTTGACCTCACCTTGAGACTAGGCCGGACGCGCCCCCACGCGCCGCCGTGAGTGGCTGCGCGTGAAACCCACGCGCCAGCTACAGTGTCGTCGTTCATGCCCGTTTGTCTGGTAAACGGGTCATTTGACCCGCGAACAGGCCCGGTTGGTTCTCTGCCAATTCGACACCAAATTCAACAATTGAACATTCAATTAGTTTCGAATTAAGTTCAATTAGAGTTCTGTAACATTAATTACATGAAACATTACCTCAATCCTCACGATCAAAGATGAACATTCGAAGAACACCCCGAACACTGTTCATCTTCAAAAGTCATCCGTTTCAAGCGTTTTCCTTAAATTGATTCATCAAGAAGCTTCAATGGACTAAGAGAAACAGTTTCCCCTCATCAATTGCGTCGTTTGATCACTGAATGATCATGACTCAACCTCGACTCAAGCTCTCTGTTTCCAGGCCCGTTTAGAGCCAATTGGGCCTCGATTTCTTCCGTTCTTGACGTGGATCGACTCGTACTGATCGCAGGAAGCTAACTCGAGCTTCAATTCCACTCCTCACGGCTCAATTCTTCCAATTCGATTTTCCCCCCAAATTTTCTAAAACCCGAATTCCAATCCCTCTCACTCTGTCAATCTCTCGTGATTACCCAGTTGAATTCAATCTCAAAAATCTCTCAATTGCTCACTCTCTGGTTCAGAAATGGAAGAGAAATGTAGGTTGGGAGAAAACTAGTTTGTGGGTAGTACACGGTTGAAGAAAATATGGGAGATTAATGGAAATTAGGATTAATTAATTAATTAAAAACATCATCATGAGGTCTCCCTAAAAACATGGATCTGGTTTCATGCCTGAATTTAGGGGATGAGTGACACTTGTCACTCATCCAAGTGTGTTCAGTCAATGGGTACTGTTCATATTAAAATATTATTTTAATCTCGGTTCGTTCGGTTAATCGAGTCTGTTCCCGTGACCATAACTTCGTCGTCGAATCTCCGATTTCGGCATGCCGCCTGTCGTTGGATTCGTATCGACGAGACCTACGTAACGATCCTTGGCCCTCGCCATCGGACCTCCCGATCAAAAAGTCAACATTTGGCCCCAATTAACCAAAATTACCAAAATGCCCCTCAACATCCGAACATCATAACTTTCTCCTCGAATGTCGGAATCGAACGTTCCACCTGTCTATGAACTCGTGACGTCCCGGACTACGTCATAGTCATCGGTCAAACTCCGTTTGACCGCCCGAACTAAAAGTCAACATTTTGCCCACGCTAGGGGCAAAACGGTCATTTTGCACGTTTTGTCCAATTTCACTAAACTAATCCCCGATTAGTCATTCTAAACCATAATTAATTAATATTCAATCCCGACACTCGGGACGGGTCATTACAAGTTTGGGGAAGTTTCCAACATGACTTTTAAAGTATTCGATGTAACGAACATTTTGGCGCTGATTTCGAGTCAATCGGACATCGGCTCGATATATTTCGGGCTGTCCGAAGGTTTTAGACGTCGGTTAAAAATAGTAAAAACTACGGGAAAATTTCGGGGCTTTAGTAGAAACTTAATTAAGTAGTAAGTAACCTCGTTATGGGATGTGAACAGGTTCTGGAAAGTCGAGGATAGCAGAATAGACCGGAATGGCGTAAGTACTCGCGTATCGAGGCGACGACGGAATGGTCTGTGAGTGGACTTTGCTTTCTAACTCTTGATGCATGCATATATGTTTTATGTTTTCTATACTTGATTCTATGATTCGATTTATGATTTTTTATGGTTTATGGTTTTTGCACGTTTTTCGAGAAAATTACGGTAATTCACGTTTTACCAGATTTGACGAATATCGTGGTTTGAACCTGATCTTAATGATTTGAAATACGATTTGATTTCAAGGAAAGTAAAAGGATTTGGAAAAGTGTTTTCGTAGAGGATTTTCGGGCTTGAAGCCCAGTATAAAAGTGGTTTTCAGAAAGGTGATTTCGGGTTTCGGAATCGGAATTCCGGGTGACGATTCTGAATTCGATTCGGGACTTGAAGTGGATTTCCGGGTTTGGGTTCGGAATGGTTATTCCGGATGCCGGCTTACGGAGTGATGGTTGCAGACTCGGATCTGGAAATGGGATGGATATGATTCAGGTGTGGATATGGATTCGAATTGGTTTTCAAACGGTTTGGATTGGATTTTCTGGATCTGGTTATTGGGTTTAAAGAACCGGATATTGTGATTGACGGGCCCAGATTGAGTTTAAAGACTCGGGAGTTTAAAGACTCGGATATATTGATATTTCCCCCGAAGGCCTATTGAGTTTAAAGACTCGAATTATATTGAGGCCTGGATTGAGTTTAAAGACTCGGGAGTTTAAAGACTCGGATAGATCCAGCAGGTTCATGGATGAGAACGTGGTTTCAAATGTATTTTGGATTAAACGGAGATGTGATAATGATGGTTTATAAAATGATTTTCGGTGGTTTTGGGCTGAGGCCCGGGATTTGAGAAAAGGAAAAATGTGTTTAATTTTTCGTACATGGTTATATGACCTGAACTTGATATGCATGCATTGGCTTTTAAAACGGAGGGTATAACTGTATATGTTTTCTGATAACTGTTTTTAAACTTAAACTTTATTTTTGTCCACTCACAGTCTTTTCGTGTTTTCGATACCCTCCAGGTTGTTGCGGTGCGGGCTGTTGGTCGAGAGAGACGGAGACATCATACGTACGATCCACAGTAGACTCTGCGCACTCAGGGAAGTTCGGAAGTTTTGGGACGGACGGATCGGAAATCCCTTGTCCAACTTATGTGTCACACGGAGGTTAGACATCTGTTTGGCTCTCGTGTCATGCGTAAGTTAGACGGGAGCGGGGTTTAACCCTTAATCTCAGTCACCTAACTTCGATATAATCATCTCCTCCTGATGACCCAGAACAAATCCCGGGTCCACCAACCAATACACGATCAATGTACTAGTGGCAACCAAAAACATCTACATCATCAACATCATCTACCATCATCAATCATTGTAGAATCTGAGAAGTCACCCCAAAATGACTTCGAAATACTGATTACTGATGCGGAAAACCCGCATTACTCGTGTCACCTCAATCGGAAACCCTCGCGATTCCGAAATTCAAACAAGATTGGAAACAACATACCCGGACATCAACCATGTGTCCCTTAACCAATTTAACTCTATCTGAGATCCACTCCTGAACCACAGATAGCGAACATATGCACATCATGACCTTGACTCAGCATCCAACAGAATCAATCGCCCGTACTAATTACTCCGTATCCCAACTCCGGGATTCCATCGACAAGTACCAACCCTGGTAACCTGTCCAACCGAACTCTAACCTGTCGTAACTCGACTCAACCAATGTCGTCTACCGGGTCGCCCATGACCTTAGTACGACAACCAACTAGGTTTAACCAATAAATACACCCTCGACTGCAGAGTGCAGTCCCAACAAAAGCTGACATGACTAGACCGACTAACGAATCCAACTCCGAATAGTCGTCCAAGTCAAACCACTCGTCAACTCACATTTCCGAACCATACACCCAAGGTAGGGTTCCACGATCACACCTAGAGTTCCACTGAACCCAACTGTAAGTTACCAACTGCAGTACAATCCACAAATTGACCGTCCCCGCGGTCTTGACATCGAAAAGACGTCAATCCACTAGGATTCCACGAATCCGAAAGCTAACTGCCAACCGCAGTAAGTCCATCTAACTCAACAAACCTGACCATCAGATGGTCACAATTCCCAACCAGTCGTCGGAACCGATCCTACGACATCGTGAAAGATGATCCCAACTAACCATCTCACGATCAAAATGCTAACGTACGAATACGTTCATCCTTCCATAGGGTCCCACACTGTCATCCCTGACAGAACCATGGCAACCCCGGCATCAAGTACCGAACCAAGACATTCCACGATTCGATCCTACTAACTATCGTATCGGCACCCCAACATCAGGTTGATCACGAACTGTAGCCCATTGAGATATCACATGTCAGGACCCGTCCCAAATATCTCCTCGATACCCAGGACGAACCCTGCTCCCGTCTGACAATTACACTCAAAGTACCAAAATAACCTCAACATCACTATAAGCATAATTATCAGACGAAGGAGTAAATATAATACAACTGTAAGTCAGAGCATAGTTCTACAAAATGGGCACAAAATCCTACTATGCTAGTCTTGCAACGGAAGAACGTCAAAAGCTCTATGCCTCGATTTCCGCCTCAACGTTCACCCCAACGCTATCACCACGACCTGGAGGGTAAGTTAAAACCCAAAGTGTGAGTGGACTGAAAGAAATAAGAGTTTCAAACATGATTTAGATGTAAAACAGTTTAAAGAAAATAATAAGGTTTTACCCTCCGTTTTAAAATATGCATGCCCAACTAAGTATCAGAAAACCACAACATAAAACAGTTTAGCAAGATCACATCATAAAACCAAATCTAGAAATATCCAAGTCTGATCAAACCTGCTGGGTCTATCCGAGTCTTTAAACTCAACCAGGCCTCAAATGTAATCCGAATCTTTAAACTCCCGAGTCTTTAAACTCAATAGGCCTACGGGGGTAATATCGTAAATATCCGAGTCTTTAAACTCCCGAGTCTTTAAACTCAATCCGGGCCCGTCCCCCATCAATCAGAATCCGGGTCCTTAAACCCAATATCCAGATCCAGCAAATCCAATCCAAAACCACTTTAACAATCAATTCTAAATCCACATCCAAACTCGAATCCGAAATCCTCGGTTCGAAGCCCTTCCGGCGTTCAGAACCGTCATTCCGAACCCAAATCCGGAAATCCACCTTTTCCGACTTTAAAACCAAATTTCGATTTTCAAAATCCGATTTCAAAACCAAAACCTTGATTTCCAAAATCATACTTCATAATCCACTTATAACCATCTTTTTCTCGAAACTTTGATTTCCAAAACCAAAACAATTCTAGAGTGAAAACAGGAAACTTAACATCCAAAATCAAAATCCAGCTTTTCTCGAAAAACGTGCAAAATCCCGAAAATATCTCGAAAAACGTGCAAACATATCAACCACATATAATCACCATCAATAAGCATAAAAACCATATTAAAATCATAAAACATAAAAAAAACAGTTAGGCATGCTCGTAAGGAAAGAAAGAGTCCACTCACGAATCGTAAAATGTCAATCGCGCTCCGTGCGCTCCTCGACCGTCTCATGCGTCTCCCGTCCTGTCAATAGGCACCAAATAGGGTCACAATTACATTAAATATACTAACCCTAACGTCCCCAATTTTTCGGGAATTTATTCATAATTTAACCTTAAACCCTAAACCGTCCGGATTCCCGAACTATCCCGTAACCTCGTCCGATTAACCCGAAAATTACACTAATGAATTCCTTAGAACATTTAGAACCAAAACCATGTTGGAAGTTTGGCCGGAATCCTCCCCACGCGCCCCCACGCGCCGCCCAAAGTGGCTGCGCGTGGGCCTCACGCGCTGCCCAAAGTGGCTGCGCGTGGGCCTCACGCGCCTGCTACAATGCTTCTTCTTCCTCGAGTCACCCGGTTCAACTGTGTTGAACCGGCGTGACCGGTTCTCTGTAATTCCTCCACCATTTCAGTCCCTTTCAATCCCAATAGCCTCGTCTAGTCCCTGGCAATCAAACCCCGTCCTAAAATCGAAGAATTACGGCCTAAAATCCCTCGACTTCGTCCTCGAAAAACATGGCCCGTAAGCCCTGTTTCGGTTGCCGGCCACCCAGGTCCTCCCCCGTCACGGCGACCATCCTAGACGACTCCTAGGACCTCCCTGAACCTCACTTCACTCATCAATTACCTCGGCTCTAGCCCAAAGTCCACGATTATTGAAAACAATAAAAACGGGAAAACAGGGGATTCGGGGTATACTTTTGATTCCTCCTCCGCCGTCTGCACCGCCGCGTGCCCGATGCTCGTTGAGTCCCCTGCAATCACCTGAGCCTCCTATTGCCTTGGTTTGAGCCACCGCACGGCACAACCACCGCCACAGTCCCACGGCTCCTCTATTTTCTCCAAAACTCAACCGTCCACCGCCGTGTCTCCGTGCACGATTTCCACTCCAAAACCCGATCACCAAACTCCTCTCTTCTCTCTTTCACTCTCACAACCCACCAGAGTCTCACACACACCCTGAATCGATCACCCACTCTCAAACTCTTCCTCTCTGTTTTCTGTTTCTCACCGCCAAATACACGGGATCAATTGGACGATTTGTAGCCGTCTGTATAAAAGACACACCCAGAACCCTCTAATTCTCCCCCACGTGTCCACTTCTCCATGGTCTTCAGTGCAAAATATCCAATCCCACTCAAGACAAGTGGCCTTATCTGATTGGGCTTAAGGGGAAAAAGACCAAATTGCCCCTAGTATTAAAAATTACCTTTTTACCCTCACACTTTCCAGACCCGTAACTATTTCGTCCGACGTCCGATGACAGCGTGCCGCCTGTCGTTGTACTCAGGACGTCGAGACCGGTCCTCGGTCTACGTGACAATCACAAGTCCACTAAAAAGTCAACATTTTCCTCAATTTGTCAAAATTACGGTAACGCCCTCAATCTTCCGAACGTCATAACTTTTTCTCCGATTGTGACACGACCCATCCCAATCCCCCCGGGATTACAATGGAATGTGACGTGCTCCCGTCTGACAAGAGGCGTCAGACAAGGGATAACCAATTGCCTTTGCCCAAACGGGCTTCCAGAGTGCGTAAGGATCGATGGAGGAGGTGTGCGATGCTCAAGTCTCTGCTGCAGTCGCATCCGGAATCAACCTGAAGGGCATTGAAAACAAAAGCTGTGAGTGGACGAAAAATAAACAAGTCTGTTTAAAACATTTATAAGACATTTATGCCCCCCAGTAAAACCATATGCATGCGCCAAAAACCAATGATCACACATTTATTTAGAAATAACCATTAGAGCCTTAGCCCGGGAACCAAAGCATAGTTTCAATTTTCAAAAGTCAATCCAAGAGTTATTTCATAAATCCAGTAATATGAATCATAAGGCATATAATATAAACCATAACCATAATTTTAGCCACTGCACTATACACTCCAATCCGACATCCCTGATGTCTGATGTCCCTGACGTCAATAAGGTCACAATCACAAGGCTACGCGTGCCACTCGGGTCTCAATTTCCGAGTTCAATCCCCGAACCCTGTTTGGGTACAGCATCCCCGATGCTTAGCGTCATAGACGCTGGACGTACTAGACGTCCGTGACCTCTCCGGGGTACCTCATCCGGAGGAGACAGTATCATATGGAAGGATCTATACAGTGCAGTACTAAATACATTTTATCGATATCCACATGCAAAACATATAGGTATACATAGGTAAAATCCGAACCGATCGTTACATTTCATCAAACGAGTCTCATGCCCAAATACCGTGAAACGTGCCATAACCGAAATATCATCAAAACCATTTATTGATTCCAGCATGTGAACATATATAAAATGTAAACCAGAAAACATTTATTCAATTCCATTTTAGGGTCCCCGACCCGCAATCGTATGTAGAAATCAACTGGGCCCCTGGCCCGATTTCACAAGTTAACTGGGCCCCTGGCCCGATCCACATGTTAACTGGGCCCCTGGCCCGATTTCATAGTTCAACTGGGCCCCTGGCCCGATTTTACATTATTCAAGTTCGTAACCGTTTCATGAAATCATATCCAACCATATTTATGGAAATCGGTGCAAATCCAGAAAACCTCGGTTTACGTGCAAATACGTAATTCACCTAGAAATACGTGAAATCATTTTAAATTCACCGATATCCAAAGTAAATCATTTAATCATAATTATAACAATCATAAAACAGTTATGCATGCATCAAATTTATGAAACCAATGTCCACTCACAGACCGTTTAACCGAGTGCCTCGATACGCGTGCCATAGGCCTTCCCGGGCCACACCACTATCACCGGGACTCCCAGTCCTGTCCAAATCACATTATAGGATTACTAACCCCTTCATTAACATTCTATAAAAGTCCCGTAATTTTCCTGAATTTTTAAGTATTTTTAAACTGGATTTAAAACCTTCGAACATCCCGAACAATAACGAAACGGGATCCGATCGACACGAAACCAACGCTAAAATGTTCGTTACATTGAATAGGACAAAAGTCATGTTGGAAGTTTCCCAAAATTACCTCACACGCGCCCCCACGCGCCGGTTGAACTCCCTGCGTGTGAAACCCACGCGCCGGGTACTGTTCACCGTCGTTCAACCCGAACGACTGGTAAACGGGTCGCCGTGATCCGCGGGCCAACCCAACTGGTTCTCCGTCAAATCTCCACCATTTTGGACGGGGTTTTCACCTACAGGATCGTCTGAGTTTAATTAAGGGTTCTGTGAAAACAAAAACAAGGCACAACGTCCAGATCGTACCTCCTCGATCGAGAAGCTCACGGCCAAACTCCACCGTCGACTGCTCTCAGCTCCGACCACCATTCTCGTTGAAAACGGTCCCTATAGACTCGTCTCATCCTCTGAGTCATCATCCTGGTCACTAGATCGACTAAAACGTCGAAAAACCCAAGCTGCCATTTTAGACCCGAGAACGGGCTCGCGGGTTTAGGCTCACTTCGCCGCCGTGGTCACCCCCGTGGCCACCGAAACGCCTGGACTGATCACAGGAACATCCACCACCCATCAATACGATCACAAACAGTCAACATTGACCTCCCCAAATTTTGAGTTTCGGACCTCCCCTGTTTTTCCTTCCGCCGTCATCTCCGCCGGCTCCCGCCGTCTCCCATCGTGCCCAGCTCACAGCAGTCATCCCACAACCCTCCGCACGATCCCATGGATACAGATATGGTGGTGGTGTGCAGTGTGAGCCGTGTACGTGCTCACGGGTTTGAGAGAAATGAGAGTGAGAGGATGTAGTCTGATACAATTAAAGAGAGAGGGGGAACAGAATCAACGGCCCAGATTCAATCTCACCAATGAGATTAAAGGTCCAGATTAAAAGATGCAATAAGTGGGAATTCTTTATATTTTTTTATTCCAATAATTTAATCCAATCCCACCAATCCAGATCCGAGTTCATAATTAAAGGTTAGTGGTCCACGTGTCCCACCCAGAATTTCAGACCAATCAGAGAACGCCACGTGTCCCCGCCTCGTAATGCATGCATAACGAAACCAAACTTCCGTGACCCATAACTTCGTCGTCGAATCTCCGATTTCGGCGTGCCGCCTGTCGTTGGAGTCGCATCGACGAAACCTACGTAACGGTCCTTGGCCCTCGGCCCTCGGACATCCTGGTCAAAAAGTCAACATTTGCCCCTATTTCGTCCAAATTACAAAAACGCCCTTGAACTTCCGCACATCATAACTTTCACCACGAACGTCGGAATCGAACGTGCCACCTGTCTATGAACTCGTGACGTCTCCGAACGACGTCACGGTCATCGGTCAAAGTCCATTTGACCATCCGAAATAAAAGTCAACATTTTGCCCACGCACAGGGGAAAAACGGTCATTTTGCACAATTCGTCCGAAATCGCCCAACTAATTCCAGATTAGTAAATCATAATTAAATATTATTAAATCCCGATATTCAGGACAGGTCGTTACAACCTTCCCTCCTTAAAGAATTTCGTCCTCGAAATTACTAACATCCTTATTCCACAACCACCACGTGGAAAACATTCCGACCTCACATCTGTGTACACCTGTACACCCACTTACTGGAACAACACCAATCACGTCAGTACCTAGATATCCCATCACAGTCATACGTCACAACAACAACACTCGACCACCTCGAGTGGACGTAATCACCTGATCCGCGATAAGATCGCTCAACCATTAAGCTGACTCCTTCAGCTAGATGGTTCCCTTCCATTACCAATATATCCTTACATTTGCTCCCATTGGGAGTCACCAAATCTCATTTGTCAGTCCATGCTGACACCATCAGTCAAACTGTCATCACTAAGCTTTACCACCCTGTAAAGCCCAAACCATCGATTAATCAATGACAACACCATGTACTACATCACCCTTGATGTAGCGTAAGATCAACCACATGATCTCAATTCGCAGGGCAAGCCCATTCCTGCGACATAACTAAATCTCAATGTCCATATCCGCCGACTCCCTCAGCGAACCAAGACGCTGGGAAATTACGGTGTGATCAAGTCACACAAGGCTACTCGTGGTTACTCAGACCACCAATTCACTCATCCTGAGTGTACGTATACCGTCAACTTACTCAATCAAGTGGTGTAACTAGAACACATTGAATACCAGCCCAGCAGTGAACACACATCTCAATACTAGGGTTCCACAAGCCAACCATGGCTAAGAGCACCTGCTCATAAAATCACTGAACCCGACAAGATCGCTCTGCATAGCGCACAGTATCCAATGTCCAGTCCACAATCACAACCAAACAAATGATATTGGAACCAAGCCGATCACCAACACGTTTAGTTACACACCACTGGTACATCCCATGTACCGCCATTAGGCACCACTCAGCCTAACCCGTAACAATCCTCGCACAACGTACCCTGTACGTACATCAATCCATCAATCTGCCTATAACCACCCAGGTCATAGCCAAATACGTTCCAATAATGAAGTACCTTTGCCCAAACCAACATGAGACAAAGCGAAATCCACCCATCATCCAGTTCTAGTTCCGAATCTGAATTCGCAATTTCGTAAGAAATCCCGAACCCGAACCCAGACATCATATTTTAATCCATTTCCAAATCCGAATCCGAAATCATTACTCCGTAAGCTAGCATTGGAATAATCATTCTGCACCCAAATCCAGTAATCCATTTTCGAGCTTCGCAATCGAATCCTGAATCGTCACCCAGAAATTCGATTCCAAAACCCAAAATCTCGTTTACGTCCATCAAGACGTAACGTAACTGAATCTATCGGTTGCCTCTCCAAAACACTCGATTGACTTCATAGGGAAGCCAATCCCAATATCCACACGTCAAAGGTTGACAAAATCCGACCACATCGGAAACCTACTCAACCAAGTCACAAACCATATGGACTCACTCCGAAAAGAAGTTCAGTCCCGTCATTTACGACTCACATATCAAGGTAAGAGTGATAAACTCTCCACCCATCTGGATCATCAAGATCACAATCCAGATCCTTCGCTACGTCACCCGACTAGTAATATCACGATCCTAGATCGTCACATCGTCCAAAGTCGACAACATCACAAATCAGATCCACCTAGGATCCACACATGCTCGCATAGCTAACAATCCATCTGAAAGCTGATTGTAGGGCCTTACACCCTCATTGAATCATTCGCCAAATTTCCCTTGGTGGAAAGATGACCTCGCATTTCACCACCAAATCCAAATTCATACACAACTTCTTGTGTCCAATGACCCCAAGCCAAACATGGGTCCACCAACCAATACACGCTCAACGTACTGGTAGCAACAGTCATCATCTGCCACGGCAGGAATTAAGAAGTCAGCCCCAATGACTTCGGAATACCAATAACCGATGCGGAAACGAGCACTCCTCTCGTCTCCCAATCGCAACTCTCCCCGAATCGGAAGTTCCAACCATGTTGGAAACAGACATGCTCCCAAAGAGATGTCAAGTCCAACCACTGGACTGCCCACGTCCATACCTCACTTGGACCACCACGCGCCCAAAATCAATTCATTACTCGGACCTCACGTCCTCCAATAATCATGTACGCACACTACCCGATTCCGAACGGGATATCTCCAATTTTGCCTGAGTGTGCATACCATACTGCCTCCGTCTCACATCTCAACCTAAACAGGTTCAATCCTCGGGTTCCAAGTGATTCGCAATCACAAACTCACACGTCAATACCACGAATGGGTTCCCCGACTTTTCCAGTCCATCAATTATAACTTAGGGTTCCAAAATCACACCCTAGGGTTCCACCGAACCCAACTGCCTTTTGCAGTAAAATCCACAACCTGACCGACTCCACAGTCTTGACATCGCATAGACGTCAAATCCAATCCAATCGTCAATTCAACGTGGGTTCCACCACGAAGGTCATCGGCTAACTCCGATGCACCAACACCCCGTACACTAGCCAACACTACTAGGGTCCTCAACTTAGACCAAAACTCAACTGAGTTTCGCATTTCCATAACATTATTCCAATGGGGTTCCCTGAACCTAGCTGTGCCCAGTGGCACAGCCATCCATCCTCACATGACCGAACCGACGGTCCCGCATTACTAGTTAATCGTATACAACCCCACTTGGGTTGAATCGCATCAATGCACGGCGTATCGGCCAAACACACCCAATCCACCATACAAACCCAAAACTATCTATCAGGTTGACAACGGAATAGCAGCCCAAAGAGACATCACACCCTCGTCCTTCGCGCACAAAAGAGCAAAACCTGCTCTGATACCACTTGACACGACCCATCCCAATCCCCCCGGGATTACAATGGAATGTGACGTGCTCCCGTCTGACAAGAGGCGTCAGACAAGGGATAACCGATTGCCTTTGCCCAAACGGGCTTCCAGAGTGCGTAAGGATCGATGGAGGAGGTGTGCGATGCTCAAGTCTCTGCTGCAGTCGCATCCGGAATCAACCTGAAGGGCATTGAAAACAAAAGCTGTGAGTGGACGAAAATAAACAAGTCTGTTTAAAACATTTATAAGACATTTATGCCCCTAGTAAAACCATATGCATGCGCCAAAAACCAATGATCACACATTTATTTAGAAATAACCATTAGAGCCTTAGCCCGGGAACCAAAGCATAGTTTCAATTTTCAAAAGTTAATCCAAGAGTTATTTCATAAATCCAGTAATATGAATCATAAGGCATATAATATAAACCATAACCATAATTTTAGCCACTGCACTATACACTCCAATCCGACATCCCTGATGTCTGACGTCCCTGTCGTCAATAAGGTCACAATCATAAGGCTACGCGTGCCACTCGGGTCTCAATTTCCGAGTTCAATCCCCGAACCCCGTTCGGGTACAGCATCCCCGATGCTTAGCGTCATAGACGCTGGACGTACTAGACGTACGTGACCTCTCCGGGGTACCTCATCCGGAGGAGACAGTATCATATGGAAGGATCTATACAGTGCAGTACTAAATACATTTTATCGATATCCACATGCAAAACATATAGGTATACATAGGTAAAATCCGAACCGATCGTTACATTTCATCAAACGAGTCTCATGTCCAAATACCGTGAAACGTGCCATAACCGAAATATCATCAAAACCATTTATTGATTCCAGCATGTGAACATATATAAAATGTAAACCAGAAAACATTTATTCAATTCCATTTTAGGGTCCCCGACCCGCAATCGTATGTAGAAATCAACTGGACCCCTGGCCCGATTTCACAAGTTAACTGGGCCCCTGGCCCGATCCACATGTTAACTGGGCCCCTGGCCCGATTTTACATTATTCAAGTTCGTAACCGTTTCATGAAATCATATCCAACCATATTTATGGAAATCGGTGCAAATCCAGAAAACCTCGGTTTACGTGCAAATACGTAATTCACCTCGAAATACGTGAAATCATTTTAAATTCACCGATATCCAAAGTAAATCATTTAATCATAATTATAACAATCATAAAACAGTTATGCATGCATCGAATTTATGAAACCAATGTCCACTCACAGACCGTTTAACCGAGTGCCTCGATACGCGTGCCATAGGCCTTCCCGGGCCACACCACTATCACCGGGACTCCCAATCCTGTCCAAATCACATTAGAGGATTACTAACCCCTTCATTAACATTCTATAAAAGTCCCGTAATTTTCCCGAATTTTTAAGTATTTTTAAACTGGATTTAAAACTTTCGGACATCCCGAACAATAACGAAACGGGATCCGATCGACACGAAACCAACGCTAAAATGTTCGTTACATTGAATAGGACAAAAGTCATGTTGGAAGTTTCCCAAAATTACCTCACACGCGCCCCCACGCGCCGGTTGAACTCCCTGCGTGTGAAACCCACGCGCCGGGTACTGTTCACCATCGTTCAACCCGAACGACTGGTAAACGGGTCGCCGTGACCCGCGGGCTAACCCGACTGGTTCTCCGTCAAATCTCCACCATTTTGGACGGGGTTTTCACCTACAGGATCGTCTGAGTTTAATTAAGGGTTCTGTGAAAACAAAAACAAGGCACAACGTTCAGATCGTACCTCCTCGATCGAGAAGCTCACGGCCAAACTCCACCGTCGACTGCTCTCAGCTCCGACCACCATTCTCGTTGAAAACGGTCCCTATAGACTCGTCTCATCCTCTGAGTCATCATCCTGGTCACTAGATCGACTAAAACGTCGAAAAACCCAAGCTGCCATTTTAGACCCGAGAACGGGCTCGCGGGTTTAGGCTCACTTCGCCGCCGTGGTCACCCCCGTGGCCACCGAAACGCCTGGACTGATCACAGGAACATCCACCACCCATCAATACGATCACAAACAGTCAACATTGACCTCCCCAAATTTTGAGTTTCGGACCTCCCCTGTTTTTCCTTCCGCCGTCATCTCCGCCGGCTCCCGCCGTCTCCCATCGTGCCCAGCTCACAGCAGTCATCCCACAACCCTCCGCACGATCCCATGGATACAGATATGGTGGTGGTGTGCAGTGTGAGCCGTGTACGTGCTCACGGGTTTGAGAGAAATGAGAGTGAGAGGATGTAGTCTGATACAATTAAAGAGAGAGGGGGAACAGAATCAACGGCCCAGATTCAATCTCACCAATGAGATTAAAGGTCCAGATTAAAAGATGCAATAAGTGGGAATTCTTTATATTTTTTTATTCCAATAATTTAATCCAATCCCACCAATCCAGATCCGAGTTCATAATTAAAGGTTAGTGGTCCACGTGTCCCACACAGAATTTCAGACCAATCAGAGAACGCCACCTGTCCCCGCCTCGTAATGCGTGCATAACGAAACCATACTTCCGTGACCCATAACTTCGTCGTCGAATCTCCGATTTCGGCGTGCCGCTTGTCGTTGGATTCGCATCGACGAAACCTACGTAACGGTCCTTGGCCCTCGGCCCTCAGACATCCTGGTCAAAAAGTCAACATTTGCCCCTATTTCGTCCAAATTACAAAAACGGCCTTGAACTTCCGTACATCATAACTTTCACCACGAACGTCGGAATCGAACGTGCCACCTGTCTATGAACTCGTGACGTCCCGAACTACGTCACGGTCATCGGTCAAACTCCATTTGACCATCCGAAATAAAAGTCAACGTTTTGCCCACGCCCAGGGGAAAATGGTCATTTTGCACAATTCGTCCGAAATCGCCCAACTAATTCCATATTAGTAAATCATAATTAAATATTATTAAATCCCGATATTCGGGACGGGTCGTTACAGATTGTCCGAATCGAACCTGCCACCTGTCTACGGACTCGTGACGTCCTAAACTACGTCACGGTCAAGGGTCAACACTCATCCAACCTGTAAATCAAAAAGTCAACTTTTGACGCACTATTTACAAGGGCAAAATCGTCCTTTTATACAAATCTTTTACAAAATTACATTTATACCCTTCCCAAAGGTACGGGTTGTTACATCACATCCTCGACCTGCGTACATACTCCAAGAGCTACATGGTTGCTCGAATAGAGACAACCCCACTCTGATAAGCAATCCTATGCTCTGATTCCACGTTGACAGGACCTATCCCAATCCCCCCGGGATTAGTGCGGGATGACCCTGCTCCCGTCTGACACGAAGTGTCAGACAAGGGATATTTCCGACCTTTAGCCTCTCGGGCTATCAGAGTACGCCAGGATCCGGAGGAGGTATGCGATGTCTCGGTCTCTGCTACAGTCCACATCCGCTGTCAACCTAAAGGGCAGTCAAAACATTAAAAGCTGTGAGTGGATAAAACAAGAGTTTATAAAAACATTTCATAAGAAGACATTTGAACCCTTCACTAAAAATCATGCATGCATTCGAAAACCGTTTAACCAAAGAAATCATATGTGGGAACTAAGCCCAAAACCAAGATTGAAAGAACCATAATGAAAGCGACTATACAGGCCACTGCCCAAATCCATAAAGGACTCGGCCCAAATCATAAGAAACCAACCATACGGGCTACTTCCCAAAACCTGTGTAAACACACATCATATATCATATATAGCATACATCACATATACATATAATTCACACAACCAATCCTGTCACGGTTTCCAAAGCTAAGCGCGTGCTACCCAGGTCTCAATCCGAGTCTTCTCAAAGTCAAGATAAATGTCCGCAGACCACTGACCCTACCCGAGGTAATAGTAATCATAGCCTTCCTGAGAGTAAGGAACCCAACTGGGGGGTGACTCCACTCAGTCGGTGCTCCGTGACTACTCCGGCGTCCACCCAGGCCAACGACCCTCCCCGGAGGAGATAATAGAAGTAAAGTAAGGTATACGAATACATATATAAATTTATATACATAACATAAACACTCATGCCCGGTTCCCCTGAACCGTCATGATCCATAACATCCATAACGAGGGTTCATGCCGGTCCCCATAAACCGTCATGTACCACAATGACCTGACAAAGGTTCATGTCGGTTCCCATAAACCGTCATGAACCCGGAAATCCATGTAGGGTCCTTGACCCGAAATCATCATTGTAAAACAACTGGGTCTCGTGCCCGAACATATGACTCAACTGGGCACCGTGCCCGATATCTAAGGGTCAGTCACGACTCCGATCATAGTGATGTGTGCAACCATCCATCCAGGACCGCGCTCAATTCCGGTATGTCGCCGTGAACGTATCAACTGACGCGACCACCACAAGATCATGGTGCACTCATCACCGATCGGTATCCTAAACCGTCAGCACTCTAAAGTCGATCCTCCCCAGGCTGCCCGACCATGAATCGTGCATCGTGACCTCTCCAGAAGGAACACATCCCAATCCGGAGGCGAGCGTCGTATCGTCGATCGCCGTGCACATAGCACCCGTCGCGACCACGATTTAGACCCTGTTGAAGCATAAAATGTTCCAACGAGGAGTAGGAAGACCGCACAAGACCCAAGAACACAAGTATGTACGTGGTTCACCCAAATCGGGCTACGTCCACGGTGTTACCCTCTTCTCATTAGTATAATGGTTTTTGTTTGTACATGATACAATAGGCTTAGAGCCTTTAGAGAGAGTAAGTAGATGTAGAGAGAGGTGAGAGCTCTAAAGTCTAGAGAGAGAGGTTTCTCTAGTGAGAGAGTCGGATCCCCCCAAATGAGGGTGATAGTGCCCCTTATATAGGCAAGAGCTAGGGTTTAGGTCATGGGCCTAATGATGGGCTTTTCCGGCATGGACCTTGATGGTGAGTTTTGTGTGATCTTTGGAGGCTTCTTGATGGGCTTACTTCGTGGTCCAATGTAGTGTTTGACAAGTCCATTACTCGGTCCAATATGGTGTAAACAGAAGTCCCCCAAGTTCTTAACTGATGTGCACTATCTCTGTTGAGGACTTTCAAAGTGTATTGACCGAGCAACTCTTTTGTGTTCGTCTGTTGTTTCCCTTGGTGTACCATCAGCCCCCCAAGTCCTCGATCGAGGTAGGATGCTGAAGGGAAGACGGTGGGAAAGCTGTGCTTGGGAAGTCCCTTAGTGAGGATGACTCTGTGTATGAGCTTGAATGCTTGCGGGTGATTCGTTGATGTATATGTGTGTCAGTCGGCATATGAGCTAAGTTTAGCTTTGAAAGTGGGCTTGGTAATGCGCTGAGCATAGACCGAGTGTTGAGTGTAGGCCGAGTGCGCTTGTATTCTGACTCTAATGTTTGAGTCGAGGCCAAGTTTTTAGTATCTCGGTATCGTGTAGAGCGGATGTATATTCGGTAATGTTTCGAGTAGCTCGGTAATGTGTTGAGCGAATTTATACTCGGTAATGTTTTGAGTAGCTCGGTAATGTGTTGAGCGAATGTATACTCGGTAATGTTTTGAGTAGCTCGGTAATGTGTTGAGCGAATGTATACTCGGTAATGTTTTGAGTAGCTCAGTAATGTGTTGAGCGAATGTATACTCGGTAACGTGTTGAGCAAATGTATACTCGGTAATGTTTTGAGTAGCTCGGTAATGTGTTAAGCGAATGTATACTCGGTAATGTTTTGAGTATCTCGGTAATGTGTTGAGCGAATGTATACTCGGTAATGTTTTGAGTAGCTCGGTAATGTGTTGAGCGAATGTATGAGTTTGATGTATGATCTGCATGCATAGATGCACGTATGTCAGCATGGATGAGTTCGTGTATGAGTGCATGTATGTATGCATACGATGTTTATGATGTTCATAAGTTTATGTTTTGAAGTGTTACCTAGTGGTCGTCCGTGGTGTGAGCTGAGTTAGTTCCATGTGACGAGAGGAAGAGCAAAGCTCGTGGTGTGAGCCGAGTTAGAGCCCTCAAACTGTAGTGGAAGAGCAGAGCAAATACCTATTCAGATGGTGGTCGTACCAAGATAGAAGTTATGGTGGATAGATAGGCCGAGTTGGTTTGGCCGAGTTGAGTAGGCTCCTTAGTGGGCTGAAAAAAAAAAGAAATGCCCAAATCCAAAAATAAAAGAAAGTGTTTGATTTTTTTTTGGACGACCGAGTGGGCGAGGCCGCTCTGTGAGCTCCCTAAAAATTGAGATGTAAGGCCCCAAAAACAAAATTGGTGTTTTATGGTTTTTTTTGGTGTCCGAGTTGGCTAAGTGGCTTTGTCTGGACCGAGACAAGGTGACAGATCAGTGTGTATCCTCTTGGTCCAAAATCGCAGGCACAAAGGAGATTGAGGTGCACACTTGTTTTGTTTGTGGGCCGAGTGACATCTCATCGGCTCATTCAGTGGATGGTCACCGAAGTTGATTGGCTAAGTAGGTAGAGAGGTTCCCGATGAATAGCAGGAAGGAAACACACTGAGTGGTCTCCCTCGAAGGAGATTTTCGATAAGAGCCAACCGAGCATACCGAAGGGCCTTTAGTGGACCTCTGCCAAAGGTGATCTTTGGTGGACTTCGTCCAAGGAGGTCGAAGGATAGTGAGGTGGCGTGGTGTTGTTGAGGGCCGTGAGTTGACGCCGAGCAGTGTCTTGATAGCATGTGGCCTCTAGAGGTCGCCTATAACTGCTGGGTCTCCCTCGGTCTGTGTTGACCTCGATGGCCATCGAAGAAAGGGCGTAGGCCGATTGAACTTGGAGCCAGATACGTAGGCTGGACCCTTGCAGATCGACATGGAAGAGTGGCGCCGTGTGGCCTTTACCTTTCGGTATTAGCCTCGCGTTGGTCCGTCGTGGCTGGATCGTCGTCGTTGAGCATGAAAAGTAAGGTAGGGAAGTCACCAAGTTGCCGCTGAGTGACAGAGCCATGTAAGCTCTTTAGGTTGGCGAGTGGTGGGTTGCCTCTCGGCGTTATCGTGCTTTGTGGTCGAGTGATCTTGACCGCTCAGTGTTCCTGCTCAAAACCAAGTTGGAAAGGTCCTAAAAACAAAATATTGGTTTTTGGTTTGTTGGTGAGGGGACCTGACAGGACCCACCCCGATTATCGCCTCGATAATCGGGAAGCATCCTGCTCCCGTCTGACAATCGAAGCCAAAAGACCGGAAAACTAGTTAAAATTACAACACACCCATTGTCAGACCAGGGAGATTAAACAAATACATCCGACTCGACGTCAAGTCCACAGTTTCACAGAGCAATATTACAAAACAAATTAAAGAACAAGTCCTACTCTGTGAACTAACTACTCCGCAACGGAAAACTTTATGCCTCCGCCTCTGCCTCGGCACTTGCCCCCACGCTTGTACCACGACCTGGAGGGAATTTAAAACAACAAGGTGTGAGTGGACCAAAACATAAGTTTAACAGGAAAAAAACAGTTTTTCCGAAATCGGGTTCGCCCTCCAGTTTTGTAATCCGCATGCATAACCAAATATTCAAAATTGTGTATTAAACTTTTGAAAACTCTTTTTCCGAAACACATGAAAAACGTTACAAGGATCGCCATAACTCATGTAAAACCATTTAATAATACCAGATTCCAGAACCGTCATTTTGAAACATTATTTGCACAAATCAAGTAAAACGTAAATCAAAAATCATGATTATGCCGTTGGATCCATCCGAGTCTTTAAACTCAACATTAGGCCTTCCCGGGATAACAACGAGTCTTTAAACTCAAAACACGATTAGTAGGCCTCGGGGGTATCATAATAATCGAGTCTTTAAACTCACGAGTCTTTAAACTCACTTTTCGGGCCCGCCCCCAACATCAACATACCGGGTCTTTAAACCCAAAACCAGATCCAACCATCAACCGGGTCTTTAAACCCAAAACCGTTTCTAAAACACAATAAACCATGATTCATCACAACTGTTTTCCAACATCATTCCGAAATCGTATCACAACATAGTAGGACTTAGGTCCGAAGTCACATGCAATTTCCAACACATGCAATTTCCGAAAATTACTTCACAATATGATCAAACATCATAAATCCGAAACATGCATATTCATAACCAGGTACTTCATCAAAATCATCACGCATGCATAGGCAAAAACCGAAATCTCGAAATGCGTGAAATACGATAAATATCTCGAAAAACGTGAAAACATGTAAAACCGATATATCATCTCACCATCATAAAATCATATGTAAAACCATGAGATAAATAAGCAAAATAGTCATGCATGCCCAAAGTGGCTGCGCGTGAAGGCCACGCGCCAAGCTACAGTGTCATCTCCCTTACCCGAACAGCCTGCTAAACGGGTCTGATACCCGCGACTCAACCCGATCAGTTAGCCCTCAATTCTCAGTCAATTCTACCCGTTTTCAATCCTATTATCTTCTCTAACCCATTTATTTTAGGTCTGCATCAATGGTTAACCTTGACTTACACCAAATCGACCCAACTCAAGCTTGAACAGTCGAACAAGTCGACTTCTGGAACTCACCCTACACGGTTCCATTTCCAAATTAATTCCACCAGAAGCATAAAGGGACCCATACGAACACAATAGCACAAACAATTGAACTCGTCGTTACCTGGAAATCGTCGTCTTCAAGCTCGAAAATTCTCAGAACCAGGGAGCTCCGTTCTTGGCCAATTCCTGAGTGTCGTCCCTCGAATTCGACGTGGTTGGTTCCCTCTTGCTCCCAGAAGACTAGAATGGCCCTTGGTTTCGATCAACAAGCCTCAGAAATCGAATTCAAATTTTTCCCTCCAACTGGTTCACCTCTGAACAGGTACCTGAGTTCCTGAGCAATCCTTGCTCAATTTGCTTGATTTCGTGCACGGTTATGCTGCTGCTGCTCCCAGAAAACTCTCAGTGTGCCTAGTGTGATCCCTAAGCCAGTAGAAACTGAATTCTAAGATTTCCCCCCAAAAACCCGAAACTGATTTCTCACTGTTTCTCTCAAACTCTCTCAGTCACTCCTCGGCAGCATGATCCCAAATGAGTTCCCAGACTCAAAGGCGACCAGGTAATCGATCAAAGCGGCCAGTAACCCGTGGGAAACCGTCTGAGATTTTTCTGAAAATGTTTCCCACGCACGCAGAAACCATGGCCAATTCAATCTCCCCCGTGCACTGAGCACTGCCCAAATCGTGCACCAAAGCCACTCAGTCCAGCACCACTACCTCAAACGACATAAACAAAGCCCCGAGCCTTCCACTAAACCTTAAACAATTGAACGCACAAGACCCACGGCCGCTGCTCTGTTTTCCACGGTGGTGAACAGTACCCCCGTACGGAAATTACCAAAATGCCCCCAGGGGAAAAATTACCAAAATGCCCTCCAACTTTCGTGACCCGTAACTCGGTCATCCGAAGTCCGTTTCAAGCGTGCCGCCTGTCGTTGTACTCGGGGCGTCGAGACGAACATAACGGTCTTCGAGTCAAATGAATATCAATTGTCAAATAAAAAGTCAACTTTTCCCCTTTTAACGCCCAAATTACGATAATGCCCCTGAACTTCCGAACATCATAACTTTCACTCCGAGCGTCCGAATCGGACGTGCCACCTGTCTATGAACTCGTGACATCCCAAACTACGTCACGGTCATCACTCAACGTCCGTTCGACCTCCAAATCAAAAAGTCAACAAATCGACCACACAAACACAGGGGTAAAAACGTCATTTTATTCAATATTTATAATATTACATTTCCAGAACGTCCGGGGCGTTACAGGACCTTTGCTGAAAATGGGCTTTGGCGGGCTTCGACCGAGCATGCTGAGGTGATTATGGTGGCCGGCTGTTGAAAACGTGGTCTCCCCACAGAGATGCAGACCTTGATCAGATTTGGAGGGGTACATACCTTGATGATCAGTGAGGAGGTTGACGCTGAGCGGTCTCCTTCGATCGGTGTCAACCTCGATGGTCTGTTAGGTTGGGTCGTCGACGTCCTGGTGGAGCAGCGAGTTGGGTCGTTGTAATGAAGAAGCTAGGGTGATTCGAAGATGGTGATCGGTCCGAAGATGGGAAGCGATGTCAACGATGATAAGCGGCTCGGTGGAGAGTTGATGCTGAGTGGTTTCTTGATGTTCGTCGATGAGCCTCATATCACAGGTCGTCGCTGGATGTGGAGTTGAGTTGGCGAAGTGTCTCACGTGAGAGGCATAGCCAACAGATGGGCATAAAATGTTCCAACGAGGAGTAGGAAGACCGCACAAGACCCAAGAACACAAGTATGTACGTGGTTCACCCAAATCGGGCTACGTCCACGGTGTTACCCTCTTCTCATTAGTATAATGTTGTTTGTTTTTACATGATAAAATAGGCTTAGAGCCTTTAGAGAGAGTAAGTAGATGTAGAGAGAGGTGAGAGCTCTAAAGTCTAGAGAGAGAGGTTTCTCTAGTGAGAGAGTCGGATCCCCCCAAATGAGGGTGATAGTGCCCCTTATATAGGCAAGAGCTAGGGTTTAGGTCATGGGCCTAATGAGGGGCTTTTCCGGCATGGACCTTGATGGTGAGTTTTGTGTGATCTTTGGAGCCTTCTTGATGGGCTTACTTCGTGGTCCAATGTAGTGTTTGACAAGTCCATTACTCGGTCCAATATGGTGTAAACAGACCCGAAGGTCGTAAATAGCGTCATATGCCCGAGACAAAACCAAATGGGTCTCATACCCGAGTTTTTCCTTTTAGAAATCCAAAACATTTTCATTTAGAACAATAAAGACATACAGACCCGTATAGGCACCGTATAGGACCGAAACCTCGAAATACGTGCCTATACGTAACCACATACAACTGCACCCATGACATCATCAAACATGTATGAAAACATATAATAAACATTTATGCATGCACCAATTTAGAAAACAAGGTCCACTCACAGACCGTTTGAGCTGCCGCCTCGATTTGCGTGCCATACGGCTCCCCGAGCCGATCACCATCACCGGGACTCCCAAACCTGTCCAAATTTTAATAGAAGGTTACTAACTTATTAATTAACCTCCTACCAAAGCCCCTTAATTTTCCCGAACTTTTCACTATTTGTAAACCGACCTTAAACCTTCCGACACCCCGAAAACTATCGAAACGATGTCCGATTGACGCGAAACCAGTCCCAAAATGTTCGTTACATCGAATAGAAGATTTCCCGTGTTGAACACATTCCCAAATTATGGCCCACGCGCTCTCATGCGCTCCTAGAAGGGCCAGGTTACTATTCATCATCATCAACCTCAGAAAACCGGTCTGAACCGGCCGGTTACTGTGCTGAACCGGCGTGACCGGTTCAGTGCCCCTCCTCCTTTGTTTTCGGTCGGTTTGCTCCCATTTTAATCCCTAAATTCCTATTTCTTCACTTCCTATCTAAACCAATCAACAAAACTACCTAAAACCCGTATAAACTCATGGTTCCAAAATGGAACTCAAGGCCAAAGTTTTCCATTTTCCCTCCCATGGCTTCTCAGCCATTAAACCCTTAAAAAGCTTCATATTGAGTCCCTAGCAACCTAATAATCACTTCCTAGGCACCCAAAAACAAGCATAATGTAGAAATTGAAAAATAGGAAAGATTGGGCCTTACCGTGCACCCGCACGGGTTCATGGCTCCACCGCCCACGGCGACGCCTTCCTGGGCCGGCCACCGCATCCAACAGCCTCCCCACTCTCTGGTCTCACTCCTGGTCTAAATGGATGGGTTTTGGGTTGCACAGAGATGGAGAGAAATGGTGAGATTGGTTGGGTTTTGGGTGTGTGTTTGAAATGGAGAAAATGGAATGGTTTGCACGGTGCATGAAGGAAATATGGTGTCCATTGGATGGGAGACACTTGTCACTCATCCATTGGGCATTAGAACAAATATCTGGGCCCACTAAAGTCCAAAAGTGAACATGCCTCGTAATTCGTGCAATAGTGCACTCGAACTTCCGTGAACCGTAACTTCGCCGTCGAACGTCCGAATTCAACGTGCCACCTGTCTATGAACTCGTGATGTCACGAAATACGTCACGGTCATCGGTCAAAGTCCTTTTGACAGCCGGAATGAAAAGTGAACGTTTTGCCCACGCCTAAGGGCAAAACGGTCATTTCGCATCGTTCGTTCGATTTCGCCTAACTAATCACCGATTAACCTCACTAATCGTGATTAGTCACTAATCTAATCTAGGAATTTGGGACGGGTCGTTACATAGTATCTACATAGGGTTTTTCAAACAAGTTATATAAAGAAGAGTACATTCAACGGGTTGAGGATATCTAGGTAGTATCTTCTTAAGTTTGGTCTAGCGAGCTCTATAAAGATGAGTACATTCAAAAGGTTGGATATCTTGGTAGTATCTTCTTATGTTTGTTCACACACGTTCTATAGAGAAGAGTACATTCAAAAGGATGAGGATATCTAGGTAGTATCTTCTTATGCTTGTTCCAACAAGCTCTACAAGGAAGAGTACAATAAAAAAGGACGAGGATATCTAGGTAGTAACTTTTTAGGTTTGTTCAAACAAGTTCTATAAAAAAGAGTACATTCAAAAAGGATATGAGGATATCTAGATAGTATCTTCTTAGGGTTGTTCAAACAAATTCTGTTAAGAAGAATAATTTCATTGTGTTGAGGATATCTAGGTAGTATCGTCTTCAATTTGCTCTAACAAGTTCTATAAAGAAGAGTACATTCAAAGTGTTGGGGATATCAAGGTAGTATCTTCTTAAATCTGTTCAAACAAGTCCTATAAATAAGTGTACATTCAAAAGGATGAGGATCTCTCGGTAGTATGTAACACCCCAAAAATCCAAAGAATGTAAAATATTAAAATAATGTGAAAAATGACGTTTTTACCCTTGGAAGGGATATGACTAAAAGTTGACTTTTTATTTGGAATACTTTTTGTACATTTTTCGAGGACCGTTATGTAGGTCCCGAGACGCTGAATCCGTAGATAGGTGGCACGTCGAAAACGAAGTTCGGATGAAAAAGTTATAGGTCTAGGAAGTTCAGGGGCAAAATGGTCACAAGTCCTAAAACTCCTCGACTCAAGATGAACACCCGACGGTTCCTAACTCGGGTTCTACCCAAAACTGACCTGTTTCCTTCAATTGATTTCACCAGAAGCATCCTAGATCCATTCTAAACACAAATATGAAAGCAATTTCAGAGTTCCTTACCTCTAAGTAATCGAACTCAAGCTCAAATTTTCAAAGAAGTCGTAGGGTCTGTTCTTCGTCAATTCACCATCAATTGACTTCCCAATTGATTTGGTTCGAGTCGTCTAGTTCCCAAAAAGATCAATATCACCTCAATTTCAAACGAAACCGTCTCAGAAATCAAAATCGATAATTAATGTTTTTGGTGGTTTTTCGGGTATTCCCAGTATGGTTCTATCTGGGTTTTCTTTGTTTCCCTTTCGGTTGTTCTCTCCAAATTGTCACTAATTGCTCACTCAATTGCCCTTGTGTCTTTGTTCTACTGAAAATCGATCAAGATGAAGGGAGGATATGTCCTTTGTGTTCTCTGTTCTGTTCTTAGTCGAGCACAAGTATGCTGTGATAGATTAATTAATGAAACTAATGGTACACAAAGGCACCCAAGTGCCACTAATAGGTTTCTTAACATGGGCAGGTGTCCTTAGCTGGGGTAAAGTGAATTAAATCAGCACATTAATTGAATAGTCAGCACTTGCAGCGTTTAATCACTTTATTCACTTACAATTACCATTTTACCCTTTATGCACAAATGAACATTTTGCCCCTGAACTTCCCAGACCTATAACTTTTTCATCCGAGCTCCGTTTTTGACGTGCCACCTGTCTACGGATTCAACGTCTCGGGATCTACATAACGATCATCAAAAAATGTACAAAAAGTATTCCAAACAAAAAGTCAACTTTTAGTCATATCCCTTCCAAGGTTAAAAACGACATTTTTCACATTATTTTAAGATTTTACATTCTTTGGATTTTCAGGGCGTTACAACCTTCCCCCCTTAGGAAATTTCGTCCCCGAAATTTCACGGAAACAAGTACGGATACTGTTCTCTCATCTGAGCTTCGGGTTCCCAAGTAGCTTCTTCTATATTCTGATTTCTCCAAAGCACTTTCACTAGGGGAATTGTCTTTCGGCGGAGTACCTTATCCTTTCGATCCAAGATCTGCACAGGTTGTTCCTCAAAGCTTAGGTCTTCCCTGAGCTCAATGGGTTGCTCTTCTAATACATGGGACTCGTCATACACATTTCCGTAGCATTGACACGTGGAAGACATTATGACCTCTGGAAAGCTCCGAAGGTAATGCTAGTCTGTAAGCAACTTGACCAATTCTTTCGACAATCTCGTACGGTCCAATAAATCGGGGGCTCAATTTCCCGCGCCTGCCAAATCGGACTATGCCTTTCCAAGGCAATAACTTCAAAAAACCCAATCTCCCACTGCAAATTCAAGATCCCTGATCCGTCGATCTACGTAGCTCTTTTGCCTGTCCTGGGGTGCCTTGAGTCTCTCCTTGATGAGCTTAACTTTCTCTGTTGTTAGGTCTATTAGTTCGGACTTGGACAACTTTCTTTCGCCCACTTCTGTTTAACACAAAGGAGTTCTGCATTGTCGTCCATATAAAGCTTCATAAGGTGCCATCCCAATGCTCGCCTGGTAGCTATTATTGTAGGCAAATTCCATCAATGGCAAGTGTGACTCCCATGTTCCCTGAAATTGCAGAACACATGTCCTCATCATATCTTCCAGGATCTGGATAGTTCGTTCCGACTGTCCGTCTGTCTGAGAGTGGAACGCCGTACTGAAATGCAATCTCGTCCCAAAAGCTTCCTGTAAGCTCTGCCAAAATCTAGAGGTGAATCGTGGATCTCGATCCGAAACAATAGAGGCAGGTGTACCATGTAACCAGATGATCTCCTTAATGAAAGGTTAGCATACTGGGTCATCTGAAAATCTTCCTTTATAGGTAAGAAATGCGCTGACTTGGTAAGTCTGTCGACAGTTACCCAAACTCTGTCATGGCCTCTGGGCGTCCTCGAAAGTTTAAACACAAAATCCATGGTTATGTGGTCCCATTTCAACTCTGGGATAAGAAGTGGTTGCAGTGCTCCATAGGGTCTTTGTCTTTCATCTTTTACCTGTTGACATATCAAACACTTGCTCACATACTCTGACAGGACCCATCCCAATCCCCCCGGGATTAGTGCGGGATGACCCTGCTCCCGTCTGACACGAAGTGTCAGACAAGGGATATTTCCGACCTTTGCCCTCCCGGGCTATCAGAGTACGCCAGGATCCGGAGGAGGTATGTGATATCTCGGTCTCTGCTACAGTCCACATCCGATGTCAACCTGAAGGGCAGTGAAAACATTAAAAACTGTGAGTGGACAAAATAAGAGTTTATAAAAACATTTAATAAGGAAGACATTTGTACCCTCCACTAAAAAGCATGCATGCATTCGAAAACCATTTATCCAAAACAACCATATGTGGGACTAAGCCCAAAGCAAATATAAACTAAGGTCGAAAGGACCACAATAAAAACGACCATACGGGCCACTGCCCAAATCCTGTGCACACCTGTACACACCACATATCATATATCATATATCCATCACATACATATATATAAGTCACACAACCAATCCTGTCACGGTATCCAAAGCCACGCGCGCGCTACCCGGGTCTCAATCCGAGTCATCTCAAAGTCAAGATCAATGTCCGCAGACCACTGACCCTACCCGAGGTAATAGTAATCATAGCCTTCCTGAGAGTAAGGAACCCAACTGGGGGGTGACTCCACTCAGTCGGTGCTCCGTGACTACTCCGGGGTCCACCCAGGCCAACGACCCTCCCCGGAGGAGATAATAGAAGTAAAGGAAGGTAGACGAACATATATATACATAACATAAACATTCATGACCGGTTCCCCTGAACCGTCATGATCCATAATATCCATAATCAGGTAACATGTCGGTTCCCATAAACCGTCATGTACCGTAATAACATAACCAGGTAACATGCCGGTTCCCATAAACCGTCATGTACCGTAATAACCAACAAGGGTTCATGCCGGTTCCCATAAACCGTCATGAACCACCATAACAAGGGTTCATGCCGGTTCCCATAAACCGTCATGAACCTGGGAATCCATTTAAGGTTCCCTGACCTGAAATCAAAACCGTAAAGTGACTGGGTCTCGTACCCGAACATAGGACACCAACTGGGCACCGTTGTAACAACCCGTTCCGAGAATTGGGATAAGTAGAGTGATTGAGGTGTGATTAGTAAGGTTAATCAAGGGTTAGGTGGTCCCGAAGGGTCCGGGAACTTAGAATGACGATTTTGCCCCTGGGTCTGGCAGAAATGTTGACTTTTATTTCGGGTGGTCAAATGGGAGTTTACCAGTGACCAGGACGTAGTTTAGGACGTCATGAATTTGATTCCGACATCCGAGGAGGAAGTTGTGATGTTCGGAAGGTCGAGGGTATTATCGTAATTTTGATAACATAGGGGGAAAGTTGACTTTTTGAATAATCGAGTTTTGGTAGGTTGACCTAGGAGGGTTAGATAGTTCTTGTCGTCCTGAGTTCGATGACAGGCGGCACGTATTCATCGGACTTACGGGGTGAGAGTTACGGGTCTAGGAAGTTTTGGTAAAACCGTAAAAATGTGTTAAAAAGAAGGGTATTTTGGTCATTGTGGCACATTGGGATCTGTGCACAGATAAAAGAATGGACGGCTGAGGTTTAAACAGATGGAATAAAGGTTGAAGGGATGGTGACACATGGCAGGTGTGTAGAGGCTTCTGGTGCGATCGTGTGTGTTCACGGCTCCAACTACTTAGGTGAGCCCGTGTGTGATTGTGTGGGTTGTTCTTCGACAAACACAGGGAAACAGAGTGTGAGAAGTGAGAGGAATTGATCGATCTGGGTGCAAGGGTGAGTGTTTAGGGAGTTGTGAGTGTGTTAGTGAGGCAAGGCGGAGCTGGTGGCCGTGAATTGGAGGTGCAATTGTGCACGGCGGCACGGCGGAGGTGTGGAGGAATTTTGGGGAGAAACAGGGAGCTGTGAGGTTGAGGTGGTGGCTACGCCGTGAGGCGAGGCAAATCGAGGCCAGGGGAGGCTGAGGAGACTGCAAGGAGTCCAACGACCACCGTGGAAGGCGGCAGTGCGCACGGCGGAGCTGCAATCGAAGGTGAGATCTCTTTACTCTGTTTTTCCCGTAAACTTCATTTGGAAAGTCGTGAGGTTTGGCTGAGAGTCGAGAGGTTAGAAGGTCGAGGTGATGTTCAGGGAGGTCCTAGGAGTGGGTTGTGATGGTCGCCGTGACGGGGGCGTACACGGCGGAGCTCAGGCGAAGAGGAGTCTCTGTTACCCTGTTTCGATCGTGAACTTCGAACCCAAAGTCGTGGACTTCTGGGGTGAGTCGAAGGGTTAGGGGTGTTGGACGTGGATCAGTGAGGTTGTGAGGTGAGTCTGGTATCGCCACCGTGACGGGAGGTTACCGGAACAGGTGATTTGTGAAACAGGGGAAAAGTGGCCGTCTGGTTCGAGCTTGAATCGACGATGACGGGGCTGTGTCGAGGTTAGAAGAGTTGAGGGATGGATTCGTGGTGTTTGGACGAAGCTGCAGGAGAAGAGAGGGAAGGAAAAGGTGGCCGGACGGTGGAGAATGCCTCTCGCCGGTCCAGTTGCAGCGGCCGGTTCAGCACAGTGCACTCGAGGTTGGGGGTGACACTGTAGCTGGCGCGTGAGGGCCATGCGCAGCCACTTTGGGCGGCGCGTGGGGGCGCGTGCGGCGGCGACGGGGAAAACGGTCAACATAGTTTTTGGTCTAGGAGTTGTTGTGAGTTCAATGGAGTTGGTTTCGGGTTAATCGGACGTCGTTTGACTGTAGTTCCGCGAGGGTGAAGGTTTAGGGTCCCGGGGTTCTAGGTCTTCGGTTCGGGGATGTTTGAGGAAATTTAGGAGAGTGTTGGTAGATGTATTAGTGACGTAATTTGACGGTGTTTGACAGGATCGGGATTTCCCGAGGAAGCCGAGGAACGGGCTGGACGTTCGGGACGCGAGTAGGGCTCAGTACTGTGAGTGGACCCTTTCCTTAAACTCGAGCATGCATAACTATTTTTATATACGTGTTTTATGGTTTTACTTATGACTAGATGTTTATTGAATATAAAGTGATGATTTTATGTGTTTGCACGTTTTTCGAGAAAAAGACGGTTTTGGCACGGTTTTCGAGAAAATGTTGGTTTTCGGATTTTGATGCCACATTCGGGGATTTCCACCGATAAAGGTTTTCAAATCATGATAAATGAGTTATGAAATATGATTTGTGATTATATGTGGTTTCGGTATGAAAATAGATATTTCCGGATTTGGGTTCGGAATGACGGTTCTGAACGCCGGAAGGGCATCAGACCAGTGATTTCGGATTCGGGTTTGGATGAGGATTTGGTAAATGGTTTTCAAATGGTTTTGGGATTGGATTTGCTGGATCTGGATATTGGGTTTAAAGACCCGGATTGAGTTTAAAGACTCGGGAGTTTAAAGACTCGGATATATATTGATTTTCCCCCGTAGGCCTTGAGTTCAAAGACTCGGGAGTTTAAAGACTCGGATATTATTAAGGCCTGGATTGAGTTTAAAGACTCGGATAGGTCCAGCAGGTTTGATCGGGAAAATGATGATTTGGTGGTTATGGTTTATGAAACAGTTTTCTGATACTCGTGTGTGGTTTCTTATGGTATTTTATAGTGTTTCTGTTTCTTATGATGTTTATAATGATTATTTTATAAATGTGTTTATACCTGTTGGTTATGCATGTGGTTTCAAAACGGAGGGTTTAACTCGGTTTTCTTATAAAATGGTTTTTGAACTTTTGTACTTTTTGGTCCACTCACATTTTCTGTTTTAATTGCCCTCCAGGTTGTGGAGCTAGCGCGGGGTCTTGACGTCGAGGCAGAGTCTGAGGCATAGAAGCGACGTGAGGGATTCTAGAAGAGTTTAAAGGCTTCTGTGTGCGTGTACCTTCTCGGTTTTTTTTTAGTTTTCTTGTCATGTAGTGCTATGCTCTGTAAACGATAAGGATTCTGGGATATTTTGTAATTACTCCTGCGTTTGACTGGGTTCGAGTAAGTGTTCCTTAGGTGTTGTGTTGGGGAGTCAGACGGGAGCGGGATTTACCTCGGGTTTCGGGGTGAAACCGGGGTGGGTCCTGACAATTGGTATCAGAGCATAGGTTTGTCGCGTTTGTTGGGTCTGTCGGTTTGTGAGATTGTGTTTCAGTTGTTTGACTACTTCTATGCCTCTTTCAGCGTGCGGTTGACGATGCCTCCGAGACGTAGACCCTCTCCACAACCTGAAGAAGTAGCCAGAGAGACGGAGAGTGCCACGATTGAGCGAGCCCAGCGGCTCGGGGCTACTACTTTTAGTGGTGGGGCTGATCCTGAGGAAGCCCAGAGGTGGATTACTAGACTCGAGCGGATTTTTGCGGTGATGCATTGTCCGCCGGAGGAGCGAGTATTGTTGGCTGCATTTTTACTAGATGGTGCGGCGTACGAGTGGTGGTATACCCTCGAGTTGTCCGGTTGGGATGTCCACAGTGTGACCTGGGAGACGTTCAGGGAACGGTTTCTGGAACAGTATTATCCTCGTTCTTTCCGGGATGCCAAGGAGGCGGAGTTTCTGCAGCTCCAGCAAGGGAATATGACAGTGGCAGAGTATGAACGGAAGTTCCAGATGTTGTCTCGGTTTGCTCCTGCTTTTGTGGCCACTGAAGCCGAGAAGTGTCGTAGGTTTGAGTTGGGTTTGCGTGGTGAGATTCGAGCCGTAGTGACAGCTGGATCTTTTGCTACCCTCCGAGATCTGTCGGATGCTGCAGTGCGAGTTGAGGCTAGTTTGCCGGTGCGACGCCGGGAACCTTCTATTCCTGGAGCTTCGAGCCAGCGGACACCGAAAAGAGGTAACTTCGGTGGATCGTCCTCGTCGGGCGATGATCGTTTTGGTAGGCCTGGCAGTGCCCAGAGTTCAGGATTTTGGGGTTACCGAGCACCGCCGACTCCGCAAGCGAGTGCGACGTCGGTAGCGTCCACAGGGAGACCGAGCAGTGGACCAGGCTGGAATGTGTGTTTCTACTGCGGGGAGCGAGGTCATTTTCGACGTGAGTGTCCACTGTTGCCACAGGAAGGTGGTGTAGGCAGAGGAGTAGCGGAGTCCGGACAGAGTACAGCATCAGGGACAACGGGCACTAGAGGAGGTGGTGGCACAGCCACGAGTGGTTCGAGGGGACGTGGTAGAGCGTCGGGATCTCAGGCCCGGGTGTTCTCGATGACTCAGCAGGAGGGTCAGTCGATAGCAGATGTGGGGACAGGTACTTGTTTCACTTTTGGTTGTCCTGTTGGTTTGGTGTTTGGATTTCGGGGTAGAGTCTAGGAGTTAAGTTCCGTAGGAGGGTAACGGAAGGTATAGGAAAGGAGTGACTATAACTGATCGATCTGAGACTGTGGAAGGAGAGAACCCACAAGCTAGAGTTTGCCTTTAGGACTTTGTGAAGTCAGTCCGACCGTGGCCGGAGTAGTAGTCGAGGGAGATGGGTGGTTGTATACGAGGATGTACTCTATGACTTTTGTCGGGTATTGTGACATGAGGTATTTTCTAATACCTTTGTTTCCTGTTCATAGAGTTTCCCTTGCGTACACCATGTAGTTGTTACATAGCTAGGATTGGATGTGGTAACAGTAGCTGGGGATGGAGTGAAATACCCAAGGTGGAGATGATAGACAGGAAACCTAGGAGAAGTTGTTGTTGATCTGTTGTTGATTCCGGGTAGGAGACCCTAGGTGTCGGGGACTAGCTGTGGAATTTCGGGGACGAAATTCTTTTTAGGTGGGTAGATTGTAACAACCCGTTCCGAGAATTGGGATAAGTAGAGTGATTGAGGTGTGATTAGTAAGGTTAATCAAGGGTTAGGTGGTCCCGAGGGGTCCGGGAACTTAGAATGACGATTTTGCCCCTGGGTCGGGCAGAAATGTTGACTTTTATTTCGGGTGGTCAAATGGGAGTTTACCAGTGACCAGGACGTAGTTTAGGACGTCATGAATTTGATTCCGACATCCGAGGAGGAAGTTGTGATGTTCGGAAGGTCGAGGGTATTATCGTAATTTTGATAACATAGGGGGAAAAGTTGACTTTTTGAATAATCGAGTTTTGGTAGGTTGACCTAGGAGGGTTAGATAGTTCTTGTCGTCCTGAGTTCGATGACAGGCGGCACGTATTCATCGGACTTACGGGGTGAGAGTTACGGGTCTAGGAAGTTTTGGTAAAACCGTAAAAATGTGTTAAAAAGAAGGGTATTTTGGTCATTGTGGCACATTGGGATCTGTGCACAGATAAAAGAATGGACGGCTGAGGTTTAAACAGATGGAATAAAGGTTGAAGGGATGGTGACACATGGCAGGTGTGTAGAGGCTTCTGGTGCGATCGTGTGTGTTCACGGCTCCAACTACTTAGGTGAGCCCGTGTGTGATTGTGTGGGTTGTTCTTCGACAAACACAGGGAAACAGAGTGTGAGAAGTGAGAGGAATTGATCGATCTGGGTGCAAGGGTGAGTGTTTAGGGAGTTGTGAGTGTGTTAGTGAGGCAAGGCGGAGCTGGTGGCCGTGAATTGGAGGTGCAATTGTGCACGGCGGCACGGCGGAGGTGTGGAGGAATTTTGGGGAGAAACAGGGAGCTGTGAGGTTGAGGTGGTGGCTACGCCGTGAGGCGAGGCAAATCGAGGCCAGGGGAGGCTGAGGAGACTGCAAGGAGTCCAACGACCACCGTGGAAGGCGGCAGTGCGCACGGCGGAGCTGCAATCGAAGGTGAGATCTCTTTACTCTGTTTTTCCCGTAAACTTCATTTGGAAAGTCGTGAGGTTTGGCTGAGAGTCGAGAGGTTAGAAGGTCGAGGTGATGTTCAGGGAGGTCCTAGGAGTGGGTTGTGATGGTCGCCGTGACGGGGGCGTACACGGCGGAGCTCAGGCGAAGAGGAGTCTCTGTTACCCTGTTTCGATCGTGAACTTCGAACCCAAAGTCGTGGACTTCTGGGGTGAGTCGAAGGGTTAGGGGTGTTGGACGTGGATCAGTGAGGTTGTGAGGTGAGTCTGGTATCGCCACCGTGACGGGAGGTTACCGGAACAGGTGATTTGTGAAACAGGGGAAAAGTGGCCGTCTGGTTCGAGCTTGAATCGACGATGACGGGGCTGTGTCGAGGTTAGAAGAGTTGAGGGATGGATTCGTGGTGTTTGGACGAAGCTGCAGGAGAAGAGAGGGAAGGAAAAGGTGGCCGGACGGTGGAGAATGCCTCTCGCCGGTCCAGTTGCAGCGGCCGGTTCAGCACAGTGCACTCGAGGTTGGGGGTGACACTGTAGCTGGCGCGTGAGGGCCACGCGCAGCCACTTTGGGCGGCGCGTGGGGGCGCGTGCGGCGGCGACGGGGAAAACGGTCAACATAGTTTTTGGTCTAGGAGTTGTTGTGAGTTCAATGGAGTTGGTTTCGGGTTAATCGGACGTCGTTTGACTGTAGTTCCGCGAGGGTGAAGGTTTAGGGTCCCGGGGTTCTAGGTCTTCGGTTCGGGGATGTTTGAGGAAATTTAGGAGAGTGTTGGTAGATGTATTAGTGACGTAATTTGACGGTGTTTGACAGGATCGGGATTTCCCGAGGAAGCCGAGGAACGGGCTGGACGTTCGGGACGCGAGTAGGGCTCAGTACTGTGAGTGGACCCTTTCCTTAAACTCGAGCATGCATAACTATTTTTATATACGTGTTTTATGGTTTTACTTATGACTAGATGTTTATTGAATATAAAGTGATGATTTTATGTGTTTGCACGTTTTTCGAGAAAAAGACGGTTTTGGCACGGTTTTCGAGAAAATGTTGGTTTTCGGATTTTGATGCCACATTCGGGGATTTCCACCGATAAAGGTTTTCAAATCATGATAAATGAGTTATGAAATATGATTTGTGATTATATGTGGTTTCGGTATGAAAATAGATATTTCCGGATTTGGGTTCGGAATGACGGTTCTGAACGCCGGAAGGGCATCAGACCAGTGATTTCGGATTCGGGTTTGGATGAGGATTTGGTAAATGGTTTTCAAATGGTTTTGGGATTGGATTTGCTGGATCTGGATATTGGGTTTAAAGACCCGGATTGAGTTTAAAGACTCGGGAGTTTAAAGACTCGGATATATATTGATTTTCCCCCGTAGGCCTTGAGTTTAAAGACTCGGGAGTTTAAAGACTCGGATATTATTAAGGCCTGGATTGAGTTTAAAGACTCGGGAGTTTAAAGACTCGGATAGGTCCAGCAGGTTTGATCGGGAAAATGATGATTTGGTGGTTATGGTTTATGAAACAGTTTTCTGATACTCGTGTGTGGTTTCTTATGGTATTTTATAGTGTTTCTGTTTCTTATGATGTTTATAATGATTATTTTATAAATGTGTTTATACCTGTTGGTTATGCATGTGGTTTCAAAACGGAGGGTTTAACTCGGTTTTCTTATAAAATGGTTTTTGAACTTTTGTACTTTTTGGTCCACTCACATTTTCTGTTTTAATTGCCCTTCAGGTTGTGGAGCTAGCGCGGGGTCTTGACGTCGAGGCAGAGTCTGAGGCATAGAAGCGACGTGAGGGATTCTAGAAGAGTTTAAAGGCTTCTGTGTGCGTGTACCTTCTCGGTTTTTTTTTAGTTTTCTTGTCATGTAGTGCTATGCTCTGTAAACGATAAGGATTCTGGGATATTTTGTAATTACTCCTGCGTTTGACTGGGTTCGAGTAAGTGTTCCTTAGGTGTTGTGTTGGGGAGTCAGACGGGAGCGGGATTTACCTCGGGTTTCGGGGTGAAACCGGGGTGGGTCCTGACAATTGGTATCAGAGCATAGGTTTGTCGCGTTTGTTGGGTCTGTCGGTTTGTGAGATTGTGTTTCAGTTGTTTGACTACTTCTATGCCTCTTTCAGCGTGCGGTTGACGATGCCTCCGAGACGTAGACCCTCTCCACAACCTGAAGAAGTAGCCAGAGAGACGGAGAGTGCCACGATTGAGCGAGCCCAGCGGCTCGGGGCTACTACTTTTAGTGGTGGGGCTGATCCTGAGGAAGCCCAGAGGTGGATTACTAGACTGGAGCGGATTTTTGCGGTGATGCATTGTCCGCCGGAGGAGCGAGTATTGTTGGCTGCATTTTTACTAGATGGTGCGGCGTACGAGTGGTGGTATACCCTCGAGTTGTCCGGTTGGGATGTCCACAGTGTGACCTGGGAGACGTTCAGGGAACGGTTTCTGGAACAGTATTATCCTCGTTCTTTCCGGGATGCCAAGGAGGCGGAGTTTCTGCAGCTCCAGCAAGGGAATATGACAGTGGCAGAGTATGAACGGAAGTTCCAGATGTTGTCTCGGTTTGCTCCTGCTTTTGTGGCCACTGAAGCCGAGAAGTGTCGTAGGTTTGAGTTGGGTTTGCGTGGTGAGATTCGAGCCGTAGTGACAGCTGGATCTTTTGCTACCCTCCGAGATCTGTCGGATGCTGCAGTGCGAGTTGAGGCTAGTTTGCCGGTGCGACGCCGGGAACCTTCTATTCCTGGAGCTTCGAGCCAGCGGACACCGAAAAGAGGTAACTTCGGTGGATCGTCCTCGTCGGGCGATGATCGTTTTGGTAGGCCTGGCAGTGCCCAGAGTTCAGGATTTTGGGGTTACCGAGCACCGCCGACTCCGCAAGCGAGTGCGACGTCGGTAGCGTCCACAGGGAGACCGAGCAGTGGACCAGGCTGGAATGTGTGTTTCTACTGCGGGGAGCGAGGTCATTTCCGACGTGAGTGTCCACTGTTGCCACAGGAAGGTGGTGTAGGCAGAGGAGTAGCGGAGTCCGGACAGAGTACAGCATCAGGGACAGCGGGCACTAGAGGAGGTGGTGGCACAGCCACGAGTGGTTCGAGGGGACGTGGTAGAGCGTCGGGATCTCAGGCCCGGGTGTTCTCGATGACTCAGCAGGAGGGTCAGTCGATAGCAGATGTGGGGACAGGTACTTGTTTCACTTTTGGTTGTCCTGTTGGTTTGGTGTTTGGATTTCGGGGTAGAGTCTAGGAGTTAAGTTCCGTAGGAGGGTAACGGAAGGTATAGGAAAGGAGTGACTATAACTGATCGATCTGAGACTGTGGAAGGAGAGAACCCACAAGCTAGAGTTTGCCTTTAGGACTTTGTGAAGTCAGTCCGACCGTGGCCGGAGTAGTAGTCGAGGGAGATGGGTGGTTGTATACGAGGATGTACTCTATGACTTTTGTCGGGTATTGTGACATGAGGTATTTTCTAATACCTTTGTTTCCTGTTCATAGAGTTTCCCTTGCGTACACCATGTAGTTGTTACATAGCTAGGATTGGATGTGGTAACAGTAGCTGGGGATGGAGTGAAATACCCAAGGTGGAGATGATAGACAGGAAACCTAGGAGAAGTTGTTGTTGATCTGTTGCTGATTCCGGGTAGGAGACCCTAGGTGTCGGGGACTAGCTGTGGAATTTCGGGGACGAAATTCTTTTTAGGTGGGTAGATTGTAACAACCCGTTCCGAGAATTGGGATAAGTAGAGTGATTGAGGTGTGATTAGTAAGGTTAATCAAGGGTTAGGTGGTCCCGAGGGGTCCGGGAACTTAGAATGACGATTTTGCCCCTGGGTCTGGCAGAAATGTTGACTTTTATTTCGGGTGGTCAAATGGGAGTTTACCAGTGACCAGGACGTAGTTTAGGACGTCATGAATTTGATTCCGACATCCGAGGAGGAAGTTGTGATGTTCGGAAGGTCGAGGGTATTATCGTAATTTTGATAACATAGGGGGAAAAGTTGACTTTTTGAATAATCGAGTTTTGGTAGGTTGACCTAGGAGGGTTAGATAGTTCTTGTCGTCCTGAGTTCGATGACAGGCGGCACGTATTCATCGGACTTACGGGGTGAGAGTTACGGGTCTAGGAAGTTTTGGTAAAACCGTAAAAATGTGTTAAAAAGAAGGGTATTTTGGTCATTGTGGCACATTGGGATCTGTGCACAGATAAAAGAATGGACGGCTGAGGTTTAAACAGATGGAATAAAGGTTGAAGGGATGGTGACACATGGCAGGTGTGTAGAGGCTTCTGGTGCGATCGTGTGTGTTCACGGCTCCAACTACTTAGGTGAGCCCGTGTGTGATTGTGTGGGTTGTTCTTCGACAAACACAGGGAAACAGAGTGTGAGAAGTGAGAGGAATTGATCGATCTGGGTGCAAGGGTGAGTGTTTAGGGAGTTGTGAGTGTGTTAGTGAGGCAAGGCGGAGCTGGTGGCCGTGAATTGGAGGTGCAATTGTGCACGGCGGCACGGCGGAGGTGTGGAGGAATTTTGGGGAGAAACAGGGAGCTGTGAGGTTGAGGTGGTGGCTACGCCGTGAGGCGAGGCAAATCGAGGCCAGGGGAGGCTGAGGAGACTGCAAGGAGTCCAACGACCACCGTGGAAGGCGGCAGTGCGCACGGCGGAGCTGCAATCTAAGGTGAGATCTCTTTACTCTGTTTTTCCCGTAAACTTCATTTGGAAAGTCGTGAGGTTTGGCTGAGAGTCGAGAGGTTAGAAGGTCGAGGTGATGTTCAGGGAGGTCCTAGGAGTGGGTTGTGATGGTCGCCGTGACGGGGGCGTACACGGCGGAGCTCAGGCGAAGAGGAGTCTCTGTTACCCTGTTTCGATCGTGAACTTCGAACCCAAAGTCGTGGACTTCTGGGGTGAGTCGAAGGGTTAGGGGTGTTGGACGTGGATCAGTGAGGTTGTGAGGTGAGTCTGGTATCGCCACCGTGACGGGAGGTTACCGGAACAGGTGATTTGTGAAACAGGGGAAAAGTGGCCGTCTGGTTCGAGCTTGAATCGACGATGACGGGGCTGTGTCGAGGTTAGAAGAGTTGAGGGATGGATTCGTGGTGTTTGGACGAAGCTGCAGGAGAAGAGAGGGAAGGAAAAGGTGGCCGGACGGTGGAGAATGCCTCTCGCCGGTCCAGTTGCAGCGGCCGGTTCAGCACAGTGCACTCGAGGTTGGGGGTGACACTGTAGCTGGCGCGTGAGGGCCACGCGCAGCCACTTTGGGCGGCGCGTGGGGGCGCGTGCGGCGGCGACGGGGAAAACGGTCAACATAGTTTTTGGTCTAGGAGTTGTTGTGAGTTCAATGGAGTTGGTTTCGGGTTAATCGGACGTCGTTTGACTGTAGTTCCGCGAGGGTGAAGGTTTAGGGTCCCGGGGTTCTAGGTCTTCGGTTCGGGGATGTTTGAGGAAATTTAGGAGAGTGTTGGTAGATGTATTAGTGACGTAATTTGACGGTGTTTGACAGGATCGGGATTTCCCGAGGAAGCCGAGGAACGGGCTGGACGTTCGGGACGCGAGTAGGGCTCAGTACTGTGAGTGGACCCTTTCCTTAAACTCGAGCATGCATAACTATTTTTATATACGTGTTTTATGGTTTTACTTATGACTAGATGTTTATTGAATATAAAGTGATGATTTTATGTGTTTGCACGTTTTTCGAGAAAAAGACGGTTTTGGCACGGTTTTCGAGAAAATGTTGGTTTTCGGATTTTGATGCCACATTCGGGGATTTCCACCGATAAAGGTTTTCAAATCATGATAAATGAGTTATGAAATATGATTTGTGATTATATGTGGTTTCGGTATGAAAATAGATATTTCCGGATTTGGGTTCGGAATGACGGTTCTGAACGCCGGAAGGGCATCAGACCAGTGATTTCGGATTCGGGTTTGGATGAGGATTTGGTAAATGGTTTTCAAATGGTTTTGGGATTGGATTTGCTGGATCTGGATATTGGGTTTAAAGACCCGGATTGAGTTTAAAGACTCGGGAGTTTAAAGACTCGGATATATATTGATTTTCCCCCGTAGGCCTTGAGTTCAAAGACTCGGGAGTTTAAAGACTCGGATATTATTAAGGCCTGGATTGAGTTTAAAGACTCGGGAGTTTAAAGACTCGGATAGGTCCAGCAGGTTTGATCGGGAAAATGATGATTTGGTGGTTATGGTTTATGAAACAGTTTTCTGATACTCGTGTGTGGTTTCTTATGGTATTTTATAGTGTTTCTGTTTCTTATGATGTTTATAATGATTATTTTATAAATGTGTTTATACCTGTTGGTTATGCATGTGGTTTCAAAACGGAGGGTTTAACTCGGTTTTCTTATAAAATGGTTTTTGAACTTTTGTACTTTTTGGTCCACTCACATTTTCTGTTTTAATTGCCCTCCAGGTTGTGGAGCTAGCGCGGGGTCTTGACGTCGAGGCAGAGTCTGAGGCATAGAAGCGACGTGAGGGATTCTAGAAGAGTTTAAAGGCTTCTGTGTGCGTGTACCTTCTCGGTTTTTTTTTTAGTTTTCTTGTCATGTAGTGCTATGCTCTGTAAACGATAAGGATTCTGGGATATTTTGTAATTACTCCTGCGTTTGACTGGGTTCGAGTAAGTGTTCCTTAGGTGTTGTGTTGGGGAGTCAGACGGGAGCGGGATTTACCTCGGGTTTCGGGGTGAAACCGGGGTGGGTCCTGACAATTGGTATCAGAGCATAGGTTTGTCGCGTTTGTTGGGTCTGTCGGTTTGTGAGATTGTGTTTCAGTTGTTTGACTACTTCTATGCCTCTTTCAGCGTGCGGTTGACGATGCCTCCGAGACGTAGACCCTCTCCACAACCTGAAGAAGTAGCCAGAGAGACGGAGAGTGCCACGATTGAGCGAGCCCAGCGGCTCGGGGCTACTACTTTTAGTGGTGGGGCTGATCCTGAGGAAGCCCAGAGGTGGATTACTAGACTGGAGCGGATTTTTGCGGTGATGCATTGTCCGCCGGAGGAGCGAGTATTGTTGGCTGCATTTTTACTAGATGGTGCGGCGTACGAGTGGTGGTATACCCTCGAGTTGTCCGGTTGGGATGTCCACAGTGTGACCTGGGAGACGTTCAGGGAACGGTTTCTGGAACAGTATTATCCTCGTTCTTTCCGGGATGCCAAGGAGGCGGAGTTTCTGCAGCTCCAGCAAGGGAATATGACAGTGGCAGAGTATGAACGGAAGTTCCAGATGTTGTCTCGGTTTGCTCCTGCTTTTGTGGCCACTGAAGCCGAGAAGTGTCGTAGGTTTGAGTTGGGTTTGCGTGGTGAGATTCGAGCCGTAGTGACAGCTGGATCTTTTGCTACCCTCCGAGATCTGTCGGATGCTGCAGTGCGAGTTGAGGCTAGTTTGCCGGTGCGACGCCGGGAACCTTCTATTCCTGGAGCTTCGAGCCAGCGGACACCGAAAAGAGGTAACTTCGGTGGATCGTCCTCGTCGGGCGATGATCGTTATGGTAGGCCTGGCAGTGCCCAGAGTTCAGGATTTTGGGGTTACCGAGCACCGCCGACTCCGCAAGCGAGTGCGACGTCGGTAGCGTCCACAGGGAGACCGAGCAGTGGACCAGGCTGGAATGTGTGTTTCTACTGCGGGGAGCGAGGTCATTTCCGACGTGAGTGTCCACTGTTGCCACAGGAAGGTGGTGTAGGCAGAGGAGTAGCGGAGTCCGGACAGAGTACAGCATCAGGGACAGCGGGCACTAGAGGAGGTGGTGGCACAGCCACGAGTGGTTCGAGGGGACGTGGTAGAGCGTCGGGATCTCAGGCCCGGGTGTTCTCGATGACTCAGCAGGAGGGTCAGTCGATAGCAGATGTGGGGACAGGTACTTGTTTCACTTTTGGTTGTCCTGTTGGTTTGGTGTTTGGATTTCGGGGTAGAGTCTAGGAGTTAAGTTCCGTAGGAGGGTAACGGAAGGTATAGGAAAGGAGTGACTATAACTGATCGATCTGAGACTGTGGAAGGAGAGAACCCACAAGCTAGAGTTTGCCTTTAGGACTTTGTGAAGTCAGTCCGACCGTGGCCGGAGTAGTAGTCGAGGGAGATGGGTGGTTGTATACGAGGATGTACTCTATGACTTTTGTCGGGTATTGTGACATGAGGTATTTTCTAATACCTTTGTTTCCTGTTCATAGAGTTTCCCTTGCGTACACCATGTAGTTGTTACATAGCTAGGATTGGATGTGGTAACAGTAGCTGGGGATGGAGTGAAATACCCAAGGTGGAGATGATAGACAGGAAACCTAGGAGAAGTTGTTGTTGATCTGTTGCTGATTCCGGGTAGGAGACCCTAGGTGTCGGGGACTAGCTGTGGAATTTCGGGGACGAAATTCTTTTTAGGTGGGTAGATTGTAACAACCCGTTCCGAGAATTGGGATAAGTAGAGTGATTGAGGTGTGATTAGTAAGGTTAATCAAGGGTTAGGTGGTCCCGAGGGGTCCGGGAACTTAGAATGACGATTTTGCCCCTGGGTCTGGCAGAAATGTTGACTTTTATTTCGGGTGGTCAAATGGGAGTTTACCAGTGACCAGGACGTAGTTTAGGACGTCATGAATTTGATTCCGACATCCGAGGAGGAAGTTGTGATGTTCGGAAGGTCGAGGGTATTATCGTAATTTTGATAACATAGGGGGAAAAGTTGACTTTTTGAATAATCGAGTTTTGGTAGGTTGACCTAGGAGGGTTAGATAGTTCTTGTCGTCCTGAGTTCGATGACAGGCGGCACGTATTCATCGGACTTACGGGGTGAGAGTTACGGGTCTAGGAAGTTTTGGTAAAACCGTAAAAATGTGTTAAAAAGAAGGGTATTTTGGTCATTGTGGCACATTGGGATCTGTGCACAGATAAAAGAATGGACGGCTGAGGTTTAAACAGATGGAATAAAGGTTGAAGGGATGGTGACACATGGCAGGTGTGTAGAGGCTTCTGGTGCGATCGTGTGTGTTCACGGCTCCAACTACTTAGGTGAGCCCGTGTGTGATTGTGTGGGTTGTTCTTCGACAAACACAGGGAAACAGAGTGTGAGAAGTGAGAGGAATTGATCGATCTGGGTGCAAGGGTGAGTGTTTAGGGAGTTGTGAGTGTGTTAGTGAGGCAAGGCGGAGCTGGTGGCCGTGAATTGGAGGTGCAATTGTGCACGGCGGCACGGCGGAGGTGTGGAGGAATTTTGGGGAGAAACAGGGAGCTGTGAGGTTGAGGTGGTGGCTACGCCGTGAGGCGAGGCAAATCGAGGCCAGGGGAGGCTGAGGAGACTGCAAGGAGTCCAACGACCACCGTGGAAGGCGGCAGTGCGCACGGCGGAGCTGCAATCTAAGGTGAGATCTCTTTACTCTGTTTTTCCCGTAAACTTCATTTGGAAAGTCGTGAGGTTTGGCTGAGAGTCGAGAGGTTAGAAGGTCGAGGTGATGTTCAGGGAGGTCCTAGGAGTGGGTTGTGATGGTCGCCGTGACGGGGGCGTACACGGCGGAGCTCAGGCGAAGAGGAGTCTCTGTTACCCTGTTTCGATCGTGAACTTCGAACCCAAAGTCGTGGACTTCTGGGGTGAGTCGAAGGGTTAGGGGTGTTGGACGTGGATCAGTGAGGTTGTGAGGTGAGTCTGGTATCGCCACCGTGACGGGAGGTTACCGGAACAGGTGATTTGTGAAACAGGGGAAAAGTGGCCGTCTGGTTCGAGCTTGAATCGACGATGACGGGGCTGTGTCGAGGTTAGAAGAGTTGAGGGATGGATTCGTGGTGTTTGGACGAAGCTGCAGGAGAAGAGAGGGAAGGAAAAGGTGGCCGGACGGTGGAGAATGCCTCTCGCCGGTCCAGTTGCAGCGGCCGGTTCAGCACAGTGCACTCGAGGTTGGGGGTGACACTGTAGCTGGCGCGTGAGGGCCATGCGCAGCCACTTTGGGCGGCGCGTGGGGGCGCGTGCGGCGGCGACGGGGAAAACGGTCAACATAGTTTTTGGTCTAGGAGTTGTTGTGAGTTCAATGGAGTTGGTTTCGGGTTAATCGGACGTCGTTTGACTGTAGTTCCGCGAGGGTGAAGGTTTAGGGTCCCGGGGTTCTAGGTCTTCGGTTCGGGGATGTTTGAGGAAATTTAGGAGAGTGTTGGTAGATGTATTAGTGACGTAATTTGACGGTGTTTGACAGGATCGGGATTTCCCGAGGAAGCCGAGGAACGGGCTGGACGTTCGGGACGCGAGTAGGGCTCAGTACTGTGAGTGGACCCTTTCCTTAAACTCGAGCATGCATAACTATTTTTATATACGTGTTTTATGGTTTTACTTATGACTAGATGTTTATTGAATATAAAGTGATGATTTTATGTGTTTGCACGTTTTTCGAGAAAAAGACGGTTTTGGCACGGTTTTCGAGAAAATGTTGGTTTTCGGATTTTGATGCCACATTCGGGGATTTCCACCGATAAAGGTTTTCAAATCATGATAAATGAGTTATGAAATATGATTTGTGATTATATGTGGTTTCGGTATGAAAATAGATATTTCCGGATTTGGGTTCGGAATGACGGTTCTGAACGCCGGAAGGGCATCAGACCAGTGATTTCGGATTCGGGTTTGGATGAGGATTTGGTAAATGGTTTTCAAATGGTTTTGGGATTGGATTTGCTGGATCTGGATATTGGGTTTAAAGACCCGGATTGAGTTTAAAGACTCGGGAGTTTAAAGACTCGGATATATATTGATTTTCCCCCGTAGGCCTTGAGGTCAAAGACTCGGGAGTTTAAAGACTCGGATATTATTAAGGCCTGGATTGAGTTTAAAGACTCGGATAGGTCCAGCAGGTTTGATCGGGAAAATGATGATTTGGTGGTTATGGTTTATGAAACAGTTTTCTGATACTCGTGTGTGGTTTCTTATGGTATTTTATAGTGTTTCTGTTTCTTATGATGTTTATAATGATTATTTTATAAATGTGTTTATACCTGTTGGTTATGCATGTGGTTTCAAAACGGAGGGTTTAACTCGGTTTTCTTATAAAATGGTTTTTGAACTTTTGTACTTTTTGGTCCACTCACATTTTCTGTTTTAATTGCCCTCCAGGTTGTGGAGCTAGCGCGGGGTCTTGACGTCGAGGCAGAGTCTGAGGCATAGAAGCGACGTGAGGGATTCTAGAAGAGTTTAAAGGCTTCTGTGTGCGTGTACCTTCTCGGTTTTTTTTTAGTTTTCTTGTCATGTAGTGCTATGCTCTGTAAACGATAAGGATTCTGGGATATTTTGTAATTACTCCTGCGTTTGACTGGGTTCGAGTAAGTGTTCCTTAGGTGTTGTGTTGGGGAGTCAGACGGGAGCGGGATTTACCTCGGGTTTCGGGGTGAAACCGGGGTGGGTCCTGACAATTGGTATCAGAGCATAGGTTTGTCGCGTTTGTTGGGTCTGTCGGTTTGTGAGATTGTGTTTCAGTTGTTTGACTACTTCTATGCCTCTTTCAGCGTGCGGTTGACGATGCCTCCGAGACGTAGACCCTCTCCACAACCTGAAGAAGTAGCCAGAGAGACGGAGAGTGCCACGATTGAGCGAGTCCAGCGGCTCGGGGCTACTACTTTTAGTGGTGGGGCTGATCCTGAGGAAGCCCAGAGGTGGATTACTAGACTGGAGCGGATTTTTGCGGTGATGCATTGTCCGCCGGAGGAGCGAGTATTGTTGGCTGCATTTTTACTTGATGGTGCGGCGTACGAGTGGTGGTATACCCTCGAGTTGTCCGGTTGGGATGTCCACAGTGTGACCTGGGAGACGTTCAGGGAACGGTTTCTGGAACAGTATTATCCTCGTTCTTTCCGGGATGCCAAGGAGGCGGAGTTTCTGCAGCTCCAGCAAGGGAATATGACAGTGGCAGAGTATGAACGGAAGTTCCAGATGTTGTCTCGGTTTGCTCCTGCTTTTGTGGCCACTGAAGCCGAGAAGTGTCGTAGGTTTGAGTTGGGTTTGCGTGGTGAGATTCGAGCCGTAGTGACAGCTGGATCTTTTGCTACCCTCCGAGATCTGTCGGATGCTGCAGTGCGAGTTGAGGCTAGTTTGCCGGTGCGACGCCGGGAACCTTCTATTCCTGGAGCTTCGAGCCAGCGGACACCGAAAAGAGGTAACTTCGGTGGATCGTCCTCGTCGGGCGATGATCGTTTTGGTAGGCCTGGCAGTGCCCAGAGTTCAGGATTTTGGGGTTACCGAGCACCGCCGACTCCGCAAGCGAGTGCGACGTCGGTAGCGTCCACAGGGAGACCGAGCAGTGGACCAGGCTGGAATGTGTGTTTCTACTGCGGGGAGCGAGGTCATTTCCGACGTGAGTGTCCACTGTTGCCACAGGAAGGTGGTGTAGGCAGAGGAGTAGCGGAGTCCGGACAGAGTACAGCATCAGGGACAGCGGGCACTAGAGGAGGTGGTGGCACAGCCACGAGTGGTTCGAGGGGACGTGGTAGAGCGTCGGGATCTCAGGCCCGGGTGTTCTCGATGACTCAGCAGGAGGGTCAGTCGATAGCAGATGTGGGGACAGGTACTTGTTTCACTTTTGGTTGTCCTGTTGGTTTGGTGTTTGGATTTCGGGGTAGAGTCTAGGAGTTAAGTTCCGTAGGAGGGTAACGGAAGGTATAGGAAAGGAGTGACTATAACTGATCGATCTGAGACTGTGGAAGGAGAGAACCCACAAGCTAGAGTTTGCCTTTAGGACTTTGTGAAGTCAGTCCGACCGTGGCCGGAGTAGTAGTCGAGGGAGATGGGTGGTTGTATACGAGGATGTACTCTATGACTTTTGTCGGGTATTGTGACATGAGGTATTTTCTAATACCTTTGTTTCCTGTTCATAGAGTTTCCCTTGCGTACACCATGTAGTTGTTACATAGCTAGGATTGGATGTGGTAACAGTAGCTGGGGATGGAGTGAAATACCCAAGGTGGAGATGATAGACAGGAAACCTAGGAGAAGTTGTTGTTGATCTGTTGCTGATTCCGGGTAGGAGACCCTAGGTGTCGGGGACTAGCTGTGGAATTTCGGGGACGAAATTCTTTTTAGGTGGGTAGATTGTAACAACCCGTTCCGAGAATTGGGATAAGTAGAGTGATTGAGGTGTGATTAGTAAGGTTAATCAAGGGTTAGGTGGTCCCGAGGGGTCCGGGAACTTAGAATGACGATTTTGCCCCTGGGTCTGGCAGAAATGTTGACTTTTATTTCGGGTGGTCAAATGGGAGTTTACCAGTGACCAGGACGTAGTTTAGGACGTCATGAATTTGATTCCGACATCCGAGGAGGAAGTTGTGATGTTCGGAAGGTCGAGGGTATTATCGTAATTTTGATAACATAGGGGGAAAAGTTGACTTTTTGAATAATCGAGTTTTGGTAGGTTGACCTAGGAGGGTTAGATAGTTCTTGTCGTCCTGAGTTCGATGACAGGCGGCACGTATTCATCGGACTTACGGGGTGAGAGTTACGGGTCTAGGAAGTTTTGGTAAAACCGTAAAAATGTGTTAAAAAGAAGGGTATTTTGGTCATTGTGGCACATTGGGATCTGTGCACAGATAAAAGAATGGACGGCTGAGGTTTAAACAGATGGAATAAAGGTTGAAGGGATGGTGACACATGGCAGGTGTGTAGAGGCTTCTGGTGCGATCGTGTGTGTTCACGGCTCCAACTACTTAGGTGAGCCCGTGTGTGATTGTGTGGGTTGTTCTTCGACAAACACAGGGAAACAGAGTGTGAGAAGTGAGAGGAATTGATCGATCTGGGTGCAAGGGTGAGTGTTTAGGGAGTTGTGAGTGTGTTAGTGAGGCAAGGCGGAGCTGGTGGCCGTGAATTGGAGGTGCAATTGTGCACGGCGGCACGGCGGAGGTGTGGAGGAATTTTGGGGAGAAACAGGGAGCTGTGAGGTTGAGGTGGTGGCTACGCCGTGAGGCGAGGCAAATCGAGGCCAGGGGAGGCTGAGGAGACTGCAAGGAGTCCAACGACCACCGTGGAAGGCGGCAGTGCGCACGGCGGAGCTGCAATCTAAGGTGAGATCTCTTTACTCTGTTTTTCCCGTAAACTTCATTTGGAAAGTCGTGAGGTTTGGCTGAGAGTCGAGAGGTTAGAAGGTCGAGGTGATGTTCAGGGAGGTCCTAGGAGTGGGTTGTGATGGTCGCCGTGACGGGGGCGTACACGGCGGAGCTCAGGCGAAGAGGAGTCTCTGTTACCCTGTTTCGATCGTGAACTTCGAACCCAAAGTCGTGGACTTCTGGGGTGAGTCGAAGGGTTAGGGGTGTTGGACGTGGATCAGTGAGGTTGTGAGGTGAGTCTGGTATCGCCACCGTGACGGGAGGTTACCGGAACAGGTGATTTGTGAAACAGGGGAAAAGTGGCCGTCTGGTTCGAGCTTGAATCGACGATGACGGGGCTGTGTCGAGGTTAGAAGAGTTGAGGGATGGATTCGTGGTGTTTGGACGAAGCTGCAGGAGAAGAGAGGGAAGGAAAAGGTGGCCGGACGGTGGAGAATGCCTCTCGCCGGTCCAGTTGCAGCGGCCGGTTCAGCACAGTGCACTCGAGGTTGGGGGTGACACTGTAGCTGGCGCGTGAGGGCCATGCGCAGCCACTTTGGGCGGCGCGTGGGGGCGCGTGCGGCGGCGACGGGGAAAACGGTCAACATAGTTTTTGGTCTAGGAGTTGTTGTGAGTTCAATGGAGTTGGTTTCGGGTTAATCGGACGTCGTTTGACTGTAGTTCCGCGAGGGTGAAGGTTTAGGGTCCCGGGGTTCTAGGTCTTCGGTTCGGGGATGTTTGAGGAAATTTAGGAGAGTGTTGGTAGATGTATTAGTGACGTAATTTGACGGTGTTTGACAGGATCGGGATTTCCCGAGGAAGCCGAGGAACGGGCTGGACGTTCGGGACGCGAGTAGGGCTCAGTACTGTGAGTGGACCCTTTCCTTAAACTCGAGCATGCATAACTATTTTTATATACGTGTTTTATGGTTTTACTTATGACTAGATGTTTATTGAATATAAAGTGATGATTTTATGTGTTTGCACGTTTTTCGAGAAAAAGACGGTTTTGGCACGGTTTTCGAGAAAATGTTGGTTTTCGGATTTTGATGCCACATTCGGGGATTTCCACCGATAAAGGTTTTCAAATCATGATAAATGAGTTATGAAATATGATTTGTGATTATATGTGGTTTCGGTATGAAAATAGATATTTCCGGATTTGGGTTCGGAATGACGGTTCTGAACGCCGGAAGGGCATCAGACCAGTGATTTCGGATTCGGGTTTGGATGAGGATTTGGTAAATGGTTTTCAAATGGTTTTGGGATTGGATTTGCTGGATCTGGATATTGGGTTTAAAGACCCGGATTGAGTTTAAAGACTCGGGAGTTTAAAGACTCGGATATATATTGATTTTCCCCCGTAGGCCTTGAGTTTAAAGACTCGGGAGTTTAAAGACTCGGATATTATTAAGGCCTGGATTGAGTTTAAAGACTCGGATAGGTCCAGCAGGTTTGATCGGGAAAATGATGATTTGGTGGTTATGGTTTATGAAACAGTTTTCTGATACTCGTGTGTGGTTTCTTGTGGTATTTTATAGTGTTTCTGTTTCTTATGATGTTTATAATGATTATTTTATAAATGTGTTTATACCTGTTGGTTATGCATGTGGTTTCAAAACGGAGGGTTTAACTCGGTTTTCTTATAAAATGGTTTTTGAACTTTTGTACTTTTTGGTCCACTCACATTTTCTGTTTTAATTGCCCTCCAGGTTGTGGAGCTAGCGCGGGGTCTTGACGTCGAGGCAGAGTCTGAGGCATAGAAGCGACGTGAGGGATTCTAGAAGAGTTTAAAGGCTTCTGTGTGCGTGTACCTTCTCGGTTTTTTTTAGTTTTCTTGTCATGTAGTGCTATGCTCTGTAAACGATAAGGATTCTGGGATATTTTGTAATTACTCCTGCGTTTGACTGGGTTCGAGTAAGTGTTCCTTAGGTGTTGTGTTGGGGAGTCAGACGGGAGCGGGATTTACCTCGGGTTTCGGGGTGAAACCGGGGTGGGTCCTGACAATTGGTATCAGAGCATAGGTTTGTCGCGTTTGTTGGGTCTGTCGGTTTGTGAGATTGTGTTTCAGTTGTTTGACTACTTCTATGCCTCTTTCAGCGTGCGGTTGACGATGCCTCCGAGACGTAGACCCTCTCCACAACCTGAAGAAGTAGCCAGAGAGATGGAGAGTGCCACGATTGAGTGAGCCCAGCGGCTCGGGGCTACTACTTTTAGTGGTGGGGCTGATCCTGAGGAAGCCCAGAGGTGGATTACTAGACTGGAGCGGATTTTTGCGGTGATGCATTGTCCGCCGGAGGAGCGAGTATTGTTGGCTGCATTTTTACTAGATGGTGCGGCGTACGAGTGGTGGTATACCCTCGAGTTGTCCGGTTGGGATGTCCACAGTGTGACCTGGGAGACGTTCATTTAACGGTTTCTGGAACAGTATTATCCTCGTTCTTTCCGGGATGCCAAGGAGGCGGAGTTTCTGCAGCTCCAGCAAGGGAATATGACAGTGGCAGAGTATGAACGGAAGTTCCAGATGTTGTCTCGGTTTGCTCCTGCTTTTGTGGCCACTGAAGCCGAGAAGTGTCGTAGGTTTGAGTTGGGTTTGCGTGGTGAGATTCGAGCCGTAGTGACAGCTGGATCTTTTGCTACCCTCCGAGATCTGTCGGATGCTGCAGTGCGAGTTGAGGCTAGTTTGCCGGTGCGACGCCGGGAACCTTCTATTCCTGGAGCTTCGAGCCAGCGGACACCGAAAAGAGGTAACTTCGGTGGATCGTCCTCGTCGGGCGATGATCGTTTTGGTAGGCCTGGCAGTGCCCAGAGTTCAGGATTTTGGGGTTACCGAGCACCGCCGACTCCGCAAGCGAGTACGACGTCGGTAGCGTCCACAGGGAGACCGAGCAGTGGACCAGGCTGGAATGTGTGTTTCTACTGCGGGGAGCGAGGTCATTTCCGACGTGAGTGTCCACTGTTGCCACAGGAAGGTGGTGTAGGCAGAGGAGTAGCGGAGTCCGGACAGAGTACAGCATCAGGGACAGCGGGCACTAGAGGAGGTGGTGGCACAGCCACGAGTGGTTCGAGGGGACGTGGTAGAGCGTTGGGATCTCAGGCCCGGGTGTTCTCGATGACTCAGCAGGAGGGTCAGTCGATAGCAGATGTGGGGACAGGTACTTGTTTCACTTTTGGTTGTCCTGTTGGTTTGGTGTTTGGATTTCGGGGTAGAGTCTAGGAGTTAAGTTCCGTAGGAGGGTAACGGAAGGTATAGGAAAGGAGTGACTATAACTGATCGATCTGAGACTGTGGAAGGAGAGAACCCACAAGCTAGAGTTTGCCTTTAGGACTTTGTGAAGTCAGTCCGACCGTGGCCGGAGTAGTAGTCGAGGGAGATGGGTGGTTGTATACGAGGATGTACTCTATGACTCTTGTCGGGTATTGTGACATGAGGTATTTTCTAATACCTTTGTTTCCTGTTCATAGAGTTTCCCTTGCGTACACCATGTAGTTGTTACATAGCTAGGATTGGATGTGGTAACAGTAGCTGGGGATGGAGTGAAATACCCAAGGTGGAGATGATAGACAGGAAACCTAGGAGAAGTTGTTGTTGATCTGTTGTTGATTCCGGGTAGGAGACCCTAGGTGTCGGGGACTAGCTGTGGAATTTCGGGGACGAAATTCTTTTTAGGTGGGTAGATTGTAACAACCCGTTCCGAGAATTGGGATAAGTAGAGTGATTGAGGTGTGATTAGTAAGGTTAATCAAGGGTTAGGTGGTCCCGAGGGGTCCGGGAACTTAGAATGACGATTTTGCCCCTAGGTCGAGCAGAAATGTTGACTTTTATTTCGGGTGGTCAAATGGGAGTTTACCAGTGACCAGGACGTAGTTTAGGACGTCATGAATTTGATTCCGACATCCGAGGAGGAAGTTGTGATGTTCGGAAGGTCGAGGGTATTATCGTAATTTTGATAACATAGGGGGAAAAGTTGACTTTTTGAATAATCGAGTTTTGGTAGGTTGACCTAGGAGGGTTAGATAGTTCTTGTCGTCCTGAGTTCGATGACAGGCGGCACGTATTCATCGGACTTACGGGGTGAGAGTTACGGGTCTAGGAAGTTTTGGTAAAACCGTAAAAATGTGTTAAAAAGAAGGGTATTTTGGTCATTGTGGCACATTGGGATCTGTGCACAGATAAAAGAATGGACGGCTGAGGTTTAAACAGATGGAATAAAGGTTGAAGGGATGGTGACACATGGCAGGTGTGTAGAGGCTTCTGGTGCGATCGTGTGTGTTCACGGCTCCAACTACTTAGGTGAGCCCGTGTGTGATTGTGTGGGTTGTTCTTCGACAAACACAGGGAAACAGAGTGTGAGAAGTGAGAGGAATTGATCGATCTGGGTGCAAGGGTGAGTGTTTAGGGAGTTGTGAGTGTGTTAGTGAGGCAAGGCGGAGCTGGTGGCCGTGAATTGGAGGTGCAATTGTGCACGGCGGCACGGCGGAGGTGTGGAGGAATTTTGGGGAGAAACAGGGAGCTGTGAGGTTGAGGTGGTGGCTACGCCGTGAGGCGAGGCAAATCGAGGCCAGGGGAGGCTGAGGAGACTGCAAGGAGTCCAACGACCACCGTGGAAGGCGGCAGTGCGCACGGCGGAGCTGCAATCGAAGGTGAGATCTCTTTACTCTGTTTTTCCCGTAAACTTCATTTGGAAAGTCGTGAGGTTTGGCTGAGAGTCGAGAGGTTAGAAGGTCGAGGTGATGTTCAGGGAGGTCCTAGGAGTGGGTTGTGATGGTCGCCGTGACGGGGGCGTACACGGCGGAGCTCAGGCGAAGAGGAGTCTCTGTTACCCTGTTTCGATCGTGAACTTCGAACCCAAAGTCGTGGACTTCTGGGGTGAGTCGAAGGGTTAGGGGTGTTGGACGTGGATCAGTGAGGTTGTGAGGTGAGTCTGGTATCGCCACCGTGACGGGAGGTTACCGGAACAGGTGATTTGTGAAACAGGGGAAAAGTGGCCGTCTGGTTCGAGCTTGAATCGACGATGACGGGGCTGTGTCGAGGTTAGAAGAGTTGAGGGATGGATTCGTGGTGTTTGGACGAAGCTGCAGGAGAAGAGAGGGAAGGAAAAGGTGGCCGGACGGTGGAGAATGCCTCTCGCCGGTCCAGTTGCAGCGGCCGGTTCAGCACAGTGCACTCGAGGTTGGGGGTGACACTGTAGCTGGCGCGTGAGGGCCACGCGCAGCCACTTTGGGCGGCGCGTGGGGGCGCGTGCGGCGGCGACGGGGAAAACGGTCAACATAGTTTTTGGTCTAGGAGTTGTTGTGAGTTCAATGGAGTTGGTTTCGGGTTAATCGGACGTCGTTTGACTGTAGTTCCGCGAGGGTGAAGGTTTAGGGTCCCGGGGTTCTAGGTCTTCGGTTCGGGGATGTTTGAGGAAATTTAGGAGAGTGTTGGTAGATGTATTAGTGACGTAATTTGACGGTGTTTGACAGGATCGGGATTTCCCGAGGAAGCCGAGGAACGGGCTGGACGTTCGGGACGCGAGTAGGGCTCAGTACTGTGAGTGGACCCTTTCCTTAAACTCGAGCATGCATAACTATTTTTATATACGTGTTTTATGGTTTTACTTATGACTAGATGTTTATTGAATATAAAGTGATGATTTTATGTGTTTGCACGTTTTTCGAGAAAAAGACAGTTTTGGCACGGTTTTCGAGAAAATGTTGGTTTTCGGATTTTGATGCCACATTCGGGGATTTCCACCGATAAAGGTTTTCAAATCATGATAAATGAGTTATGAAATATGATTTGTGATTATATGTGGTTTCGGTATGAAAATAGATATTTCCGGATTTGGGTTCGGAATGACGGTTCTGAACGCCGGAAGGGCATCAGACCAGTGATTTCGGATTCGGGTTTGGATGAGGATTTGGTAAATGGTTTTCAAATGGTTTTGGGATTGGATTTGCTGGATCTGGATATTGGGTTTAAAGACCCGGATTGAGTTTAAAGACTCGGGAGTTTAAAGACTCGGATATATATTGATTTTCCCCCGTAGGCCTTGAGTTTAAAGACTCGGGAGTTTAAAGACTCGGATATTATTAAGGCCTGGATTGAGTTTAAAGACTCGGATAGGTCCAGCAGGTTTGATCGGGAAAATGATGATTTGGTGGTTATGGTTTATGAAACAGTTTTCTGATACTCGTGTGTGGTTTCTTGTGGTATTTTATAGTGTTTCTGTTTCTTATGATGTTTATAATGATTATTTTATAAATGTGTTTATACCTGTTGGTTATGCATGTGGTTTCAAAACGGAGGGTTTAACTCGGTTTTCTTATAAAATGGTTTTTGAACTTTTGTACTTTTTGGTCCACTCACATTTTCTGTTTTAATTGCCCTCCAGGTTGTGGAGCTAGCGCGGGGTCTTGACGTCGAGGCAGAGTCTGAGGCATAGAAGCGACGTGAGGGATTCTAGAAGAGTTTAAAGGCTTCTGTGTGCGTGTACCTTCTCGGTTTTTTTTAGTTTTCTTGTCATGTAGTGCTATGCTCTGTAAACGATAAGGATTCTGGGATATTTTGTAATTACTCCTGCGTTTGACTGGGTTCGAGTAAGTGTTCCTTAGGTGTTGTGTTGGGGAGTCAGACGGGAGCGGGATTTACCTCGGGTTTCGGGGTGAAACCGGGGTGGGTCCTGACAATTGGTATCAGAGCATAGGTTTGTCGCGTTTGTTGGGTCTGTCGGTTTGTGAGATTGTGTTTCAGTTGTTTGACTACTTCTATGCCTCTTTCAGCGTGCGGTTGACGATGCCTCCGAGACGTAGACCCTCTCCACAACCTGAAGAAGTAGCCAGAGAGATGGAGAGTGCCACGATTGAGCGAGCCCAGCGGCTCGGGGCTACTACTTTTAGTGGTGGGGCTGATCCTGAGGAAGCCCAGAGGTGGATTACTAGACTGGAGCGGATTTTTGCGGTGATGCATTGTCCGCCGGAGGAGCGAGTATTGTTGGCTGCATTTTTACTAGATGGTGCGGCGTACGAGTGGTGGTATACCCTCGAGTTGTCCGGTTGGGATGTCCACAGTGTGACCTGGGAGACGTTCAGGGAACGGTTTCTGGAACAGTATTATCCTCGTTCTTTCCGGGATGCCAAGGAGGCGGAGTTTCTGCAGCTCCAGCAAGGGAATATGACAGTGGCAGAGTATGAACGGAAGTTCCAGATGTTGTCTCGGTTTGCTCCTGCTTTTGTGGCCACTGAAGCCGAGAAGTGTCGTAGGTTTGAGTTGGGTTTGCGTGGTGAGATTCGAGCCGTAGTGACAGCTGGATCTTTTGCTACCCTCCGAGATCTGTCGGATGCTGCAGTGCGAGTTGAGGCTAGTTTGCCGGTGCGACGCCGGGAACCTTCTATTCCTGGAGCTTCGAGCCAGCGGACACCGAAAAGAGGTAACTTCGGTGGATCGTCCTCGTCGGGCGATGATCGTTTTGGTAGGCCTGGCAGTGCCCAGAGTTCAGGATTTTGGGGTTACCGAGCACCGCCGACTCCGCAAGCGAGTACGACGTCGGTAGCGTCCACAGGGAGACCGAGCAGTGGACCAGGCTGGAATGTGTGTTTCTACTGCGGGGAGCGAGGTCATTTCCGACGTGAGTGTCCACTGTTGCCACAGGAAGGTGGTGTAGGCAGAGGAGTAGCGGAGTCCGGACAGAGTACAGCATCAGGGACAGCGGGCACTAGAGGAGGTGGTGGCACAGCCACGAGTGGTTCGAGGGGACGTGGTAGAGCGTTGGGATCTCAGGCCCGGGTGTTCTCGATGACTCAGCAGGAGGGTCAGTCGATAGCAGATGTGGGGACAGGTACTTGTTTCACTTTTGGTTGTCCTGTTGGTTTGGTGTTTGGATTTCGGGGTAGAGTCTAGGAGTTAAGTTCCGTAGGAGGGTAACGGAAGGTATAGGAAAGGAGTGACTATAACTGATCGATCTGAGACTGTGGAAGGAGAGAACCCACAAGCTAGAGTTTGCCTTTAGGACTTTGTGAAGTCAGTCCGACCGTGGCCGGAGTAGTAGTCGAGGGAGATGGGTGGTTGTATACGAGGATGTACTCTATGACTCTTGTCGGGTATTGTGACATGAGGTATTTTCTAATACCTTTGTTTCCTGTTCATAGAGTTTCCCTTGCGTACACCATGTAGTTGTTACATAGCTAGGATTGGATGTGGTAACAGTAGCTGGGGATGGAGTGAAATACCCAAGGTGGAGATGATAGACAGGAAACCTAGGAGAAGTTGTTGTTGATCTGTTGTTGATTCCGGGTAGGAGACCCTAGGTGTCGGGGACTAGCTGTGGAATTTCGGGGACGAAATTCTTTTTAGGTGGGTAGATTGTAACAACCCGTTCCGAGAATTGGGATAAGTAGAGTGATTGAGGTGTGATTAGTAAGGTTAATCAAGGGTTAGGTGGTCCCGAGGGGTCCGGGAACTTAGAATGACGATTTTGCCCCTAGGTCGAGCAGAAATGTTGACTTTTATTTCGGGTGGTCAAATGGGAGTTTACCAGTGACCAGGACGTAGTTTAGGACGTCATGAATTTGATTCCGACATCCGAGGAGGAAGTTGTGATGTTCGGAAGGTCGAGGGTATTATCGTAATTTTGATAACATAGGGGGAAAAGTTGACTTTTTGAATAATCGAGTTTTGGTAGGTTGACCTAGGAGGGTTAGATAGTTCTTGTCGTCCTGAGTTCGATGACAGGCGGCACGTATTCATCGGACTTACGGGGTGAGAGTTACGGGTCTAGGAAGTTTTGGTAAAACCGTAAAAATGTGTTAAAAAGAAGGGTATTTTGGTCATTGTGGCACATTGGGATCTGTGCACAGATAAAAGAATGGACGGCTGAGGTTTAAACAGATGGAATAAAGGTTGAAGGGATGGTGACACATGGCAGGTGTGTAGAGGCTTCTGGTGCGATCGTGTGTGTTCACGGCTCCAACTACTTAGGTGAGCCCGTGTGTGATTGTGTGGGTTGTTCTTCGACAAACACAGGGAAACAGAGTGTGAGAAGTGAGAGGAATTGATCGATCTGGGTGCAAGGGTGAGTGTTTAGGGAGTTGTGAGTGTGTTAGTGAGGCAAGGCGGAGCTGGTGGCCGTGAATTGGAGGTGCAATTGTGCACGGCGGCACGGCGGAGGTGTGGAGGAATTTTGGGGAGAAACAGGGAGCTGTGAGGTTGAGGTGGTGGCTACGCCGTGAGGCGAGGCAAATCGAGGCCAGGGGAGGCTGAGGAGACTGCAAGGAGTCCAACGACCACCGTGGAAGGCGGCAGTGCGCACGGCGGAGCTGCAATCGAAGGTGAGATCTCTTTACTCTGTTTTTCCCGTAAACTTCATTTGGAAAGTCGTGAGGTTTGGCTGAGAGTCGAGAGGTTAGAAGGTCGAGGTGATGTTCAGGGAGGTCCTAGGAGTGGGTTGTGATGGTCGCCGTGACGGGGGCGTACACGGCGGAGCTCAGGCGAAGAGGAGTCTCTGTTACCCTGTTTCGATCGTGAACTTCGAACCCAAAGTCGTGGACTTCTGGGGTGAGTCGAAGGGTTAGGGGTGTTGGACGTGGATCAGTGAGGTTGTGAGGTGAGTCTGGTATCGCCACCGTGACGGGAGGTTACCGGAACAGGTGATTTGTGAAACAGGGGAAAAGTGGCCGTCTGGTTCGAGCTTGAATCGACGATGACGGGGCTGTGTCGAGGTTAGAAGAGTTGAGGGATGGATTCGTGGTGTTTGGACGAAGCTGCAGGAGAAGAGAGGGAAGGAAAAGGTGGCCGGACGGTGGAGAATGCCTCTCGCCGGTCCAGTTGCAGCGGCCGGTTCAGCACAGTGCACTCGAGGTTGGGGGTGACACTGTAGCTGGCGCGTGAGGGCCACGCACAGCCACTTTGGGCGGCGCGTGGGGGCGCGTGCGGCGGCGACGGGGAAAACGGTCAACATAGTTTTTGGTCTAGGAGTTGTTGTGAGTTCAATGGAGTTGGTTTCGGGTTAATCGGACGTCGTTTGACTGTAGTTCCGCGAGGGTGAAGGTTTAGGGTCCCGGGGTTCTAGGTCTTCGGTTCGGGGATGTTTGAGGAAATTTAGGAGAGTGTTGGTAGATGTATTAGTGACGTAATTTGACGGTGTTTGACAGGATCGGGATTTCCCGAGGAAGCCGAGGAACGGGCTGGACGTTCGGGACGCGAGTAGGGCTCAGTACTGTGAGTGGACCCTTTCCTTAAACTCGAGCATGCATAACTATTTTTATATACGTGTTTTATGGTTTTACTTATGACTAGATGTTTATTGAATATAAAGTGATGATTTTATGTGTTTGCACGTTTTTCGAGAAAAAGACAGTTTTGGCACGGTTTTCGAGAAAATGTTGGTTTTCGGATTTTGATGCCACATTCGGGGATTTCCACCGATAAAGGTTTTCAAATCATGATAAATGAGTTATGAAATATGATTTGTGATTATATGTGGTTTCGGTATGAAAATAGATATTTCCGGATTTGGGTTCGGAATGACGGTTCTGAACGCCGGAAGGGCATCAGACCAGTGATTTCGGATTCGGGATTGGATGAGGATTTGGTAAATGGTTTTCAAATGGTTTTGGGATTGGATTTGCTGGATCTGGATATTGGGTTTAAAGACCCGGATTGAGTTTAAAGACTCGGGAGTTTAAAGACTCGGATATATATTGATTTTCCCCCGTAGGCCTTGAGTTTAAAGACTCGGGAGTTTAAAGACTCGGATATTATTAAGGCCTGGATTGAGTTTAAAGACTCGGGAGTTTAAAGACTCGGATAGGTCCAGCAGGTTTGATCGGGAAAATGATGATTTGGTGGTTATGGTTTATGAAACAGTTTTCTGATACTCGTGTGTGGTTTCTTATGGTATTTTATAGTGTTTCTGTTTCTTATGATGTTTATAATGATTATTTTATAAATGTGTTTATACCTGTTGGTTATGCATGTGGTTTCAAAACGGAGGGTTTAACTCGGTTTTCTTATAAAATGGTTTTTGAACTTTTGTACTTTTTGGTCCACTCACATTTTCTGTTTTAATTGCCCTCCAGGTTGTGGAGCTAGCGCGGGGTCTTGACGTCGAGGCAGAGTCTGAGGCATAGAAGCGACGTGAGGGATTCTAGAAGAGTTTAAAGGCTTCTGTGTGCGTGTACCTTCTCGGTTTTTTTTTAGTTTTCTTGTCATGTAGTGCTATGCTCTGTAAACGATAAGGATTCTGGGATATTTTGTAATTACTCCTGCGTTTGACTGGGTTCGAGTAAGTGTTCCTTAGGTGTTGTGTTGGGGAGTCAGACGGGAGCGGGATTTACCTCGGGTTTCGGGGTGAAACCGGGGTGGGTCCTGACAACCGTGCCCGGAATCTGAGGTCATATGCCCGAGACAAAACCAAATGGGTCTCATACCCGAGTTTATCATTTTGAAATCCAAATTCAGTTCATTTAAATCAATAAAGAAATACAGACCCGTATAAGCACCGTATAAGGCCGAAACCTCGAAATACGTGCTTATACGTAACCACATACAAATGCACCCATGGCATCATCAAACAAGTAATAAAACATATAATAAACATTTATGCATGCACCAATTTAGAAAACAAGGTCCACTCACAGACCGTCCGAGCTGCCGCCTCGATTTGCGTGCCATACGGCTCCCCGAGCCGATCACCATCACCGGGACTCCCAAACCTGTCCAAATTTTAATAGAAGGTTACTAACTACTTAATTAACCTCCTACCAAAGCCCCGTAATTTTCCCGAACTTTTAACTATTTTTAAACCGACCCTAAACCTTCCGACACCCCGAAAACTATCGAAACGATGTCCGATTGACACGAGACTAGTCCCAAAATCTTCGTTACATCGGATAGAAGATTTCCCGTGTTGAACACTTTCCTAAATTATGGACCACGTGCCCTCACGAACCCCTAGAAAGTCAAAAACACTGTTCATCGGCATCAACCTCAAAACTGAACCAGTAACTATTCACCGTTACTGTTCACCGTTACTGTTCATCTCGGTTTTTCTTCAGTTTTCGGACCGATTCGGAGTCCGTTTGGTCCCATTTTAATCCCTAAATTCCTATTTCTTCATTTCCTATCTAACCCAATCCCTAAAACTAAGAAAAACCACCCGAAACGGAGCTTCCATCCGCCATCAATGGTGGCCGGATTTTCTCCGGCCGTTCACGGCCGTTTCCGGCCACCCCAAGCCCCAAAACTAATCCCATTCTACTCCTAGGGTCCCCAGAAACCTAACCTAATTAAAAAAATCGATTAAAAACCATTAAAACTCAAATTTGGATTTTCAAAGTTTTCTTACCTCACGGGTTTCCTTGGCCGTGCGCCGCCGTGAGCCACCGTGGCTCTGTCCCGGTCATTCATCATCTCATCCCTTCCTCACTTCCTCACACTCACTCACGGGCTCACAAGAGGAAGGGTGGTGGTGTGTGTGTTTTGAAGAAAATGGAGAATATGGGTTAATGGGGGTTTTCGGGTTTTGAAGGAAAATAGAAGAGGAAATGAAAATGTGATGAAGAAGATGTTAGATCAGATGAGAGGAATGGGATGGAGGGTTAGGATTTGAGAGATTAAAATAGAATGGATGGTTAGGATTTAAGGTTGTTAGAATTAATTATAAAATAATTAAAATAATAATATTTTATTAATTAGATCCACAAATTAAGGGTATTGACCAATAGGATGAGTGACACTTGTCACTCATCCATGGGACCCACTAAAATATCTACCCAATCAGATTTCGCCAAAACGTCACCGTCTCGAAGTTCGTGCATAGTGAAATCGAACTTCCGTGACCCATAACTCTCCCGTTCGAAGTCCGATTTCAGTGTGCCGCCTGCCTATGGATTCGTATCGTCCTTATCTACGTAACGGTCTTCGGCCCTCGGCCATCGGACCTCCCGGTCAAAAAGTCAACATTTGACCCCATTTAACCAAAATTACCAAAATGCCCCTAAACTTCCGAACGTCATAACTTCCTCCTCGAACGTCGGAATTGAACGTGCCACCTGTCTATGAACTCGGGACGTCACGAACTACGTCACGGTCATCGGTCAAAGTACATTTGACTGCCCGATTAAAAAGTCAACGTTTTGCCACCATCAGGGGCAAAACGGTCATTTCGCACCGTTCGTCCGATTTCGCTCTACTAATCACGGATTAGCCTCACTAATCGTGATTAGTCACTAATCTAATCTAGGAATTTGGGACGGGTCGTTACATACTCAGCAATTTCTCTTTTCATACCCGGCCACCAATAGTGTTCTCGCAGTGTACAGTACATCTTGGTTCCTCCTGGGTGCATGGCGTACGCTGATGTTGTGTCTTGCAAGTGCACAAGAGTTGATAGTATAGTGGTGCACAACTAAGGATGTCGAACCCACAGGGACTGAGTAGACTTAAGCAAAAACTAGCCTTAACCTATTCTATGTGAATACAACAAAAACAGAAAATTGAAGTTCAGGTCTTTGATTTGGTTTGAATTAGTAACTAATTTTATGTTGAGAGAAGTAAGCAGGGAATATACTAAATAAGGAAGGAAACTGATGATTAAGAGGCCTAGGGTCTTGACTTCACCACTACAATTCAATTCCATGTAAATTAAACCGAGCAGAAATTAGTTTTACTAGATAGCTTCATGGGTTTGTTTTCACTTACTTATGGTCAGTCGTGGGTGTCCGATCAAACCACGTTCCTTTAACCTTATTCTATATGTGGTGTCCAACATAGATTTCAATCAAAGAACCAATAAGAACAAGAAAACAATGGAACCAAATAACTCCATGGAATGGGTGTCTTCTTAGGATATTATTCATTCAATTACAGATCATCCAAACAAAGGCATGGGTGTCTACTTAGTATTTGGATAAGAAAACTAACAAACAATCTTAATGGTGATCAGACATCAAAATAGAATGTTAAGTATCAATAGAGCGTAGTAATTGAATCATGAAACACATCAAGAAACTGAAAATACTTAAGTTCAACACATGGAATAAAAATTGCAGGATTACATCAAAACCCTAGATATGAATTTAGCTACACATCCTGATTAACAAAAAACATAGAAGCAATATAAAGCATGAGTGAAATCAAACCCAAAAGGGGAAGAAACCCTTGAAATAATTCTGATGTCGACTCCTTCTTCTTGCATTCAACCCTCTCCTCCCTCAAAAACGTTCAAGAGAGGTTCTTAAAAATAAAAATAAATAATAATGCGGCTAGGGTTTTTTTTGGAGCCCCTGAAATCAGAGACTAAACTCCTTTAAATAGTAGTCTACAATCCCTAGAAGTTAGGAGAATAATAGGAAGTTATCCCTAACTTAAAGACTCCTAATCTGACCTAAAATAAGGAATTATATCCTAAAAACGTTTTTCCTAACAGGGCTGAGACAAGGGTCCTAAAAATCAGGCCCTTGTCTTATTTCTTGGCTGAAATCCGCCTTGAGATGTGTGGCAATGAAGATTCCTGATGTCTTGGACTTTCCAAATGGAGCAAGGTGCATTCTTGGGCCTTCTCAAGACTTCCTTGGACGTCACTTTCCTCTTCTGGAATGCTCAGACCTTCCTTATGTGGCACTTTCCTTTTCTGGAATGCTCAGACCTTCCTTATGCGGCAAGGAACAATCTTGGCATTAAAGACTTCTATTTTCGGATGACAAGGCCCACCTTTGTGTGCTTGAGGCTTCAAGACTCCTTCTTTCTTTATTTCTATGCTTTTAAGAACTTTTCTAATTCTGCACACACTTCACAAGATTGATCATTTTCTACTATGGATGACAATTAAATCACACAAAAGACAAGTAAATGAGCATTAGATGACATCAAAAAGATGCATGAATCATGACTTAACAAAATACATTTACCAAAATATAGTCTTACCCTCCAGTTTTCACAAACATGCATGCATATCATAACTTATCAATCAAATAATTAAGATATGAACAAAAATCTCAAACATCAATAAAAACACAGGATCCATGTCCAATATATAGTCACGTTATCCCTGCAACGCGTGCAAATCAATATGCTCAAGGACCGCTCAAATCCCGAGCATCCGCCGATGTGAACACATCACCAGCTGGCAATCCAGGTCGTCATGAACATATCACTAACTGACCTCCATATAATCCAACACATCTGGTCTGAGTCGAGCCTCCATTGGCTGCACGACAACAGACCATGCTACGTGACCTCTCCGGGGTAAACACTTCCATCCCGGAGGCGAGCGTTATCTCCAGGGTTCATTTCGGGGGAAACATATTCCACACCGAAAGCCCTAATATATCATCATCATGAAAATCAGTGAAAAACAGTTGCATTTAATATCAAAACTATTTATCAACATCCGCAAACCAGTTTCACGCAAATCTGTGCAATCACAATCTCAATCATAATATAAATCCATCAAATCTAGTGCCAGACTCCTAATCCGAGTCAAAATCAAGCTCAAATCCTGGACCTTCGCCCAAAACATCAGTTTTGTAGTTTTGCCGAAAATCGTGCCCAAAAGCATATAAAATAATATAATTTTCCAAAAATCCGAAAATCATCATTTCGAAACATTAATCATACTAAATCATTTCAAATCATATTCTAAGGCATTTAAAACATATATGCATGCATTCAGGGTAGAAAAAAAAAGTCCACTCACGCACTGTCCACATTGTTCAGTTTCGAGCTGTTCGTGCTCTTCCGATGTCTTGGAAATATTCGGTCCTGTCAAAATATAATATCACTAGCTTATCACATAATCCGTTGTACGAATTTCCGAATCGTCGGAATAAAATATTATTATTTTAAACGTAAGCTATACGCTTCGGGTATGCAAAACTACTCTGAGTTCATATCCGATTGACCCGAAACCAACGCTAATAGGTCCGTATCATCGAGAGCATTAAAATTGCTGTTGGACCCAAGGTAAGATTCCCGGCCATCGCCCTCACACGCCGCTGCAAGCGGCTGTGCGTGACAACCACGCGCCGTGAACAGTGCCCAGCTACAGTTCTCCTCTCTCACCCGTTTCTCTGATAAACGGGTCTGCAGCCCGAGATCAGACCCGGTGCAATCTCCTTCGATTCAACCTTAATTTTGGCCATTCTTTCACTCATTAGCTTCAATTCAATCTAGATTACGGTTATGTGGCTTCAATTTAATCAAACAAACTCTAAAACTCCTCGACTCAAGATGAACATCCGACAGGTCCTAACTCGGGTTCTACCAAAAACCAATTTGTTTCTTTCAATTGATGACACCAGAAGCATCCTAGGTCCATTCTAAACACAAATATGAAAGCAATTTCAGAGTTCCTTACCTCTAAGTAATCGAACTCAAGCTCAAATTTTGAAAGAAGTCGTAGGGTCTGTTCGTCACCAATTCACCATCAATTGACTTCCCAATTGATTTGGTTCGAGTCGTCTAGTTCCCAGAAAGCTCAATATCACCTCAATTTCAAACGAAACCGTCTCAGAAATCGAAATCGATAATTAAGGTTTTGGGTTATTTTTCGGGTATTCCCAGTATGGGTTTTCCTTGGGTTTTCTTTGTTTCCTTTCGGTTTTTCACTCTACACTTGTTCTAATTGATCACTTAATTTCACTTGCTTTGCTGCTAATCGATCACAATGAAGGGAGGGTGTATGTGTTCTCTGTTCTTGTTCTTAGTCGACTACTGTTAATGTAATGACCCGTCCCGAATATCGGGATTGAATATTAATTAATTATGGTTTAGAATGACTAATCTGGGATTAGTGGAGTGAAATCGGACGAAATGCGCAAAATGACCGTTTTGCCCCTAGGCGTGGGCAAAATGTTGACTTTTCGTTCGGGCGGTCAAATGGACTTTGACCGATGACTAGGACGTAGTTCGGGACGTCACGAGTTCATAGACAGGTGTCACGTTCGATTCCGACATTCGAGGAAAAAGTTATGACGTTCGGGAGTTGAGGGGTATTTCGGTAATTTGGCTGAAAAGGGGCCAAATTTTGACTTTTGACCCGAGACGTCTGATGGATGAGGGCCAAAGACCGTTACGTAGGTCTCATCGATACGAATCCAATGGCAGGAGGCATGCCGAAATCGGAGATTCGACGACGAAGTTATGGTCATGGGAAAGGAATCGATTAACCGAACGAACAGGGATTAAAATATTATTTTATTATGAGCAGTACCCAGTGACTGAACACACCTGGATGAGTGACATGTGTCACTCATCCCTAAAATTAAGGCTTAAACATAGATCCATGTTTTGGGGTAAACATCATTATGATGTTTTATTCTTTTTAATTAATTGTTAAATCATTTTATTTTCCATTAATCCTCGTTGTCTTCAAACCGTGCACAAAATGGGGAATCAGAAATTGAGAGAATTGAACTCCCTTCCACAACCAGTTCTGAGGGGAAATTTGAGAGCTTATTGAGACTGACTCAACTGGGTAAACACGAGGGACAGAGAGAAGCTGGAGAGTGAGAATCGAATTTTCGAACTTTGGGGGGGAAATTCGAATGTTGAGATTTGAGCCGTGAGGATTGAAATTGAAGCTTCATTTAGCTTCCTGAGGTTGTGACGAGTTGTTTCAGATCAAAAACGAAAGGAATTGAGGTCCATTTGAGGTAGAACAGAACGACTATGGTTGCAGAAATTTCGAGCTTGAGTCATGGGAATTGAGGCTTGGATTGATGCAATTGAGTTGGGGAAACTGTTTCTCTTGGTCCATTTAAGCTTCTGGGTGGATCAATTGAAAGAAATCGATTGAAATTGACGACTTTCGAATGATGAACAGGTGCGAATGTTCTTCGAATGATCATCTTTGATCTTGAGGTTCGAGGTAAGATTTCGTGTAATTGATGTTTCAGACCTCTAATTAGACTTATAACGAAGCTGAGTGAATGTTCAATTGAAGGAATTAATGTTGAATTGATAGGATACAAACTGGGTCGCCTCGCGGGCAAAAGGACCCGTTTGCAGAGGAAACGGGTGAGGACGACGACTACTGTAGCTGGCGCGTTGGTTTCACGCGCAGCCACTCACGGCGGCGCGTGAAGGCGCGTGAGGCCTAGTTTCAAGGTGAGGTTAACATGACTTTGAATCCTCTCAGTGTAACGAACATTTTGACGTTGGTTTCGAGAAAATCGGATATCGTTTCGTTAATGTTCCGCGTATCCGAAGTTTTGTTTTACGTTTAAAATACATATTAAAATTCCGAAAAAAATGGAGAAAATTATATGAAGTATTTTGAGATGTTAGTAACCCTCTATAATGATTTTGGACAGAAGATGTGATTTCCAGAATTTACGGAAAAACGTGCAACTCGGAAACGGACCGTTTTGGACGGTGTGTGTGAGTGGACTTTGTTTTCTAACCGTGACGCATGCATATATGCTTTTAAATGCTTTATTATATGATTTTATATGCTTTGGCATGATTGATGTTTCAATCGGTGATTTCTCGATTTTATGATTATTATATTATATTTTGGCACGATTTACATGAAATTGTGAACTTGGTGTTTTTGGGCTAGGCTCGGATTGAAAAATGATGTTTTGACTCGGGTTATGAGTCAGGGAATTAAAAATGATATTTGGACTCGGATTATGAGTCAGTGATTGCATTTATGGATTTATGTGATCGTGGTAACTCGGGTTTACGGTTGCACGGATTTGCGTGAAAATGATATTTTGGGCTTGAGACCCAATGGAATTGTGATTTTGATTGGAATTGTATTTCCATGTGATTACATGATGATATTGATGATTTTCGGATTTATAAAGTAAATCGGGACTTGGGGCTGAGACCCTGTATTGAAAATGATTTGGTTTTCAAGCGCAACTGTTTTCACTGGTTTTTGTGATGATGATATGTTGCGGATAATTAGGGCTTTTGGGTGGAAATATGTTTTCCGCGGAGTGCACCCTGGAGAAAACACTCGCCTTCGGGATGGAAGTGTTTACCCCGAAGAGGTCACGTAGCACGGTCTTTGTCGTGCAGCCGAGGGAGGCTCGACTCAGACCAGAGTGCTAGATTATATATGGATCGGTAAGTGATGTGTTCACGAGATCCGGATTTCCGGCTGGTGATGTGTTCACAGTGGCGGATGCTCGGATTTTGAGCGGTCCTTGAGACTATTGATTTGCACGCGTTGCAAGGATAAACGTGACTCTAAGCAACAGGTTATGGAAGTAAGTCTCGTGGTTTTATGGAAAATGATTTTGAGGAAACCGTGGTTTTATGGAAACTGATTAAAGGAAAACGTGAATTTATTGAGATTCAAATTGATTTAATGAAAATGAGTTTTAAAGAAAATGTGGACATGGAATTTAGAAACATATTGTTTGTGATTACGTACCGGTTTTGAGTACGGGTTTTTGGTCTTTGTGGCCAGTTGATGGTGTTCACATGTTTTGGCCTGAGAGCCGGGATTTGATGTTTTATAACTTGAACTGATTTGGTAAACATGAGTTTTATAGACCTTGGTAAACATGAGTTTTACGATATGCATGCATGTTTGTGAAAACTGGAGGGTAAGATTGTATTTTGGCAAATGTTTTTATACGAGGTCATTTTTGTCCACTCACACCTTTTCCGTTTTATTAACCCTTCAGGTTGTGGTGCGTTAATCGAGGCTATTCCAGAGGTGGAGGTATGAGTGGGAACAGGCGCAAATATCCCTTGTCTGGCAGGTGCTAAAGGGTAGTTTCGGATCTTCACTTGACTTGTCAGACGGGAGCAGGACTGGGCACGGTTTTCTATGTCCTTCCGGGATGGGTCCTGTCAGTTAATGTTTAAGTCTATATACAGATTAATTAATGTGATTTAATATGATTAAGTGTACACCAATGCAACCAAATGCCACTAAGAGGCTTCTTAAAGGGAATGGTGAACAATCCCACATTCCTGCGAGGGGGGAATGGTCTAGGTAGGGAATGGCGGTGTGCCTTAAAGGTGTAGGCACACACCTATCTAGCATGAGGCCTTATGGGAGCTCAGTGGCTTTGGGGGGGGGGATTGGAACCCCAAAGTTAAGCGAGTTGAGGCTGGTGCAATTCCATGATGGGTGACCCCCAGGGAAGTTTCACCGTGAGCTCCCGAAAACAAAACCGTGAGGGCAAGGGCAAGGAGGCCCAAAGAGGACAATATCGTGCTAGATGAATCGGGACCTGACAGAGCAGGGTCGGGTCTTGACAGAATGGTATCAGAGCCAGACCCCGACCGGGAAGTGTGCCAGCGAGGGCGCTGGGCCCTAAGGGGGTGGATTGTAAGACCCGTGTCCTGGAGGGAATGGTGAACAATCCCACATTCCTGCGAGGGGGGAGTGGTCTAGGAAGGGGATGGTGGTGTGCCTTAAAGGTGTAGGCACACACCTATCTTGCATGAGGCCTTTTGGGAGCTCAGTGGCTTTGGGGGGATTGGAACCCCAAAGTTAAGCGAGTTGAGGCTGGTGCAATTCCATGATGGGTGACCCCCTGGGAAGTTGCACCGTGAGCTCCCGAAAACAAAACTGTGAAGGTAAGGACAAGGAGGCCCAAAGCGGACAATATCGTGCTAGATGAATCGGGACCTGACAGAGGAGGGTCGGGTCCTGACAGGTTTGGGATCGACCATATTGATCTATGGGTCGAGTATGCCGAGGTCATACTTCTGGAAAGGGCGACTAACAGGAATAGTATGGGATGATAAACAGAAAGGCCTATTGTGTGTGACGGTGATAGTCAGGAGACTTTGAGATTTCGACCTTGTAGTCCGGTCGGGTGTACGGCTAGTGAGGTAGCCGATATTCTAAGCTGAGGAAGAGTTAAAAATTTTGATAACGTGAGGATTAGTGGAATCCTGTTATTAATGGAACTCCATGGGATTGGAATGATACTTGACATTTGTTCATATGGACTACTGGGGTCCAGCTGTAGGATCATGCTTGGTGTACGATTTGCTGTATCGTATGGATGATGGTACTTGATACTTAGTAACGGCACATGGGTTGTACCAGTAATGTGTCGATAAACGTGTTGGTATTTGGCTTAGTTCCGATACCATTGGTTTTAGTTGTGGACGTGAACTGGACATTGAACACGATGCACTGGGCAGGGTGATTCTGATGATTTCACTGATTTTGAGCAGGTTCTCTTAGCCATGGTTGGCTAGTGTAACTCTAGTGTTGAGTTGTGTGATCACTGCTAGGCTGGTGTTCATTGTGTTCCAGTTACATTGTCTGATTGAGTGAGTTGGTGGTTAGTGTGACCACGAGTTGTTTTGCGACATGTTATCTTGCCGTGACCTTACCAGCATCTTGGATCGATGAGGGGGTGACAGTTGTGGATACTGAGGTTGGTGTTTGTCGCAGGATTGAGTTCGCCCTGCGAGGTGAGATCATGTTGTTGATCTTATGCTACATTGACGGACGTTGTATTACGATGTGTTGTCACTGATTTGTTGCTGAATGGCGCTTTACAAGGGTGGTAAAACTTAGTGGTGACGGATTGGCTAGTAGTGTCGGCATGGACTGACAAGTGAGATTTGGTGAATCTCGATGAGAGCGGAGGTCAGGGCACATTAGTGATTATGAGGAACCGACAAGCTGAAGGGGTCAGCTTAATGGTGACATTGCCAATTTCAGGTGACCAATTTCACTCGAGGTGGTCGAGTGTAGACAGTACGACGTGAGTCTGTGATGTGACGTCTGAGTGCAGACGAGTTCTGCGTTGGCTACCGGGTGTACAGGTGTACACATGTCGTGAGGCCCATTTGTTTTCCACGAGGTGGATGTGGAATACGGATAGTTGGAATTTCTTGGACGAAATTTTTTAGGGGGGGAAGGTTGTAATGACTCGTCCCGAGTGTCGGGATTAAATATTAATTAGAATGACTAATCGGGGATTAGTTGAGTGAAATCGGACGAATTGTGTAAAATGACCGTTTTACCTCTAGCGTGGGCAAATGTTGACTTTTAGGTCAGGCGGTCAAACGGACTTTGACCGGTGACTGTGACGTAGTTCGCGACGTCACGAGTTCATAGACAGGTGGCACGTTCGATTCCGACATTCGAGGAGAAAGTTACGACGTTCGGAAGTTGAGGGGTATTTGTCAGGACCCACCCCGGTTTCACCCCGAAATCCGAGGTAAATCCTGCTCCCGTCTGACTCCCCGACACAAAACTAAAGTAAAACACACACGCAGTCACCACGTACTCAGTCAGACGAAGGAGAACTATATAACAAATCCCGAAGTCAACAGTTTAACAGAGCATAGTACCACTATAGAAGAAAGAAAACCGAAAAGTTAAGTACACGCACAACGAAAAAGTTAACACAGTTCGGGATCTCTCTCGTGACTTCTATGCCTCAGACGCTGCCTCGACGCCGGAACCCCGCGCTAGCTCCACAACCTGGAGGGCAGTTAAAAACAGAAGGTGTGAGTGGACCAGAATAAAATAAAAGTTTCCAAAACCATTTTATAAGCAAACCGGGTTTTAGCCCTCCGTTTTGAAACCATATGCATAACCCGTTTATGAAAACAGTTATCAATCAATCACCATAAAACATTTACAGAATCATTTTAAAACAGTATAAGTCTCATAACCTCACCATAAGAACAGAAACACTATAAAACAGTTATAGAAATCATAGCAGAAACATCATAAAACCGTATCATAAATCATGGATATCAGTTCATCATTTTCCGATCAAACCTGCTGGACCTATCCGAGTCTTTAAACTCAATCCAGGCCTCAATAATATCCGAGTCTTTAAACTCCCGAGTCTTTAAACTCAACAGGCCTACGGGGGAAAATCATAATATCCGAGTCTTTAAACTCCCGAGTCTTAAAACTCAATCCGGGTCTTTAAACCCAATAACCAGATCCAGCAAATCCAATCACAAGCTAAATCCGTAACCAAACCCGAATCCGAAATCACTGGTCCGATGCCCTTACGGCATCCCGAACCATCATTCCGAACCCATCCGATTCTAAAACCGAAAACCTTGACCATCAAAATCATGTTTCAAAATCCATTTATAATCATTGAAAACCATTTATTGTTTGAAATCCCAAAACCATGGCATCATAATCAGAAATCAAGCCATTCTCGTAAAACGTGTCAAATACGTTATTTCTCGAAAAACGTGCAATTAAGTAAAACAGTTAGAGCATATTCAAATGACCATGAAATCACATATAAAACCATAAAACAAGTAATTAAAAGCAGTTATGCATGCTCAAGTTAAGAGAAAGGGTCCAATCACAGTACCGAGCCCTCAATCGCGTACCGAATGTCTTGTACGTTCCTCAGCTTCCTCGGGAAGTCCCGATCCTGTCAACAATCACCAAAGTACGTCACTAACACGTCTACGAAAGTCCACTTAATTTTTCCCAAAAATTCCCGGGTCCTAAACGTAACGAACTTGAACCCTAAACCTCCACCCTCGCGAAACTACTTCGATTCGACGTCTGATTAACCCGAAACCAATTCCATTAGACTCGTCACAGCACCTTATCCAAAAACCATGTTGACACCTTCCCCTGACCGAAAGTGTGCTAGCGAGGACGCTGAGCCCCAAGGGGGGTGGTGTAACACCCCGAAAATTCGAGGATTTTAATATTGTAATTTAATGTATGAATTGACGTTTTTACCCTTGTGAATGGTATGACCAAATTGTTGACTTTTTTATTAGTGGGTCAAATGGACTTTGACCAGTGACCGTGACGTAGTTCGGGACGTTACGAGTTCATAGACAGGTGGGACGTCCAATTCGGACGATCGGGGAAAAAGTTATGACTATCGGAAGTTCAGGGGCATTACCGTAATTTGGACTTCAGGGGGGAAAATGTTGACTTTTCGTTTGACAACTAATTTTCACATGACTCAAGGACCGTTAGGTAGGTCTCGATGTCCTGAGTCCGTAGACAGGCGGCACGCCGAAATCGAACTTTGTACGAGGAAGTTATGGTTAGAAACGTGAAATCGGGAGGTTCGCGTCTCGGTTATCGTGTCGAATATTTTATTCTGATATTCTGATTAGAGGAAACCTGGTGAGTGACAAGTGTCACTCACCCATTGGTCAGATTGGATCAAGCTCCACTAAGCATTTATTTAGGATTTAATATGCCTTTTGATCTCAGCCCTTCATCTCAAAACCTTCAGATTGCATCCTAACCATTGATCTCATCCTTGAGATCTAATCTGGACCGTCCATCCCTTTCTGTCAGGGCCCACCCCTAATCTCCCGGGATTAAGGGCTAAACCCCGCTCCCGTCTAACGTACGCATGACACGAGGGCTAAACAACCGCCTAACCTCCGTGTGACACGTAAGTCGGACAAGGGAGTTCCAGACCAACCACCTCAACAACCTCAAACTTCCCAGAGTACGCAGAGCCTACTGTGGATTGGGCATGTGATGTCTCCATCTCTCTCAACCGATAGCCCGCACTGCTGCAACCTGGAGGGTATCGAAAACACGAAAAGACTGTGAGTGGACAAAAATAAAAATAAAAGTCAAGTTCAAAAAAGTTATCAGAAAACATTTATACCCTCCGTTTTGAAAACCAATGCATGCATATCAATTTCATCTCATAAAACCATGTACGAAAACCAAAGCACATTTTTCCTTTTTCCAAAACCCGGGCCTCAGCCCCAATAAAACCATGTACGAAAACACGAAATGAGATTTCCACCTTCTCATTCATCGAACCTGCTGGATCTATCCGAGTCTTTAAACTCCCGAGTCTTTAAACTCAATCCTGGCCTTAATCATATCCGAGTCTTTAAACTCCCGAGTCTTTAAACTCAAGGCCTACGGGGGAAAATCAATATATCCGAGTCTTTAAACTCCCGAGTCTTTAAACTCAATCCGGGTCTTTAAACCCAATCCGGCCGGTCCCCCGTCACATATATCCGGGTCTTTAAACCCAATATCCAGATCCAACAAATCCAATCCAAAACCATTTAAAATAATTTTCCATTTCCATATCCAAACCCGAATCCGAAACCACTGGTCTGATGCCCTTCCGGCATCCATAACCGTCATTCCGAATCCAGACCCATAACTCATTTCCTTCTCATTTTCCGGTCCGAGTCCGCAACCTTCATTCCGTAAGCTAGCATCCGGAATAACCATTCCGAACCCAAACCCGAAATCCGCTTCAAGTCCCGAATCGAATCCCGAATCGTCACCCGGAATTCCGATTCCGAAACCTGAAATCTCATTTCCGAAAACACCTTTGAAATTGGGCCTCAAGCCTGAAAATACTTTTCAAATCCTTTACTTTCCTTAAAATTCAACCATTAAAATCAGGTTCGAATCACGATAGTTATCAAAACCTCGTAAAACGTGTAAACTGTCATTTTCCTCGAAAAACGTACAAAACCATAAACCAGTACAAACATAACTCACATCATAGAATCGAGTATAGAAATCATATAAAAACATATATGCATGCATCAAGAGTGAAAAACAAAGTCCACTCACAGACCATTTCAGCGTCGCCTCGATACGCGCGCATTTACGCCGTCTCCGGCCATTCGCTATCCTCGGCTTTCCCGAACCTGTCCAAATTCCATAACGGAGTTACTAACTACTTCACGCTACTCATACTAAAGCCCCATAATTTTCCCGAACTTCTAAGCGTACCTTACCTGGGACCCCAGACCTTCGACCTCGCGGAACTAACCTCAAACGACGTCCGATTAACCCGAAACTAATTCCAATAGACTCATCACAACACCTAGACCAAAAACCATGTTGACCATTTTCCCCAGAACTGCCGCACGCGCCTCCACGCGCCGCCCAAAGTGGCTGCGCGTGGGCCTCACGCGCCAGCTACAGTGTCACCCGCAACCTCGAGTGCACTGTGCTGAACCGGCCGCTGCAACTGGACCGGCGAGACCTGTTCTCCACCGTCCGGCCACCATTCTCCTTCCTCTCTGCACCATCCTCTTCGTCCAATCCTCCACAATCTATTCCCCTTACTCAGACGCCTCAACACAACCCCTATATCATCGTCCCTAACTCGAAGGAAGACCCGATCAATCCCCTGTTCTTCATCCCGGCCAACCAGCCGTTCCCCCGTCACGGCAACCACCGTAGACGGCTCCTAGGACATCACTGAGTCTCACCCAACTCCCCAAAACTCTCGACTCGTCCTCTAAACTCACGACTCACGGTTTGAACTTAACGGAAAAACAGAGTAACTGAACGGGGGTGAGGGATTACCTGCTGTCGATCGCCGCCGTGCACACCGTCGCACTCCCTGGAGTCCACAGAGCCATTCTAGTCTTCTCTCAGCCTGAATTAAGCCAACACACGGCACAGCCACCACCTCTGTCCCGCAACTCTCTCTGTTTTCTCTGAAATTTAGACCTCACCACCAGCACTTATCCCCCACGATTTCACTCCCAAAACCCAATTACCAGCTATTCTTCTCCTTTCTGTCACTCTCACCATTCACCAAAACCTCACACCCTCACTGAATCAACCAAGAACCTCACCGCCTCACCTCTCTGTTTCTGTTCTTCCCAAAACCAAATGCACGGTTTAAATCCACCCAAAATGTGCCCGTGTCTATTTTAGACAATCCTAGAACCCTCTGGTGGCCATCCACGTGTCACCATCCACTCCAGTCTCTCCCCAAATGGCTCCATCCCAGCCGTCCACCTGCCCATCTCTCTGCACAATTCCCCAGGTGTAAAAGACCAAAATACCCTTCTGTTTAACTCAAAATTACGGTTTTGCCACTACCTTTCTAGACCCGTATCTCACACCTCATAAGTCCGATGAATACGTGCCGCCTGTCATCGAACTCAGGACGACGAGATCTATCTAACCATCCTAGGTCAACATCTCAAAACCCGATTATACAAAAAGTCAACTATTCGCCCTATTTTACCCAAATTACGGTTATGCCCCCAACCTTCCGAACATCACAACTTCCTCCTCGGATGTCGGAATCAAGCATGCCACCTTCCTATGGGTTCGTGACGTCCTAAACTATGTCCTGGTCACCGGTCAAAGTCCACTTGACCACCCGAACTAAAAATCAACTTTTTGCCCGAACTAGGGGCAAAATCGTCATTCTAAGCCAATGACCTTATCGGGACCAACTAACCACCGATTAGCCCTGCTAATCCCACCTTAAACACTCCACTAATCCCGGCTCTCGGGACGGGTTGTTACACTTTCCCTCCATTTCTATATATTTTCTCACCCGACACCCTCACATACTGCCCATTCCAAACCATCACACCACGTTACACCTGACCTTTACTTTGAGTGCTACTGGACTGGACTGGACTGGTGAGGCGGCAGACGGCGGTGAACGGCGGCAGACGACGGCGAGGTGAGCTGTTTTTAACCCGGAAACTGTCAAAAACTCAGGGTTTGGAAACTTGAATCCCAACGTGTATGTTTGTTTCTCCAAAATTGCTGCACCTTTGACTCGTTTGACTCGGAAGGGAGTGAAATTCATTTGGGACGAGAAGTGTGATCGGAGTTTTCAAGAATTAAAGGATCGATTGACCACTGCACCTGTCCTTGCATTGCCGGATGACAGTGGAGAGTTCGTGGTCTTCAGTGACGCATCCCTACAAGGTTTGGGCTGCGTGTTGATGCAGACTGGCAAGGTTATCGCTTACGCATCCCGGCAACTAAAGACTCATGAGTTGAACTACCCTACCCATGATTTGGAGTTGGCAGCGGTGGTTCATGCTCTAAAAATCTGGAGACATTACTTATTCGACGCAACGTGCCAGATATACACCGACCACCAGAGCCTAAAGTACCTATTCACTTAGAAGGAGCTTAACATGAGGCAACGGAGATGGTTGGAGTTGCTGAAGGATTATGACTGTAAGATCGAGTACCATCCGGGTAAGGCCAATGTGGTGGCAGATGCACTCAGTAGGAAATCAGCAGGATCGGTTGCACACCTGGGGATGGTGTATCTTCCTTTGCTGGTGGAACTCCGGAAGGCGGGAGTTAGTTTGGACACAGATGAGCATGGAGCTTTGTTGGCCAGCTTCCATGTACGACCAGTGCTGATTGATCGGATCATCGAAGCACAACTTCAGGATCCGATACTCTGTATCTACATAATTGAGGTCGATGCGGATGAGCGACAGAACGGTGAGCAAGACCCGTGAGCTTGAGAAACTAGAACGGTGAGCAAGACCCGTGAGCTTGGAAAGGTAAGATCGGTGAACGATCCCACATCGCTCGGGGAGGGAAAGGTGAAGTACCTTATATGTGTGGGCACGTATCTATCTAACACAAGGCCTTTTGGGAGCTCAGTGGCTTTGTGGGGGATTGGAACCCCAAAGTTAAGCGAGTTGAGGCTGGTGCAATCCCATGATGGGTGACCTACTGGGAAGTTGCACGTGAGCTCCCGAAAACAAAACCGTGAGGGCTGGGCTCAAAGCGGACAATATTGTGTTAGATGGGTCGGGTCGTGACAGAATGGTATCAGAGCTGGACCCCGACCGGAAGTGTGCCTGCGAGGATGGTGGGCCCCAAAGGGGGTGGATTGTAAGATCCGATCTTGAAAGCAAAAACGGTGAGCAAGACCCGTGAGCTTGAGAAGAAAGAACGGTGAGCAAGACCCGTGAGCTTGGAAAGGTAAGATCGGTGAACGATCCCACATCGCTCGTGGAGGGAAAGGTGAAGTACCTTATAAGTGTGGGCACGTATCTATCTAACACAAGGCCTTTTGGGAGCTCAGTGGCTTTGGGGAGGATTGGAACCCCAAAGTTAAGCGAGTTGAGGGTGGTGCAATCCCATGATGGGTGACCTACTGGGAAGTTGCACGTGAGCTCCCGAAAACAAAACCGTGAGGGCTGGGCTCAAAGCGGACAATATTGTGTTAGATGGGCCGGGTCGTGACAGAAAGAGACTGAGAATTGAAAATTTGGATTTTGGGAGGGAAATTCGAATTGGAAGAATTGAGCCGTGAGGATCGAAATGGAGCTTGGAAGTAGCCTCCTGAGGTTGTGACGAGTTGTTTCAGATCAAGAACGAAGGAAATTGAGGCCCAATTGGCTCTGAACGGGTCTGGTAACAGGAGCAAGGTTCGAGCTTGAGTCGTGGAGTTTGAGCCTTGGATTGATGCAATTGAGATGGGGAAAGAGTTTACCTGAGTCCATTGAAGCTTCTGGTTGCATCAATTGAAGGAAAGCGGTTGAGATTGATGAACTTCGAAGTGGGAACAATACCCAGATGTTCTTCGATCAGCCTTGATTTGAAGGTTTAAGGTATGGTTTTGTGTAATTAACGATACAGATCTCTAATTAGACTTATAACGAAGCTGTGTGAATGTTCAATTGTTGAAATTGGTATCGATTTGACAGACATTGAATCGGGTCTGTTCGCGGGCAAAAGGACCCGTTTTACAGACAAACGGGTGAGGACGATGGTTATTGTAGCAGGCGCGTGGGTTTCACGAGCAGCCACTCACGGCGGCGCGCGAGGGCGCGTACGGCCTAGTTTCAAGGTGAGGTCAACATGACTTTGAATCCTCTCATTGTAACGAACATTTTGACGCTGGTTTCGAGGAAATCGGATATCGTTTCGATAATGTTCCGCATATCCAAAACTTTGTTTTACGTTTAAAATACGTATTTAAATTACGGAAAAAAATTGGGAAAAATTATATGAAGTATTTTGAGATGTTAGTAACCCTCTATAATGATTTTGGACAGAATTTGTGATTTCCAGAATTTACGGAAAAACTTGCAGCTCGAAAACGGACCGTTTTTGACGGTGTGTGTGAGTGGACTTTGTTTTCTAACTGTGATGCATGCATATATGCTTTTAAATGCTTTATTATATGATTTTATATGCTTTGGCATGATTGATGTTTCAATCCGGTGATTTCTCGATTTTATGATTATTATATTATATTTTGGCACGATTTTCGAGAAATTGTGAACTTGATGTTTTTGGGCTAGGCCCGGATTGAAAAATGATGTTTTGACTCGGGTTATGAGTCAGGGAATTAAAAATGATATTTGGACTCGGATTATGAGTCAGCGATTGCTTTTATGGATTTACGTGATCGTGGCAACTCGGGTTTACGGTTGCACGGATTTGCGTGAAAATGATATTTTGGGCTTGAGACCCAATGGAATTGTGATTTTGATTGGAATTGTATTTCCATGTGATTACATGATGATATTGATGATTTTCGGATTTATAAAGTAAATCGGGACTTGGGGCTGAGACCCTGTATTGAAAATGATTTGGTTTTCAAGCGCAACTGTTTTCACTGGTTTTTGTGATGATGATATGTTGCGGATAATTAGGGCTTTCGGGTGGAAATTTGTTTTTCCCCGGAGTGCACCCTGGAGACAACGCTCGCCTTCGGGATGGAAGTGTTTACCCCGAAGAGGTCACGTAGCACGGTCTTTGTCGTGCAGCCGAGGGAGGCTCGACTCAGACCAGAGTGCTGGATTATATATGGCTCGTTAAATGATGTGTTCACGAGATCCGGATTGCCGGCTGGTGATGTGTTCACAGCGGCAGATGCTCGGATTTTGAGCGGTCCTTGACCCTAATGATTTGCACGCGTTGCAGGGATAAACGTGACTCTAAGCAACAGGTTATGGAAATAAGTCCCGTGGTTTTATGGAAACTGATTTTGAGGAAACCGTGGTTTTATGGAAAATGATTTAAGGAAAACGTGAATTTATTGAGATTCAAATTGATTTAATGAAAATGAGTTTTAAAGAAAATGTGGACATGGAATTTAGAAACATATTGTTTGTGTTTACGTACCGGTTTTGAGTACGGGTTTTTGGTCTTTGTGGCCAGGTGATGGTGTTCACATGTTTTGGCCTGAGAGCCGGGATTTGATGTTTTATAACTTGAACTGATTTGGTAAACATGAGTTTTACGGACCTTGGGAAAATATGTTTAGATTTTATCGGTCCACTGTTCATACTTGAATGATTTCATACTATTACTCATGTTTTATGATATGCATGCACGTTTGTGAAAACTGGAGGGTAAGATTGTATTTTGGCAAATGTTTTTATACGAGGTAATTTTTGTCTACTCACACCTTTTCTGTTTTATTAACCCTTCACGTCGTGGCGCGTTGATCGAGGCTATTCTAGAGGTGGAGGTATGAGTGGGCACATGCGCAAATATCCCTTGTCTAGTAGGTGCTGAAGGGTAGTTTCGGATCTTCAGTTGACCTGTCAGACGGGAGCAGGACCGGGCACGGTTATCTATGTCCTTCGGGGACGGGTCCTGTCAGTTAATGGTTAAGTCTATATACAGATTAATTAATGTGATTTAATATGATTAAGTGTACAACAATGCAACCAAATTCCACTAAGAGGCTTCTTAATATGACATGTGTCACTAACTGAATGAAAGTGACTTGAATCAGCACCTGAAACCATATAATAGTAATCCTATTCACCGTTTAATTAAAGCCCACAAAATTACCATTTTACCCTTGAGGTCACAAATGACCATTTTGCCCCTGAACTTCCCAGACCTATAACTGTAACGACCCGTCCCGAATTCCTAGATTAGATTAGTGACTAATCAGGATTAGTGAGGTTAATCCGTGATTAGTTGGGCGAAATCGGACGAACGATGCGAAATGACCGTTTTGCCCCTAGTCGTGGTAAAATGTTGACTTTTCATTCAGGCGGTCAAACGGACTTTGACCGATGACCGTGACGTAGTTCGTGACGTCACGAGTTCGTAGACAGGTGACACGTTCAATTCCGACGTTCGTAGTAGAAGTTATGACGTTGGGAAGTTTAGGGGCATTTTGGTAATTTTGGTTAAAAGGCAAAATAGTTGACTTTTTGACCGGGATGTCCGATGGCCGAGGACTATTACGTAGATAAGGATGATACGAATCCATAGACAGGCGGCAGGCTGAAATCGGACTTCGAACGGGAGAGTTATAGGTCACGGAAGTTCGATTTCACTATGCACGTAATTCGAGGCGGGGATGATTTGACGAAATCTGATTAGGCAGATATTTTTAGGGATTAAAATGGGACCAAACGGACCCCGAATCAGTCCGAAAACCCGAGAAAACCGTGCGGTGAACAGTGCCTGTGAATAGTAATTGGTTCAGTTCTGAGGAGGATGACGATGAACAGTGTTTTTGACTTTCTACTGGGTCGTGAGGGCCCCTGGACCATAATTTTGGAAAGTGTTTAACACGAGAAATCTTCTATTCAATGTAACGAAGATTTTAGGATTGGTCTCGTATTAATCGGATATCGTTTCGATAGTTTTCGGGGTGTCGGAAGGTTTAGGGTCGGTTTAAAAATAGTTAAAAGTTCGGGAAAGTTACGGGGCTTTGATGGGAGGTTAATTAAGTAGTTATTAAACTTCTATTAAAATTTGGACAGGTTTGGGAGTCCCGGTGACAGTGATCGGCCTCGGGAGAGCCTATGGCACGCAAATCGAGGCGGCAGCTCGGACGGTCTGTGAGTGGACCTTGTTTTCTAAATTGGTGCATGCATAAATGTTTATTATATGTTTTAAATACTTGTTTGTGATGCCATGAGTGCATTTGGATGTGTGGTTACGTATAGGCACATATTTCGAGGTTTCGGCCCTATATTGTGCCTATACGGGGCTGTATGTCTTTACTGGTCTAAATGAAATGGTTTTGGATTTCCAAATGGATTATGAATATGATTTTATGATGTTGATTTGGATGATTGTGAATTATATGGTTTCACGCATTACGAGGCAATTTACGTGCTTGCACGTAAATCGAGGTTTTCCGGTTTTACTCTGATTTTCCGTACTTGTGGTTTTGGATATGATTTAATGAAATGGTTTTGGAATTGAAAAGGTAAACTCGGGTTCGAAACCCATTTGATTTACGAAATCGGGCACGAGGCCCTGTTGGTTTACGAATCGGACATGAGGTCCAGTTTGTATGTGGTTTCGGGCTTAGGGCCCAGCTATGTGTTACAAATGGTTTTTATGGTTCATGACGGTTTATGGGGACCGGCATGAACCCTTGAAATGGAATTACGGGTCATGACGGTTTATGGGAACCGGCATGAACCCATGAAAGGTTTTATGGTTCATGACGGCTTATGAGGGGCCGGGCATGAATCCTGGAAAGATTTAAAGAATGATTTCAAAAGGTTTTTCATATTCCATCCTTTATATATGATTGTCTCCTCCGGGGAGGGTCGTTGGCCTGGGTGGACCCCGGAGTTGTCACGGAGCACTGACTGAGTGGAGTCGCCCCCTAGTTGGGTTCCTTACTCTCAGGATGGGCATGGTTCGTTACCTCCAGGGAGGGTCATAGATCTACGGACTTTGACCTGGGTGGACCCTGGAGAGACTTGGGTTGAGACCCCGGTTAGCACACGTGTAGCTCTATTTTACCGTGACAGGTTCTGGATATGAATATAAGGGATAAACATGATTTAAATTGGTTTGGTAAATTATGTTTTATGATGATAAATGGTTTTGGGTTGAGATCCCACATATGTTTACTATGTTATGGTTTTCTGTAAATGGTTTTGGGCAGGTGCCCGTAGAACTTGTATTTATAGAATTTGGGGATGAGACCCTAATTATGGATGTTTTAACATATGTGTTTGAATAAAGGGTTTTACTATGCATGCATGCTTTTTAGTGGAGGGTATAAAGGTCTTTGAGGAAATGTTTTTATAAACTCTTTATTTTTGTCCACTCACAGTCTTTCTATTTTTAATACCTTTCAGGTTGACAGCGGATGTGGACTGTAGCAGAGATCGAGATATCACATGCCTCCTCCGGATCCTGGCGTACTCTGATAGCCCGGGAGGGCAAAGGTCGGAAATATCCCTTGTCTGACACTTCGTGTCAGACGGGAGCAGGGTCATCCCGCGTTAATCCAGGGGGGATTGGGATGGGTCCTGTCAATAACTTTTTCATACGAGCTCCGTTTTCGACGTGCCACCTGTCTACGGATTCAGCGTCTCAGGGCCTATACAACGGTCCTCAAAAAATGTACAAAAAGTATTCCAAACAAAAGTCAACTTGTAGCCATATTCCTCCAAGGGTAAAAACGTCATTTTACACATGATTTAATATTTTCATTTTTGTGGATTTTTGGGGCATTACACAAGAGACCCTATTGACGAACCGTAGTTCAGAGTCGTGGTCATGACGGGTGCTATGTGCACGGCGACAGACGACGTGACGCTCGCCTCCAGATTGGGATGCGTTCTTTCCGGAGAGGTCACGATGCACGTCCCGTTGTCGAGCAGCCACTGGAGGCTCGACTTCGGAGTGCTGACGGTGTAGAGGATAGATCGGCGACGTGTGCACCATGGTCCCGAGATGGTCGCGGCAGTGATGTGTTCACGGCGACATACCAGGAATGAGAGTGGTCCTGGATTGATGGTTGCACGCATCGCTACGATCGGGATCGTGACTGACCATGAGATATCGGGCTCGATGCCCAGTTGATTTGAGTTCGGGCTCGAGGCCCAATTATTATGAAATCAGGCTAGAGACCCTGTTGAGTTTTATGTTCGGGCTGGAGGCCCAATTGCTTTGTGTTATCGGGCGTGAGTCCCGCTTTATGGGTTTTGATATACTGGTATGTATATACCCTCCTTATGAAATGATTGATTGGTCTCCTCCAGCGTCGACCTGGAGAGTCACGATCCACAGACCGTAATGGGTATCCCCATAGGGATCCCGTTCCAGGAGTGGAGGTTACTTATTATGTTGTGGTCCCGGACCAGATTCTGGAGCGATATGTGGACTAGATCGAGAGAGAGAGCTCGGACTAGATCCAGAGATTGAGCCTCCCAGAAGGAGATTCCTGGGAGAAGACTCGGAGTGAAACCCCGAGTAGTGTGCACACTAGTATAGATATGATATCATGACTATATCGGGGATGTGTTCCCTAGGGGCTGTGTGCCCCGAGATGGCATCTTCTCCGGAAGTGCCTAGGATGGGTTATATATGTATATATGTATATGGGGACGAGTTTTCACTGAGATGGCGTTAGGCGGAGACCCTCGCGTATTGGTTTGGGGCTGAGACCCATATGTGATGATTTTGGGACGAGTTCCCACGTGTTTTGGTTTGGTGTCAAGTCATGATTCATGCATCTTTTTGATGTCATCTAATGCTCATTTACTTGTCTTTTGTGTGATTTAATTGTCATCCGTAGTAGAAAATGATCAATCTTGTGAAGTGTGTGAAGAATTAGAAAAGTTCTTAAAAGCATGGAAATAAAGAAAGAAGGAGTCTTGAAGCCTCAAGCACACAAAGGTGGGCCTTGTCATCCGAAAATAGAAGTCTTTAATGCCAAGGTTGTTCCTTGCCACATAAGAAAGGTCTGAGCATTCCAGAAAAGGAAAGTGCCACATAAGGAAGGTCTGAGCATTCCAGAAGAAGAAAGTGACGTCCAAGGAAGTCTTGAGAAGGCCCAAGAACGCACCTTGCTCCATTAGGGAAGTCCAAGACATCAGGAATCTCCATTGCCACACATCACAAGGCGGATTTCAGCAAAGATTACTTTAGAGTCGTGCTCGCAAATTTGTAATTTTGGATTATATCCCTTGTCTGACATTCGTTTAATTCGGATTTTATGTATGACTTTAATTTGGTTATTTATGCTTTTAAATGTTTTGAGGTTAAAATTGGTATGAATTATTGGGTGTCAGACGGGAGCAGGGCACGTCCCCTTGTGGTCCCTGTGGGATCGGGGCGGGTCCTGTCAAGTTCTATCAAGAAATGAACATTCATAGTGTTGAGGATATCGAGATAGTATGTTGTGTCTTCCAAGTGCACAAGAGTTGATAGTATAGTGGTGCACAAGTAAGGATGTCGAACCCACAGGGACAGAGTAGACTTAAGCAGAAACTAGCCTTAACCTATTCTATGTGAATGCAACTTAAATAAGTTCAATATGAAGTTCAGGTCTTTGATTTGGTTTGAATTAGTAACTGATTTTCTGTTGAGAGAAGCACGCAGAGAATATACTAAATAAGGACAAGGATATCCACATGGGCTGACATTCAAAAGAAATTCCAAGAGAAGTACTTTTCTACAAACAAGACGGATATGTTGAGGGAGCGAATCATGACATTCACACAACAAGTTGATGAGTCGTTCTCAGAGGCATGGGAACGATACAATGGGTTACTTCTCCAATGCCCCCATCATGGAATTCCTTTAAACTTACAAATGCGTATTTTTTTATAAAGGACTAACCCTCTCAAGCAAGAACATTGTTACAAACTTTGCAGGGGGTTCCATGAAGAACAAGACTCCTGAACAGACTTGTACTCTCTTCGAACAGATTGCCATGGAAACTCAACACATGGACACCAGAGGTAAGCAAGCTGGAATTTATGAGATTAGTGGTTCTAACGATGCTAAACTTGGTGCTCAGATATCGATGCTAGCAAAGAAGTTGGATGCATTAGTTGCTACCCAACCAAGGTCTAACATGAAGGAATCATATGGGGTATGTGAAGCCTTTGATCATACTACATTTGACAACCCTACGGGATCCACCTATCCAGAAATTGGACAAGAACATGTCAATTTCACAAACTCCTATAATCAGAGGGCAAGGAATGACCCATTCTCCAACACATACAATCCCGGCTGGAGGAATCATCCCAATCTTTCATGGAGCAACAACAACAATATTCAGAATCAGGCCAGTTCCTCTTTCCAACTGAAAGCCAACAATTCACTCGAGGACACTGTGCAGCTGCTTGCCCAGAATACTTTGAAATTCCAACAATCAACAAGTCGCATGCTTCAAAACCATTCTGCAGGTCTAAATAAGATGGAGACTCAACTAGGGCAGATTGCAAAAGCTCTTAATCAAAGGGAACATGGAAATTTGCCAAGCCAACCACTTGTGATTCAAAAGAATCAAGAGCAAGCTAAAGCAATTACAATGCTTAGGAGTGGTAAGATGGTTGATAAGTGTTAAAAATGATGATTCTAACTCCAAATCTGAAATGAATGCAAGGGCTACTGACGAGAAGAACATGAGAGAACAAACGGAGAGGGAGCAGCAACCAAAGAATTTGAGTCATGCAAGCTCAGACCAACTTGATCAGCCACTTCACAAGGCTGAAAAGCCTTATTTACCACCAATTCCTTTCCCTGGAAGACTTGCTAAAAGCAAGCAAGATAAGTCTTTTAAAGAAATATATGATCTGTTAAGTAAAGTGAACATTAATTTGCCTTTGCTTGATGTGATTAGGAACATGCCTGCATATGGGAAGTTTTTCAAGGAGCTGAGTAGCCATAAGAGAAAATATGGACCTAATGAGAAGGTTGTGGTGAGTGAAAATGTTAGTGCTGTGCTACAAAGGAAACTACCACCAAAATTGAAAGATCCAAGCAGCTTCTGCATTAACATCACCGTTGGAGACAGAATCATTGAGAAGGCCATGCTTGACTTGGGGGGCAAGCATTAATCTGATGCCATACTCAGTGTACTTACAATTAGGTTTGGGGGAGCTAAAGAAGACCACCATCTCACTTCAACTTGCTGATCGTTCAGTCAAGTATCCTAGAGATCTAGAGGATATCCTAGTTCAAGTTGATAAACTAATCTTGCCTGCTGATTTTGTAGTTCTCGATATGGACGAGGTTCCCGTACATGACCGTGACCTACCAATCTTGCTTGGAAGACCATTCATCGCGACAGCAAAGACTATAATTGATGTACATAATGGACTGCTCACTATGACTGTACTAGGCGAAACCGTTCATTTTAAAGTGTTTGAATCTCTAACTTATCCTTCGACTACATTGGATTGTTTATATGTTGATAAGTTGGATTCTTTGGTGGTTTCTAAATTTTTGCAGACCCAATCTAGTGATACATTAGAAGTGGCGTTAACTCACCCGCAAGATGAATTTGAAGTGGAATATTCATTAATGGAAGAGGTTGCTACTCTAGAAGTTTTGAACTCATACCCATCCTCCGTGACACCTTCCATTGAACCACTTTTACCCTTTGCTTGCTAAGGATTCTGATTTTAAGTTTAATGAGCAGTGTGTGAATGCTTTTGAGATCCTAAAACGTGAACTAACATCTACCCCTATTATCATGGCTCCTGACTGGTCTTTGCCATTTGAATTAATGTGTGATGCGTCTGACTATGCTATAGGTTCAGTTTTGGGGCAACGTGTTCATAAGTTACCTCATGTGATCTACTATGCTAGTAGAACCTTGAATGATGCTCAACTCAACTACTCAACGACAGAGAAGGAGTTTTTAGCAGTTGTCTTTGCCTTAGAAAAAGCATCCTCAGGTTCAGCCATGAATTTGCATGCGGAGGACACTTTGGTGCCAAGAAAACAGCGCTTAAGGTTCTTCAATCTGGATTCTTTTGGCCTTCTTTATTTAAAGATGCTTTTAATTTTTGTTCTAAGTGTGATAGATGTCAAAGGATGGGGAACATAAGTAGCAGGAACCAGATGCCATTGACTAACATCTTGGTAGTTGAACTCTTTGATGTGTGGGGAATCGATTTTATGGGTCCTTTTCCATCTTCATGTGGCTATACATACATTCTCGTGGCAGTAGATTATGTATCAAAATGGGTCGAAGCAGCAGCTACGAGGACTAATGATCACAAGGTGGTTCTGAATTTCCTCAAGGATAAGATTTTCACTTGGTTTGGGACTCCAAGGGCGATTATAAGTGATGGTGGCAGTCACTTTCGTAACCGTCCATTTGATGCTTTAATGAAAAAGTACAACATCAGTCATAGAGTTGCAACTCCGTACCATCCACAGACTTCTGGACAAGTTGAGATAAGCAATAGGGAGATTATGCACATATTGATGAAGACTGTGTCCCCTACTTGGAAGGATTGGTCCTTACGCCTCAATGATGCTCTTTGGGCTTACCGGACAGCATATAAAACTCCAATTGGAATGAGTCCCTATAGGTTGGTTTTCGGAAAGGCATGTCATTTTCCTATGGAGCTTGAGAACCGTGCATTCTGGGCCATCAAGAAGTTCAATTTCGATTTAAAAGAAGCTGGGACAGCAAGGAAACTTCAACTGAATGAGCTTGAGGAATTGAGAAATGACGCTTATGAAAATGCCCGAATTTACAAGGAGAGAACCAAGCTTTATCATGATAAAGCGATCCTGAGAAAGGTATTCACTCCTAACCAGAAAGTTCTTTTATTTTAACTCACGGTTGAAACTTTTTCCAGGAAAGTTGAAGTCTAGATGGCTCGGTCCTTTCAAAGTGATTCACGTATTCCCTCATGGAGCCGTTGAAATTGAGAATGAGAAGAATGGGGATTGATTCAAAGTTAACGGGCAGCAACTTAAACCCTATTTGGAGGATAATCTAGATCTGTCCCACTATGATGTCGCCTTGGTCGAGATTTCAGCGACTTAGTCAAGGCTACCACGTCTTGCCCAGACGTTAAATACAGCGCTTCTAGGAGGCAACCTAGCATTGGTTTGTGATTTCTTTCATTCTCTTGTTTCTACTGTTCTGCACTCTCTAAACCTCAACTCTGTTTTAGTCTTCTCATTGCATATTTCTTATCACATTGAGGACAATGTTTAGTTTAGGTTCGGGGGTGTGGATTGAAAAATTGGAATATTGAAACAAGTAGGGTGGGGGTTATACATGGCCTGATTTTTTTTAGTATGTGTAGTTAGTTTAAGTTTTTGCTAGTGATACGTGTTTTAACTTGTTAATGAGAGTCTACATGCTGAGTTAACGATCTTTGTTCTACTAGGAGTTTTTGCCATAACCAGTTTGAATCACACCTTGCACTTCACAATGCCATGTTTCAAGTGACTAAGTGAACAAAACAACTGAATTTGAGTGAACTTCAGAAAATTAGTGGAGACTACCTTGTGAGATTGTTGAGCTTTATTGCCATTCTTTTAGAGTGATATACATTGTTTCTACTCTTAAACACTCTTTGATTTTGTTCTTTTATGATGATCTCATTCCATTACATTTGCATTGAATTTTAAAGAACTGATATCATATAGATGCTCTTGATTTGAGGTGTGGTTTTCCATAAGAAGTGATGTAGGCTATGTGTGAATAAACCTCTAAAGGCCTTGTCCTACCTTGTTGTGTGCTCCCTAAGCCATTTTGAAGCTAAACACTCAATAATCGTTAATGATCCTGCTCCCGTCTGACTATGATTTTAAAATACCAAAAGTAGTCCGCATAATATATATATAAATACATAATATAACACAACCAACAACACACATAGTCAGACCAGGGATAGGTACGTCTTTAGGACCGTTGACTATCTCAGTCGTCAACCGGTTTACAGAGCATAAGAAATATTTGCAAACAAGGATTAAAGTCCTACGCGGTCAGAACTCGAGTACGCAACGGTTTGTTTATTCTTCTGCCTCAATACGAGCCTCAGTACCTGTGCACGGGCCTGGAGGGTACAAAAAACAGTAAAGGTGTGAGTGGACAAAAATAAAGGTTTAGAAATATATTTATCAAAATTGTCTTACTCTCCAGTTTTCACAAACACGTATGCATATCATATAAAACATGAGTTCTATTAATCAAAGGTAAACGAAAACAGTTAATTTAATTCAAAATCAATCATGATACCACCATCCTCAACATCCAATATTAATATTCAATAACCCGTCACGATATCAATGCAACGCGTGCAACTCGGGTGTCTCACGTCCGAGTACCTCCCTAGGATCAACGACGTCTGGGGTGATATCATCTCCAGGATCAACGACGTCTGGAGGATATCAATATAAACTCACACTCCTGAGATTGAGCCTCCCCTCGGAGCTACTTATCTCCAGGCAGTGGATCGTGACTACTCCAGGATCTACGACGTCTGGAGGAGACCATCAAATCACCGAGGATGATACCACTAATCAAGAATCTAATTTCAAAACTATTTAAATCTCAAAATCAAATCAATAGTTCAACTGGGTCTCTGCCCGAAATATAGCATTTCCACAGCACAAGTAAATTCCATAAATTCTTGTCTAACAGATCATTTATAATTCAATTTCTTCAATTAAATCATGTAATTTAGTTTCAGAGTCAAAATCCATCTCAAATCTTAGGCCATCGCCCAAAATCACAATTTTATGATTTTCTCGAAATTCGTGCCCAAAAGCAATATAAAATAATATAATATTCCAAAATCCGGAAATCACCATATCACATCATTAATCATAGCAAATCAATTTAAATCATATCATAAATATTTAAAAGCAGTTAAAACATATATGCATGCATTTAGGGTAGAAAACAAAAGCCCACTCACACACCGTCCAGATTGCTCGGATTCGAGCTGTTCGTTCTCGTCCGGTGTCCCGAGAATATTTTGGCCTGTCAAACATGTAATATAGGGTTACTAGAGTATCGTATAATCTTCAGTACGAATTTCCGAATCGTCGGAATAAAATAATATTATTTAAAACGTAACCTATACGCTTCGGATACGTAAAACTATCCTCAATTTATCTCCGATTGACCCGAAACTAACGTCAATAGGTCCGTATCATCGAGAACATTAAAAAGTATGTTGGACCCTCCTTCAGATTCCAGGTCACGCGCCCTCACGCGCCGCCGCAAGCGGCTGCGCGTGACAGCCACGCGTCGTGAACAGTGGCTGCTACAGTGTCTCTCTCTCTCGCCCGTTTCTCTGGTATTCGGGTCTGCGACCCGCGATCAGACCCGACTCGTTTTCCCTTGATCCTAACTCAATTCCTTCCGTTCTTTCACTCATTATCCTAAATTCAATCTGACATACAGTTCTATAACTTTAATTCAATCGATTAAGCCATAAATCATCTCGACTCAAGATGAACACCCGTCGGGTTTGAGTTCGGGTCCCAGCCAAAACTCACCTGTTTCCTTCAATTGTTCACACCAGAAGCATCATAGGATTATAATGAACACGAAATCAAGATCAATTTCATGAAATTTTACCTCGAAGTAACTCGACTCAAGCTCGATTTTTCCAAACAGTTGCAGCGTCTGATCGTCACAATTTCACCTCCAATTTTTGTTCCAATTGATTGGGTTCGAGTCGTTTAGCTCCCAGGAAGCTAAATCTCACCTCAATTGCGATCGAATTCGTCTCAAAAGTCGAAATCAAATTTGGGTCCTTCAATGGTGGTTTCGGGTATTCCAGTACAGGTTTCCCCTGGATTTTGTTCGGTTTCCTTTCGGTTTTTCTCTCCAAATTGTCCCTAATCTCTTACTCAATTACACTTGACTCCACTGCAATCGATCAAGGTGAATATAGGATGCTCTCTGTATTGTGTTTGAAGGTTTGGTCGTGTACGATTACTGTTCATCAGTTAACAATCTTCAATTAACTAATTAATTTAACTCCTTAAGTGCCACTAATCATCCCTAAGAAGTGACATTTGTCACTTGATGCATTACATGAGTCATTTAATGGCATGAATCAGCAAGTCAAGTGAAGTTATAATTATCCTTCCACCGTCCAAGTATAATCCACCCAAAATTACCATTTTACCCTTGTGGCCACAAATGACCATTTTGCCCCTGAACTTCCCAGACCTATAACTTTTTCATACGAGCTCCGTTTTCGACGTGTCACCTGTCTACGGATTCAGCGTTCCGAGACCTACACAATGGCACAAGAAAAATGTACAAACGGTATACCTAACAAAAAGTCAACTTTTAGCCATGTCCCTCCAGGGGTAAAAACGTCATTTTCACATTATTTTAATATTTTACAATTTTTGGATTTTTCGGGGCGTTACACAACACAGGAGCCGATGTCAACCGCCTCTTAAACTCCTAGAAACTCTGCTCACCGTTCTCATCCCAATCAAACCGAACTCCCTTCCAGTCAACCATGTCAACGGAGCAGCAAGAATAGAAAAACCCTCAATAAAGTGCCGGTAATAGCCTTCTAAACCCAGAAAACTCCTAATCTCTGTCACCGTCTTGGGCTGTTCCCAATTTGCTACCTCCTCAACCTTCTGAGGATCTACTCTGATGCCCTTGGCTGAAATCACATGACCTAGAAATCCGACACTGGTAAACCAAAATTGGCACTTGCTCAACTTCGCATACAACTGGTGCTCTCTCAGGGTCTTAAGCACTATCCTCAAATGCTTCTCGTGCGCCTTCGTACTCTTCGAATATACCAAGATGTCATCAATAAAAACAATCACAAAACGATCCAAGTACGACCGAAACACTCGGTTCATGAGATCCATAAAAGCTGCTGGGGCGTTAGTCAATCCAAAAGGCATCACAACAAACTCATAGTGACCGTACCTGGGCCGAAAGGCTGTTTTGGGTACATCCTCCTCTTTAACCCGTAGCTGATGATTTCCGGAGCGAAGATCAATTTTTGAAAAGTACTGTGCTCCCTTCAACTGGTCGAACAAGTCATCAATCCGGGGTAGGGGATACTTATTCCGAATGGTTACCTTATTCAACTGTCTGTAGTCAACACACAATCTCAAACCTCCATCCTTTTTCTTGACAAACAGTACGGGCGCTCCCCAAGGTGACACAGATTGACAGGACCCGTCCAAACTGGACCTCGACACTCATGCCCGGTGCTGCTTCCGTCTGACAAGTCAACTGAAATCCCGAAACAATCCTTCAGAACCTATCAGACCAGGGATTATCACCGCTTATGCCTCCGCCTCTCGGCTAGCCCCGAACGTCGTGTCACGGCCTGGAGGGTCATCAAAAACAGAAAAGTGTGAGTGGACAAAAATATATTCGTTAAAATACGTTTGAAACAGACATCATTTACCCTCCAGTTTATCAAACCTGCATGCATAGGGAAAAACATATGAAACACAACCACTAGCATTCCAGCCAAACCACATAACAAGTCAAATTCCTGGCTCTCAGGCCAAACATACGAAAACATAATCACCTGGCCATACAGACCAGAACTCATACTCAATACCAGTACGTAATCACAATCAACATCAAACAATACAACCACAAGTGCACAATCCATTAGTCAATTAATTAATCAATCAATCCGCACTATTCACAAGTGCACAAACCATAACACTATCACATCTGCACTACGCGTAGGCCAACCTCGGGAACTGCACTCAGGCACCATCCGAGTCATATCTATCATGTCTGGGAACTGCACACGCATCCTCTAGACGTCTCATACCTGGGAACTGCACTCACGCAACATCCGAGTGACGTCTAGGCACTGCACTCGCATCATCCAGCATGATCCAGTATCCACAAGCACAATCACAATCCATATCACAACACATATCAATCATATCTATGACCTCAAATCAAGTCATAAGCATTCCCGACAGAGTTTCAGGCTCAAATACCAATTATACGTAAATCCGTGAAATCACAATGAAAACATTAAAATAATCCAGAAATCATCCTTGACTTGCCAATTCATCAAAATACTCTTTTGGAAACCTTTTTGACTCCGGGCCTAGCCCAAAATACCATTTGCACATTTCCTCGAAAAACGTGTCCGAAAGACCGATTAAAATATTCATTAAATCACACATAAGCATGCCACATCATCAAGACATCATTGCAAGTCAAATCATGCAATCAATCATGTAAAACATCTAACTATGCGTGCATATCAATTTAGAAAACAAACGTCCACTCACACACCGTCCAAACCGCTCGCTTCTTGAGCTGCACGCGTTTCCGTAATTTCCGACACTTGCCAGGAATCTCGCATCCTGTCCAAAATCATTATGTAGGTTTACTAACAAGTCAATTCCCCATAATTTTCCGGGATTTAAATCTTATTTTAAGATATAACATAAACCGTCGGACCCTCGAAACATTATCGAGACGGTGTTCGATCGACTCGAAACCAATTTTAAAATGTCCGTTACATTACATAGAGTAAAACACCTGTTGAAACCTTCCTCAGAAAACCTACCACGCGCCCTCACGCGCCGTGCTACAGTACCTGCACAGTCGTCCCTGTCACCCGTTTACCTGGTAAACGGAGCTTATGACCCGCGATGCAACCCGATTCATTCCTAGCCAATTCGACATCATTTCCTTCAATTAAATCATCTATTAGTATCATTAAGGTCTTAATTTCGGGCCTGTTACCTCAATTTGATGAAACCATGCCCTAAAGCCCACGACTCAACATCGAAACCCGACGGGTTCTAAATCGGGTTCTACCCAAAATCGACCTATATCATTCAATTGTTTACACCAGAAGCCTCTAACCGTCATGCTAAACACGAAATCGAAATCAATTTCAAGACTCATTACCTCCAAGTAATCGAACTCAAGCTCCAAATTTTCAAACAATCACAGAGTCCGTTCGTCGTCAATTCACCCTCAATTGATCACCCAATCAACCTGGTTCGAGTTGTTTAACTCTCAGGAAGTTAAATAGCTACTCTATTTCACTCGACACGGTTTAAAAACCCAAAATCGATTTTGTGTTCTTCAATGGGTTTTTGAGTTTCTGTGTTTAGGTTTTAGGAGGGTTCAAAGTTCATCACCTTCCCATTCTGTTCTATAATTCTTCACGAATTTAACCTCAGTGACAGCCAATTCTCACGTTTTGGTTACCGGGAAGGATTGATCAAACATGAAGAAGATTTTTGTGTGTTCTCTGTTCTCTATATGCTAAATTATTCAAATACTAATCCCTTCAATTCATTTAATTAATCAAGTGCCACTAATTCCATGTATACAAGTGACATGTGTCACTTCAGGATACCTTGAGTCACCAATTACATTGACTCATCAAAATGGCTGAATTATCAAAACGTAGCCGAACCAAAATTACCATTTTACCTCTACCGTTAAAATTACCAAACTGCCCCTCATAGTTCTAGATTCGTAACTTTTTCGTTCGGACACCGATTGACGTCTGCCGCCTGTCTACGGATTCAGCGTTCCGGGACCTATCCAACGGTCTTCCTGGAAAGTCTAAAGTCAATAAATGGCCCCTGTTGACCCATTTACCAAATTACCCTCAAACTTCCGCACGTCATAACTTTTTCCTCGAATGTCGGAATCGTTCGTGCCACCTGTCTATGAACTCGTGACGACCCGAACTACATCACAGTCATCGGTCAAAGTCCATTTGACCACTTGAATAAAAAGTCAACCGTTCGCCCAATTCCAGGGGCAAAATCGTCCTTTTTTCCAATTTTCGCTTTTCAAAGTTTTAGGGCGTTACCCAGATGCAGTACTCCGCCCAGGTTCTGCTGTACCTCGACCTGCTCCACCCTCCTGGGCTAACAACGGGCACTCTCTCCGAAAGTGGCCACGCTCTCCACAATAATACTAGACATCTCTACCGGCTCCACCAGTCTGTCTCCCAGTAGAAGCAACAGAAGTCGCACTCGCCTGAGGAGTCGGCTGTGCTCTAGCTCCTCGAAATCCGAAGCCCTGAAAACTGCCTGGTCTGCCAAACCGGGCTCCACCAGCCGATGAAGTACCACCATAGTTGCCCCGCTTTGGGGTCCTCTAACTCGACGCTCCAGGAAAAGAATGCTCACGGCGTCGCACACTGCCCGAGTACTGTGGCCGGGCAGGCAAACTGGCCTCCACTCGCACAGCAGCGTCTGACAACTCCCTGAAAGTAGCAAATGAGCCGGCTGTCACAATGGCTCTAATCTCTCCTCGAAGACCCAACTCAAACCGACGACACTTCTCAGCCTCTGTAGCTACAAATGCAGGAGCAAATCGGGACAACATCTGGAACCTCTGCTCATACTCGGCTACTGTCATGCTCCCATGTTTTAACTGAAGGAACTCCGCCTCTTTGGCATCCCGAAAAGAGGGAGGATAATACTGATCCAAGAACCGCTCCCGGAAAGTCTCCCAAGTCACGGTATGAGCGTCCCAACCTGACAACTCCAGCGTATACCACCACTCATACGCTGCGCCTTCTAGCAAAAAGGTAGCCAACAACACACGATCTCCTGGAGGACAATACATCACCCCGAAAATCCGCTCAAGCCGGGTGATCCATCGGTGGGCTTCCTCTGGATCTGCCCCACCACTGAACGTAGTAGCCCCGAGCCGCTGGGCTCGCTCAATCGACGCACTCTCTGCTTCTTCAGGTCGTGGAGGGGTTCACGTCGCGGAGGCATGGTCGATCGTACGCTGAAAGAGGCATAGAGTTAGTAAAACAACCTAAAAACGACCTCGTTCCGACAAAAACCGACAAACCTATGCTCTGATACCAATTGTCAGGACCCATCCTAAATATCACCTCGATACCTGGGACAAACCCTGCTCCCATCTGACAATCACACTTAAAGTACCAAAAGAACCTCAAAATAACCATAAGCATAACTATCAGACAAGGGAGTAAACATAATACAATCCTAACACAGAGCATAGTTTATACAAAACAGGCACAAAATCCTACTATGCTAATCTCGCAACGGAAGAACGTCGTAAGCTCTATGCCTCGATCCCTGCCTCAACGTTCACCCCAGCGCTATCACCACGACCTGGAGGGTAAGTTAAAATAAAAAAGTGTGAGTGGACTAAAAGAAATAAGAGTTTCAAACACGATTTAGAAATCAACAAGGATTAAGAAAAACAATAAGATTTTACCCTCCGTTTTAAAATAAAGTAGCATGCCTAACGAAGTATCAGAAAACCACAATATAAAACAGTATAACAAGATCATATCATAAAACCAAATCCACCAATTCCAAAGTCCGATCAAACTTGCTGGGTCTATCCGAGTCTTTAAACTCAAACCAGGCCTCAAATGTAATCCGAGTCTTTAAACTCCCGAGTCTTTAAACTCAATCCGGGCCCGTCCCCCGTCAATCAGAATCCGGGTCTTTAAACCCAATATCCAGATCCAGCAAATCCAATCCAAATCAATCCATCTCCAAACCCGAATCCGGAATCACAGGTCTGATTCCCTTCCGGCATCCAGAACCGTCATTCCGAACCCAAATCCGGAATTCCACCTTTCCGACTTTTAAACCAAATTTCGTTTCTCGAATTCCGATTTTAAAACCAAAACCTGGATTACCAAAATCATATTTTATAATCCACTTATAACCATCAGAAAACAATTATAGATTGAAAACATGGAAGCTTAACATAAAAATCAGAAATCCAGTTTTTTCTCGAAAATCGTGCGTAAACTCGAAAATGTCTCGAAAAACATGAAAGCATATCAATCACATATAATCATCATCAACAAGCACAAAAAAATACTTAAAATCATAAAACATAAATAAAACTGTTAGGCATGCTCGTAAGAAAAGAAAGAGTCCACTCACGAATCAGATAGTGTCAATCGCGCTCTGTGCGCTCCTCGACCGTCTCAGGCGTCTCCCGTCCTGTCAATAAACACCAAATAGGGTCACAAATACGTCAAATATGCTAACCCTAATTTCCCCAAATTTTTGGAAATTTATACGTAATTTAAACGTAAACCCTAAACCGTCTGGATCCTCGAACTATCCCGTAACATCGTCCGATTTACCCGAAACTTGTCCCAATGGATTCCTAAGAACATTTAGAACAAAACCCATGTTGGACGTTTGTTCAGAATCCTCACCACGCGCCCTCACGTCCCGCCCAAAGTGGCTACGCGTGGGGCTCACGCGCCTGCTACAGTGCATCGTCTACCTCGAGTCACCTGGTTCAACTGTACTGAACCGGCGTGACCGGTTCTCCTCCATTCCTCCACCAATTTCCACCATTTCAATCCTGTTAGCCTCGTCCAGTTCCCAGCAACCTAATCCCGTCCTAAAACCTAGAAATCGAAGCCTAAAACCCATCGTCCTCAACCTCAAAACAACTGCCCGTAAACCCTGTTTTGGCCTCTGGCCACCCAGACCTTCCCCCGTCACGACACCGACCTTAGACGACTCTTCGGACCTTCAGGAGTCTCACATCACTCACCAAAGTCCTCGACTATAGCCCTAAGTCCACGACTTTTGAAAACAATCAAACGGGAAAAACAGGGGATTCGAGTCATACCTTTGATTCTTCCTCCGCCGTCTGCACCGCCGTGTACCACGGTGTCCACTGAGTCCTCTGCTGTCTTCCTAGCCTCCTATTAGCTTGGATTGAACCAAAACATGGCACAACCACCACCTCTGTCCCACGACCCGTCTGTTTACTCTGAAAATCGACCCTCCGACCACCGTGTTTCCGGTAATGCCCTCAATCTTCCGAACGTCATAACTTTTTCTCCGATTGTCCAAATCGGACATGCCACCTGTCTACGGCTTCGTGACGTCCTAAACTACGTCACGGTCAATGGTCCACGCTCATCCAACCGGTAAAGTAAAAAGTCAACTTTTGACACACTATTCACAAGGGCAAAATCGTCCGTTTATACAAATCTTTTACAAAATTACATTTATACCCTTCCTGAAGGTACGGGTTGTTACAGTACATCTACCCATCAACCAGACTACAACCACAAAAACAACGACGTCAACACGTCGACCTAGGTTGTAGGCAATCACGTTTCAACCATGGAGTCCATCTGCCCAATCCAGCATTAGACAAATCGAAACTCCAACCCATCATCTATTTCCAGATCCGAATCCGATTAAGCAATTTCGTAAGAAATCCCGAATCCAAACCCAGAAATCATATCCATATCCATGTCCAAGTTCGAATCCGAAATCATCATTCCGTAAGCTAGCATTTGGAATAACCATTCCGAACCCATATCCATAAAAGAAAATCCATAGTCAAGCTTCAGAATCAAATCCTGAATCGTCACCCAGAATCCGATTCCAAAACCCAAATCCAGAAATCCTCCTTCAAGTTTCAAAATCAAATCCTGAATCGTCATCCAGAAATCTGATTCCAAAACTCAAAATATAGTTCACGTCTACCGAGACATACCAAAACCGAACCTATCGATTACCTGCTCAACCGATTACTACAATACAATCGATTGACTTCATAGGGAAGCTAATCCCCATATCAACACATCTATAAGGCTGACCATATCCGAGCACTTCGGAAAACTACTCACCTGAGTAATATACCATATAGGATTCACTTCGAAAAGAAGTTCAATCCCATCCTCCACAACTCAACATCCAAGTAAAAGCGATAGACTCTCCACCTATCAGGATCATTAAGATCACGATCCAGATCCATCACTACGTCAACCGACCATGAACGTCACGATCGCGAATCATCACAATGTCCAAGGTCCACAACATCACAATCCCGATCCACATCGGGATCCACATAAGCTTACTCAGCTAACAATCCACCTGATGACCCAAGACAAACCACGGGTCCACCAACCAATACACGATCGGTGTACTAGTGGCAACCAACAACATCTACATCATCAACATAATCTACCATCATCAATCATGGAAGAATCTGAGAAGTCACCCAAAATGACTTCGAAATACCCAATACCAATGCGGCGAACTCGCATTCCACTAGTCACCTCAATTGCAACCTCTCACGATTCCGAAGTTCCAACAAGATTGGAAACAACATACTCGGACATCAACGTCGTGTCCCCTAACCAATTTAACTCTATCTGAGATCCACTCCTGACCCACAGATAATAAACATATGCCCATTGCGACAGCTGTGACTCAACGTCATCATAATCACCGCACCAGTACCAGCACTAGTACCAGCACACAAGCATCAACATCAGTATTAGCATCGGCACACAGACATCAGTATCAGTATCAGCACCGGCACACAGGGTGCAAAACGGACAAACCTGGTACCTCTGCTCGAATAGGAGAAACTCTGCCTCCATCGTGCCCAACTCTGGGTATAGTCACCCTGACAACTCATACGAGAAAAGGAAACATCCCCTGAACGTCCCCGATTCCCAACAACCATAACTACAACCACTCTTGGTAGTAGTGCCTGCCACAGACTCGTGCAAACCTAATCACCAGACATCTCGATATCCAGACTCCGTATCCAACGAAATCAACCGCCCGTATTAACCACTCTGTATCCCACTCAGGGATTCCATCGAGAAGTGCCAACCCTGATAACTTGTCCAAATCAAACTCTACCAATCGTAACCCGACTAACCCAATGTCGTCTACCAGGTCATCCATGACCTTAGTTGTACCAGAAATCTATCACAACTATGGTAGCACGACAACCAACTAGGTCTAACCGATAAGTACAACCTCGACTGCGAAGTGTAGTCCCAACACAAGCTGACATGACTAGACCGACTACCGAATCCAAATTCGAATAGTCGTCACTCGTCAACTCACATTCCCGAACCATATACCTAAGGTAGGGTTCCAAAATCACACCCTAGGGTCACTCTGAACCCAACTGCATAAGGCAGTATAATCCATATTCTGACCGACCCAGCGATCTTGACATCGAAAAGATGTCAATCCAACTAGGATTCCCCGAATCCGGCTGTTCACAGCAGTAAATCCATCAAACTCAACCAAATCCGATCATCGGATGGTCACAATTCCCAACTAGTCGTCGGAACCGATCCTACGACATCGTGAAAACGATCCCAACTAACTGCCACACAATCAAAACGTTAACGTACCATTACGTCATCCCTTACGTAGGGTCCCACACTGTCATCCACGACAAAACTATGGCAACCTCGGCATCCAATGCCGAACCAAGATATATCACGATACAGTCTTACTAACTATCGTATCGGCATCACAACAATCAGGTTGACCACGAACTGTAGCCCCATGAGATATCACATCCTCGACCTCCGTACATTCCAAGAGCTCCGCGGTTGCCCTAATAGAGACAACCCCGCTCTGATACCACGTTGACAGGACCCATCCCAATCCCCCCGGGATTAACACGGGATGACCCTGCTCCTGTCTGACACGAAGTGTCAGACAAGGGATATTTCCTACCTTTGCCCTCCAGGGCTATCAGAGTACGCCAGGATCCAGAGGAGGCATGTGATATCTCGGTCTCTGCTACAGTCCACATCCAATGTCAACCTGAAGGGCAGTCAAAACATTAAAAGCTGTAAGTGGACAAAACAAAAGTTTATAAAAACATTTCATAAGAAGACATTTGTACCCTTCACTAAAAAGCATGCATGCATTCGAAAACCATTTAACCAAATGGAAACCATATGTGGGAACTAAGGCCAAAACAGAATATAAACCAAGGTCGAAAGGACCACCATAAAATCGACCATATGGCCACCGCCCAAATCCATAAAAGAAACCAATAAGGGACTCAGCCCAAAACCATAACCAAACTGAAACCAAATACACGAGCCACTGCTCAAATCCTGTGCACACATGTGCACACCACATATCACATATCATATATCCATATATATATATATAAGTCACACAACCAATCTTGCCACGGTATCCAAAGCTACGCGCGTGCTACCCGGGTCTCTATCCGAGTCTTCTTAAAGTCAAGGTCAATGTCCGTAGACCACTGACCCTACCCGAGGTAATAGTAACCAAAGCCTTCCTGAGAGTAAGGAACCCAACTGGGGGGTGACTCCACTCAGTCGGTGCTCCGTAACTACTCCGGGGTCCACCCAGGCCAACGACCCTCCCGGAGGAGATAATAGAAGTAAAGGAAGGTAAATATATATACATAACATAAATATTCATGCCCGGTTCCTCTGAACCGTCATGATCCATAACATCCATTCCATGCCCGGTTCCCATAAACCATCATGTACCATAATAACATAACAAGGGTTCATGCTGGTTCCCATAAACCGTCATGAACCGGGAAATCCATTTAAGGTTCCCTGACCTGAAATCAAAACCGTAAAGTAACCTGGGTCTCGTGCCCGAACATAGGACATCAGCTGGGCACCGTGCCCGATATCTGAGGTCATATGCCCGAGAAAAAAAAAATGGGTCTCATACCCAATTTTATCCTTTTGAAATCCAAATCCAATTCATTAAAACCAATAAGGAAATACCGACCCGTATAAGGCCGAAATCTCGAAATACGTGCTTATATGTAACCACATACAAATGCACCCATGGCATTATCAAACATGTATTAAAACATATAATAAAAATTTATGCATGCACCAATTTAGAAAACCAAGGTCCTTTCACAGACTGTCCGAGCTGGTGCCTCGATTTGCGTGCGATAGGCTCTCCCGAGCCGATCCCCATCATCGGGACTCCCGAACCTGTCCAAATCGTAATAAAAGGTTACTAACTACCTTATTAACCTCCCATTGAAATCCCATAATTTTCCCGATTTTCTAACTATTTTTAAAACCGATCCTAAACCTTCCGATGCCCCGAAACATATGGAGACGGTGTCCGATCGACACGAAACCAGTCCCAAAATGTTCGTTACATTGAATAGAGTGTTTGACATGTTGAACACTTCCTCGAAATGTGGGGCACGCACCCTCACGCGCCCCAAGAAGGCTCCTGCGCGTGAGACCACACCCTTACTGTTCATCACCCCCAAACTCCAGTCGAACCCGGTCCACCTGCAACTGAACGGGTCTGGACCGGCTGACCGGTTCAACCCTCAATCCGTCCATTTTTAACCCCATTTCAATCCATTTTGATCCTAAACTCATCCTACTCTCCATTCTAATCTTTTGATACGTTAAAACGGCATTAAAAACCATCAAACCCGTACCCTTCAATTCGGCCATGGCGGGGGTATTTTCCTCCTCCGTCCACAGTCCTTCCCGACCATCCCCAACCTCCAAACCTATCCCAATCGACTCCTAAGACCTCCAGATAGCATTTCCAATTAATGAAATCGATTAAAAACCCTTAAACCCAAATTTCGAAATTTTAAATATTTTCTTACCTCACGGCTCAGCCGTCCACCACCGTGAGCCACCACCCTCAGTCCCAGTCCTTCATCATCCAGCCCTTCCTCATTTCTCACACTCACTCACGGGTCACAAGAGGAATGGTGATGGTGTGTGTTTGTGGGTGTTTCGGGTTTGTGAAGGAAAAAGAAGAAAATGAAATGGATATAGGGGGTGGGTTTTGGGTTTGAGGGAAAGGAAATGAAGAGGATGAAGTGATGATCAGATGAGAGAATGAGAGATGGAGGGTGAGGATTTAAAGATGGAATTGAAATGGATGGATAGGATTAGTTGTAGGATAGATTAATTATAAAATAATACTATTTAATTAGCATAGATCCACCTTTTTAGGGACTAGCCAATGGGATGAGTGACACTTGTCACTCATCCATGGGACCCACTCAAAATATCTGGCCAATCAGAATTTGCCAACTCAACCCTGCCTCGAAGTACGTGCATAGTGAAATCGAACTTCCGTGACCTATAACTCTCCCGTTCGAAGTCCGATTTCAGCGTGCCGCCTGTCTATGGATTCGTATCGTCCCCATATACGTAATGGTTCTTGGCCCTCAGCCATCGGACCTCATGGTCAAAAAGTCAACATTTGCCCCTTTTTAACCATAATTACCAAAATGCCCCTAAACTTCCGAACGTCATAACTTCTTCCTCGAATGTCGGATTTGAACGTGCCACCTGTCTATGAACTCGTGACGTCACGAACTACATCACAGTCATCGGTCAAAGTCCATTTGACTGCCAGATTGAAAAGTCAACGTTTTGCCACGCCTAGGGGTAAAACAGTCATTTTGCATCGTTCGTCCAATTTCGCCTAACTAATCACGGATTAACCTCATTAATCGTGATTAGTCACTAATCTAATCTAGGAATTTGTGACGGGTCGTTACAGTGACAGGATTGGTTGTGTGAATTATGTGTATGTGATTTAAATATGATATTTGTTATGTGGATACAAGATTTGAGCAGGAGCTCGTGTACTTGATTTCAGTATGGTTATGGTTTTGGGCTGAGTCCCTTATTGGTTTCTTTATGATTTGGGCAGTGGCCCGTATAGTCTATTTCATTATAGTTTTGGGCTTAGTCCCACATATGGTTTCTTTGGTTAAATGGTTTTCGAATGCATGCATGTTTTTTAGTGAAGGGTACAAATGCCTTCTTATGAAATGTTTTTATAAACTCTTGTTTTGTCCCCTCACAGTTTTTAATGTTTTGACTGCCCTTCAGGTTGACATAGGATGTGGACTGTAGCAGAGACCGAGATATCACATACCTTCTCCGGATCCTGGCGTACTCTAATAGCCCGGGAGGGCAAAGGTCGGAAATATCCCTTGTCTGACGGGAGTACATTCTAAAGGATGAGGATATCTAGGTAGTATCTTCTTATGCTTGGTCCAACAAGCACTTCATGGAAGAGTACAACAAAAAGTGTTGTGTCTTCCAAGTGCACAAGAGTTGATAGTATAGTGGTGCACAAGTAAGGATGTCGAACCCACAGGGACTGAGTAGACTTAAGCAGAAACTAGCCTTAACCTATTCTATGTGAATACAACTAAAACAGAAAATTGAAGTTCAGGTCTTTGATTTGGTTTGAATTAGTAACTGATTTTTTGTTGAGAGAAGTAAGCAGGGAATATAATAAATAAGGAAGGAAACTGATGATTAAGAGGCCTAGGGTCATGACTTCACCACTACAATTCAATTCCATGTAAATTAAACCGAGCACAAATCAGTTTTACTAGATAGCTTCATGGGTTCGTTTTCACTTACTTATGGTCAGTCGTGGGTGTCCGATCAAACCAAGTTCCTTTAACCTTAATCTAGATGTGGAGTCCAACATAGATTTCAATCAAAGAACCAATAAGAACAAGAAAACAATAGAACCAAATAACTCCATGGAATGGGTGTCTTCTTAGGATATTATTCATTCAATTACAGATCATCCAAACAAAGGCATGGGTGTCTACTTAGTATTTGGATAAGAAAACTAACAAACAATCTTAATGGTGATTAGACATCAAAATAGAATGTTAAGTATCAATAGAGCGTAGTAATTGAATCATGAAACACATCAAGAAACTGAAAATACTTAAGTTCAACACTTGGAATAAAAATTGAAGGATTACATCAAAACCCTAGATATGAATTTAGTTACACATCATGATTAACAAAAACATAGAAGCAATATAAAGCATGAGTGAAATCAAACTCAAAAGGGGAAGAAACCCTTGAGGAAATTCTGATGTCGACTCCTTCCTCTTGCATTCAGCCCTCTCCTCCCTCCAAAAACGTTCAAGAGAGCTTTAAAAATAAAATTAAACAATAATGCAGCTTGGGTTTTTTTGGAGCCCCTGAAATCAGAGACTAAACTCCTTTAAAGAGTAGTCTACAATCCCTAGAAGTTAGGAGAATAAATAGGAAGTTATCCCTAACTTAAAGACTCCTAATCTGACCTAAAATAAGGAATTATATCCTAAAAACTTTTTTCCTAACAGGGCTGAGACAAGGGTCCTAAAAATCAGGCCCTTGTCTTATTTCTTGACTGAAATCCGCCTTGTGATGTGTGGCAATGAAGATTCCTGATGTCTTTGACTTCCCTAATGGAGCAAGGTGCGTTCTTGGGCCTTCTCAAGACTTCCTTGGACGTCACTTTCCTCTTCTAGAATGCTCAGACCTTCCTTATGTGGCACTTTCCTTTTCTGGAATGCTCAGACCTTCCTTATGTGGCAAGGAACAATCTTGGCATTAAAGACTTCTATTTTCGGATGACAAGGCCCACCTTTGTGTGCTTGAGGCTTCAAGACTCCTTCTTTCTTTATTTCCATGCTTTTAAGAACTTTTCTAATTCTACACACACTTCACAAGATTGATCATTTTCTACTATGGACGACAATTAAATCACACAAAAGAGAAGTAAATGAGCATTAGATGACATCAAAAAGATGCATGAATAAGAAGATACTACCTAGATATCCACAACCTTTTGAATGTACTCAACTTTATAGAGCTCGCTTGACCAAATTAAAAAAGATACTACCTAGATATCCTCAACCTGTATAATGTACTCTTCCTTATATAACTTGTTTGAAAAAACCTAAGTAGATACTACCTAGATAACCTGGTTCTTTTTAATGTACTCTTCCTTGTAGAGCTTGTTTGAACAAACGTAAGAAGATACTACCTAGATATCCTCGACCTTTTTATTGTACTCTGTCTTGTAGAGCTTGGTGGAACAAATTGAAGAAGATAGTACCGAGAGAACCTCATCCTTTTGAATGTACACTTCTTTATAGGACTTGTTTGAACAGATTTAAGAAGATACTACCTTGATATCCTCAACACTTTGAATGTACATTTCTTTATAGAACTTGTTTGAACAAACCTAAAAAGTTACTACCTATATTTCCTCGTCCTTTTTATTGTACTCTTCCTTGTAGAGCTTGGTGGAACAAATTTAAGACGATACTACTGAGAGATTCTCATGCTTTTGAATGTACACTTCTTTATAGGACTTGTTTGAAAAGATTTAAGAAGATACTACCTTGATATCCTCAACACTTTGAATGTACTCTTCTTTATAAAACTTGTTTGAGAAAATCAAAGACGATATTACTTAATCCTCATCTTTTTGAATGAACTCTTCTCTATGGAACGTGCTTGAACAAACTTAAGAAGATACTACCTAGATATCCTCACCATTTTGAATGAACTCTTCTCCATGGAACGTTTTTGAAAAAACGTAAGAAGATACTACCTATATATCTTAACCCTTTTTGAATCTACTCTTTTTATAGAACTTGTTTGGGCAAATTTGAGAAGATACTACCTAGATATCCTCAACACTTTGAAATTATTCTTCTTAATAGATTTTGTTTGAAGAAACCTAAGAAGATTCTGTTTAGATATACTCAACCTTTCTGAGTGTACTCTTCTTTATAGAACTTGTTTTTACTAACCTAAAAAGTTACTACTTAGATATCCTAATTCTTTTTAATGTACTCTTCCTTGTAGAGCTTGTTTGAGCAAACATAAGAAGGTACTACCTAGATACCCTCGTCCTTTTTATTGTACTCTTCCTTGTAGATCTTGGTGGAACAAATTTAAGAAGATACTAACTAGATATCCTGAATACTTTGAAATTATTCTTCTTATTAGAATTTGTTTGAACAAACCTAAGAAGATGCTATCTAGATATCCTCAACCTTTTTGAATGTACTCTTCTTTATAGAACATGTTTGAATAAACCTTTAAAGATACTACCTAGATATCCTCGTCCTTTTTATTGTACTCCTCCTTGTAGAGCTTGTTGGAACAAGCATAAGAAGTTAATACCGAGATATCCTCATCCTTTTGAGTGTACTCTTCTCTATAGAACTTGTTTGAACAAATTTAAGAAGATACTACCGAGATATCCTCAACACTTTGAAATTATTCTTCTTAATAGAATTTGTTTGAACAAACCTAAGAACATTTTATCCAGATATCCTCAACCTTTTTGGATGTACTCTTCTTTATAGAACTTGTTTGAACAAACCTAAAAAGTTACTACTTAGATACCGTCGTCCTTTTTATTGTATTCTTCCTCGTAGAGCTTGTTGGAACAAGCATAAGAAGTTAATACCTAGATATCGTCATCCTTTTGAATGTACTCTTCTCTATAGAGCTTGTTTGAACAAATTTAGGAAGATACAACCTAGATATCCTCAACACTTTGAAATTATTCTTCTTGATAGAATTTTGTTTGAACAAACCTAAGAAGATACTATCCCGATATCCTCAACCTTTTTGAATGTACGCTTCTTTATAGAACTTGTATGAACAAACCTAAGAAGATACTACCTTGATATCCTCAACACTTTGAATGTACATTAGTTTATAGACTTGTTTGAACAAACCTAAAAGTTAGTACCTGTATATCCTCGTCCTTTTTATTGTACTATTCCTTTTAGAGCTTGTTGGAACAAGCATAAGAAGATACTACCTAGATATCCTCATCCTTTTGAATGTTCTCTTCTCTATAGAACGTGTTTAAACAAACATAAGAAGATACTACCTAGATATCCTCATCCTATTTTTTGTGCTCTTCCTTGTAGAGCTTGTTGGAAAAAGCATAAGAAGATGATACCTAGATATCCTCATCCTTTTGAGTGTACTCTTCTTCTCTATAGAACGTGTTCGAACAAACCTAAGAAGATACTACGGAGATATCCTCAACCTATTGAATGTACTTTTCTTTGGAGAACTTGTTTGAACAAACATAAGAAGATAATACCAAGAGATCCTCGTCCTTTTTATTGTACTTTTCCTTGTAGAGCTTGGTTGAACAAATTTAAGAAGATACTAACTTGATATCCTGAACACTTTGAAATTATTCTTCTTAATAGAATTTGTTTGAACAAACCTAAGAAGATTCTATCTAGATATATTCAACCTTTTTGAATGTACTCTTCTTTATAGAACTTGTTTGAACAAACCTAAAAAGTTACTACTTAGATATCCCCGTTGGGGGTATTTGTTGAGTCATGATTCATGCATCTTTTTGATGTCATCTAATGCTCATTTACTTGTCTTTTGTGTGATTTAATTGTCATCCATAGTAGAAAATGATCAATCTTGTGAAGTGTGTGAAGAATTAGAAAAGTTCTTAAAAGCATGGAAATAAAGAAAGAAGGAGTCTTGAAGCCTCAAGCACACAAAGGTGGGCCTTGTCATCCGAAAATAGAAGTCTTTAATGCCAAGATTGTTCCTTGCCACATAAGGAAGGTCTGAGCATTCCAGAAAAGGAAAGTGCCACATAAGGAAGGTCTGAGCATTCCAGAAGAGGAAAGTGACGTCCAAGGAAGTATTGAGAAGGCCCAAGAACGCACCTTGCTCCATTAGGGAAGTCCAAGACATCAGGAATACTCATTGCCACACATCACAAGGCGGATTTCAGCCAAGAAATAAGACAAGGGCCTGATTTTTAGGACCCTTGTCTCAGCCCTGTTAGGAAAAACGTTTTTAGGATATAATTCCTTATTTTAGGTCAGATTAGGAGTCTTTAAGTTAGGGATAACATCCTATTTATTCTCCTAACTTCTAGGGATTGTAGACTACTATTTAAAGGAGTTTAGTCTCTGATTTCAGGGGCTCCAAAAAAACCCTAGCTGCATTATTGTTTAATTTTATTTTTAAAGCTCTCTTGAACGTTTTTGGAGGGAGGAGAGGGCTGAATGCAAGAGGAAGGAGTCGACATCAGAATTGCTTCAAGGGTTTCTTCCCCTTTTGAGTTTGATTTCACTCATGCTTTATATTGCTTCTATGTTTTTGTCAATCATGATGTGTAACTAAATTCATATCTAGGGTTTTGATGTAATCCTGCAATTTTCATTCCATGTGTTGAACTTAAGTATTTTCAGTTTCTTGATGTGTTTCATGATTCAATTACTATGCTCTATTGATACTTAACATTCTATTTTGATGTCTGATCACCATTGAGATTGTTTGTTAGTTTTCTTATCCAAATACTGAGTAGACACCCATGCCTTTGTTTGGATGACCTGTAATTGAATGAATAATATCCTAAGAAGACACCCATTCCATGGATTTATTTTGCTCTATTGTTTTCTTGTTCTTATTGGTTCTTTGATTGAAGTCTATGTTGGACACCACATCTAGATTAAGGTTAAAGGAACTTGGTTTGATCGGACACCCACGACTGACCATAAGTAAGTGAAAACGAACCCATGAAGCTATCTAATAGAACTGATTTGTGCTCGGTTTAATTTACATGGAATTGAATTGTAGTGGTGAAGTCAAGACCCTATGCCTCTTAATCATCAGTTTTCTTCTTTATTTAGTATGTTCTCTGCTTACTTCTCTCAACAGAAAATTAGTTACTAATTCAAACCAAATCAAAGACCTGAACTTCAATTTTTCTGTTTTAGTTGCATTCACATAGAATAGGTTAAGGCTAGTTTCTGCTTAAGTCTACTCAGTCCCTGTGGGTTCGACATCCTAACTTGTGCACCACTATACTATCAACTCTTGTGCACCACTATACTATCAACTCTTGTGCACTTGGAAGACACAACACTTTTTGTTGTACTCTTCCATGTAGAGCTTGTTGGACCAAGCATAAGAAGATACTACCTAGATATCCTCATCCTTTTGAATGTACTCTGCTCTATAGAACGTTTTTGAAAAAATTTAAGAAGATACAACCTAGATATCCTCATCCTTTTGAATGTACTCTGCTCTATAGAACGTGTGCGAACAAACATAAGAAGATACTACCTAGATATCCTCGTCCTTTTTATTGTACTCTTCCTTGTAGAGCTTGTTGGAACAAGAATAAGAAGATAATACCGACATATCCTCATCCTTTTGAACGTACTCTTCTCTATAGAACTTGTTTGAACAAATTTAGGATACTACCTCGATATCCTTAAAACTTTGAAATTATTCTTCTTGAGAGAATTTGCTTGAACAAACCTAAGAAGATACTAACTTGATATCCTCAACCTTTTTGAATGTACTCTTCTTTGTAGAACATGTTTGAACAAACCTTTAAAGATACTACCTAGATATCCTCGTCCTTTTTGTTGTACTCCTCCTTGTAGAGCTCGTTGGAACAAGCATAAGAAGATAATACCTAGATATCCTCATCCTTTTGAATGTACTCTTCTCTATAGAACTTGTTTGAACAAATTTAAGAAGATACTACCTAGATATCCTCAACACTTTGAAATTATTCTTCTTGATAGAATTTGTTTGAACAAACCTAAGAAGATACTATCTAGATATCCTCGTTCTTTTTAATGTACTCTTCCTTGTAGAGCTTGTTTGAACAAACATAAGAAGGTACTACCTAGGTACCCTTGTCCTTTTTTTTGTAGTTTTCCTTGTAGAGCTTGTTGGAACAAGCATAAGAAGTTAATACCGAGATATCCTCATCCTTTTGAATGTACCCTTCTCTATAGAACTTGTTTGAACAAATTTAAGAAGATACTACCTAGTTACCCTCAACACTTTGAAATTATTCTTCTTAACAGAATTTGTTTGAACAAACCTAAGAAGATTTTATCCAGATATCCCCAACCTTTTTGGATGTACTCTTCTTTATAGAACTTGTTTGAACAAACCTAGACGTTACTACCTAGATATACTCGTCCCTTTTTTTTACACTTCCATGTAGAGCTTGTTCGAACAAGCATAAGAAGATACTACCTAGATATCCTCATCCTTTTGAATGTACTCTTCTCTATAGAACGTGTTCGAACAAACATAAGAAGATACTACCTAGATATCCACAACCTTTGGAATGTACTCAACTTTATAGAGCTCGCTTGACAAAATTAAAAAAGATACTACCTAGATATCCTCAACCTGTATAATGTACTCTTCCTTATAAAACTTGTTTGAAAAACCTAAGTAGATACTACCTAGATAACCTGGTTCTTTTTAATGTACACTTCCTTGTAGAGCTTGTTTGAACAAACGTAAGAAGATACTACCTAGATATCCTCGACCTTTTTATTGTACTCTTCCTTGTAGAACTTGGTGGAACAAATTTAAGAAGATAGTACCGAGAGATCCTCATCCTTTTGAATGTACACTTTTTATAGGACTTTTTTGAACAGATTTAAGAAGATACTACCTTGATATCCTCAACACTTTGAATGTACATTTCTTTATAGAACTTGTTTGAACAAACCTAAAAAGTTACTACCTATATATCCTCGTCATTTTTATTGTACTCTTCCTTGTAGAGCTTGTTGGAACAAGTATAAGAAGATAATACCTAGATATCTTCATCCTTTTGAATGTACTCTTCTCTATAGAACTTGTTTGAACAAATTTAAGAAAATACTACCTAGATATCCTGAACACTTTGAAATTATTCTTCTTGATAGAATTTGTTTGAACAAACCTAAAAAGTTACTACCTAGAGATCCTCATACTTTTGAATGAACTCTTCTCTATGGAACGAGTTTGAAGAAACTTAAGAAGATACTACCTAGATATCCTCTACCTTTTGAACGTACTCTTCTTTATAGAACATGTTTGAACAAACATAAGAAGATACTACCTAGATGTCCTCATCCTTTTGAATGTACTCTTCTCTATAAAACGTGTTTGAACAAACATAAGAAGATACTACCAAGATGTCCTCACCATTTTGAATGTACTCATCTTTATAGAGCTCGCTTGACCAAACTTAAAAAGATACTACCTAGATATCCTCAACCTGTATAATGTACTCTTCTTTATATAACTTGTTTGAAAAAACCTAAGTAGATACTACCTAGATATCCTCGTTCTTTTTATTGTACTCTTCCTTGTAGAGCTTGTTTTGAACGAACTTAAGAAGATACTACCAAGATATCCTCGTCCTTTTTATTGTACTCTTCCTTGTGGAGCTTGGTGGAACAAATTTAAGAAGATACTACCGAGAGATCCGCATCCTTTTGAATGTACACTTCTTTATAGGACTTGTTTGAACAGATTTAATGTACTCTTCCTTGTAGAGCTTGTTTGCACAAAATTATGAAGATACTACCAAGATATCCTCTTCCTTTTTATTGTACACTTCCTCGTAGAGCTTGTTGGAACTAGCATAAGAAGATACTACCTAGATATCCTCATCCTTTTGAAAGTACTCGGCTCAATAGAACAAGTTTGAACAAACATAAGAAGATACTGCCTAGATATCCTCAACCTTTTGAATGTACTCTTCTTTATAGAGCTCGCTTGACCAAACTTAAGAAGATACTATCAGGATATCCTCAACCTGTTGAATGTACTCTTCTTGATAGAAATTGTTTGAAAAAACCTAAGTACATACTCTCTAGATATCCTCGTTCTTTTTAATGTACTCTTCCTTGTCGATCTTGGTGGAACAAATTTAAGAAGATACTAACTAGATATCCTGAAAACTTTGAAATTATTCTTCTTATTAGAATTTGTTTGAACAAACCTAAGAAGATGCTATCTAGATATCCTCAACCTTGTTGAATGTACTCTTCTTTATAGAACATGTTTGAACAAACCTTTAAAGATACTACCTAGATCTCCTCGTCCTTTTTATTCTACACCTCCTTGCAGAGCTTGTTGGAAGAAGCATAAGAAGATAATACCTAGATATCCTCCTCCTTTTGAATGTACTCTTCTCTGTAGAACTTGTTTGAACAAATTTAAGAAGATACTCCCAAGATATCCTCAACCTTTTGAATGTTCTCATCTTTATTGAGCTCGCTTGACCAAACCTAAAAAGATACTACCTAGATACCTCAACCTGTATATTGTACTCTTCTTTATATAACTTGCCGGTTCAGTTGCAGGTGAATCGGTTCGACCAAGGTTAGGGATGATGAACAGTAAACCGAGCCTTCTAGGGGAGCGTGAGGCTCGTGAACAGTAATTTGGGGAAGTGTTCAACACGTGAAATCTTTTATTCGATGTAGCGAACATTTTGGGACTGGTTTCGTGTCGATCGGACACCGTCTCGATATGTTTCGGGGCATCGGAAGGTTTAGGGTCGGTTTAAAAATAGTTAAAAGTTCGGGAAAATTACCGGACTTTGGTAGGAGGTTAATAAGGTAGTTAGTACCCTTCTATTACGATTTGGACAGGTTCGGGAGTCCCGGTGACAGTGATCTGCTAAGGAGAGCCTACGACACGCAAATCGAGGCGGCAGCTCGGACGGTCTGTGAGTGGACCTTGTTTTCTAAATTGGTGCATCCATAAATGTTTATTATATATTTTAAATACTTGTTCATGATGCCGTGAGTGCATTTGGATGTGTGGTTACGTATAGGCACGTATTTCGAGGTTTCGGTCATATACGGTGCCTTTACGAGTCTGTATTTCTTTATTGGTTTAAATGATTTGGTTTTGGATTTCTAAACGGATAAACTCGGGTATAAGACCCATTTGGTTTTGTCTCGGGCATATGACGCTATTTACGACCATCGAGTCTAAATCGTGGTCGAGACAGGTGCTATGTGCACGGCGATTGACGATACGACGCTCGCCTCCGGATTAGGATGTGTTCCTTCCGGAGAGGTTGCTGACAGGACCCATCCCAATCCCCCCGGGATTAGTGCGGGATGACCCTGCTCCCGTCTGACACGAAGTTTCAGACAAGGGATATTTCCGACCTTTGCCCTCTCGGGCAATCAAAGTACGCTAGGATCCAGAGGAGGTATGTGATATCTCGGTCTCTGCTACAGTCCACATCCGTTGTCAACCTGAAGGGCAGTCAAAACATTAAAAGCTGTGAGTGGACAAAACAAGAGTTTATAAAGCATTTCATAAGAAGACATCTGTACCCTTCACTAAAAAGCATGCATGCATTTGAAAACCATTTATCCAGAAAAACCATAGTGGGGAACTAAGCCCAAAACCAAGATTGAAAGAACCATAAAGACTCAACCGTTCGGGCCATAGCCCAAAACCTATGTAACCACACATCACATATCATATATCATATTTATATCATATACACATATAATTCACACAACCAATCCTGTCACGTTTTTCAAAGCTACGCGCTAGCTCCACGACCTGGAGGGAAATTAAAAACAGAAGGTGTGAGTGGACCATAAATAAAAATAATAGTTTCGAAAACCGTTTAATAACCAAACCACAGTTTTAGCCCTCCATTTTGAAATCACATACATAATGCAGTTGCCAAAACAGTTATAAATCACATAAACCTCATCATAAAAACATTTACAAAAACACTATAAAAACAGTTATAGAAATCATATCATCAGCGTCATAAACCGAACAGTTATAGAAAGCATATCATCAGCGTCATAAACCGTATCATAAAGCATAAATACTGAGTCATCATTCTCCGATCAAACTTGCTGGACCTATCCGAGTCTTTAAACTCCCGAGTCTTTAAACTCAATCCAGGCCTCAATAATATCCGAGTCTTTAAACTCCCGAGTCTTTAAACTCAACAGGCCTACGGGGGAAATATCAATAATCCGAGTCTTTAAACTCAATCCGGTACCGTCCCCCGTCAAATATAATCCGGGTCTTTAAACCCAATAACCAGATCCAGCAAATCCAATTCAAAACCATTTGAAAACCTTTTCTAAATCCGTATCCAAACCCGAATCCGAACCGTCATTCCGAACCCAAATCCAGAAATTTACTTTTCAACCTAAAAATCAAATCCCGTTACCGAAATCCGATTTCAAAATCGAAAACCCTTTAATCACCAAATCATGTTTCAACCTTTATGAACATTTTAACCACTTATCCATGGAAATCACAAATCCATAGCGCCATATTCAGAAATCACAGTTTTCTCGTAAAACGTGCTGAAAACCGAATTTCATCGAAAAACGTACAATTATCTAAAATCAACAAAGCATATTCGCTAAACATAGAATCATGATTAAAACCATAAAACAATTATAGAAAAACAGTTATGCATGCTCGAGTTTAGAGAAGTGGTCCACTCACAGTACCAAGCCCTTACTCACACACCTCGACACAGCCTCTAAGTCCTCAACTCAAGCTCGAACAAAAACCCGAACACTTCCCCTGTTTCACGATCCAGCCAACCAGGTCTTCCCCCATCACGGTGGCAACACCAGTCGACTCCTAGGACCTTCCTGAGTCTCACACCACTCACCAAAACCGTCGACTCACGCCCAAAAGCCACGACTTTCAAACTGAACAAAACGAAAAAACAGAGGATTTGAGGATTTGAGGATTTGAGGCCCAAAAGCCACGATCTCTCTGTTCACTCTGTTTTCTCTGGTTTTCCCGTGGCGCACACCTCACACACACACGACCACTGCACCTCCCTGCCTTCTCCATAGCTCTCTTCCACTCTCTGGTCACTCACTCCCTCACCAGAGCACACCAACACCCACGGCCACCGTCCAATTCTCTTTCAATCTCCCCCTCAGTTTCTCTCTGGTTCGAACGCACACACAGCACACACGGTTACACCCCAAATTATTGGCCCCGTGCACAAAATGCTGGAACCCTCTAGTTCCCCTACACGTGTCACCATCCTACAAGTCCTCTCCCAAGTGGCTCAATCCCAGCCATCCACTTGTCCCACTATGTTGCACCAGGACCAAGGTACAAAAGACCAAAATGCCCTTCCTCTTAAACCAAAATTATCGTTGTGCCACTCTCTTTCTAGACCCGTAACTCACACATCGTAAGTCCGATGAATACGTGCCGCCTGTCATCGAACTCAGGACGACGAGATCTATCTAACGGTCCTAGGTCAACGTGTCAAAACGCAACCGCACGGAAAGTCAACTTTCCCCCCTAATTTAGCCAAATTACGATTTTGCCCTCAACCTGCCGAACATCATAACTTCCTCCTCGGATGACGGAATCGGACGTGCCACCTGTCTACGGATACGTGACGTCCCGAACTACGTCACAGTCATCAGTCAAAGTCCATTTGACCGCCCAAACTAAAAGTCAACTATTTGCCCGAACTAGGGGTAAAATCGTCATTCTAGGCTAACGACCATATGGGGACCAACTAACCCCCAATTAAGCTCACTAATCCCACCTTAATCACTGTCTTAATCCTAATTCCCGGGACGGGTCGTTACAATCTACCCACCTAAAAAAAATTTCGTCCCCGAAATTCCACAACTAGTCCTGATGGGTCTCCTACCCGGTAACCAACACTAGGTCAACACCAACTTCTCCTAGGTTTCCTGTCTATCATCTCCACCTTGGGTATTTCACTCCAACCCCAACTACCAGTTACACTTCATGGTGTACGCAAAGGAAACTCTATGAACAGAAAACAAAGGTATTTTTAAATACGTCATATGGAGTACCCGATAAAATTCATAGAGTACATCCTCACTTACTACCACTTCCAGAACCTATCTCAAGTCCTAACCCAGAACAATCTAGGCCAACAGGAAGTCCTACCTACTGGCTCACTCCCTTGGCTGCTACTTCGACCACTTGTCGGAATAAATCTACAAAGTCCTGAAGGCAAACTCTAGATTGTGGGTTCTCTCCTTTAATAACCTCATATCGATCAGTTATAGTTACTCCTTTCCCATTTCTTTCGTCCTCCGTCAACGGAACTCGCCGTAACACTCCAGGTCACCTAGGGTAAATCCTAGACTCTACCCCTGGATCCAACAACAAAGTAGGTACAACACAACCAAGGATAGTAAAAGTACCTGTCCCCGCACCTGGTGCTGACTGAACCTCCTACTGAGTCATCGAGAACACTCGGGCCTGAGATCCTGAAGCTCTACCACGTCCCCTCGAACTACTTGTGGCACCACCACCTCCTCTAGGGCCCGCTGTCCCTGACGCTGTACTCTGTCCTGGCTCCGCCACTCCTCGGCCTACACCACCTTCATGTGGCAATAGTGGACACTCACGTCGAAAGTGACCTCGCTCTCCGCAGTAGAAACAAACATCCCGACCGGAAGGACCAGGTCTCCCTGTAGGCGCAACAGACGTCGCACTAGCTTGCGGAGTTGGCTGTGCTCGGTAACCTCGAAATCCTGAACTCTGGAAACAACCAGGTCTACCGAAACGATCATCGCCCGACGATGACGCTCCACTGAAATTACCTCTCTTCGGTGTCATCTGAATCGAAGCTCCAGAAAAAGATGGCTCCCGGCGTCGCACCGGAAAACTAGCCTCAACACTCACCGCAGCGTCGGACAACTCTCAGAGGGTAGTAAACGATCCAGCCGTCACTATGGCTCGAATCTCACCTCGCATGCCTAACTCGAACCTACGACACTTCTCGGCTTCAGTGGCCACAAACGCAGGAGCAAACCGAGACAACATCTGAAACTTCTGTTCGTACTCAGCCACACTCAGATTCCCATGTTGGAGCTGCAGAAACTCAGCCTCCTTGGCATCACGGAAAGAACGAGGGTAATACTGATCTAAGAATCTCTCCCGAAATGTCTTCCAGGTCACAGCGTGAGCATCCCAACCAGACAAATCGAGGGTATACCACCACTCGTATGCCGCACCGTCCAGAAAGAACGTAGCCAGTAACACTCGCTCCTCCGGTGGGCAATGCATCACTGCAAAGATCCGCTCAAGTCTCGTGATTCACCTCTGGGCTTCCTCAGGATCTGCCCCACCACTAAAAGTAGTAGCCCCGAGCCGCTGAGCTCGCTCAATCGTAGCACTCTCTGTCCCCCTTACTGCTTCATCTTCAGGTCGTGGAGAGGGTCTACGTCTCGGAGGCATCGTCAATCGCACGCTGAAAGAGGCATAGAAACAGTCAAACAACTGAAACACAACCTCACAATCCGACAAACCCAACAAACTCGACAAACCTATGCTCGGATACCAATTGTCAGGACCCACCCCGGTTTCACCCCGAAACCCGAGGTAAATCCTGCTCCCATCTGACACCCCGACACAACACTAACGTAAACTACTAAACTACCCCGTCAGACGCAGGAGAAACGATACAAAACTTTCCAACGTTAAAAGGCTTACAGAGCATAGTACTAAATACAAAAGAAAGAAAGCCGGTAACTAGACACACACACACACACACAGAAAAACTCAAAACACTCCGAGGTCGCTCTCCCGACTTCTATGCCTCAGACGCTGCCTCGACGCCGAAACCCCGCGCTAGCTCCACGACCTGGAGGGCAATTAAAAACAAAGGTGTGAGTGGACCATAAATAAAAATAATAGTTTCGAAAACCGTTTAATAACCAAACCACGGTTTTAGCCTTCCGTTTTGAAATCACATGCATAACCCAGTTAACAAAACAGTTATAAATCACATAAACCACATCATAAAAACATGTATAAAAACACTATAAAAACAGTTATAGAAATCATATCATCAGCGTCATAAACCGAACAGTTATAGAAAGCATATCATCAGCGTCATAAACCGTATCATAAAGCGTAAATACCGAGTCATCATTCTCCGATCAAACCTGCTGGACCTATCCGAGTCTTTAAACTCAATCCAGGCCTCAATATTATCCGAGTCTTTAAACTCAACAGGCCTACGGGGAAAATATCAATAATCCGAGTCTTTAAACTCCCGAGTCTTTAAACTCAATCCGGGACCGTCCCCCGTCAAATATAATCCGGGTCTTTAAACCCAATAACCCTCAGCAAATCCAATCCAAAACCATTTGAAAACCTTTTCTAAATCAGTATCCAAACCCGAATCCGAAATCACTGGTCTGATGCCCTTTCGGTATCCCGAACCGTCATTCCGAACTCAAATCCGGAAATTTACTTTTCAACCTTAAAATCAAATCCTGTTACCGAAATACGATTTCAAAATCGAAAACCCTTTAATCACCAAATCATGTTTCAACCTTTATGAACATTTTAACCACTTATCCATGGAAATCCCAAATCCATAGCACCATATTCAGAAATCACACTTTTCTCGTCAAACGTGCTGAAAACCGAACTTCCTCGAAAAACGTGCAATTATCTAAAATCAACAAAGCATATTCGCTAAACATAGAATCATGATTAAAACCATAAAACAATTATAGAAAAACAGTTATGCATGCTCGAGTTTAGAGAAGGTGTCCACTCACAGTACCAAGCCCTCACTCACACACCTCGACACAGCCTCTAAGTCCTCGACTCAAGCTCGACCAAAAACCCGAACACTTCCCCTGTTTCACGATCCAGCCAACCAGGTCTTCCCCCTCACGGTGGCAACACCAGTCGACTCCTATGACCTTCCTGAGTCTCACACCACTCACCAAAACCGTCGACTCACGCCTAAAAGCCACGACTTTCAAACTGAACAAAACGGAAAAAAAAAGAGGATTTGAGGCTTACCATCGATTCGTCCTCCGCCGTTCGAACCGCCGTGCACGACGGTGTACACTGAGTCCCCTGCAGTCTTCTGAGACTCCTCTCAGCTTGAATTAGGCCAACACACGGCACACCTCACACACACACGACCACTGCACCTCCCTTGACACGACCCATCCCAATCCCCCCGGGATTACCATGGAATGTGTCATGCTCCATGTTAGGTCATATTTTATACATTTTTCCATGCATTATTATCTTTGATGTACTACTAATATCTTTCATCACATAGGAGAAAATGATAATTTTTGTGAGAGTTGTGCAGGATTGGACATTATGTCGAATTAGAATGTTTTCGGTGTAAAAGGAGGAAATTCGGAGTTGAAAGAGCTTACTTATGGAGCAAGGAAAAATAATGTGGAAAACAAAAAGCTGTCACTATTCAGGAATCACTATGCAGGCCAGACACTATTCAGGAATCACTATGCATGCCAGACACTATTCAGGAATCACTATGCAGGCCAGACACTATTCAAGAATCACTATGCACACCTGACACTATTCACGTGAATAGTAGCAGATTACATGTCTTTCCTTTTTGCCCTCATGCTTTCTTGCCTATTTAAGCCCTCTTCACTCTCAAAATAGGAGAGCCTCTACACACAACAAAGAAATCAGATCTGCTCTTCTTTTTCATTCCCCTTCTCTTCCAGTGAGAAAACCTCAAGAATTCCATAACCATCTCCCCTCTTCCATCCTTTTGCATCTCTTTCCCATGTACCTCAATCTCTCATCATAAAAGCTCCAAAATTCCTTCATCAAATTCGTCATCCATCATCTTTGTGTGTGAAGAAGAAGCCCTTTTCAGTTCTGGAGAAGAAGACTGCCTTCTACTTAGAGTTTGCTGCATCCATGTCTTTAATTAATGCTTTTATGTTGATTAGATACATGTGTAGCTAATTTCTCATCTAGGGTTCTTGATGTAACCATGTAAACTCAGTCTATGTTATGATTGAAGTATTCTGATTTCTGCAAACTCTTCTTTGCTTCATTCATTTTAATTATTGATTCATATGTGATTCTAGTGCTTGATCACCATTAGGGTTCCATATGCCTAGTTAGATTTAGAGCACATGCCATGCCTAAGTTTAATTGATTTATGAATGAAAGAATAGGGTTAGTGAGTACATGCCATGCCACTGAATCTGTTTGGTCATATTTATTTATTTTCTTATACTTAAAGGCTTTCTAGGAGTAATCTAAAGTACATGCCATACTTAGGTTGCAATTAGAAGGACTAGATAGTGTTCCACATGCCATGGCCTATCTTAATTAAGTGAAAACGATCCTTAGAGCAGGTTTGGAAGATCAAGTACTTTAGTCACTGTATTCATAGAATCAAGGTTACATAGGTGAAGTCAAGACCCTAGCTTCCATCTCCATTCTTTTCTCAATCTTTTCTATCTATCTTCATTTACTTAAAGTTTTAATTTCAGTTTAACGTCCTTACATATCACAAATCAAAACACAATTCTGTTTTATTTTCAGTTCTTTTAATTCCACTATTTAATTGAGTCATTATAGGGTTATTTAGAGGTAATTGTGAAGCCTAATCAGTCTCTGTGGTTCGACACCCTTACTTGTGCATTACCATTACTACAATAGTAGTGTATAAGCTAGGATACATCAACAATTTTGGCGCCGTTGCTGGGGACTGATTTAAGTCCTTTGCAATTGGTTACCAACTTAGCCCTATAATCTGTTTTCTGTTTTAGTTTGTTTACAGCTTGAGTTATTCATATCTTTGTGTGTCAGGTTTTGAATGTCCAGTACGCCTTTGCTAGACTCCGTTGCAGCAGCGATAAGGAAATCCAGGGAAACAAGAGGAAATATTACTACAAAAATTGTAGCTAAAAGAGCATTTCAAGAAATCATCAAGGATAAGTCTTCTGTCTCAATTCGTTCAGGAGAGTCAGAAGAGTTTGAAGAAGAAATTGAAGAAAAGATGGCTGAGGCTGCAACCCATGCTTTGGTGTTCTATGCTCAACCAATAATCCCTGATTCGCCTTCATGCGTAGTACTGTCACAGGCAGCAAGGAACTATGAACTTAAATCTTCATATTTTTCTATGTTTCCTTCATTCTTTGGTTTGCCTAATGAGGATCCATTGGCTCATATTAAAGAGTTTTACATAGTTGTTAATCCATTGAGCTTGCAGGGACTTTCGGAGAATGATTTGAGGTGTAGGATTTTTTCCTACACATTGAAGGAACGGGCCAAGGCTTGGCTCATGACTTTGAAGCCTAAGTCCTTGGAGACATGGGATGAGGTTGTAAAGAAGTTTATGGACAAGTTCTTTTCCCCCCAAAAGACAGCAACCCTAAGAGCTCAAATTTTCAATTTCAGACAAGATGATACTGAAACATTTAGTGAATGCTGGGAAAGATTTAGAGGACTATTGCTGCAGTGTCCACACCATGGGTTACCTCTTTACCTTCAAATGCAAATTTTCTTTGACGGATTAACCCCTACATGTCAATCAATGTGTGATAATGCAGCTGGTGGTGCTCTAAAGAAAAAGAGTCCAGAGGAGTCTCAAGAACTCTTTGAGATGCTGGGTTCTAATAAGCATCAATCAAGAGGGAAGAGAAGTGGTGCATATGAAGTTCATTCAACTAATGACGTTTCTTTCAAGGTTGACAACTTGGAAAGGAAACTTGACGCTGTGCTTTCAAAGTTAGGCTCATCTCATGCCTCTCAAAGTGCTACATATGCTGATTACGATCAAGAGCAAGCCAATATGATGAATTGCTATAATTCAAGGCAAAGGAATGATCCATACTCAAACACTTACAACCCCGGATGGAGGAACCACCCTAACTTTTCTTGGGGTGGAAATCAGAATCAAAGCCATGCTCAGCAGCAGCCTAACAACTACCAAGTTCTCCCAAGCAATCCTGTGGAGGAGACATTACAGAAGTTCATTCAAACCACTTCCACTTTGTTCCAAAACCAAGCTGCCACCATTCAAAAGCTTGAGACCGAAGTTGGACAACTTGCTACTGCTCTTAACCAGAGAGAACTTGGGAAGCTTCCAAGTCAAACTCAGTTGCTTCAAAAGAATCAGGAGCAAGCAAAAGCCATAACAACACTTAGAAGTGGTAAGGTTATTGATAATGGTATTAACTACGATCTTCCTAATACTTCTGAAATTGTGAATGCAGGTGGGGAGGAAGGAGAGGCGGAACAAGCACCCAAGAAAGCTACTGATGTACCACTTAGGACTAACAATGATAAACCTGTTTTACACAAGGCTCCCGAGCCCTACGTGCCACCCATTCCTTTTCCAAGAAGACTTGCTCAATGCAACAAGGATAAGGCCTTCAAAGAACTTTATGACATTCTCAGTAAAGTTAATATTAATCTGCCTTTACTTGATTTAATTGATGATGTTCCAGCCTATGGCAAGTTCTTTAAAGAATTGAACAAGTACAAGAGGAAATATGAACCACATGAGAAGGTTTTTGTCTCCGAGAATGTCTCTGCCGTGCTTCAAAGAAAGCTTCCACCCAAACTTAAAGATCCTGGCAGCTTCTCCATACCTATTACCATTGGGGACAAGAAGATTGAGAAGGGTATGCTAGACTTGGGTACAAGTATAAATCTTATGCCATGCACGGTTTACTTGCATCTAGGTTTGGGAGAGTTGAAACCGACCACAGTTTCTTTACAACTTGCTGATCGTTCAGTAAAGTATCCAAGAGGTATAGTTGAAGACATTCTAGTTCAAGTTGATAAATTGATCATACCTGCTGATTTTGTAGTGCTTGACATGGAAGAATCACCAATCAAAGATCGTGAGTTACCTATTCTTCTTGGGAGGCCATTCATGGCGACAGCAAGGACAATCATAAATGTGCATGATGGAGTGCTCACAATGACAGTTCTTGGAGAAACTGTCCAATTTAGAGTGTTTGAATCTTTAACTCATCCGTATTCTTCTTTACATTGTTTCTCTGTTGATATATTGGATTCTTTTGTGTTCACCAAATTTTCTCAAGGCCCCCCTAAAGACCCACTAGAGATTGTCTTGACCAATGTTCTGGATGACTTCGAAGATGAATGGGAGTTCGAAGAGGAAGTTTCTGCTTTGGAGGCTTTGAAGTCATATCCCATCACCTATTTAGTCCCCCTTGAGCCACTCGAGCCATCCACTGATCATCTCATACCCTCAATCATCAAACCACCAAAGCTTGAGCTTAAATTACTTCCCTCTCATCTTAAGTATATCTTTCTGGGTGACCAAAATTCACTTCCAGTTATCATAGCTTCTGATCTGACCTCTTTGCAGGAAGAAAAGCTAGTAAGAGTTTTGAGAGAGTTCAAATCCACCATTGGATGGTCTATTGCAGATATCAAAGGAATCAGTCCCTCTATGTGCATGCATAGGATACTTTTGGAGGAGGATAGCCAACCCAGCTGTGAACCTCAACGAAGACTCAATCCCAACATGAAAGAAGTGGTTAGAGCTGAAGTACTTAAGCTACTTGACACTGGGATCATCTATCCTATTTCTGACAGCAAGTGGGTTAGTCCTACTCAAGTTGTACCAAAGAAGAGTGGCATGACTGTCGTAAAAAATGATCAGGATGAACTTGTCCCAACAAGAGTCATGACTGGATGGCGGGTGTGCATTGATTACAGGAAGTTAAATGCTATGACTAGAAAAGATCATTTTCCCCTTCCTTTTATTGATCAAATGCTTGAAAGATTAGCTGGTTACTCACACTACTGTTTTCTTGATGGTTTTTCAGGTTATAACCAAATCCCAATTGCACCTGAGGACCAAGCGAAGACGACCTTTACCTGCCCATTTGGCACGTTTTCTTATCGGAGGATGCCATTCGGTTTGTGTAACGCACCAGCTACATTTCAAAGATGCATGATGGCCATTTTCTCTGACATGGTTGAGAGGTTCATCGAGGTTTTTATGGATGATTTTTCTGTGTTTCGTTCCTCATTTGATATATGTCTTGATCATCTTGCATTAGTTCTAAAACGTTGCCAAGACACCAATCTGATTTTGAATTGGGAGAAATGCCATTTTATGGTTAAGAAGGGTATAGTGCTAGGTCATGTAATTTCAAGCAAGGGAATAGAGGTAGATAAAGCTAAAATTGACTTGATCTCTAAACTACCTCCCCCAGCATCTGTTAAGGGAATTCAAAGCTTCCTAGGTCATGCAGGTTTTTATAGACGTTTTATTAAGGATTTTTCAAAAATAACTCGTCCGTTACGTAACTTGTTAGCTAAGGACACTTCTTTTGACTTTAATGACGAATGTTTGCAGGCCTTTGAAATGCTTAAGAAGAAACTAACTTCTGCTCCAATTATCATGGCTCCAGATTGGTCTTTACCCTTTGAATTGATGTGTGATGCATCTGATTTTGCTATTGGTGCAGTACTAGGCCAAAGAATTGGAAAACTCTCTCATGTTATTTATTATGCAAGCAGGACATTGAATGATGCTCAGCTAAACTATTCCACAACAGAAAAAGAGTTACTTGCTGTTGTCATTGCTCTGGAGAAGTTCAGATCTTATCTTGTAGGATCAAAAGTCATTGTCTACTCAGACCATTCAGCTCTACGATACCTAATGACCAAAAAGGATGCCAAGCCAAGACTCATTAGATGGATCCTCTTATTACAAGAATTTGATTTGGAAATAAGAGACAAGAGCGGCAAAGAGAATGTAGTTGCTGACCACTTATCACGTTTGAAAAGTGAAGCAATTGACAGAAATGCACAGTTGCCCTTGAATGAATCATTCCCTGATGAGCAACTTCTTGCCATCCAAGATGATGAACCATGGTATGCTGATTTTGTTAATTTTCTTGCTTGTGGTATTATTAGAGATGATCTAACCTTTCAGGAGAAGAAAAGGTTCTTTTCGCAAGTGAAGCACTACATGTGGGATGAGCCCTACCTTTTCAAATATGGACCAGATCAGATTATTAGAAGATGTGTTCCTGAGGTTGAGAAAGAAAGCATACTCAATTTCAGTCATGAGTTCGCATGTGGGGGTCATTTTGGTGCCAAGAAGACAGCAGCCAAGGTTCTTCAATCTGGTTTCTTTTGGCCTACTTTGTTTAAAGATGCTTTTAAATTTTGTGCTAAGTGTGATAGGTGCCAAAGAGTGGGCAACATCAGCAGCAGAAATCAGATGCCTTTGCATAACATTTTGGTTGTGGAGATCTTTGACGTTTGGGGCATCGATTTCATGGGACCATTCCCACCCTCTTTTGGCTACAATTACATCCTGGTGGCAGTAGACTACGTGTCTAAATGGGTGGAAGCAATTGCTTCAAAGACCAATGATCATAGAGTGGTGATTAACTTCCTCAAGGACATCATTTTTTCAAGGTTCGGAATGCCAAGAGCTATCATCAGTGATGGTGGAACTCACTTCTGCAACAAGCCATTTGAAGCCTTGATGAAGAAGTATGGAATCACACATAGAGTGAGCACACCATATCATCCCCAAACTTCTGGCCAAGTGGAGATAAGCAATAGGGAGATCAAGAATATTCTAATGAAGACTGTGAATTCGACAAGGAAAGACTGGTCCACAAAGTTACATGATGCACTTTGGGCCTATAGAACAGCTTATAAGACTCCTATTGGGATGAGCCCTTACAGAATTGTTTTTGGGAAAGCTTGCCATTTGCCAATGGAGTTGGAGCACCATGCTTTGTGGGCAATCAAGAAGCTTAACATGGACTTTACAAAAGCTGGAATGTCAAGAAAGCTGCAACTCAATGAGCTTGAGGAGCTAAGGAATGAGGCTTATGAAAGTGCAAAGATTTACAAAGAAAGGACCAAGCTTTACCATGATAAAGCTCTTACGAGAAAGGTATTCTTCCCTGATCAAAATGTTTTATTATATGACTCTCGTTTACGTCTCTTTCCAGGTTAACTTAAGTCTAGATGGGTTGGACCTTTCAAAGTGATCAAAGTGTATCCTCATGGAGCAGTTGAAATAAAGAATCTCAGCAATGGTAACAGTTTCAAAGTTAATGGCCACAGATTAAAGCCGTACTTGATGTCTGATATGGGTGTTCCCATTGCACATATGGTGGATACTCTTCCATCCCATTAAGCCCATTGGCAACCACGTCTTGCCTAGACATTAAATACAGCGCTTGTTGGGAGGCAACCCAACCAGGTTCTATCTTTTAAGCCTTGAACTTAATTACTTCTTTTCTTTCTCTGCTTTGATACTCCCTTTGCATTGCATGCATTTTTTCTATTTTATACATTGAGGACAATGTTTAGTTTTAGGCTTGGGGGTAAGGAATTGCAAATTTTTGGGTGCTAAAGAGTCAGTCTGTTAGAGCATTGTTGAAACATTGTAATGGAATCTTTATGCAAACTATGGCATACAATCGTCAGTTAGAAGGAATCCTTAATTAGTCTTCTGATTAGGTGTTCTTTCTGACCTCTTTTGCTCTTAGAATCATGGTGAATAAGGTACTTGATCAAACAAATGAAGAAGAATAGTGGAGACTACCCTTGTGATGTTTTGAGCCTACTTGCTTTCTTGAGAGGGTTTAATTTGTTTCTGCTCCAATTCTTTCTTTCTAATTCATCTAATCTGATCTCATTATCATTTTTGGTTGATTACTAAGAATTTATCACAATTTCAGTTATCACATGCCCTTCATTTGTGGAGTAGCCCTTTTGAAGTGATGCTAGGCTTTGTGTGCATAACCTTCTAAAAGCCTTCTCTAAACCCGACCTTTGTGTGCTCCATTAGCCATTTTGTAGCCAAACACATGTAGCCATTTCCTTCATAACCTACATCACTCCTTCCCTTTTGTATCTTTCTTTGAGGTACCTAGCTTAATTGTGACCATACCCTATAGCTTGGAATCTGCCAAGGTTGATGAAAGTGGAAATTCGATGCAAGGAAAAGTATGGCCACTGTTAAATCAAAAGTTTATGAAAAATCAAAAGTAGCTCAGGTCAAAAGAAGTTCATATCAAAAGAAAAGAGAACTTAAATGAAGTAAAACTTCAAGGAAAAAAAAAGATGAGAAAAAAAAAAAAGCAAAAGAAAAAGTTCAAGTATGATCTGAGAAAAGTTCTTTCCATTCAACTTAAAGTGAGCAGATGCTGGGAATAACATCAAGCCGTGCAAAGGAATTTTTTCAAGAGCCCGTGGTATGATTCTAAGTTACTTGTTGTTCCTATCCTTTTTTCATTTTTCCCTCAACCAAGCGTCATTACAACCTATATAGATTAAGACCTATGTTGATCATTTGGGCAATGACATGAATGCTGGGAGGTATGTGCTCTATCTAATTCTTAGTTTTCGATTCTCTCATGAGATCTATCCTGAAATTGTGCCATTTTTCCTTATACTTCATATGTGAGAATACTTGCTTTCATATTACATAACTTCACTCACATATGTTTGATGGAGAGATTAAACCTTAGGTTCGAGTGATTGAGTGAATCTGTGAGACTTAGAGTTGAGACGAATTCTATCTTCAGGTTTGAAAATGATACCTATGAAGCCTTGAAACTTAGAGTAGAAGTGTTCACTTGCACACTAATTAGTTGCTGGCATGGTGAATTCAAGAAGGTGAAGGTATGACTACGGTTTCATTGGTTCACCTTACTTTGTTTCCATAATTTTTTAACCGTTGTTTTTTCAATAGTCTTGATGGTGTTTGTGGGTGTCACATCTGTTAAACCCTCAGGAGACAAAACTCCTCCTACTAGGCACACCTAGGGGTTTAAATGGTCTATCATAGGAAGATCGAGTCATTAATTTAATTGTGCTTATGTAATTTGTTTTGCTTGAGGACTAGCAAATGATAGGTTTGGGGGTCTTTGTTAGGTCATATTTTATGCATTTTTTCCATGCATTATTATCTTTGATGTACTACTAATATCTTTCATCACATAGGAGAAAATGATAATTTTTGTGAGAGTTGTGCAGGATTGGACATTATGTCGAATTAGAATGTTTTCGGTGTAAAAGGAGGAAATTCGGAGTTGAAAGAGCTTACTTATGGAGCAAGGAAAAATAATGTGGAAAACAAAAAGCTGTCACTATTCAAGAATTACTATGCAGTCCAGACACTATTTAGGAATCATTATGCACACCTGACACTATTCACGTGAATAGTAGCAGATTACATGTCTTTCCTTATTTGCCCTCATGCTTTCTTGCCTATTTAAGCCCTTTTCACTCTTAAAATAGGGGGGCCTCTACACACAACAAAGAAATCAGATCTGCTCTTCTTTTTCATTCCCCTTCTCTTCCAGTGAGAAAACCTCAAGAATTCCATAACCATCTCCCCTCTTCCATCCTTTTGCATCTCTTTCCCATGTACCTCAATCTCTCATCATAAAAGCTCCAAAATTCCTTCATCAAATTCGTCATCCATCATCTTTGTGTGTGAAGAAGAAGCCCTTTTCGGTACTGGAGAAGAAGACTGCCTTCTACTTAGAGTTTGCTGCATCCATGTCTTTAATTAATGCTTTTATGTTGATTAGATACATGTGTAGCTAATTTCTCATCTAGGGTTCTTGATGTAACCATGTAAACTCAGTCTATGTTATGATTGAAGTATTCTGATTTCTGCAAACTCTTCTTTGTTTCATTCATTTTAATTATTGATTCATATGTGATTCTAGTTCTTGATCACCATTAGGGTTCCATATGCCTAGTTAGATTTAGAGCACATGCCATGCCTAAGTTTAATTGATTTATGAATGAAAGAATAAGGTTAGTGAGTACATGCCATGCCACTGAATCTGTTTGGTCATATTTATTTCTTTTCTCATACTTAAAGGCTTTCTAGGAGTAATCTAAAGTACATGCCATACTTAGGTTGCAATTAGAAGGACTAGATAGTGTTCCACATGCCATGGCCTATCTTACTTAAGTGAAAACGATCCTTAGAGCAGGTTTGGAAGATCAGGTACTTTAGTCACTGTATTCATAGAATCAAGGTTACATAGGTGAAGTCAAGACCCTAGCTTCCATCTCCATACTTTTCTCAGTCTTTTCTATCTATCTTCATTTACTTAAAGTTTTAATTTCAGATTAACGTCCTTACATATCACAAATCAAAACTCAATTCTGCTTTATTTTCAGTTCTTTTAATTCCACTAGTTAATTGAGTCAGTATAGGGTTATTTAGAGGTAATTGTGAAGCCTAATCAGTCTCTGTGGTTCGACACCCTTACTTGTGCATTACCATTACTACAATAGTAGTGTATAAGCTAGGATAAATCAACAATATACTCATCCTTTTTATTGTACTCTTCTTTTTAGAGATTGTTGGAACAAGCATAAGAAGATACTACCAAGATATCCTCATCCTTTTGAATGTACTCTTCTCTATAGAACTTCTTTGAACAAATTTAAGAAGTTACTACCTAGATATCCTCAACACTTTGAAATTATTCTTCTTGATAGAATTTGTTTGAACAAACCTAAGAAGATACTATCTTGATATCCTCATCCTTTTTGAATGTACTCATGTTTATAGAACTTGTTTGAACAAACCTAAAAAGTTACTACCAAGATATCCTCAGCTTTTTTATTGTACTCTTCCTAGTTGAGCATGTTGGAACAAGCATAAGAAGATACTACCTAAATATCCTCATCCTTTTGAATGTAATCTTCTCTATAGAACGTGGTTGAACAAACATAAGAAGATACTCCCGAGATATCCTCAACCTTTTGAATGTACTCATCTCTATAGAGCTCGCTTGACCAACCTTAAAAAGATACTACCTAGATATCCTAAACCTGTATAATGTACTCTTCTTTATATAACTTGTTTGAAAAAACCTAAGTAGATACTACGTAGATATCCTCGTTCTTTTTAATGTACTCTTCCTTGTAGAGCTTGTTTGAACAAAATTAAGAAGATACTACCTAGATATCCTCTTCCTTTTGAATGTACTCTTCTCTATAGAACTTCTTTGAACAAATTTAAGAAGATACTACCTAGATATCAACAACACTTTGAAATTATTCTTCTTGATAGAAATTGTTTGAAAAAACCTAAGAAGATACTATCTTGATATCCTCATCCTTTTTGAATGTACTGTTATTTATAGAACTTGTTTGAACAAACCTAAAAAGTTACTACCAAGATATCCTCAGCTTTTTTATTGTACTCTTCCTAGTTGAGCATGTTGGAACAAGCATAAGAAGATACTACCTAAATATCCTCATCCTTTTGAATGTAATCTTCTCTATAGAACGTGTTCGAACAAACATAAGAAGATACTCCCGAGATATCCTCAACCTTTTGAATGTACACATCTCTATAGAGCTCGCTTGACCAAACTTAAAAAGTTACTACCTAGATATCCTCAACCTGTATAATGTACTCTTCTTTATATAACTTGTTTGAAAAAACCTAAGCAGTTACTACCTAGATATCCACGTTCATTTTAATGTACTATTCCTTGTAGAGCCTGTTTGAACAAAATTAAGAAGATACTACCTAGCTATCCTCTTCCTTTTTATTGTACTCTCGATATCCTCAAGCTGACCAAACTTAAAAGGATACTACCTAGATATCCTCATGCTGTTGAATGTACTCTTCTTGATAGAACTTGTTCGAAAAAATCTATGTAGATACTACCAAGATATCCTCGATCTTTTTAATGTACTCTTCCTTGTTGAGCCTGGTGGAACAAATTTAAGAAGATACTAACTAGATATCCTGAATACTTTGAAACTATTCTTCTTAATAGAATTTGTTTGACGAAACCTAAGAAGATACTATCTAGATATCCTCAACCTTTTTGAATGTACTCTTCTTTATAGAACTTGTTTGAACAAACCTTTAAAGATACTACCTAGATATCCTCGTCCTTTTTATTGTACTCCTCCTTGCAGAGCTTGTTGGAACAAGCATAAGAAGATAATAACTAGATATCCTTATCCTTTTGAATGTACTCTTCTCTATAGAACTTCTTTGTACAAATTTAAGAAGATACTACCTAGATATCCTCAACACTTTGAAATTATTCTTCTTGATAGAATTTGTTTGAACAAACCTAAGAAGATACAATCTTGATATCCTCAACCTTTTTGAATGTACTCTTCTGTATAGAACTTGTTTGAACAAACCTAAGAAGATTCTATCTAGATATATTCAACCTTTTTGATGTACTCTTCCTTATTGAGCTTGGTGGAACGGGTGTCTGATTGCCGAGTTTGTCAGCAGGTGTCTGATTTGCCAGCAAGTGAAGGCTGAGAGACAACGACCTTATGGAGCCTTGAAACCACTATCTATCCCGGAATGGAAATGGGATCACTTGACGATGGATTTTGTGTTTGGACTCCCTAGGTCACCCAGAGGTCACGATGGAGTTTGGGTGATTGTGGACAGGCTTACGAAATCAGCTCATTTCATGCCGGTGCGAGAGAACTTCAGAATGACACAGTTGGCTCAGTTGTTTATCGATGAGATCATCCGTTTGCACGGTACTCCAGAATCAATAGTTTCTGACAGAGACCCGAGGTTTACTTCTCGGTTTTGGCAGAGTCTACAGGAAGCCTTTGGGACGAAACTCCGTTTCAGTACTGCATTCCATCCTCAGACTGACGGCCAGTCTGAGCGGACCATCCAGATATTGGAGGATATGATGCGAGCTTGCGTTTTGCAATTTCAGGACACTTGGGAATCACATCTATCCTTGATGGAATTTGCCTACAACAACAGCTATCAGGCGAGCATTGGGATGGCTCCGTACGAAGCCTTGTACGGTCGGCAGTGCAGAACTCCGTTGTGTTGGACGGATGTGGGTGAAAGGAAGCTGACTAAATCCGAATTGGTGGAACTGACAACCGAGAAGGTCAAACTCATCAGAGATCGGCTCAAGGCAGCCCAGGACAGACAAAAGAGCTATGTGGACCATCGGATTCGAGATCTGGAGTTTGCGGCCGGAGATCGGGTATTTCTGAAACTGTCCCCTTGGAAGGGTGTAGTGAGATTTGGCAGGCGAGGGAAGTTGATGTAAGACCCGTGTCCTAGAGGGAACGGTGAACAATCCCACATTCCTGCAAGGGGAAATGGTCTGGGAGAGGAGGGTGGTGTGCCTTAAAGGTGTAGGCACACACCTATCTAGCATGAGGCCTTTTGGGAGCTCAGTGGCTTGGGGGGGATTGGAACCCCAAAGTTAAGCGAGTTGAGGCTGGTGCAATTCCATGATGGGTGACCCCCTGGGAAGTTGCACCGTGAGCTCCCAAAAACAAAACCGTGAGGGCAAGGGCAAGGAGGCCCAAAGCGGACAATATCATGCTAGATGAATCGGGACCTGACAGAAGAGGGTCGGGTCCTGACAATTTGGTATCAGAGCCAGACCCCGACTGGGAAGTGTGCCAGCGAGGACGCTGGGCCCTAAGGGGGGTGGATTGTAAGACCCGTGTCCTAGAGGGAACGGTGAACAATCCCACATTCCTGCGAGGGGAAATGGTTTGGGAGAGGAGGGTGGTGTGCCTTAAAGGTGTAGGCACACACCTATCTAGCATGAGGCCTTTTGGGAGCTCAGTGGCTTGGGGGGGATTGGAACCCCAAAGTTAAGCGAGTTGAGGCTGGTGCAATTCCATGATGGGTGACCCCCTGGGAAGTTGCACCTTGAGCTCCCGAAAACAAAACCGTGAGGGCAAGGGCAAGGAGGCCCAAAGCGGACAATATCATGCTAGATGAATCGGGATCTGACAGAAGAGGGTCGGGTCCTGACAGTTGAGCCCTCGTTATATCGGACCGTATGAGATTACCGAGAGGATTGGCCCGGTGGCCTACAGGTTAGCACTACCGCCCGAACTTTCGAGGGTCCACGATGTTTTTCATGTGTCGATGTTGCGGAAATATGTGTTTGACGCATCTCATGTACTAGAGGAAGAACCCATTGAACTCCGAGAAGACTTGAGCTTTGAGGAACAGCCGGTGCAGATTTTGGACAGGAAGGATAAGGTGCTACGTCGGAAGACCGTTCCTCTGGTAAAGGTCCTTTGGAGGAATCAGAATGTGGAGGAAGCCACATGGGAACCCGAAGCGCAGATACGAGAACAGTTCCCCTACTTGGTTCCTTGAAATTTCGGGACGAAATTTCTTAAGGGGGGGAGATTGTAACGCCCCGGACATTCTGGAAATATAATGTTGTAAAATAATGAACAAAATGACGTTTTTACCCTTGTGATTCGTATGGACAATTTGTTGACTTTTTGATTGGAGGGTCGAACGGACGTTGAGTGATGACCGTGACGTAGTTCGGGATGTCACGAGTTCATAGATAGGTGGCACGTCCGATTCGGACGACTGGGTGAAAGTTATGACGTGCGGAAGTCCAGGGGCATTTTCGTAAATTGGACGTTGTAAAGGAAAAGTTGACTTTTTGTTTGACAATTGATATTCATTTGACTCGAAGACCGTTATGTTCGTCTCGACGCCCTGAGTACAACGACAGGCGGCACGCGTGAAACGGACGTCGGATGACCGAGATACGGGTCACGGAAGTTGAAGGGCAATTTGGTAATTATTGCACAGAGGGGCATTTTGGTCATTTCACGGCAGTTACTGTAGCACCACCGTGAAAAGCAGAGTGCGGCCGTGGTGTTTGTGCGTGCAATTATTTATGGCTAAGTGGACTGGTGAGTGGGTTTAGTTTATGGATTTTGAGGCTGTGGGAAGCATTCATGCGTGTCTGGGCAGAGTCTGAGTGCACGGGTGAGGTTTTAAATTTGTTCTTGGGGTCTGTTTGCGGGAAACAACTGCGCAGTGACCAGCTGAGGGATTCTCACGAGTTGTCGTCTCATTTCGATCGATTAACCGAGTTAGAGGATGTGGGGAGGTCATTTGGTTCAGTTTGGGAGTTGAGTTTGAGAGGAACTGCGAGAGAAACCGTGAAGAACATTTTCGGGTTTTTTGGGGGGAAATCTCAGAGTTCAATTCTTACGAGTTCTGGGATCAATCTAGACACACAGAGAGTTTTCTGGGAGCAGCAGAAACATAACCGTGCTCGAGATCAAGCGATTTGAGCAAGGTTTGCTCAGGAGCTCTGGTACCAGTCCAGAGAAGAACAAGTTGGAGGGAAAAATCACATTCAATTTATGGGGCTTGTTGATCGAAACAGAGGGCCGTTCTAGTCTTCTGGGAGCAAAAGGAAACCAACCACATCGATTTCGAAGGGCGCCACTCACGAATCGGCCAAGAACTGAGTTCCCTGGTTCTGAGAATTTTCGAGCTTGAGGACGACGACTTCCAGGTAACGGCGAGTTCAATTGATTGTTCTATCGTGTTCGTATAAGTCCCCTTAAGCTACTGGTGAAATTAATTTGGAAATGGAACCATGTAGGGTGAGTTCCAGAGGTCGACTTGCTCGACTGTTTGAGCTTGAGTTGGGTCGATTTAATGTTAGTCGAGATTGATCGTTAGTACAGACCTAAAATTAATGGATTAGAGAAGATAATAGGATTGAAAACGGGAAGAATTGATTGAGAATGGAGCTTGAACTGGTCGGGTTGAGTCGCGGGTAATAGACCCGTTTATCAGTCTATTCGGGTAAGGACGAAGGTACTGCAGCTTGGCGCGTGGCCTTCACGCGCAGCCACTTTGGGCGGCGCGTGACGGCGCGTGTGAGGTTAACTCCGATCACGGTCAACATGAGATTTAATCCTTTCAGTTTAATTAACATTTCATATTGAGAGTTCGAATCAATCGGGAGTCGTTCGTGATAATTTCGGGAGTCCGGAAGGTTAAGTCTCTAAGTTTAATTTCGCCGAAAAATCCGGAAAAATTAGGAAAATCCTACGAGTTATTTTGGGATGTTTGTAACCCTCCTTATGCATTTTTATAGGCCCGGACACTTCCGAAGCTACGGAGGAGCGCGCGGGACGCGATTGACGCGTCCTAAAACAGTGAGTGGACTTTTTGATTTCTAAATTGGGCATGCATGACTATTTTACTGGTTTATCTTATGGTTTTGCATATGATTTTATGATGGTGATATGATAATTCGGTTTTACGTATTTTCACGCTTTTCGAGATATTCATCGTATTTCACGCAATTCGAGGTTACGGTTTTTGCTTATGCATGAATGATGTTTTGATGAAGTATCTGGATATGATTATGCATGTTACGGATTTATGATGTAACGACCCGTCCCAAATTCCGGGATTAGATTAGTTATTAATCTTGATTAGCGAGGTTGAACGGTGGTTAGTAGGGCGGAATCGGACAAAATGTGCAAAATGACCGTTTTGCCCCTGGTCGTGGGCAAAATGTTGACTTTTTGTTCGGGCGGTCAAACGGACTTTGACCGATGACCGTGACGTAGTTCGGGACGTCACGAGTTCATAGACAGGTGGCACGTTCGATTCCGACATTCGTAGAGAAAGTTATGGTGTGCGGAAGTTGAGGGGTATTTTGGTAATTTGGCATACTAGGGGCCAAATGTTGACTTTTTGGCCGGGAGGTCCGATGGGCGAGGGCCAAGGACCGTTACGTAGGTATCGTCAATACGAATCCAACGACAGGCGGCATGCCGAAATCGGAGTTACGACGACGAAGTTATGGTCAAGGAATCGGGCTCGGTTTACCGAACGAACCGGGATTAAAATAATAATAAAATATTGAAGAGTGATTATTGAATCTGAACCCTTGGATGAGTGACACCCTTGATTTGGGGCTCTAAATCTGGATCATGCTTCCATTAATGGGTTAAAATACAATTTATCCCCTCTTTTAATCTCAGCCCTCCATCTCACTCCCAGATTGCATCTGGACCGTCCATCTCATCTCATCCCTTCCTTAATTAATTTGATCAGTTAATCCCACTCTCATTTCTCATTTCACCGTGAACGACTACCACCCCAAATCCACTACCCATCCAACCCGCACCAACTAAACCTACACCATTACTAGGCTAAGTCCAGTGGGAGATTTGGGCACCTGAGGAATGACGGGAGACGGCGGGAGACGGCTGCGGACTGTTGATGTTTCCTAGCTTATACACTACTATTGTAGTAATGGTAATGCACAAGTAAGGGTGTCGAACCACAGAGACTGATTAGGCTTCACAATTACCTCTAAATAACCCTATAATGACTCAATTAACTAGTGGAATTAAAAGAACTGAAAATAAAACAGAATTGTGTTTTGATTTGTGATATGTAAGGACGTTAAACTGAAATTAAAACTTTAAGTAAATGAAGATAGATAGAAAAGATTGAGAAAAGTATGGAGATGGAAGCTAGGGTCTTGACTTCACCTATGTAACCTTGATTCTATGAATACAGTGACTAAAGTACCTGATCTTCCAAACCTGCTCTAAGGATCGTTTTCACTTAAGTAAGATAGGCCATGGCATGTGGAACACTATCTAGTCCTTCTAATTGCAACCTAAGTATGGCATGTACTTTAGATTACTCCTAGAAAGCCTTTAAGTATGAGAAAAGAAATAAATATGACCAAACAGATTCAGTGGCATGGCATGTACTCACTAACCCTATTCTTTCATTCATAAATCAATTAAACTTAGGCATGGCATGTGCTCTAAATCTAACTAGGCATATGGAACCCTAATGGTGATCAAGCACTAGAATCACATATGAATCAATAATTAAAATGAATGAAACAAAGAAGAGTTTGCAGAAATCAGAATACTTCAATCATAACATAGAGTGAGTTTACATGGTTACATCAAGAACCCTAGATGAGAAATTAGCTACACATGTATCTAATCAACATAAAAGCATTAATTAAAGACATGGATGCAGCAAACTCTATGTAGAAGGCAGTCTTCTTCTCCAGAACTGAAAAGGGCTTCTTCTTCACACACAAAGATGATGGATGACGAATTTGATGAAGAAATTTTGGAGCTTTTATGATGAGAGATTGAGGTACATGGGAAAGAGATGCAAAAGGATGGAAGAGGGGAGATGGTTATGGAATTCTTGAGGTTTTCTCACTGGAAGAGAAGGGGAATGAAAAAGAAGAGCAGATCTGATTTCTTTGTTGTGTGTAGAGGCTCCCCTATTTTGAGAGTGAAGAGGGCTTAAATAGGCAAGAAAGCATGAGGGCAAATAAGGAAAGACATGTAATCTGCTACTATTCACGTGAATAGTGTCAGGTGTGCATAGTGATTCCTGAATAGTGTCTGGCCTGCATTGTGATTTCTGAATAGTGTCTAGCCTGCATAGTGATTCCTGAATAGTGACAGCTTTTTGTTTTCCACATTATTTTTCCTTGCTCCATAAGTAAGCTGTTTCAACTCCGAATTTCCTCCTTTTACACCGAAAACATTCTAATTCGACATAATGTCCAATCCTGCACAACTCTCACAAAAATTATCATTTTCTCCTATGTGATGAAAGATATTAGTAGTACATCAAAGATAATAATGCATGGAAAAATGCATAAAATATGACCTAACACGGACACGGCGGAAAGGAAAAACAGGGGAGGTCCAAAACTCAGAATTTGGAAGTCGTTTTGGGCAGGTTTTTATCGTTTTAAATGGACGTAGGATGTTCCTGGAGTCGAACTGGGCATGCTGGTGGCCACGGCGGGAGCCACGGCGGCGAGGTAAGCCTCGAACCCGTGAGTCTGTTTTCGGGTAAAAATGGCAGGATGGGTTTTAACGTACTACAATCGATCTTGTGACCAGGATGATGATCTAGGGGTTGAGACGAGCCTTTGGGGATCGTTTTCGAAAGGAATGGTGGCCGGGATCGTGCAGACACGACGGTTGCAGGTGGCCGGTCTGCACACCTCCACGAACAGGTAGTCAAACGTGTTGGTTTCTCAGTTTTAAAATCATGGATCAACTGGAATTAATGAGACGATCTTGTAGGAACAAACGGAATTGAAAATGATCGAGTAATGGCTGAGAACCAGTCGGGTTGGGCCGCGGGTCACGGTGACCCGTTTATCAGACAACCGGGTCAGAACGGTGACACTGTTCACGGCGCGTGAGTTTCACGCACAGCCACTCACGGCGGCGCGTGACGGCGCGTGGGCACGGATCTCGAGGTGAGGTCAACATGACTTCTGTCCCATTTAATGTAACGAACATTTTGGGATTGGTTTCGGGTCGATCGGACACCGTCTCGATAGTGTTCGGGATGTCCGAAGGTTTTAAATTAAGTTTAAAAATAAGTAAAAATTCGGGAAAATTACGGGACTTTGATAGGAGGTTAATGATGAGGTTAGTGACCCTCTAATGTGATTTGGACAGGATTGGGAGTCCCGGTGACAGTGGTGTGGCCCGGGAGGGTCGGTGGCACGCGTATCGAGGCACACGGTTAAAACGGTCTGTGAGTGGACTTTGGTTTTATAAATTCTATGCATGCTTAAATGTTTTATATGGATTATGGTTGTGATTGTGTGATGTTGATTTGGTTGTTGGTAAATTGTACGGTTTCACGTATTTCGAGGCGATTTACGTGCTTGCACGTAAATCGAGGTTTTCCGGTTTTACATGGATTTTCCATATTTATGACTTGGATATAATGTGATGAAATGGTTTTGAAATTGGAAATATGAACTCGGGCTTGAGGCCGAATTATGTTGGAAATTTCGGACTTGGAGTCCATTTGAAAATCGGGCCGGGGGCCCAGTTGGTTAATGAAATCGGGCCAGGGGCCCAGTTGGTATGAAATCGGGCTGAGACCCATTTGAGTTATGTTATCGGGCCAGGGGCCCAGTTGATTTACGAATTCGGGCCGTGGGCCCAGTGAGTTTATAAGTCGGGCTGCGGGCCTAGCTGGTTTACAAATCGGGCCGTGGGCCCAGTGGTTCATAAAATCGGGCATGAGGCCCAGTTGGATAATAAATGTGATTTCGGGTCAGGGACCATATATTTTATAATGGTGATTTTGGGTCAAGGACCCTAAATGGAATTATGTGGTTTTATGGAAATTTCGGCCAGGGCCCAATGGTAATAATGTGATAAAAGGATTAAATAAAACTGTTTTCCATATACCATCTGGATACAAGGATATATGATGGTCTCCTCCAGATGTCTGGGACACTGGGGAAGTCACGGTGCATTTCCTGCGAGGGGTCATTATACGGAGCAGCCGGACCGTATGATGACTCAGGAGCAGGATTGCTATGATTGACGTCAGGGACGTCAGACATCAGGGATGTCAGATATATGGACCCGGAGAGACCCTGGGCAGCACGCGTAGCTTATGAAACCGTGAGATATGACGTCAGGGACGTCTAGCGTCTGGGACGCTAAGCATCTGGGATGCTGGTGATGGTAATGGTAAAATATGGATTAATGAATAAAATGGCTTATTGGTTGGATATGTGTTATGTGGTAAAAATGGATTATTGGTTATGAAATGGTATGTCGGGTCAGGGACCCTAAATGGTTTTGGATTTATGGATTGATGTTCATTTGTGGTCGTGGGTGGTGACCCACATGGTTTTAATAGGTATGGTGGTGGTATTCCACGGTTTTGGGCTGAGTTCCCACACTTGGTTTTTCGTTAACGGTTTTTGGGCTAAGACCCTAATGGCTCGGTTGAGCAAACGTTTTGTGTAACGACCCGTCCCAATTCCTAGCTTAGATTAGTGACTAATCACGATTAGTGAGGCTAATCCGTGATTAGTAGAGCGAAATCGGACGAACGGTGCGAAATGACCGTTTTGCCCCTGATGGTGGCAAAACGTTGACTTTTTAATCGGGCGGTCAAATGGACTTTGACCGATGACCGTGACGTAGTTTGTGACGTCACGAGTTCATAGACAGGTGGCACGTTCAATTCCGACGTTCGAGGAAGAAGTTATGATGTTCGGAAGTTTAGGGGCATTTTGATAATTTTGGATAAAAGGGGTCAAAAGTTGACTTTTTGACCGGGAGGTCCGATGGCCGAGGGCCGAAGACCGTTACGTAGATAAGGACGATACGAATCCATAGACAGGCGGCACACTGAAATCGGATTTCGAACGGGAGAGTTATGGGTCACGGAAGTTCGATTTCACTTTGCACGAACTTCGAGACGGGGATGATTCGGCGAAATCTGATTTGGGCAGATATTTTGGTGGGTCCCATGGATGAGTGACAAGTGTCACTCATCCTATTGGCTAAATCCCCCAAAATATGGATCTAAGTAATTAAATAATAATATTTTAATTATTTTATAATAAATCCTAACAACCTTAAATCTTAACCATCCATTCTATTTTAATCATTCAATCCTCACCCTCCATTTCTCTTCTCTCATCAGCTACCACCTCCTTCTTCTTTGTTTCCTCACACCCGAAACCCCCCCCTTCACCATTTTCTCCATTTTCTTCAAAACACAAACACACATATTTTCCACCTTCAGGTTGACATCGGATGTGGACTGTAGCAGAGACCGAGATATCACATACCTCCTCCGGATCCTGGCGTACTCTGATAGCCCGGGAGGGCAAAGGTCGGAAATATCCCTTGTCTGACACTCCGTGTCAGACGGGAGCAGGGTCATCCCGCACTAATCCCGGGGGGATTGGGATGGGTCCTGTCATTTTGGTTACTGGTTTTTGTGGCATGCATACGTTTTTATTGGAGGGCATAAATGTCTTATAAATGTATTTGGGTAAACTTATTGGTTTTTGTCCACTCACAGCTTTTGGTTTTAATGCCCTTCAGGTTGATCATGGATGCGATCGCAGCAGAGACTGGGACATTGCACACCTCCTCCATCGATCCTTGCGCACCCTGGATGCCCCGTTGGGCAGTGGCTCTTGGTTATCCCTTGTCTGACGCCCTTTGTTGGACGGGAGCAGGGCACATTCCACGGTAATCCCGGGGGGATTGGGATGGGTCCTGTCAACTTGGTATCAGAGCACGGTTGCTCTTTTGTGTGCGCAGGTCGAGGGTGTGATGTCTCTTTGGGCTGCAATTCGTTATCAACCTGATAGATAGTTTTTGGGTTTGGATAGTGGATGGAGTGTGATTGGCCCGATACGCCGTGCATTAATGTGATTCGACCCAAGTGGGGTTGATTGTGGTGAACTGGTATTGTGGGACCGTCGGTTCGGTCATGTGATATTGGATTGTTGTGCTGCTAGGTGCAGCCAGGTTCGGGGAACCTCATTTGAGTAATGGTCTAAAATGTGAATCCTTGTGGTGGTTTCTAGTGTGAGGGATGTTGATTCATCGGAGTTGGCCGATGACCTAGTGGTGGAACCCACGTTGATGGGATGGTAGGATTGGATTTGACGTCTATTCGATGTCAGGACCGCGGGGTCGGTCAGGTTGTGGATTTTATTTTACGGAAAGCTGTCTGGTTTGGTTGAACCATAGGGTGTGATTGTGGAACCCTACTATTAAAAAGGTAAACCTTAATTGTGACTAGTGGATGAGAACTTGTGCTGCGACGAGCGGCTGAGGTCATGGATGACCATGTGGATGGCTCTGGTGAGTCTAGGCAGAACTATGGGATTCGATTTACGGATACGGTTCTGAGATAAATTATGGAATCCCGTGTTGGATCGGGTATTGGTGTGATGTTTGGATGCGGATCTCGATAGTAATGACAGTTGGTCGGTAGTCATATGGAGATGACTGGCTATCGAGGGTAATTAGTGTGGTTATAATACTTGGGGATCAGGGGACGTTCAGGGAACGTTCATTTTCCTGATGTGGATTGTCAGAATAGTGGTACCCATAGTCGTGAGGTACGGGATCGTCGTTCGGTATGAACGGAGATCCAGGGTTGTCGTATTTGCACACGGTGTGCAAGTATGGATGTTTGTGGGTTGGTACTTTTGTGCTGATGCTAGTATGGATGCCTGTGTGCTGATATTAGTGTTGTTGATCGTGTGTTGGTGCTGGTACTAGCGCTGGTGCTAGTGTCGGTGATGGTGTTGACGATGAGCCACAAGTTGAGGGGTGACTCCGTCATGATGAACATATGTTCGATCTTTGAGATTCGGTAGTGGTTGAGTGATGGACTGGATGGGATCCAGTTAAGATTGCGCTGTGTTGGGATAAGTCCCAATAGTGGTGAGATAACCAGTGATGAGTGGATTAAAAAGGTATATTTGAGACTTGAGTAATCTTGGGATGACGTCCCCTACGTCATGATAATTGGTGGATTTGGGGGAGTTGTTGGCAACTCCAAAATTTGTGCGATTTTATGTTTTTTTTTATATCCCTAAAATGTACATGGAAATGATTAAAACTGGAAAAGACGAGGAAAACCATTAGTGGTATAAAGGTAGGAATTTGCAATTGAGAACTTGGAAAACCGAGTGTTGAACCTGTAAAGGTTGGGATGTGCGAATGAAATATTAACGGATCGATTGTGGACACGGGGTTGTCCAAGTGAATTGAGGAGGTAGGGAGTTCAGTGGTTGGACTTGACGTCTCGTTGGGAGTAGGTCTGCTTCCAACATGGTTGGAACCTTAGTGTCGAAGAGAGTTGTGATTGGGGAACGACAGTGGTGTTCGTTTTTGGTGATTGGTATTCCGAAGTCATTAGAGTTGACTTCTTGCTTTCTGCCCTGGCAGACATTGACTGTAGTTACCAGTACGTTGAGCGTGTATTGGTTGGTGGGCCCATGTGTATTTGTGGGTCATTAGGAGGAGCTACGTATTTGAAATTAGGTAAACGAGATTTTCATTTTCTGTTTGGTGGCAGACGATGTGGTGTCACATGGCGTGGTGAGTGCAGTGAGTCTAATTGCATCCACGTAGGATGAGTATTGGAGTCATTGTGTTGGATCATCCTTGGTTTTTCCTAGGTGGAAAGACAAGGATCGATACAAACTGGGGTATGTGAGTCGTAAACGGCGGGGTTGAACTTCTTTTCGAAGTGGAGCCCGTATGGTATCTTACTCGAGTGAGTAGGTTTCCGACTGGTCGGATTTTGTCAACCTCAGACGTGTGGAGGTTGGATTGGCTTCCCTATGAAGTTAATCAAGTGTATTGAGCAGGTAACCGATAGGTTCGATTTTGATGCGTCTTGGTAAATGTGAACGAGATTTCGGGATTTGGAATCGAATTTCTGGGTGACGATTCAGGATTCGATTTTGGAACTTGAAAGTATATTTCTGGATTTGGGTACGGAATGATTATTCCAAATGCTAGCTTACGGAATAATGATTTCGGATTCGGATTTGGATATGAATTAAAATGGGATATCTGGGTTTGGATCCGGGATTTCTTACGAAGTTGCGGATTCAGATTCGGAAGTGGAACTAGATGTTGGGTGGAGTTTCGATTTGTCTCATGCTGGATTGGGTAAACGTACTCCATTATTGGAACGCGTTCGGCTATGACCTAGGTGGTTGTAGTCTGGTTATTAGGTAGATGTGTGTACTTCGTACATGGTTCGAGGTACAATACCTTGTAGACTTGTGATGTCTAGTTACGGTATACGGGATATACCCGAGGTGTGTTGGTGAACGTGTTGGTAGTCGGATTGGTTCCGATACCATGGGATTGGTTGTGGACCGGACATTACTATGCAATGGGTCATGGTAATTCCGATGTGTTTAATTACACATAGGTCGTGTGAAAGGTCGGTAAATGTTTACTAAGTTAAGTACGTTGGTGGCATGTGTAGCCACGAGTGAGTCTAGTGTCAGTTTTCGACTGACAACAACTGTGTGGTGAGTTTGTCAGGATGTGTCAACATAGATCGTTGAGTGGGGTCAGCTGACTCCTAGTGGGAGTGGGAAAGGAACCGTCGAGTTGTTGCGTCAACGAGAGGGTTGATTTGACAAGTGGTGTCAAATTCGAAACAAGTAGTTTCAGTCATTCGACGGGGTCGAATGTAGTCGTTGCGTTTTGAGTACTAGTGGTACGTTTGGGTGTAGACAGGTTTTGTCTAAGTAGTTGGTGTACGGGTATACACGTGTGGCGTGGTCGATTCCACTTTCCACGGGGCGTTTGTGGAATCGGGATAGTCGAGTTTCGAGAGCGAAACTATTAAGGAGGGAAGTACGTTTGAGTTTAGATCGGTTGGAATTTCGAGGACGAAATTTGTTAAGGAGGGAAGGTTGTAACGACCCGTCCCGAATTCTGGGATTAGATTAGTCATTAATCTTGATTAACGAGGTTGAACGGTGGTTAGTAGGGCGGAATCGGACAAAATGTGCAAAATGACCGTTTTGCCCCTGGTCGTGGGCAAAATGTTGACTTTTTGTTCGGGCGGTCAAACGGACTTTGACCGATGACCGTGACGTAGTTCGGGATGTCACGAGTTCATAGACAGGTGGCACGTTCGATTCCGACATTCGTAGAGAAAGTTATGGTGTGCGGAAGTTGAGGGGTATTTTGGTAATTTGGCATACTAGGGGCCAAATGTTGACTTTTTGGCCGGGAGGTCCGATGGGCGAGGGCCAAGGACCGTTACGTAGGTATCGTCAATACGAATCCAACGACAGGCGGCATGCCGAAATCGGAGTTACGACGACGAAGTTATGGTCAAGGAATCGGGCTCGGTTTACCGAACGAACCGGGATTAAAATAATAATAAAATATTGAATAGTGATTATTGAATCTGAACCCTTGGATGAGTGACACTTGTCACTCATCCCTTGATTTGGGGCTCTAAATCTGGATCATGCTTCCATTAATGGGTTAAAATACAATTTATCCCCTCTTTTAATCTCAGCCCTCCATCTCACTCCCAGATTGCATCTGGACCGTTCATCTCATCTCATCCCTTCCTTAATTAATTTGATCAGTTAATCCCCCTCTCTCATTTCTCATTTCACCGTGAACGACTACCACCCCAAATCCACTACCCATCCAACCCGCACCAACTAAACCTACACCATTACTAGGCTAAGTCCAGTGGGAGATTTGGGCACCTGAGGAATGACGGGAGACGGCGGGAGACGGCAGCGGACACGGCGGAAAGGAAAAACAGGGGAGGTCCAAAACTCAGAATTTGGAAGTCGTTTTGGGCTGGTTTTGATCGTTTTAAATGGACGTAGGATGTTCCTGGAGTCGAACAGGGCATGCTGGTGGCCACGGCGGGAGCCACGGCGGCGAGGTAAGCCTCGAACCCGTGAGTCTGTTTTCGGGTAAAAATGGCAGGATGGGTTTTAACGTACTACAATCGATCTTGTGACCAGGATGATGATCTAGGGGTTGAGACGAGCCTTTGGGGATCGTTTTCGAAAGGAATGGTGGCTGGGATCGTGCAGACACGACGGTTGCAGGTGGCCGGTTTGCACACCTCCACGAACAGGTAGTCAAACGTGTTGGTTTCTCAGTTTTAAAATCATGGATCAACTGGAATTAATGAGACGATCTTGTAGGAACAAACGGAATTGAAAATGATCGAGTAATGGCTGAGAACCAGTCGGGTTGGGCCGCGGGTCACGGTGACCCGTTTATCAGACAACCGGGTCAGAACGGTGACACTGTTCACGGCACGTGAGTTTCACGCGCAGCCACTCACGGAGGCGCGTGACGGCGCGTGGGCACGGATCTCGAGGTGAGGTCAACATGACTTCTGTCCCATTTAATGTAACGAACATTTTGGGATTGGTTTCGGGTCGATCGGACACCGTCTCGATAGTGTTCGGGATGTCCGAAGGTTTTAAATTAAGTTTAAAAATAAGTAAAAATTCGGAAAAATTACGGGACTTTGATAGGAGGTTAATGATGAGGTTAGTGACCCTCTAATGTGATTTGGACAGGATTGGGAGTCCCGGTGATAGTGGTGTGGCCCGGGAGGGCCGGTGGCACGCGTATCGAGGCACACGGTTAAAACGGTCTGTGAGTGGACTTTGGTTTTATAAATTCTATGCATGCTTAAATGTTTTATATGGATTATGGTTGTGATTGTGTGATGTTGATTTGGTTGTTGGTAAATTGTACGGTTTCACGTATTTCGAGGCGATTTACGTGCTTGCACGTAAATCGAGGTTTTCCGGTTTTACATGGATTTTCCATATTTATGACTTGTATATAATGTGATGAAATGGTTTTGAAATTGGAAATATGAACTCGGGCTTGAGGCCCAATTATGTTGGAAATTTCGGACTTGGAGTCCATTTGAAAATCGGGCCGGGGGCCCAGTTGGTTAATGAAATCGGGCCAGGGGCCCAGTTGGTATGAAATCGGGCTGAGACCCATTTGAGTTATGTTATCGGGCCAGGGGCCCAGTTGATTTACGAATTCGGGCCATGGGCCCAGTGAGTTTATAAGTCGGGCTGCGGGCCTAGCTGGTTTACAAATCGGGCCGTGGGCCCAGTGGTTCATAAAATCGGGCATGAGGCCCAGTTGGATAATAAATGTGATTTCGGGTCAGGGACCATATATTTTATAATGGTGATTTTGGGTCAAGGACCCTAAATGGAATTATGTGGTTTTATGGAAATTTCGGCCAGGGCCCAATGGTAATAATGTGATAAAAGGATTAAATAAAACTGTTTTCCATATACCATCTGGATACAAGGATATATGATGGTCTCCTCCTGATGTCTGGGACACTGGGGAAGTCACGGTGCATTGCCTGCGAGGGGTCATTATACGGAGCAGCCGGACCGTATGATGACTCAGGAGCAGGATTGCTATGATTGACGTCAGGGACGTCAGACATCAGGGATGTCAGATATATGGACCCGGAGAGACCCCGAGCAGCACGCGTAGCTTATGAAACCGTGAGATATGACGCAGGGACGTCTAGCGTCTGGGACGCTAAGCATCTGGGATGCTGGTGATGGTAATGGTAAAATATGGATTAATGAATAAAATGGCTTATTGGTTGGATATGTGTTATGTGGTAAAAATGGATTATTGGTTATGAAATGGTATGTCGGGTCAGGGACCCTAAATGGTTTTGGATTTATGGATTGATGTTCATTTGTGGTCGTGGGTGGTGACCCACATGGTTTTAATAGGTATGGTGGTGGTATTCCACGGTTTTGGGCTGAGTTCCCACACTTGGTTTTTGGTTAACGGTTTTTGGGCTAAGACCCTAATGGCTCGGTTGAGCAAACGTTTTGGTTACTGGTTTTTGTGGCATGCATACGTTTTTATTGGAGGGCATAAATGTCTTATAAATGTATTTGGGTAAACTTATTGGTTTTTGTCCACTCACAGCTTTTGGTTTTAATGCCCTTCAGGTTGATCATGGATGCGATCGCAGCAGAGACTGGGACATTGCACACCTCCTCCATTGATCCTTGCGCACCCTGGATGCCCCGTTGGGCAGTGGCTCTTGGTTATCCCTTGTCTGACGCCCCTTGTTGGACGGGAGCAGGGCACATTCCACGGTAATCCCGGGGGGATTAGGATGGGTCCTGTCATATGATGTTTTGATTTTAATTGTGAAGTGATTTCGGAAATTGCATGTTTTGGAAATTGCATGTGAATTCGGACAAAAGTTCTTCTATGACGTGATATGATTTCGGAATGATGTTGGGAAACGGTTTATGATGAATCCTGGTTTAATGTGTTTAAAAACGGTTTTGGGTTTAAAGACCCGGTTTATTGATGACGGGGGCGGGCCCGAAAATTGGGTTTGAAGACCCGGATTGAGTTTAAAGACTCGTGAGTTTAAAGACTCGATTATTGTGATACCCCGAGGCCTATTGATCATGTTTTGAGTTTAAAGACTCGTTGATATCCCGGGAAGGCCTGATATTGAGTTTAAAGACTCGGATGGATCCAACGGCATAATTGTGATTATTGATTTACTTTTTACTTGATTTGTGCAATTGAGTTTTCAAAATGACGGTTTCTGGATTCTGGTAATATTAAGTTGTTTTACATGAGTTATGACAAATCTCTGTAACGTTTTTCATGTGTTTCGGAAAAAGAGTTCTCAAAGGTTTAATACGCGATTTTTGAAAATTCGGCTATGCATGCGTGTTACAAAACTGGAGGGCAAAACCGATTTCGAAAACTGTTTTTCCTGTAAAACTTATGTTTCGGTCCACTCACACTTTGTTGTTTTAAATTCCCTCCAGGTCGTGGTACAAGCGCGGGGGCAAGCGCCGAGGAAGAGGCGGAGGCATAAAGTTTTCCGTTGCGGAGTAGTTAGTTCACAGAGTAGGATTTGTTCTTTAACCTGTTTTGTAATATTATGCTCTGTGAAACTATGGACTTGACGTCCAGTCGGATGTATTTGTTTAATCTCCCTGGTCTGACAATGGGTGTGAAGTAATATTATTTAGTTTTCCGGTCTTTTGGATTCGATTGTCAGACGGGAGCAGGATGCTTCCCGATTATCGAGGAGAATCGGGGTGGGTCCTGTCAATTGGTATCAGAGCCTAGGTTTACGATTCGTGTCTGGCACTCGGGTGTGCCTTGATTATTGTACTAACTTATGCCTCTTTCAGAGAAGGACATCGGCCATGCCTCCGCGACGCGAACCCCTCCACGACCTGATGGCGATGCCGAGAGTGCTTCGATCGAACGAGCCCAGCGTCTTGGGGCTACGGTGTTTAGTGGTGAAGCGGATCCCGAGGATGCTCACTGTTGGATTTCTCGGTTCGAGCGGATTTTTGCTGTGATGCACTGTCCTCCTGAGGAGCGAGTTGTATTGGCTACCTTTTTGCTTGATGGATCTGCTTATGAGTAGTGGTACACTCTGGAGTTGTCGGGTTGGGATGCCCGTACAGTGACTTGGGAGACCTTTCGTGAACGGTTTCTGGATCAGTATTATCCCGGTTCATTCCGTGATGTTAGGGAGACCGAGTTTCTGCAGCTCCAACAGGGGAGCATGTCTGTAGCTGAGTACGAGCAGAAATTTCAGATGCTAGCCCGTTTTGCTCCTACCTTTGTATCTACTGAGGCTGAGAAATGTCGTAGGTTTGAGCTTGGCCTACGGGGTGAGATACGGGCCATTGTGACGGCCGGAGCTTTTGCTACCCTCAGGGAGTTGTCAGATGCCGCAGTGCGAGTTGAGGCCAGTCTCCCGACACGTCCACAGTACTCTGGTGGTGGACAATGTCGAGAGCGTTCATATCCTGGATCGTATGGTCAGAGAGCCCCGAAGAAGGGACGTTATGGTGGAGCCTCATCTGCAGGCAATGATCGTTATGGCAGGCCTGGTAACTATCAGAGTCCCGGATTCCGAGCGCCTAGGGCGCCTGTGACTTGGGTGTGAGTACACCCACGGGAGATGTATTTGTGGTAAATCAAGTGTTGCGGGAGTGTCCCGTAATGGTTGGTGACGTTGGGTTGGTAGCAGACTTGATACTCTTGGACTTGCACGACTTTGATGTCATTTTGGGAATGGATTGGTTGACGCTCCATCATGCTTCTATCGAATGTGTCGATAAGAAGGTTACTTTTCGGAGCCCGGGGTTACCGGAAACCACCTTTCAGGGAATACAACGAGCAACTCCTGTCGGAGTGATTTCAGCCCTGAAGGCAAGTAAGTTGTTGAGGAAGGGGTGCCAGTGATACTTAGCCCAAGTGATGGACTCACGAGCTGCACCATTGAGGGTGGAGGATGTACCGATAGTATGGGAGTTCCCGGATGTCTTTCCGGAGGATCTACCGGGATTGCCACCGCATCGAGATGTCGAGTTCACTATTGATCTGATTCCAGGTACGCAACCTATTTCTCAGGCTCCGTATCGTATGGCGCCAGCTGAGTTGAAAGAACCGAAGGCGCAGTTACAAGAATTACTTGAGATGGGATTTATTTGACCGAGTGTATCCCCCTAGGGAGCCCCTGTGTTGTTTGTGAAGAAAAAGGATGGGAGTTTGAGACTCTGCATTGATTACAGGCAATTAAATAAAGTAACAGTCAGGAACAAATACCCGTTGCCTCGGATCGATGATTTGTTCGATCAGCTGCGAGGAGCGCAGTACTTCTCCAAAATTGATCTTCGTTCTGGGTATCATCAGTTGCGGGTTAAGGATGAGGATGTACACAAGACAGCCTTTAGGACCCGATATGGTCATTATGAGTTCCTGGTGATGCCATTTGGTTTGACAAACGCACCCGCACCGTTTATGGATTTGATGAACCGAGTGTTGCAGCCATACTTGCATCGCTGTTGCTATAGTGGTGCACAAGTCAGGATGTCGAACCCACAGGGACTGAGTAGACTTAAGCAGAAACTAGCCTTAACCTATTCTATGTGAATGCAACTAAAACAGAAAATTGAAGTTCAGGTCTTTGATTTGGTTTGAATTAGTAACTGATTTTCTGTTGAGAGAAGCAAGCAGGGAATATACTAAATAAGGAAGAAAACTGATGATTAAGAGGCCTAGGGTCTTGACTTCACCACTACAATTCAATTCCATGTAAATTAAACCGAGCACAAATCAGTTTTACTAGATAGCTTCATGGGTTCGTTTTCACTTACTTATGGTCAGTCGTGGGTGTCCGATCAAACCAAGTTCCTTTAACCTTAATCTAGATGTGGTGTCCAACATAGATTTCAATCAAAGAACCAATAAGAACAAGAAAACAATAGAACCAAATAACTCCAAGGAATGGGTGTCTTCTTAGGATATTATTCATTCAATTACAGATCGTCCAAACAAAGGCATGGGAGTCTACTCAGTATTTGGATAAGAGAACTAACAAACAATCTTAATGGTGATCAGACATCAAAATAGAATGTTAAGTATCAATAGAGCATAGTAATTGAATCATGAAACACATCGAGAAACTGAAAATACTTAAGTTCAACACATGGAATAAAAATTGCAGGATTACATCAAAACCCTAGATATGAATTTAGCTACTCATCCTGATTAACAAAAACATAGAAGCAATATAAAGCATGAGTGAAATCAAACCCAAAAGGGGAAGAAACCCTTGAAGTAATTCTGATGTCGACTCCTTCCTCTTGCATTCAGCCCTCTCCTCCCTCAAAAACGTTCAAGAGAGGTTCTTAAAAATAAAAATAAACAATAATGCGGCTAGGGTTTCTGGAGCCCCTGAAATCAGAGACTAAACTCCTTTAAATAGTAGTCTACAATCCCTAGAAGTTAGGAGAATAAATAGGAAGTTATCCCTAACTTAAAGACTCCTAATCTGACATAAAATAAGGAATTATATCCTAAAAACATTTTTCCTAACAGGGCTGAGACAAGGGTCCTAAAAATCAGGCCCTTGTCTTATTTCTTGGCTGAAATCCGCCTTGTGATGTGTGGCAATGAAGATTCCTGATGTCTTGGACTTCCCTAATGCAGCAAGGTGCGTTCTTGTGCCTTCTTAAGACTTCCTTGGACGTCACTTTCCTTTTCTGGAATGCTCAGACCTTCCTTATGTGGCACTTTCCTTTTATGGAATGCTCAGACCTTCCTTAAGTGGCAAGGAACAATCTTGGCATTAAAGACTTCTATTTTCGGATGACAAGGCCCACCTTTGTGTGCTTGAGGCTTCAAGACTCCTTCTTTCTTTCTTTCCATGCTTTTAAGAACTTTTCTAATTCTGCACACACTTCACAAGATTGATCATTTTCTACTATGGATGACAATTAAATCACACAAAAGACAAGTAAATGAGCATTAGATGACATCAAAAAGATGCATGAATCATGACTTAACAAATACCCCCAAACCTATCTTTTGCTAGTCCCTGAGCAAAATAAAGAAGAAAAACTAAACTAAACAAAATGAAAAGACTCAATCGTAGTTAAGGATAGATCATTTAAATCACACAAAAGACAAGAAAATGAGCATTAGATGACATCAAAAAGATGCATGAATCATGACTTAACAAATACCCCCAAACCTATCTTTTGCTAGTCCCTGAGCAAAATAAAGAAGAAAAACTAAACGAAACAAAATGAAAATACTCAATCGTAGTTAAGGATAGATCATTTAAACCTCTAGGTGTTCCTAGTAGGAGGAGTTTTGTCTCCTGAGGGTTATGGCAGCTACGATACCCACAAACGTTTTACTTAAACAACTAACATACTAGAGATAGTTCATAACAAGTTAACAAGAGTCAAAGAAAGTAGACATGCTTTGCAAAACTAAAAGGAATGCCACAACAATAAGTATCATGTGTGATGTGTAGATGCCAATATCTCAAGTAATCATGCTTAAAAACAACTTTATTGAAGTGCTCCGAAAGATTTCGCCTCGACTCTAATCCTCACTAGGCATCTCTCAATTCCCACATGAATCCTAGGCTTACACTCTTATCAAGCATATGTGATGGACATTATGTAAAGGAATTTAAGTTTAATCACATATGATTTGCAATGAAGAATAGCACTTTCTGGAATTAAGATCTCATGAATGGAATTGAACTTTAAGAACATAGATACATACCTCAGTCCTCAGCATGGTTGTCCATAAGATCAGTTAGGTCTTCAGTTTTGGTTGTAATGGGGCTAAGCTTATGGTTAAAGAAAGAAATGATCGGATTCAAGAACCTAAGTTGTGCCAAGTCATGAGATTTCATGACCTGAACATTGAAGTCCTGCTGTGATTTCTCACTTGGAACCTCATGACAACATTGATATAAACTTGATTCCTCTTTGGATGTCTTCTCCAGTTCATTGGCTCACCTTGATCAATTCAATTTTTCTTTCACTTTTTTTTTTCTTTTTTGATCTTTTTTTTTTCTTCTTTTCTGAATTTAATCAAGATCATGCAATGGTTTTCTCATTCCTTGTATAGCTTTATCACTCACATTCAGACTTTCACTCCCACATTGTTGTCTTTGTTGTAACAGTTCTTTTGAATTGGGCAGCAACATCATTAACTCTTCATTCACACCATGAATCTCATTTAATGCAACCTTAGCACAAACTTAGGTTATAGGGCATGGCCTGATTGAACGGTTGAGTGTTTGGCAGGTTATGCTTAGGGTGATGAAAGAAAGGGCTGAGTGTTCAGCTTCAAAATGGCTTAGGGAGCACACAACAAGGTAGGACAAGGCCTTTAGAGGTTTATTCACACATAGCCTACATCACTTCTTATGGAAAACCACACCTCAAATCAAGAGCATCTATATGATATCAGTTCTTTAAAATTCAATGCAAATGTAATGGAATGAGATCATCATAAAAGAACAAAATCAGAGAGTGTTTAAGAGTAGAAACAATGTATATCACTCTAAAAGAATGGCAATAAAGCTCAACAATCTCACAAGGTAGTCTCCACTAATTTTCTGAAGTTCACTCAAATTCAGTTGTTTTGTTCACTTAGTCACTTTTAACATGGCATTGTGAAGTGCAAGGTGTGATACAAACTGGTTATGGCAAAAACTCCTAGTAGAACAAAGATAGTTAACTCAGAATGTAGACTCTCATTAACAAGTTAAAACACGTATCACTAGCAAAAACTTAAACACATACTAAAAAAAAATAAAAATAAAAACTAAAGCTGAAATTTCAAAATCAGGCCATGTATAACCCCCACCCTACTTGTTTCAATATTCCAATTTTTCAATCCACACCCCCAAACCTAAACTAAACATTGTCCTCAATGTGATAAGAAATATGCAATGAGAAGACTAAAACAGAGTTGAGGTTTAGAGAGTGCAGAACAGTAGAAACAAGAGAATGTTAGAAATCACAAACCAATGCTAGGTTGCCTCCTAAAAGCGTTGTATTTAACGTCTGGGCAAGACGTGGTAGCTTTGACTAAGTCGCTGAAATCTCGACCAAGGCGACATCATAGTGGGACAGATCTAGATTATCCTCCAAATAGGGTTTAAGTTGCTGCCCGTTAACTTTGAATCGATCCCCATTTTTCTCATTTTCAATTTCAATGGCTCCATGAGGGAATACGTGAATCACTTTGAAAGGACCGAGCCATCTAGACTTCAACTTTCCTGGAAAAAGTTTCAACCGTGAGTTAAATAAAAGAACTTTCTGGTTAGGAGTGAATACCTTTTTCAGGATCGCTCAATCATGATAACGCTTGGTTCTCTCCTTGTAAATTCGGGCATTTTCATAAGCGTCATTTCTCAATTCCTCAAGCTCATTCAGTTGAAGTTTCTTTGCTGTCCCAGCTTCTTTTAAATCGAAATTGAACTTCTTGATGGCCCAGAATGCACGGTGCTCAAGCTCCATAGGTAAATGCCATGCCTTTCCGAAAACCAACCTATCGGGACTCATTCCAATTGGAGTTTTATATGCTGTCCGGTAAGCCCAAAGAGCATCATTGAGGCGTAAGGACCAATCCTTCCGAGTAGGGGACACAGTCTTCATCAATATGTTCTTAATCTCCCTATTGCTTATCTCAACTTGTCCAGAAGTCTGGGGATGGTACGGTGTTGCAACTCTATGACTGATGTTGTACTTTTTCATTAAAGCATCAAATGGGCGGTTACGAAAGTGACTGCCACCATCACTTATAATCTCCCTTGGAGTCCCAAACCGAGTGAAAATCTTATCCTTGAGGAAATTCAGAACCACCTTGTGATCATTAGTCCTCGTAGCTGCTGCTTCGACCCATTTTGATACATAATCTACTGCCATGAGAATGTACGTATAGCCATATGAAGATGGAAAAGGACCCATAAAATCGATTCCCCACACATCAAAGAGTTCAACTACCAAGATGTTAGTAAATGACATCTGGTTCCTGCTACTTATGCTCCCCATCCTTTGACATCTATCACACTTAGAACAAAAGTTAAAAGCATCTTTAAATAATGAAGGCCAAAAGAAACCAGATTGAAGAACCTTAAGCGCTGTTTTCTTGGCACCATAGTGCCCTCCGCATGCAAATTCATGACTGAACCTGAGTATGCTTTGTTGTTCGGTTTCTGGTACACATCTCCTTATAATTTGATCTGGACAGTACTTGAATAGGTACGGGCCATCCCACAAATAGTGCTTCACCAATGAGAGAAACTTCTTTCGTTCCTGAAAAGAAAGATCATCCCTAATTACTCCACAAGCAAGATAATTAACAAAATCAGCATACCATGGTTCTTTTTCTTGAATGGCTAAGAGCTGCTCATCAGGAAATGATTCGTTGATGGGGACAACACTCTTTTCTGTAGCACCATCATCAGCTAGTCGAGACAAGTGATCAGCGACAGGGTTATCTCGTCCACTCTTATCACGAATTTCCAGGTCAAACTCTTGAAGCAAAAGTATCCACCTTATCAACCGAGGCTTTGCATCTTTCTTCATAAGTGGGTACCTAATGGCTGCAAAGAAAACCGCTAAAACTCCTTCTCTGTCGTTGAGTAGTTGAGTTGAGCATCATTCAAGGTTCTACTAGCATAGTAGATCACATGAGGTAACTTATGAACACGTTGCCCCAAAACTGCACCTATAGCATAGTCAGACGCATCACACATTAATTCAAATGGCAAAGACCAGGCAGGAGCCATGATAATAGGGGCAGATGTTAGTTCACGTTTTAGGATCTCAAAAGCATTCGCACTCTGCTCATTAAACTTAAAATCAGAATCCTTAGCAAGCAAATCACATAAAGGACGAGTTATTTTGGAAAAATCCTTGATAAACCGCCTATAAAAACCTGCATGTCCAAGAAAACTTCTAACAGCTTTAACTGATGTAGGTGGGGGCAGATTCGAGATGAGATCAATTTTAGCTTTATCTACCTCGATTCCCTTGCAAGAAATCACATGACCTAGCACAATACCTTGGTTTACCATGAAATGGCATTTCTCCCAATTCAAGATCAAATTGGTTTCCTTGCATCTTTGAAGTACAAGAGAGAGATGGTTAAGGCAATTATCAAATGATGAACCAAACACAGAAAAATCATCCATGAATACCACCATAAACCTCTCAATCATATCCGAAAAGATGGCCATCATGCATCTTTGAAAAGTGGCAGGAGCATTGCATAGACCGAACGGCATCCTCCTATAAGCAAATGTTCCGAATGGACAAGTGAATGTAGTCTTTTCTTGATCTTCTGGAGCAATGGGAATCTGATTATAACCTGAAAAACCATCAAGAAAACAATAGTATGAGTGCCCAGCTAATCTCTCCAACATTTGATCAATAAAAGGTAAAGGAAAATGATCCTTTCTAGTGGCAGAATTCAACTTCCTGTAATCAATGCACACACGCCAACCAGTGGTCATTCTTGTAGGCACAAGTTCATTGTTATCGTTCTTCACCACTGTGATCCGCGACTTCTTAGGCACCACTTGGACAGGGCTTACCCATTTGCTATCAGAAATAGGGTATATGATACCCACATCAAGCAATTTCACCACTTCAGCTCTCACCACTTCTTTCATGTGAGGATTCAATCTTCTTTGAGCTTCACGAACAGGCTTGGATCCTTCCTCCATTAGAATTCTGTGCATGCACATTGTAGGGCTGATTCCTTTGATATCTGCAATAGACCAACCAATAGCAGATTTGTATTCCCTAAGCACTCTAATAAGCTTGTCTTCTTCCAATGGAGTTAGACCAGAAGATATGATAACTGGGAGAGTTTCTTCTTCACCAATGTAGGCATATTTGAGGTGGGATGGAAGTGGATTGAGCTGTAGCTTAGGGGCTTGAATAATTGAGGGAATCAGGTGAGCTGCAGAGGGTAAAAGTGGTTCAATGGAAGGTGTCATGGAGGATGGGTATGAGTTCAAAACTTCTAGAGCAGCAACCTCTTCCATTAATGCATATTCCTTTTCAAATTCATCTTGCGGGTGAGTTAACGCCACTTCTAATGTATCACTAGATCGGGTCTGCAAAAATTTAGAAACCACAAAAGAATCCAACTTATCAACATATAAACAATCCAATGTAGTCGAAGGATAAGTTAGAGATTCAAACACTTTAAAATGAACGGTTTCGCCTAGTACAGTCATAGTGAGCAGTCCATTATGTACATCAATTACAGTCTTTGATGTCGCCATGAATGGTCTTCCAAGCAAGATTGGTAGGTCACGGTCATGTACGGGAACCTCGTCCATATCGAGAACTACAAAATCAGCAGGCAAGATTAGTTTATCAACTTGAACTAGGATATCCTCTACAATACCTCTAGGATACTGGACTGAACGATCAGCAAGTTGAAGTGAGATGGTGGTCTTCTTTAACTCCCCCAAACCTAATTTTAAGTACACTGAGTATGGCATCAGATTAATGCTTGCCCCCAAGTCAAGCATGGCTTTCTCAATGATTCTGTCTCCAACGGTGATGTTAATGCAGAAACTTCCTGGATCTTTCAATTTTGGTGGTAGTTTCATTTGTAGCACAGCACTAACATTTTCACTCACCACAACCTTCTCATTAGGTCCATATTTTCTCTTATGGCTATTCAGCTCCTTCAAAAACTTCCCATATGCAGGCATGTTCCTAATCACATCAAGCAAAGGTAAATTAATGTTCACTTTACTTAACAGATCATATATTTCTTTAAAAGACTTATCTTGCTTGCTTTTAGCAAGTCTTCCAGGGAAAGGAATTGGTGGTAAATAAGGCTTTTCAGCCTTGTGAAGTGGCTGATCAAGTTGGTCTGAGCTTGCATGACTCAAATTCTTTGGTTGCTGCTCCCTCTCCGTTTGGTCTCTCATGTTCTTCTCGTCAGTAGCCCCTGCATTCATTTCAGATTTGGAGTTAGAATCATCATTATTAACACCATTATCAACCATCTTACCACTCCTAAGCATTGTAGTTGCTTTAGCTTGCTCTTGATTCTTTTGAATCACAAGTGGTTGGCTTGGCAATTTTCCAGGTTCCCTTTGATAAAGAGCCTCTGCAATCTGCCCTAGTTGAGTCTCCATCTTATTTAGAGCTGCAGAATGGTTTTGAAGCATGCGATTTGTTGATTGTTGGAATTGCACAGTATTCTGGGCAAGCAGCTGCACAGTGTCCTCGAGTGAATTGTTGGCTTTCGGTTTGAAAGAGGAACTGGCTTGATTCTGAATATTGTTGTTGCTGCTCCATGAAAGATTGGGATGATTCCTCCAGCCGGGATTGTATGTGTTGGAGAATGGGTCATTCCTTGCCCTCTGATTATAGGAGTTTGTGAAATTGACATGTTCTTGTCCAATTTCTGGATAGGTGGATCCCGTAGGGTTGTCAAATGTAGTATGATCAAAGGCTTCACATACCCCATATGATTCCTTCATGTTAGACCTTGGTTGGGTAGCAACTAATGCATCCAACTTCTTTGCTAGCATCGATATCTGAGCACCAAGTTTAGCATCGTTAGAACCACTAATCTCATAAATTCCAGCTTGCTTACCTCTGGTGTCCATGTGTTGAGTTTCCATGGCAATCTGTTCGAAGAGAGTACAAGACTGTTCAGGAGTCTTGTTCTTCATGGAACCCCCTGCAAAGTTTGTAACAATGTTCTTGCTTGGGAGGGTTAGTCCTTTATAAAAAATATGCATTTGTAAGTTTAAAGGAATTCCATGATGGGGGCATTGGAGAAGTAACCCATTGTATCGTTCCCATGCCTCTGAGAACGACTCATCAACCTGTTGTGTGAATGTCACGATTCGATCCCTCAACATATCCGTCTTGTTTGTAGAATAGTACTACTCTAGGAATTTCTTTTGAATGTCAGCCCATGTGGTTAGTGATCTAGGCCTCAGAGAATTAAGCCAATACTTAGCTCTTTCCTTCAATGTGTACGGAAACACTCTCATCCTCAATTGCTCTTCCGATACATCTGTCAAAGGAAAAGTACTCACTACGTTAAATAACTCTTTTAAATGTGTAAGTGGATCTTCGTTAGGTAAACCATGAAAAGAAGGAAGCATATTAAGATGAGAAGATTTCAGCTCATAGTTTCGGGCTTGGACAGGCAGCGTAATGCAAGAAGGATTGGTGTCAATGGTTGGGATATCAAGGTCTCCCATAAAGGTCTCTTCTTCTGCCATCTCTTCCTCTTCCTCAGATTGAGTGCCAACACTCTCAGACTCGGACAGATCCTCAATTGAAAGGCTTCCGTATGGCTCTAACGCAGAAAGCTTTGCAGCTTTGAGGTTCTCTTCTAGGATGTTCAGACTTGGTTCCCCTCGGATTGATTTGTGTCCCAATGGTTTGGAATGCTTTCTTCTCGCTGATTTGACTTGTTCCACAAGATTACTAGACATAAACTACTTGAAAATGACGCAAATAAAAAAAAATTAAGTAAATTAGAACTAAAACAGAAAATGAAAAATGGAATAGGAAAAGGCACGTTATGCTAAGACTGAATCAGTCCCCGGTAACGGCGCCAAAAATTGTTGTGTCTTGCAAGTGCACAAGAGTTGATAGTATAGTGGTGCACAAGTAAGGATGTCGAACCCACAGGGACTGAGTAAACTTAAGCAGAAACTAGCCTTAACCTATTCTATGTGAATGCAACTAAAATAGAAAATTGAAGTTCAGGTCTTTGATTTGGTTTGAATTAGTAACTGATTTTCTGTTGAGAGAAGCAAGCAGGGAATATACTAAATAAGGAAGAAAACTGATGATTAAGAGGCCTAGGGTCTTGACTTCACCACTACAATTCAATTCCATGTAAATTAAACCGAGCACAAATCAGTTTTACTAGATAGCTTCATGGGTTCGTTTTCACTTACTTATGGTCAGTCGTGGGTGTCCGATCAAACCAAGTTCCTTTAACCTTAATCTAGATGTGGTGTCCAACATAGATTTCAACCAAAGAACCAATAAGAACAAGAAAACAATAGAACCAAATAACTCCAAGGAATGGGTGACCGGACCCGCCCCGATCCCACAGGGACCACAAGGGGACGTGCCCTGCTCCCGTCTGACACCCAATAATTCATACCAATTTTAACCTCAAACATCAAATGCATAAATAACCAAATTAAAGTTATACATCAAATCCGAATTAAACAAATGTCAGACAAGGGATGAAATCCAAAATTACAAGTTGCGAGCACGACTCTAACATAAACCTGCGGGTACACCACCCAACAAGGATTCAGGTACGCAGAAGTAGATCTATGCCTCAGCCTCAGGTTCCTCCTCTACCTCAGTATCACGACCTGGAGGGGTTACCAAAACATTAAGGGTGAGTGGGCCGAAACTCAAGTTTATAAAATCATTTGATAAGTAAAACATATAATTTAGCCCTCCGTTTTCCAAACATGCGTGCAACCGTATTTAAAACCATCAATCGTATAATATGAACCATAAGGCATATAATAAAACCATAAGTATAATTTTAGTTCCTGCACTATACACTCCAATCCCGACATCCCTGATGTCTAACGTCCCTGACGTCCAATAAGGTCATAATCACAAGGCTACGCGTGCCACTCGGGTCTCAATTCCGAGTTCAATTCCCGGACCCCGCTCGGGTGCTGCATCCCCGATGCTTAGCGTCATAGACGCTGGACGTACTAGACGTCTGTGACCTCTCCGGGGTACCTCATCCGGAGGAGACAATATAATATGAAAGGATCTATACAGTGCAGTACCAAATACATTTTATTTATATCCACATGCAAAGCATATATATACATAGATAAAATCCGAACCAATCATTAAGTTTCATCAGACGAGTCTCAAGCCCAAATACCGTGAAACGTGCCATAACCATTTTTCCATATCATCAAAACCATTATTGTTTTTAGCATGTGAATAAGTATAGTAAACCAGAAAACATTTATGCACGCAAGGGTTTAAGAAAATGGCCCACTCACTGTACGATCCCGCGGTGAACCTGCGCGTACGAACTTGTACCGGGAGTATCGTACAATTCCTGACAGTCCAAATCACATGTAAGGGTCACTACAAGTCTAAAATGTTTAACCACAAAGTCCGAAATAGAAACCGGCTCGGGGAATCCGTCGACACGTTCCCCGAGGTAACCGGCCCTAAACTGACCCATCAAAAACTATCTCAGATCAACATGGTTAATTCACCAAAAATGTTCAGAATGATGAGAGGGATAAAAGTCATGTTGATCGTGATCGGAGATAAGCCCCAACGCGCCCTCACACGCTGCCCAAAGTGGCTGCGCGTGAAAGTCACGCGCCTGACACTGTAGCTACAGTGTCAGCACCTTCACCCGTTTGTCTGTAATTCGGGCCTGCCACCCGCGGCTTGACCCGGTTAATTACCCATCAATTCCTACTCGATTTCAATCCAATTTTATCCTAACATGTTAATTAAACATTCAATTTAAGTTCTGGGTTATTAATTTGCCAAATCGAATCCTCAAACGGCCCTTCGACCCGTGATCATCCAAACGGGTTGATCACCCCAACTCACTGGTTTCTAAAACGAAATCAAATTAACCTTACATGAAGCATCATAGTATCACAACGAACTGGAAAACACACTCAATTGAATCAACACTCACCTGGAAGTAGTCGTCCAAACCTCTGAAATTCTTCTGAACACGGCAGTCACCGTCCCAGCTCACCTGTGGCTGGTTGCCTTCGATTTTGATATGGTTGTGTTCCAAATACTCCCAGAAAGCTTACTCTACGATTAGATTGGATCAACACACCGTAGAAATTAAACACTGATTTTCCCTTCAATTTTTCCAGAAATGGCTTCTCTGGTTTTCCTCACCCGTTCTTAGTTATAACAGCATCAGAGTTATGCTCAAGCACGTTCTAATTGGTTCTAAACAATTTCAAGCCGTCCCAGAGGCTCGTGGGTGTCCAATTGTCCACTGAAAAATGTTCCCCGAAAAGCTTCGATCTTGAATTAATCAATTGATCGTGCAGGCTGGACGGCTCAGGCCACGTTCAAAAGCAAAAGACAACCCAGACATTCCAGCACATGATAGCATAATCAATTGCACGATAGAACCACCGAACATGGTGGTGCCGCCCATGTCCCCCGCGGTCTGCTACAGTAACCAGGGCAAAAAGACCAAAATGCCCCTGGTTCAATAATTACCAAAATACCCCTCACTTCCTAGACCCGTAACTCAGCCATACGAAGTCCGATTTTGGCGTGCCGCCTGTCTACGGACTCAGGACGTTGAGACCTACATATCAGTCCTTGAGTCGCGAGAAAATTAATTTTCAAACGAAAAGTCAACATTTTCGCCCGTGAAGTCCAACTTACGGTAATGCCCCTGAACTTCCGATAGTCATAACTTTTTCCCTGATCGTCCGAATTGGACGTGCCACCTGTCTATGAACTCGTGACGTCCCGTACTACGTCACGGTCATAGGTCAAAGTCCATTTAACTCATCAATCAAAAAGTCAACAATTTGGCCATACCAATCACAAGGGTAAAAGCGTCAATTCACACATTAAATTGTAATATTAAAATCCTCGAATGTCCGGGGTGTTACAATGGGTGTCTTCTTAGGATATTATTCATTCAATTACAGATCGTCCAAACAAAGGCATGAGTGTCTACTCAGTATTTGGATAAGAGAACTAACAAACAATCTTAATGGTGATCAGACATCAAAATAGAATGTTAAGTATCAATAGAGCATAGTAATTGAATCATGAAACACATCAAGAAACTGAAAATACTTAAGTTCAACACATGGAATAAAAAATGCAGGATTACATCAAAACCCTAGATATGAATTTAGCTACACATCCTGATTAACAAAAACATAGAAGCAATATAAAGCTTGAGTGAAATCAAACCCAAAAGGGGAAGAAACCCTTGAAGTAATTCTGATGTCGACTCCTTCCTCTTGCATTCAGCCCTCTCCTCCCTCAAAAACGTTCAAGAGAGGTTCTTAAAAATAAAAATAAACAATAATGCGGCTAGGGTTTCTGGAGCCCCTGAAATCAGAGACTAAACTCCTTTAAATAGTAGTCTACAATCCCTAGAAGTTAGGAGAATAAATAGGAAGTTATCCCTAACTTAAAGACTCCTAATCTGACCTAAAATAAGGAATTATATCCTAAAAACATTTTTCCTAACAGGGCTGAGACAAGGGTCCTAAAAATCAGGCCCTTGTCTTATTTCTTGGCTGAAATCCGCCTTGTGATGTGTGGCAATGAAGATTCCTGATGTCTTGGACTTCCCTAATGCAGCAAGGTGCGTTCTTGTGCCTTCTTAAGACTTCCTTGGACGTCACTTTCCTTTTCTGGAATGCTCAGACCTTCCTTATGTGGCACTTTCCTTTTCTGGAATGCTCAGACCTTCCTTATGTGGCAAGGAACAATCTTGGCATTAAAGACTTCTATTTTCGGATGACAAGGCCCACCTTTGTGTGCTTGAGGCTTCAAGACTCCTTCTTTCTTTCTTTCCATGCTTTTAAGAACTTTTCTAATTCTGCACACACTTCACATGATTGATCAAGATTGATCATTTTCTACTATGGATGACAATTAAATCACACAAAAGACAAGTAAATGAGCATTAGATGACATCAAAAAGATGCATGAATCATGACTTAACAATCGTTTTGTCATCGTGTTCATCGACGATATCCTAGTCTACTCGAGGAGTGCGGAAGCGCACGAGGAGCACTTAAGGATGGTGCTAGGTACCTTGAGGGAAAACCAGTTGTATGCGAAGCTCAGCAAATGTCAGTTTTGGTTGACGAGCGTGAGTTTCTTGGGGCATGTGATCACAACTGACGGGATCAGTGTGGATTCTCAGAAAATTGAGGCAGTGGCGAAGTGGGAACAACCGAGGACCGTCACTGAAGTCAGAAGTTTCTTGGGTTTGGCTGGTTACTACAGGAGGTTCGTAGAGGGTTTCTCTACCATTGCTGCCCCGTTGACGGGACTGACGCGGAAGGGAGTCAAGTTTGACTGGGATGACGAATGTGAGCGTAGTTTTCGGGAGCTAAAGGAAAGGTTGACATCTGCTCCTATACTGACCCTTCCAGACGACAGTGGGGAATTCGAGGTGTACAGTGATGCATCCTTACAGCGTTTGGGATGTGTACTAATGCAGCATGGGAAAGTGATTGCCTATGCTTCGTGCCAGTTGAAGCCGCATGAGCGCAATTATCCGACGCACGACTTGGAATTAGCTGCTGTTGTGCATGCGTTAAAAATTTGGAGACATCACTTGTATGGTGCGACTTGCAGAATGTTCACGGATCACAAAAGCCTGAAGTACTTGTTCACTCAGAGGGAGTTAAATGCGAGGCAACGACGGTGGCTAGAGCTAATTAAGGATTATGATTGCACGATTGAGTACCACCCTGGGAAAGCCAATGTGGTGGCTGATGCTCTAAGCCGGAAGTCGACGCATTCTGTAGCACACCTACGGACAGTTCATTTGCCACTTTTGGTTGAACTCCGCAAGACTAGCATTGATTTGGGACTGGATAGCCAAGGTGTCTTGCTGGCTAACTTTCACGTGAGACCACTCTTAATCGATCGGATCATTGAGGCTCAATCTCAAGATCCTGTCTCGTGTGTACTTCGGATTGAAGTGGAAGCCGGTGAGCGGCTAGATTTCACAGTCAGGGAGGATGGAGTGTAACGACCCGTCCCAAATTCCATGATTAGATTAGTGACTAATCACGATTAGTGAGGCTAATCCGTGATTAGTAGAGTGAAATCGGACGAACGATGCGAAATGACCGTTTTGCCCCTGGTGGTGGCAAAACGTTGACTTTTCAATCGGCCAGTCAAATGGACTTTGACCGATGACCGTGACGTAGTTCGTGACGTCACGAGTTCATAGACAGGTGGCACGTTCAATTCCGACATTCGAGGAGGAAGTTATGACGTTCGGAAGTTTAGGGGCATTTTGGTAATTTGGGTGAATAGGAGGTCAAAAGTTGACTTTTTGACCGGGAGGTCCGATGGCCGAGGGCCGAAGCCCGTTACGTAGATAAGGACGATACGAATCCGTAGACAGGCGGCACGTCGAATTCGGACGTTCGACGGCGAAGTTACGGTTCACGAAAGTTTCGGGATACTATTCCTGGCGACACGTTTTACGAGGACCGTTTGTCTTTAGTGGGCTCAACTACTTTTCAGAAACCAATGGATGAGTGACACTTGTCACCCATCCACTGGCCCTTAATTCCCATACATGCAACGATCATCCCTTTGTTTTTCCATTCATCCAACCACCCACCCGATCTCAGTTTGAACCCAAACCCATCCAAAACTTTCCAGCCGATCTTGAATGGGACCATAGAGTGAGGGAGAGGCTGAGGAAGCAAGGGACGGTGGCTGGGAGCACCTGGACCGCCGCACACGGCCGTGAAGGCCCAGGTAACCCGATTACCCGACTATGCCCATTTTTCCATTATTTTCGAATATGACTTTATGGGTTGTTATGGGTGATTGGAAGATGATTAGGGAGTTGATAGGATGATTTTAAGAGGATTTGGAAGGTGCTTCACGGCGGAGGGAGCCGTGAGGGTGGTCGGGAAAAACAGAACCGTGAGGTTCATTTTGGAACCATAGGTTTAGGCGAGTTTTTCCTAGTTTTCTTGATTAGGATAGATTGGAAATGAGAAAATAGGAATTTAGGAATTGGAATGGAAGAAATCGGATGAAAAATGAGGGAGAAGGAGGCCTGGACCGGTTACGCCGGTCCAGTTGCAGAGGTTGGACCGGACCGGGCCGGTCGGACCGGTTGGATCGCTGGAGACGACGGTACTGTAGCGGCGCGTGAGGCCCACGCGCAGGGGCCTTTGGGCGGCGCGTGGTAGCGCGTGCTAGGGTTTTTGGGGATGTGTTCAACATACGAAATCATCTATTCGATGTAACGAACAATTTGGGACTGGTTTCGTGTCAATCGGACACCGTCTCGATATGTTTCGGGGCATCGGAAGGTTTAGGTTCGGGATTAAAAATAGTTAAAAATACGGGAAAATTACGGGGCTTTAGTGAGGGGTTATATAAGTAGTTAGTAACCCTCTAAATTAATTTGGACAGGTTTGGAAGTCCCGGTGACGGTGATCGGCTCGGGGAGCCGTATGGCACGCGTATCGAGACGCGGCTTCGGACGGTCTGTGAGTGGACCTTGTTTTCTAAATTGGTGCATGCATAAATGTTTATTATATGTTTTAAATACTTGTTTGTGTTGCCATGAGTGCATTTGGATGTGTGGTTACGTATAGGCACGTATTTCGAGGTTTCGGCCCTATACGGTGCCTATACGGGGCTGTAGGTCTTTATTGGTCTAAATGAAATGGTTTTGGATTTCCAAAAGGATAATGAATTTGATTTGATAATGTTGATTTGGATATTTGTGAATTATATGGTTTCACGTATTTCGAGGCGATTTACGTGCTTGCACGTAAATCGAGGTTTTCCGATTTTATACTGATTTTCCGTACTTATGGTTTTGGATATGATTTCATGAAATGATTTTGGATTTGAAAAGGTAACTCTCGGACTTGAGGTCCATTTGATTTACGGAATCGGGCCAGAGGCCCAATTGGTTTACGATTCGGACCGGGGGTCCAGTTTGTATGTGGATTCGGGCCTAGGGCCCAGTTATGTATTACAAATGGTTTTTACGGGTCATGACGGTTTATGGGAACCGGCATGAACCCCTGAAATGGATTTACGGGTCATGACGGTTTATGGGAACCGGCATGAACCCATGAAAGGATTTTATGGTTCATGACGGCTTATGGGGGCCGGGCATGAATCCTTGAAAGGTTTCAAGAATGGTTTCAAAAGGTTTTTCATATTCCATCCTATATATATGATTGTCTCCTCCGGGGAGGGTCGTTGGCCTGGGTGGACCCCGGAGTAGTCACGGAGCACTGACTGAGTGGAGTCGCCCCCCAGTTGGGTTCCTTACTCTCAGGATGGGCATGGTTCGTTACCTCCAGGGAGGGTCATTGATCTACGGACATTGACCTGGGTGGACCCTGGAGAGACTTGGGTTTGAGACCCCGGTTAGCACACGTGTAGCTTTATTTTACCGTGACAGGTTCTGGATATGAATATATTGGATAAACATGATTTCAATTGGTTTGGGAAATTGTGTTTATAATGATAAATGGATTTGGGCTGAGGTCCCACATATGTTTACTATGTTCTGGTTTTCTGTAAATTGGTTTTGGGCAGGAGCCGTGTGACTTGTATTTACGGAATTTGGGGCTGAGACCCTATTTATGGATGTTTTAACATATATAATTGGATAAATGGTTTTACTATGCATGCATGCTTTTTAGTGGAGGGTATAAAGGTCTTCTTATGGAAATGTTTTTATAAAATCTTTATTTTTGTCCACTCACAACCTTTCTGTTTTTAATACCCTTCAGGTTGACAGCGGATGTGGACTGTAGCAGAGATCGAGATATCACATGTCTCCTCCGGATCCTGGCGTACTCTGATAGCCCGGGGGGGCAAAGGACGAAAATATCCCTTGTCTGACACTTCGTGTCAGACGGGAGCAGGGTCATCCCGCACTAATCCCGGGGGGATTGGGATGGGTCCTGTCATGGAGTTTTGCTAAAAGAAGGACGGTTGTGCGTGCCCGACATTGAGGCACTGAAGAAGGAGATCTTGGATGAGGCTCATAGTTCAGCCTACGCGATGCATCCTGGTGGGACCAAGATGTATCATACCTTGCGAGAACACTACTGGAGGCCAGGTATGAAACGGGAGATTGCCGAGATTGTCAGCAGGTGTCTGATTTGCCAACAAGTGAAGGCTGAGAGACAACGACCTTATGGAGCCTTGCAACCCCTACCTATCCCGGAATGGAAATGGGATCACGTAACGATGGATTTTGTGTTTTGGCTTCCTAGGACACCCAGAGGTCACGATGGAGTTTGGGTGATTGTGGACAGGCTTACGAAATCAGCTCATTTCTTGCCGGTGCGAGAGAACTTCAGGATGTCACAGTTGGCTCAGTTGTTTATTGATGAAATCATCCGGTTGCACGGTACTCCGGAATCAATAGTTTCGGACAGAGACCCGAGGTTTACTTCTCGGTTTTGGCAAAGTCTACAGGAAGCCTTTGGGACGAAACTCCATTTCAGTACTGCATTTCATCCTCAGACTGACGGCCAGTCTGAGCGGACCATCCAGATATTGGAGGGTATGATGTGAGCTTGCGTTTTTCAATTTCAGGACACTTGGGAATCACACCTAGCCTTGATGGAATTTTCCTACAATAACAGCTATCAGGCGAGCATTGGGATGGCTCCGTACGAAGCCTTGTATGAACGGCAGTGTAGAACCCCGTTGTGTTGGACGGATGTGGGTGAAAGGAAACTGACTAAATCCGAGTTGGTGGAATTGACAACCGAGAAGGTCAAACTCATCAGAGATCGGCTCAAGGCAGCCCAAGACAGACAAAAGAGCTATGTGGACCATCGGATCAGAGATCTTGAGTTTGCGGTCGGAGATCGGGTATTTCTGAAACTGTCCCCTTAGAAGGGTGTCGTGAGATTCGGCAGGCGAGGGAAGTTGAGCCCTCGTTATATCGGACCGTATGAGATTACCGAGAGGATTGGCCGGGTGGCCTACAGGTTAGCACTATCGCTAGAACTTTCGAGAGTCCACTATGTTTTTCATGTGTTGATGTTGCGGAAATATGTGTTTGACGCATCTCATGTACTGGAGGAACAACCCATTGAACTCCGAGAAGACTTGAGCTTTGAGGAACAGCCGGTGCAGATTTTGGACAGGAAGGATAAGGTGCTACGTCGGAAGACCGTTCCTCTGGTAAAGGTTCTTTGGAGGAACCAGAATGTGGAGGAAGCCACATGGGAACCCGAGGCGCAGATGCGAGAACAGTTCCCCTACTTGTTTCCTTGAAATTTCGGGACGAAATTTCTTAAGGGGGGGAGATTGTAACGGCCCGGACATTCTGAAAATGTAATATTGTAAAATATTGAATAAAATGACGTTTTTATCCCTGTGATTCTTGTGGTCAATTTGTTGACTTTTTGATTGGGAGGTCGAACGGACGTTGAACGATGACCGTGATGCAGTTCGGGACGTCACGAGTTCATAGACAGGTGGCACGTCCGATTCGGACGCTCGAGGCGAAAGTTATGATGTTCGGAAGTTCAGGGGCATTATCGTAATTTGGACGTTATATGGGAAAAAGTTGACTTTTTGTTTGACAATTGGTTTTCACATGATTCGAAGACCGTTAGGTTCGTCTCGAGGTCCCGAGTACAACGACAGGCGGCACGCGTGAAACGGACATCGGGTGACCGAGTTACGGGTCACGGAAGTTGGAGGGCATTTTGGTAATTTTTGCCCTGAGGGCATTTTGGTCTTTTTACACGGGGTACTGTTCACAACCGTGGAAAACAGAGTGCACGGCCGTGGTGTCTTGTGCGTGCAATTGTTTATGGCCTAGTGGATTGATCAGATGCATTGTTTAAGTTAATTGAGGCAGTGGGGGACATTGGTGAATGGACTGAGGCCACACAGAGAACGGGCAGGGTTAAAGAAATGGCCATGGCTTCTGTGTACGTGGGAGACATTTTCAGAGACCTCAGTTGGGTCTCCCACGGGCTGTTTGCCATTCTATCGATTAACCGTGTATGGGAATAAAGTGAGGATTCATTTAGGGTCGTTTGTGCATCAGTGTGAAGGCTGAGATTGAGAGAAACAGTGAAGAACCATTTTCGGGTTTTTGGGGGGAAATCTCAGAGTTCAATTGCTACGGGTTTTGGGACCAATTCAGACACACAGAGAGCTTTCTGGGAGCAGCAGAAACATAACCGTGCACGAGATCAAGTGAATTGAGCAAGGATTGGTCAGGAGCTCAGGTACCAGTTCAGAGAAGAACCAGTTGGAGGGAAAAATCGAATTTAATTCCTGAGGCGTGTTGAATGAAACCAAGGGCTGTGTTAGACTTCTGGGGTCACTACGAGCACAACCGTGCAAAAATCGAAGGAGGAGGAGGACTGGTTGGCCGGGAACCTGAGTCTCAGTTTCAGAGGAAAACCAGTGTTGAGGACGACGACTTGCAGGTAACGGCGAGTTAAATTGTTTGTGCCATTGAGTTCGTCTAAGTCCCCTTAAGCTACTGGTGAAGTTAATTTGAAAATGGAGCTAGTTTGGGTGAGTTCCAGGCGTCGACTTGTTCGACTGTTCGAGCTTGAGTTGGGTCGATTTGGTGTTAGTTGAGGTTAACCGTTAATGCAGACCTAAAATTAATTGATTAGAGAAGACAATAGGATTGAAAACGGGAAGAATCGATTGAGAATTGAGGGTGAACTAATCGGGTTGAGCCGCGGGTATCAGATCCGTTTATCAGTCTATTTGGGTAAGGACGAAGGTACTGTAGCTTGGCGCGTGGCCTTCACGCGCAGCCACTTTGGGCGGCGCGTGTGATGTTAACTCCGATCACGGTCAACATGAGATTTAATCCTTTCAATTTAATTAACATTTTATCTTTAGAGTTCGAGTGGATCGGGAGTCATTCGGGATAATTTCGGGAGTTCGGAAGTTTAGGTCCTTAAGGTTTATTTCGTCGAAAAATCCGGAAAATTAGGGAAAAATCATACGAGCCATTTGAGGATGTTGTAACCCTTCTTGTACGTTTTTACAGGCCCGGACATTTCCGAAGCTACGGAGGAGCGCGCGGGACGCGATTGACGCGTCCTAAAACCGTTAGTGGACTTTTTTATTTCTACACCGGGCATGCATGACTATTTTACTTATTTATCTTATGGTTTTACATATGATTTTATGATGGTGATATGATATTTCGGTTTTACGTGTTTTCACGCTTTTCGAGATATTCATCGTATTTCACGCATTTTGAGGTTATGGTTTTCGCTTATGCATGAATGATGTTTTGATGAAGTACCTGGTTATGATTATGCATGTTACGGATTTATGATGTTTAATTGTAATTGTGAAGTGATTTCGGGAATTGCATGTTTTGGAATTTGCATGTGAACTCGGACATAAGTCCTATTATGACGAGATATGATTTCGGAATGATGTTGGAAAACGGTTTATGATGAATCCTGGTTTATTGTGTTTAAAAACGGTTTTGGGTTTAAAGACCCGGTTGATTGTTGGATCTGGTTTTGGGTTTAAAGACCCGGTTTATTGATGACGGGGGCGGGCCCGAAAATTGGGATTAAAGACCCGGATTGAGTTTAAAGACTCGTGAGTTTAAAGACTCAGTTATTGTGATACCCCCGAGGCCTATTGATCATGTTTTGAGTTTAAAGACTCGTTGATATCCCGGGATGGCCTAATATTGGGTTTAAAGACTTGGATGGATCCAACGGTTTAATTGTGATTGTTGATGCATTTTTACTTGATTTTCGTAAATGATATTTCCAGACGACGGTTTGTGGATTTTGGTAATATTATATCATTTTACTCGAGCTGTGATGATTTTCTGTAACGTTTTACACATGTTTCGGAAAAGAGTTTTCGAATGATTAAATACGGGGTTTTTCCTTTCGAATATCTAGTTATGCATGCGTGTTACAAAACTGGAGGGCGAACCCGATTTCGGAAAACTGTTTTCCTGTAAAACTTATGTTTCGGTCCACTCACACTTTGTTGTTTTAAATTCCCTCCAGGTCGTGGTACAAGTGCGGGGGCAAGCGCCGAGGCAGAGGCTGAGGCATAAAGTTTTTCGTTGCGGAGTAGTTAGTTTACAGAGTAGGATTTGTTCTTCAACCTGTTTTGTAATATTATGCTCTGTGAAACTGTGGACTTGACGTCCAGTCGGATGTATTTGTTTTAATCTCCCTGGTCTGACAATGGGTGTGATGTAATATTATTTAGTTTTCCGGTCTTTTGGATTCGATTGTCAGACGGGAGCAAGATGCTTCTCGATTATCGAGACGATGATCGGGGTGGGTCCTGTCAGACTGAACCTCCTGCCGAGTCATCGAGAACACTCGGGCCTGAGATCCCGATGCTCTACCACGTCCCCTCGAACTACTAGTGGCTCCACCACCTCCTCTAGTGCCCGCTGTCCCTGACGCTGTACTCCGTCCAGGCTCCGCTGCTCCTCGACCTACACTACCTTCCTGTGGCAACAGTGGACAATCACGTCGGAAATGATCACGCTCTCCTTAGTAAAAACAAACATCCCGACCAGAAAGACCTGGTCGCCCTTTCGACGCAACAGACGTCGCACTAGCTTGCGGAGTCGGCTGTGCTCGGTAACCCCGGAATCCTGAACTCTGGAAACTACCAGGTCTTCCGAAACGATCATCGCCCGACGACGATGCTCCACCGAAGTTACCTCTCTTCGGTATCCGCTGGCTCGAAGCTCCATAAAAAGATGGCTCCCGGCGTCGCGCCGGCAAACTCGCCTCAACCCTTACTGCTGCGTCCGACAACTCCCGGAGAGTAGTGAATGATCCAGCCGTCACGATGGCACGAATCTCACCTCGCAGGCCCAACTCAAATCTATGACACTTCTCGGCTTCAGTAGCCACGAACGCAGGAGCAAACCTAGACAACATCTGGAATTTCCGTTCGTACTCAGCCACTGTCAGATTCCCTTGTTGAAGCTGCAGAAATTCAGCCTCCTTGTTATCCGGGTCTTTAAACCCAATAACCAGATCCAGAAAATCCAATCAAAACCATTTGAACAACCTTTTCCAAATCCACATCCAAACCCGAATCCGAAATCACCGGTCCGATGCCCTTCCAGTATCCCGAACCGTCATTCCGAACCCAAATCTGGAATTCCACTTTCCAACTTTAAAACCAAATCTCGATTCTCAAAATCCGATTTTAAAACGGAAAACCCCGATCATTGCAATCAGAATTCGAATGGTAATCCCAAAACCATAGCTTCAATATTCAGAAACCACTTTCCTCGTAAAACGTGCCAAATACGTTATTTCTCGAAAACCGTGCCTGTAACGACCCGTCCCGAATATCGGGACTTAATAATATTTAATGGTGATTTACTAATCTGGGATTAGTTGTGTGATTTCGGACGAATTGTGCAAAATGACCGTTTTGCCCCTAGCGTGGGCAAAACGTTGACTTTTAATTCGGATGGTCAAATGGACTTTGACCGATGACCGTGACGTAGTTCGGGACGTCACGAGTTCATAGACAGGTGGCACGTTCGATTCCGACGTTCGTGGTGAAAGTTATGATGTACGGAAGTTAGTGGGCGTTTTCGTAATTTGAACGTAATAAGGGGGAAATGTTGACTTTTTGATCGGGCGGTCCGATGGCCGAGGACCGAGGACCGTTAGGAAGGTCTCGATGCCCTGAGTTCGTAGACAGGCGGCACGCATCAATCGGAGTCCGTATGACCGAGTTACGTGTCAGGATGCGTGAGGGGCATTTTGGTAATTTTCTGCACAAGGGCAGAATTGTAATTTCACGGGGGGTACTGTTTCATTGAACAGCCGTGAAGGTGGATGCTTTGTGCGATCGATCCCGTGATTGTTTATCAATTTAATTGAGTTAATTGGACCAGTATGAGGTGGAATTGCACATGTTTGGTGCTGGCAATCGATCAAAAGGACATGGGCACTGGTTGTTTAATGTTTTCGGGTCAGTGCAGGGGAACTTTGCACAGTCATTTGAGGACACTTTTGGACGCCTTTAACGGCTGTATTGAATTAAAAGAATGGTGAGTGAGTCGAGAGTGGTTCACTGAGATTGAGAATGAGAGGAATGAGTGAGTTTGGGGCTGGGATTCTCTGAAAAACCCGAAACTGGGTTCTGGGAAATTCAAATACAAATTCCTAGTTTTAGGCCAGCCCAAGCCTAATTGAGGATGGATTGAGCTTTCTGGAACTTCAACGTGTCGAACCAGATCAAATGGGGCAAGCTTTGTGGCTCCTAGGGCCGTGAACGGACGAGGTGGACGGCCGGAAAACTCAAGCTTGAGTTGTGGTGATTGAGGTAATGTCGTGTTCAATTAATCATGCTAATTGGTTCGTGTTAGTCCTTATATGCTTCATATGAAGTTAATTTGACAATGGTTAAGGATTGATGGAGTTTTGGTGATTGACCCGTTTTGGGTGATCACGGGTTAATGGCTTGATTAAGGAATAGTTGATGTTGATCGATGTCACAGAACTGAAATTCATATGCTAATGATTGTTTTAGGATCAAGAACGGATTGAATTGATGTCGAATTGGGTGTGATTGAACCGGATCCTATCGTGGGTAATCAGACCCGTTTACCAGACAAACGGGTGAAGGTGGTGACTGTAGCAGTCACTGTAGCAGGCGCGTGGCTTTCACGCGCAGCCACTCACGGCGGCGCGAGACGGCGTGTGGACACGAATCTCGAGGTGAGGTCAACATGACTTTTATCCTATACAATGTTACGAACATTTTGGGATTGGTTTCGTGTCGATCGGATCCCGTTTCGTTATTGTTCGGGATGTCCGAAGGTTTTAAATCCTGTTTAAAAATACTTACAAATTCGGGAAAATTACGGGACTTGAATAGGATGTTAATGATGAGGTTAGTGATCCTCTAATGTGATTTGAACAGGATTGGGAGTCCCGGTGATTGTGGTGTGGCCCGGGAAGGCCTATGGCACGCGTATCGAGGCACTCGGTTAAACGGTCTGTGAGTGGACATTGGTTTTATAAATTCGATGCATGCATAACTGTTTCATGATTGTTATAATTGGGATTATATGATTTGTTTTGGATATCAGTGAATTTATATGTTTTCACGCATTTCGAGGCGATTTACGTGTTTGCACGTGAATCGGGGTTTTCTGGATTTGCACTGATTTCCATAAATATGGATGGATATGATTTCATGAAACGGTTACGGATTTGATAAAGTAAAATCGGGCCAGGGGCCCAGTTAACTTGTTAATCGGGCCAGGGGCCCAATTGAATTATGAAATCGGGCCAGGGGCCCAGTTGACTTATGAAATCGGGCCAGGGGCCCAGTTGAATTATATATGTGATTTCGGGTCGGGGACCCTAAAATGGAATTGAATAAACTATTTCGGATTTGATTCAACTATTTGGACTTATGACGGTTTTATGGAAATTCGGGGCAGGGCCCTTGTGATATTTTGGAAATGAATAATAAAATGTGTTCCATAAAACCATCTCGATATGAGGATATTTATATCCTGGTCTCCTCCAAGTGTCGGGGACACTGGAGAAGTCACGGTGCATTGCCTGCGAGGGCTCATTATACGGAGCTACCGGACCGTATAGTGATCCAGGAGCAGGATTGCTAGACGTCATGGACGTCAGACATCGGGGATGTCAGAGATATGGACCCGGTGAGACCCCGGGCAGCACGCGTTGCTTAATACCGTGAGATATGACGTCTGGAACGTCAAGCGTCTAGGACGCTAGGCATCGGGGATGCCGGAGATGGAAAAATAATAAATGAATATTACTGGATTGATGAAATAACTCTTGGATTGACTTTTGGAATTTGAAACTATGCTTTGGTTTCCGGGCTAAGGCCCTAATGGTTATTTATAAATAAATATGGGCATAAATGTCTTATAAATGTCTTATAAATGTTTTTACTGAGGGGCATAAATGTCTTATAAATGTCTTATAAAAGCATGCATATGATTTTACTGAGGGGCATAAATGTCTTATAAATGTTTTTAATAGACTTGTTTATTTTGGTCCACTCACAGCTTTTGTTTTTAATGCCCTTCAGGTTGATTCCGGATACGACTGCATCAGAGACTTGAGCATCGCACACCTCCTCCATCGATCCTTACGCACTCTGGAAGCCCGTTTGGGCAATGGCAACCGGTTATCCCTTGTCTGACGCCTCTTGTCAGACGGGAGCACGTCACATTCCATGGTAATCCCGGGGGGATTGGGATGGGTCGTGTCAAGTGGTATCAGAGCAGGTTTTGCTCTTTTGTGCGCGAAGGTCGAGGGTGTGATGTCTCTTTGGGCTGCAGTTCCGTTGACAACCTGATAGATAGTTTTGGGTTTGTATGGTGGATTGGGTGTGTTTGGCCCGATACGCCGTGCATTGATGTGATTCAACCCAAGTGGGGTTGTATACGATTAACTGGTAATGAGGGACCGTCGGTTCGGTCATGTGATGATGGATTGTTGTGCCACTCGGCACAGCTGGGTTCAGGGAACCCCATTGGAATAATGTTATGGAAATGCGAAACTCAGTTGAGTATTGGTCTAAGTTATGGACCCTGGTAGTGTCGGCTAGTGTACGGGGTGTTGGTGCATCGGAGTTAGCCGATGACCTTCGTGGTGGAACCCACGTTGAGTTGACAATTGGATTGGATTGGACGTCTATGCGATGTCGGGACCGCGGAGTCGGTCGGGTTGTGGATTTTACTGCAAAAGGCAGTTGGGTTCCGTGAAACCCTAGGGTGTGATATTGGAACCCTGATTCATAATCGATGGACTGGAAAAGTGAACCTTAAATGAGAACTTGTGCTGCGACGTGCGGCTAAGGTCGTGGATGACCATGTGGATGACTCTAGTGAGTCTAGTCAGGATTTTGGGTTTCGATCCACGGATGCGGTTATGAGATAAAATATGGAATCCCGTGTTGGATCGAATATTAGTGTGATGTGTGGATACGGATCTTGACAACGATGACTGTTGGTCGGCAGTTGTGTCGAGATAACTGGCTATCGAGGATATTTAGTGTGGTTTTGACACTTGGGGATCAGGGGATGTTCAAGGAACGTCCATTATCCTGATGTGCCAGTGGTCAAATTGGAGGTACCCATAGTCGTGCGGTACGAGGGGTGTTACGGGATCGTCGTTCGGATCTACTTCGAAGTCCGATTCGACGAAACCCTAAACGTAACGAATCGAAACCCTAAACGTAACGAATCGAAACCCTAAACCTTCACCCTCACGGAACTACTTCGATTCGACGTCCGATTAACCCGAAACCAATTCCAACGGACTCAACATAACTCCTAGACCAAAAACCATGTTGACCGTTTTCAACAGAACCGCCGCACATGCCCCCACGCGCCGCCCAAAGTGGCTGCGCGTGGCCCTCACGCGCCAGCTACAGTGCCACCGTCTTCCTCACGTCAACCCAGTTCGCACCAGTTCTGCAACCTGAACCGGCGAGAACGGTTCTCTGCCATCCGATGTCAGGACCCACCCCGGTTTCACCCCGAAACCCGAGGTAAATCCCGCTCCCGTCTGACTCCCCGACGCAAAACTCAAGTAAAACTCACTCACATTCTATCCAGTCAAACGCAGGAGTAATTAGACACAAAGTCCCGAAGGTAGCATTTACAGAACATAGTACGAACATACAAAGAAAATAAAACCGATAACTACACGCACACGGAAGCCTTCACTCTACTCTGGAAACCCTCACGTCACTTCTATGCCTCGGACACTGCCTCGACGTCAAGACCCCGCGCTCGCTCCACAACCTGGAGGGCAATTTAAAACAGAAAATGTGAGTGGACCAGAAGGTACAAAAGTTCAAAAACCATTTTATAAGAAAACCGAGTTTAACCCTCCGTTTTGAAACCACATGCATAACCAACAGTTATAAATCCATTTATAAAATAATCATTATAACCATCATAAGAAACAGAAACACTATAAAAGATCATAAGAAACCATAATATGAGTATCAGAAACCGTATCAAAACCATAACCACCAAATCATCATTTTCTCGATCAAACCTGCTGGACCTATCCGAGTCTTTAAACTCCCGAGTCTTTAAACTCAATCCAGGCCTTAATCATATCCGAGTCTTTAAACTCCCGAGTCTTTAAACTCAAGGCCTACGGGGGAAAATCAATATATATCCGAGTCTTTAAACTCCCGAGTCTTTAAACTCAATCCGGGTCTTTAAACCCAATCCGGCCGGTCCCCCGTCACATATATCCGGGTCTTTAAACCCAATAATCAGATCCAGCAAATCCAATCCCAAAACCATTTGAAAACCATTTACCAATCCACATCCAAACCCGAATCCGAAATCACTGGTCCGAAGCCCTTCCGGCATCCAGAACCGTCATTCCGAACCCAAATCCGGCAAATATCCATTTTCATACCAAAACCACATGTAATCACAAATCATATTTCATAACCCATTTATCATGATTTGAAAACCTTTATCGGTGGAAATCCCCAAATGTGGCATCAAAATCCGAAAACCAACATTTTCTCGAAAAACGTGCCAAAACCGTCTTTTTCTCGAAAAAAGTGCAAACACATAAAATCATCATTTCATATTCAATAAACATAGATTCATGATTAAAACCATAAAATACGTATATAAAAACAGTTATGCATGCTCGAGTTTAAGAAAAGGGTCCACTCACAGTACTGAGCCCTACTCGCGTCCCGAACGTCCAGCACGTTCCTCGGCTTCCTCGGGAAATCCCGATCCTGTCAAACACCGTCAATTACGTCACTAACACGTCTACGAGGGTTCACCTAAATTCCTTCAAAATTCCCCGAATCCTAAACATAAAAACCCGGGACCCTAAACTTCCTCCCTCGCGGAACTACACTCAAACGACTTCCGATTAACCCGAAACCAACTCCATTGAACTCACAACAACTCCTAGACCAAGAACTATGTTGACCGTTCGTCCCAGAACCGCCGCACGCGCCTCCACGCGGCGCCCAAAGTGGCTGCGCGTGGCCCTCACGCGCCTGCTACAGTGTCACCGTCTACCTCGCGTAGACCGGGCTCGATACAGTGCCTGCTGTTTGAACCGGCGAGAGCGGTTCACCGCCTTGCCTGCACCATTTTCCTCCCTCTCTTCACCATCCTCTTCGTCCAATCCTAAGCAATCCAGTTCCCTCACTCAAACACCTCGACACTGTCCCTAACCCGTCGACTCGAGCTCAAAATCAAAACCCAAACTATCCCCTGTTTCCTATTCCGGCCACCCAGGTCTTCTCCCGTCACAATAACCACCCTAGACGACGCCTAGGACCTCCCTGAGCCTCGTACCACTCACCATAACCGTCGACTCAACCCCACACGTCACGACTTCCCGTTTGAACATCACGGCAAAACAGAGCACACAGGTACTCTCTTTCGTATTGCCTCCACCGTGTACTCCTCCGTCACGGCAACACACTCAGTCGACTCTTGGGACCTCCAGAAGTCTCACTCTAACCTCCAAATCCCTCGACTCTCGCCCTAGGTCCACGACTTTTGAAAACAAGAAAAACGGGAAAAACAGGGGAATCAGGGTATACCTTCGATACTCGCTCCGTCGTCTGCACCGCCGTGTGCCACGGTGATCGTTGAGTCCCCTGCAGTCGTCTGCGCTTGCTATTGGCTTGGATTGAGCCACCACACGGCACAACCACCGCCACAGTCCCACGGCTCCTCTGTTTTCTCAGAACTCACCGCCTTCCTCCGCCGTGTCTCCGTGCACGACCTCAGTCCCAAACTCGATCACCAACCTCCTCTCTTCTTCCTTTCACTCTCACAACTCACCAGAGTCTCACCCGCACACAAAATTGATCACTCAATCTCAATTCTTCACTCTCTATTCCCAGTTCTTCGAACACACACACAACCCACATACACGGGTGCACCCCAAATAATTGGACCGTGCACTCCCTAGAACCAACCAGACCTCCCCCACGTGTCACCAATCCTACCCTTCATCTCACATGTGGCTCAATCTCAACCCTTCATCTGTCCTTATCTGTTGCACACATTCCAGAGCACAAAAGACCAAAATGCCCTTCTGTTTTACCCAAAAATTACAACTTTGCCACTACCTTTCTAGACCGGTAACTCCCACATCGTACGTCCGATGAATACGTGCCGCCTGTCATCGAACTCGGGACGACGAGATCTATCTAACGGTCTTAGGTCAACTTACCAAAACCCGCTCGTATAAAAAGTCAACGTTTCCCCCCTAATTTCGCCAAATTACGGTTATGCCCTCAATCTTCCGAACATCACAACTTCCTCCTCGGATGTCGGAATCGGGCGTGCCACCTGCCTAAGGATTCGTAACGTCCTCAACTACGTCCTGGTCACTGGTCAACTCCCATTTGACCACCCGAAATAAAAGTCAACATTTCTGCCCGACCCAGGGGCAAAATCGTCCTTCTAAGTTCCCGGACCCCTCGGGACCACCTAACCCTTGATTAACCTTACTAATCACACCTTAACCACTCTACTTATCCCAATTCTCGGGACGGGTTGTTACATCCGACCATCCTTTTCCTCCCTTTCTTCACCATTCTCATCGTCCAGACCTAGGCTATCTTTTCCCCAACTCGACAGACCTCGACTCGACCCACAACTCGTCGACTGAAGCTCGAAAGAAAACCCGTACACCGCTCTGTTTCCTTATCCGGCCACACAGGTCTTCCCCTGTCATGGTGGCTATCCCAAACGCTTCCTAGGACCTCTCTGAACTTCACATCACTCACCATAACCGTCGTCTCTACCCCAAACTTCACGACTTTCAGTTCGAGCATCGACGGCAAAACAGAGCACACAGAGTACTCTCCGTCACTCCAACCTCCACCGTGTACCTCCCGTCACGGCAGCACAACCAGAAGACTCATGGGCCTCAACTGAGTCCCCTAGACCTTCCCAGACTCTACAATTCAACCCTTAAACTCACAACTTCCACTTTAAACTTGGCGGCAAAACAGAGCAAAGATATAGGGATGAGGGATTACCTGTCCTTCTGTCGCCGTTGCAAGCTCCGCTGGGGCTGGTCGACTCCTTTCACCCCTCACGACACCACCAAGAGCCCAAGTGCATCGTACACAGCCACCACCGCCACAATTTCTCACAACCTCCCTGCTTCCTCCCTGTTTTTCTCTGAAACCGACTGCCCCGACCACCGTGTTTGCACGATTTCACTCCCCCAACCGCTCACCAGTTCACTCTTCCACCCTCTGATCACTCTCACACACTCACAACCTCACCAACATTCTCAACCACCATCTAATTTTTCCCCGATCTCCCTCTCTGTTTCACTCTGGTTTGAAGAACACGAACACTGCACATTAAAGTCCCAAATTATTGGACCCGTGCACAATTGTGTAGAACCCACTACACAGTTGCCACATGTCACCAATCCTCTCCATTCTCTCACAAATGGCCCAATCCCAGCCATCCATCTGTCCCTCTCTGTGCACAAATCCCCAGACAACCAAAAGAACAAAATACCCCTCATTTTAAGTCAAAATTACGATTCTACCCTTACCGTTTTAGACCCTAACTCACACCTCGTAAGTGCGATGAACACGTGCCACCTGTCATCGAACTCAGGACGATGAGATCTATCTAACGGTCCTAGGTCAACATACCAAAACCCGTTCGTACAAAAAGTCAACTTTTCCCCCTGTTTTAACCAAATTACGGTTATGCCCCCAACCGTCCGAACATCATAACTTCCTCCTCGGATATCGGAATCGGGCATGCCACTTGCCTACGGATTCGTGACGTCCTAAACTACGTCCTGGTCACCGGTCAAAGTCCATTTGACCATCCGAACTAAAAGTCAACTTTTTGCCCAAACCAGGGGCAAAATCGTCATCCTACCCTAACGACCCCCAACGAGACCAACTAACCACCGTTTAAGCGCATTAATCACATCTTAATCACTATCTAAACTTTAATTTCTGGGACGGGTCGTTACAATCTACCCACCTAAAAAGAATTTCGTCCCCGAAATTCCACAACTACTTCCCGACACCTAGGGGTCTCCTACCCGGTAAGCACTACTAGGTCAACAAAAACTTCTCCTTGGTTTCCTGTCTAAAGGTAGGGTTCCACGATCACACCTAGAGTTCCCTTGAACCTAACTGCGAAAAGTAGTAAAATCAACAATCTGACCGACTTCGCGGTCTTGACATCATAATGACGTCAATCCAATCCTACCGTAAGTCCAATCAGGATCCTCGATTCCGACTGCTAACTGCCTACTGCAGTAAATCCATCTAACTCAACCCTATCCGAACATCGGATGGTCATAATTCCCAACCAGTCGTCGGAAACGATCCTACGACATCGTGAAGACGATCCCAACTAACCATCTCACGATCAAAATCTATAAGAATACGTTTATCCCTTTGTAGGGTCCCACACTGACATCCACGACAGAACTATGGCAACCCCGACATCGAATGCAGAACCAAGACGTTCCACGATCCAATCCTACTAACTATTGTATCGGCACCCCAACTATCAGGTTGATCACGAACTGTAGCCCATTGAGATATCATATCCTCGACCTGTGTACATACTCCAAGAGCTCCGCGGTTGCTTGAATAGAGACAACCTCGCTCTAATAAGCATCCTACGAGCAATCCTATGCTCTGATACCACGCTGACAGGACCCATCCCAATCCCCCCGGGATTAACAAGGGATGACCCTGCTCCCGTCTGACACGGAGTGTCAGACAAGGGATATTTCCGACCTTTGCCCTCTCGGGCTATCAGAGTACGCCAGGATCCGGAGGAGGCATGTGATATCTCGATCTCTGCTACAGTCCACATCCGCTGTTAACCTGAAGGGTATTAAAAACAGAAAGACTGTGAGTGGACAAAAATAAAGAATTTATAAAAATATTTCATCAAAGACCTTTATACCCTCCACTAAAAAGCATGCATGCATAGTAAAACCATTTATCCAAACACATAAGTTTAAACAACCATAATTAGGGTCTCAGCCCCAAATTCTATAAATACAAGTTCTACGGCTCCTGCCCAAAACCATTTACAGAAAACCATAACATAGTAAACATATGTGGGATCTCAGCCCAAAACCATTTATCATCATAAAACATAATTTCCCAAACCAATTTAAATCATGTTTATCCCTTATATTCATATCCAGAACCTGTCACGGTAAAATAGAGCTACACGTGTGCTAACCGAGTCTCAAACCCAAGTCTCTCCAGGGTCCACCCAGGTCAATGTCCGTAGATCAATGACCCTCCCTAGAGGTAACAAAACATGCCCATCTTGAGAGTAAGGAACCCAACTGGGGGGCGACTCCACTCAGTCAGTGCTCCGTGACTACTCCGAGGTCCACCCAGGCCAACGACCCTCCCCGGAGGAGACAATCATATATAAAGGATGGAATATGAAAATCCTTTTGAAATCATTCTTGAAACCTTTCCAGGATTCATGTCCGGCCCCCATAAGCCGTCATGAACCATAAAATCCTTTCATGGGTTCATGCCGGTTCCCATAAACCGTCATGACCCGTAAATCCATTTCAAAGGTTCATGCCGGTTCCTATAAACCGTCATGACCCATAAAAACCATTTGTAACACATAACTGGGCCCTAGGCCCGAATCCACATAGAAACTGGACCCCCGATCCGAATCGTAAACCAATTGGGCCTCCGGCCCGATTCCGTAAATCAAATGAACCTCAAGTCCAAGAATTGCCTTTTCAAATCCAAAATTATTTCATGAAGTCATATCCAAAACCACAAGAATGGAAAATCAGTGTAAAATCGGAAACCTCGATTTACGTGCAAGCACGTAAATCGCCTCGAAATACGTGAAACCATATAAATCACAAGCATCCAAATCAACATCATAAAATCATATTCATAATCCATTTGGAAATCCAAAACCATTTCATTTAGACCAATAAAGACATACAGCCCCGTATAGGGCCGAAACCTCGAAATACGTGCCTATACGTAACCACACATCCAAATGCACTCATGGCATCACAAACAAGTATTTAAAACATATAATAAACATTTATGCACGCACCAATTTAGAAAACAAGGTCCACTCACAGACCGTCCGAGCTACCGCCTCGATTTGCGTGACATAGGCTCTCCCGAGCCGATCACTGTCACCGGGACTCCCAAACATATCTAAATTTTAATAGAAGGTTACTAACTACTTAATTAACCTCCTACCAAAGCCCCGTAATTTTTCCGAACTTTTAACTATTTTTAAACCTACCCTAAACTTTCCGATGCCCCGAAACATATCGAGACGGTGTCCGATTGATGCGAGACCAGTCCCAAAATCTTCGTTACATCGAATAGAAGATTTCCCGTGTTGAACCCTTTCCCAAATTATGGACCACGCGTCCTCACGAGCCCCTAGAATGTCGAAAACACTGTTCATCATCACCTACCCTGAAAACCGGTTTTTTCTGGTTTTTGGACCGGTTACTGTAGCAATACTGTTCCGAACCGGCGAGAATTTTTCAGAGGTTTTCTCCCTGTATTTTGGTCCGATTTCAACCCTAATTAATACTATAATTCCTATTTCTTCATTCCCTGTCCTTTCCAATCATCAAAACAACCTAAAAACCTCAAAATTTCATGGTTCAATTCTTGAACCATACGGTTCAATTCTTGAACCATACGGTTCAAACGTCCTAAAATTCTCCCATGGCTTCACAGCCGTCCAACCCCATTAGAAACCTTCCTATTAAGTCCCTAGCAACCTAATAATCACTTCCTAGGCACCCAAAAGCAACCATAATGCAAGAATCGAAATTAAATGGAAAAATGGACAAACCGAGCTACCTTCGGGTTTCTCCTCCTCTCGCCGCCGTGGACGGAGGTTCTGGCCACCTAGCAACCTCCTCAGCCTCCCTGGTCCTCTGCCTGGTCATGGGTGAAGAGTGGATGGGTTTTGGGTTGCACGGATGGGAGGAAAATGGGTGAGATCGGGTGGGTGTTTTGTGTGTGTTTGAAATGGAGAAAGGAAATGCACGGTGCATGAAGGAGAAGGAATGGCCTGTGGATGGATGACACTTGTCACTCATCCATAGGGTGGGAACAAAATATCTGGGCCCCACTAAAGTCCAAAAGTTAACTCGTTTCGTAATTCGTGCAATAGTGCACTTGAACTTCCGTGAACCGTAACTTCGCCGTCGAACGTCCAAATTCGACGTGCCGCCTATCTACGGATTCGTATCGTCCTTATCTACGTAATAGTCCTTGGCCCTCGGCCATCGGACATCTCGGTCAAAAAGTAACTTTTGACCCCTTTTAACCAAAATTACCAAAATGCCCCTAAGCTTCCGAACGTCATAACTTCCTCCTCGAACGTCAGAATTGAACGTGCCACCTGTCTATGAACTCGTGACGCCATGAATTACGTCACGGTCATCGGTCAAAGTCCATTTGACCGCCCGAATGAAAAGTCAACGTTTGCCACGACTAGAGGCAAAACGGTCATTTTCCATCGTTCGTTTGATTTCGCTCTACTAATCACGGATTAGCCTCACTAATCGTGATTAGTCACTAATCTAATCTAGGAATTTGGGACGGGTCGTTACAAGCATAAGAAGATACTACCTAGATATCCTCATCCTTTCGAATGTACTCTGCTCTATAGAACGTGTTTGAACAAACATAAGAAGATACCACCTAGATATCCCCAACCTTTTGAATGTACTCTTCTTTATAGAGCTCGCTTGACCAAACTTAAGAATATACTATCAAGATATCCTCAAGCTGTTGAATGTACTCTTCTTGATAGAACTTGTTCGAAAAAATCTATGTAGATACTACCAAGATATCCTCGTTCTTTTTAATGTACTCTTCCTTGTTGAGCTTGGTGGAACAAGCATAAGAAGATACTACCTAGATATCCTCATCCTTTTGAATGTACTCTTCTCTATAGAACGTGTTTGAACAAACATAAGAAGATACTCCCGAGATATCCTCAACCTTTTGAATGTACTCTTCTTTATAGAGCTCGCTTGACCAAACTTAAGATGATACTATCAGGATATCCTCAACCTGTTGAATGTACTCTTCTTGATAGAAATTGTTTGATAAAACCTAAGTAGATACTACCTAGATATCCTCGTTCTTTTTAATGTACTCTGCCTTGTAGAGCTTGTATGAACAAAATTAAGAAGATACAACCTAGATATCCCCTTCCTTTTTATTGTACTCTTCCTTGTAGAGCATGTTGGAACAAGAATAAGAAGATAATACCTAGATATCCTCATCCTTTTGAATGTACTCTTCTATATCGAACTTTTTTGAACAAATTAAAGAAGATACTACCTAGATATCCTCTATACTTTGAAATTATTCTTCTGAATAGAATTTGTTTGAACAAACCTAAGAAGATTCTATCTAGATATATTCAACCTTTTTGAATGTACTCTTCTTTATAGAACTTTTTTAAACAAACCTAAAAAGTTACTACTTAGATATCCTCGTCCTTTTTATTGTACTCTTCCTCGTAGAGCTTGTTGGTACTAGCATAAGAAGATACTACCTATATATCCTCATCCTTTTGAATGTACTATGCTCTAAAGAACGTGTTTGAACAAACATAAGGAGATACTACCTAGATATCCTCAACCTGTTGAATGTACTCTTCTCTATAGAACTTCATTGTACAAATTTAAGAAGATACTACCTAGATAACCTCTTCCTTTTTATTGTACTCTTCCTTGTAGAGCATGTTGGAACAAGAATAAGAAGATAATACCTAGATATCCTCATCCTTTTGAATGTACTCTTCTATATCGAACTTGTTTGAACAAATTTAAGAAGATACTACCTAGATTTCCTCTATACTTTGAAATTATTCTTCTGAATAGAATTTGTTTGAACAAACCTAAGAAGATTCTATCTAGATATATTCAACCTTTTTTAATGTACTCTTCTTTATAGAACTTGTTTAAACAAACCTAAAAAGTTACTACTTAGATATCCTCGTCCGTTTTATTGTACTCTTCATCGTAGAGCTTGTTGGTACTAGCATAAGCAGATACTACCCAGATATCCTCATCCTTTTGAATGTGCTCTGCTCTATAGAACGTGTCTGAACAAACATAAGGAGATACTACCTAGATATCCTCTACCTTTTGAATGTACTCTTCTTTATAGAGCTCGCTTGACCAAACTTAAGAAAATACTATCAAGATATCCTCAAGCTATTGAATGTACTCTTCTTGATAGAACTTGTTTGAAAAAACCTAAGTTGATACTACCTAGATATCCTCGTTCTTTTTAATGTACTCTTCCTTGTTGAGCTTGGTGGAACAAATTTAAGAAGATACTAACTAGATATCCTGAAAGCTTTGAAATTATTCTTCTGAATAGAATTTGTTTGAACAAACCTAAGAAGATTCTATCTAGATATATTCAACCTTTTTGAATGTACTCTTCTTTATAGAACTTGTTGAAACAAACCTAAAAAGTTACTACTTAGATATCCTCGTCCTTTTTATTGTACTCTTCCTAGTAGAGCTTGTTGGTACTAGCTTAAGAAGATACTACCTAGATATCCTCATCCTTTTGAATGTACTCTGCCTTATAGAACGTGTTTGAACAAACATAAGAAGATACCACCTAGATTCCCCCAACCTTTTGAATGTACACTTCTTTATAGAGCTCGCTTGACCAAACTTAAGAAGATACTATCAAGATATCCTCAAGCTGTTGAATGTACTCTTCTTGATAGAACTTGTTCGAAAAAGTCTATGTAGATACAACCAAGATATTCTCGTTCTTTTTAATGTACTCTTCCTTGTTGAGCTTGGCGGAACAAATTTACGAAGATACTAACTAGATATCCTGAATACTTTGAAATTATTCTTCATAATAGAATTTGTTTGAACAAACCTAAGAAGATTCTATCTAGATATATTCAACCTTTTTGAATGTACTATTCTTTATAGAACTTGTTTAAACAAACCTAAATAGTTACTACTTAGATATCCTCATCCTTTTTATTGTACTCCTCCTTGCAGAGCTTGTTGGAACAAGCATAAGAAGATAATACCTATATCCTCATCCTTTTGAATGTACCCTGCTCTATAGAACGTGTCTGAACAAACATAAGGAGATACTACCTAGATATCCTCATCCTTTTGAATGTACTCTGCTCTATAGAACGTGTTTGAACAAACCTAAGAAGATTCCACCTAGATATCCCCAACCTTTTGAATGTACACTTGTTTATAGAGCTCGCTTGACCAAACTTAAGAAGATACTATCAAGATATCTTCAAGCTGTTGAATGTACTCTTCTTGATAGAACTTGTTCAAAAAAATCTATGTAGATACTACCAAGATATCCTCGTTCTTTTTAATGTACTCTTCCTTGTTGAGCTTGGTGGAACAAATTTAAGAAGATACTAACTAGATATACTGAACACTTTGAAATTATTCTTCTTAATAGAATTTGTTTGAACAAACCTAAGAAGATACTATCTAGATATCCTCAACCTTTTTGAATGTACCCTTCTTTGTAGAACATGTTTGAAAAAACCTTTAAAGATACTACCTAGATATCCTCGTCCTTTTTATTGTACTCCTCCTTGCAGAGCTTGTTGGAACAAGCATAAGAAGATAATACCTAGATATCCTCATCCTTTTGAATGTACACTTTCTCTATAGAACTTCTTTGTACAAATTTAAGAAGATACTACCTAGATATCCTCAACACTTTGAAATTTTTCTTCTTGTTATAATTTGTTTTAACTAACCTAAGAAGATACAATCTTGATATCCTCAACCTTTTTGAATGTACTCTTCTTTATAGAACTTGTTTGAACAAACATAAAAAGATACTACCTAAATATCCTCAGCCTTTTTATTGTACTCTTCCTAGTAGAGCTTGTTGGAACAAGCAAAAGAAGATACTACCTAAATATCCTCATCCTTTTGAATGTAATATGCTCTATAGAACGTGTTTGAACAAACATAAGGAGATACTACCTAGATATCCTCAACCTGTTGAATGTACTGTTCTCTATAGAACTTCGTTGTACAAATTTAAGAAGATACTACCTAGATATCCTCTTCCGTTTTATTGTACTCTTCCTTGTAGAGCATGTTGGAACAAGAATATGAAGTTAATACCTAGATATCCTCATCCTTTTGAATGTACTCTTCTCTATCTAACTTGTTTGAACAAATTTAAGAAGATACTTGTAACGACCCGTCCCGAATTCCTAGATTAGATTAGTGACTAATCACGATTAGTGAGGTTAATCCGTGATTAGTAGGGCGAAATCGGACGAACGATGCAAAATGACCGTTTTCCCCCTAATCGTGGCAAAACGTTGACTTTTCATTCTGCGGTCAAACAGACTTTGACCGATGACCGTGACGTAGTTCGTGATGTCACGAGTTCATAGACAGGTGGCACGTTCAATTCCGACGTTCGTAGAAGAAGTTATGACGTTGGGAAGTTTAAAGGCAGTTTGGTAATTTTAGTTAAAAGGAGCGAAATGTTGACTTTTTTACTGGGATGTCCAATGGCCGAGGGCCAAGGACTATTACTTAGATAAGGACGATACGAATCCATAGACAGGCGGCACGTCGAATTCGGACGTTCGACGGCGAAGTTACGGTTCACGGAAGTTCAAGTGCACTATTTCACGTATTTCGAGGCGATTTACGTGCCTGCACGTAAATCGAGGTTTTCCAGTTTTACACTGATTTTCCATTCTTGTGGTTTTGGATATGATTTCAGGAAATGATTTTGGATTTGAAAAGGTAATTCTCGGACTTGAGGTCCATTTGATTTACGGAATCGGGCCAGAGGCCCAATTGGTTTACTATTCAGACCGGAGGTCTAGTTTCTATGTGGATTCGGGCCTAGCGCCCAGTTATGTGTTACAAATGGTTTTTATGGGTCATGACGGTTTATGGGAACCGGCATGAACCCTTGAAATGGATTTACGGGTCATGACGGTTTATGGGAACCGGCATGAACCCATGAAAGGATTTTATGGTTCATGACGGCTTATGGGGGTCGGGCATGAATCCTTGAAAGGTTTCAAGAATGATTTCAAAAGGTTTTTCATATTCCATCCTTTATATATGATTGTCTCCTCCGGGGAGGGTCGTTGGCCTGGGTGGACCCCGGAGTAGTCACGGAGCACTGACTGAGTGGAGTCGCCCCCCAGTTGGGTTCCTTACTCTCAGGATGGGCATGGTTCGTTACCTCCAGGGAGGGTCATTGATCTACGGACATTGACCTGGGTGGACCCTGGAGAGACTTGGGTTGAGACCCCGGTTAGCACACGTGTAGCTCTATTTTACCGTGACAGGTTCTGGATATGAATATAAGGGATAAACATGATTTAAATTGGTTTGGGAAATTATGTTTTATGATGATAAATGGTTTTGGGCTGAGATCCCACATATGTTTACTATGTTATGGTTTTCTGTAAATGGTTTTGGGCAGGAGGCCGTAGAACTTGTATTTATAGAATTTGGGGCTGAGACCCTAATTATGGATGTTTTAACATATGTGTTTGAATAAAGGGTTTTACTATGCATGCATGCTTTTTAGTGGAGGGTATAAAGGTCTTTGAGGAAATGTTTTTATAAACTCTTTATTTTTGTCCACTCACAGTCTTTCTGTTTTTAATACCCTTCAGGTTGACAGCGGATGTGGACTGTAGCAGAGATCGAGATATCACATACCTCCTCCGGATCCTGGCGTGCTCTGATTGTAACGACCCGTCCCGAATATCGGGATTTAATAATATTTAATTGTGATTTACTAATCTGGGATTAGTTGGGCGATTTCGGACGAATTGTGCAAAATGACCGTTTTGCCCCAGGGCGTGGGCAAAATGTTGACTTTTAATTCGGATGGTCAAATGGACTTTAACCGATGACCGTGACGTAGTTCGGGAAGTCACGAGTTCATAGACAGGTGGCACGTTCGATTCCGACGTTCTTGGTGAAAGTTATGATGTACGGAAGTTCATGGGCGTTTTCGTAATTTGAACGTATTAAGGGGGAAATGTTGACTTTTTGATCGGGAGGTCCGATGGCCGAGGACCGAGGACCGTTAGGAAGGTCTCGATGCCCTGAGTTCGTAGACAGGCGACACGCATCAAACGGGGTCCGTATGACCGAGTTACGGGTCAGGACGCGTGAGGGGCATTTTGGTAATTTTCTGCACAAGGGCAGAATTGTAATTTCACACGGAGGGGCACTGTTTCATTGAACAGCCGTGAAAGTGGAATGTTTGTGCGATCGATCCCATGGTTGTTTATCAATTTAAGGACTGAATTGGGACAGTGTGGGGTGTGATTGCACATGTATCGTGCTGGCAATCGATCACAAGAACGTGGGCACCATTTTATTATGTTTTCGGGTCAGTGCAGGGGATCTTTACTGTAACGACCTGTCCCAAATTCCATGATTAGATTAGTGACTAATCACGATTAGTGAGGCTAATCCGTGATTAGTAGAGCGAAATCGGACGAACGATGCGAAATGACCGTTTTGCCCCTAGCGTTGGTAAAACGTTGACTTTTTAATCGGGCGGTCAAATGGACTTTGACCGATGACCGTGACGTAGTTCGTGACGTCACGAGTTCATAGACAGGTGGCACGTTCAATTCCGACGTTCGAGGAAGAAGTTATGACGTTCGGAAGTTTAGGGGCATTTTGGTAATTTGGGTGAATAGTAGGTCAAAAGTTGACTTTTTGACCGGGAGGTCCGATGGCCGAGGGCCGAAGACCGTTATGTAGATGAGGACGATACGAATCCGTAGACAGGCGGCACGTCGAAATCGGACGTTCGACAGCGAAGTTACGGTTCACGGAAGTTCCCGGTTACTATTCACGACGGCACGTTTTACGAGACAAAAAGTGCAGTTTGTCTTTAGTGGGTCCAGTTACTTTTCAGCAACCAATGGATGAGTGACACTTGTCACCCATCCACTGGCCAACCTCACCCACTCATGCACCAAAACACTCAACCGTGCGTCCATTTTCCATTTTCCTCCATCCATTACCCGATCCCATTTCACCCAAAATCCCAAAACCTTCATCCCTTATGATCTGAGGAACCAGGAGAGTGAGAGAGGAGGACTAGGACGGCAGCTGGTGGCTGGAACCGCCGTGGGCGGTGGCGGGAGCCCAAAACCCGATCGGGTACCCGGTAAGCCGTTTTTCCTCATTTTTCGATGTGAGCTTCATGGTTGTTTTTAAATGATTAGGGAATGATTATTAGGATGCTAGGAAGGTTTTAGGACGGTTTTGGTGAGGGTTAACGGCTGAGAAGCCGTGGGGGACCGATCGGAAAAATGGGACCGTGAGGTCCATTTCGAACCAAGGGGTTTCGGGTAGTTTTTCCTAGGTTTCTTGATTAGGATAGATTGGAAATGAGAAAATAGAAATTTAGAAATTGGAATGGAAGAAATCGGACCGAAAATGAGGGAGTCGGAGGTCTGGACCGGTTACGCCGGTCCAGTTGCAGAAACGAACCGGACCGGCCGGTCTGAATCGGCCGTCGAGAGGTTGAAGGAGTACTGTTCACAGGCGCGTGGCTCCCACGCGCAGCCACTTCAGGCGGCGCGTGCGGGCGCGTGCTAGGGTATTTGGGGATGGCTTCAACATATGAAATCATCTATCCGATGTAACGAACATTTTGGGACTGGTTTCGTGTCAATCGGACACCGTCTCGATATGTTTCGGGGCATCGGAAGGTTTAGGTTCGGGATTAAAAATAGTTAAAAATACGGGAAAATTACGGGGCTTTGGTAGGAGGTTAATTAAGTAGTTAGTAACCTTCTATTACGATTTGGACAGGTTTGAGAGTCCCGGTGACGGTGATCGGCTCGGGGAGCCGTATGGCACGCAAATCGAGGCGGCAGCTCGGACGGTCTGTGAGTGGACCTTGTTTTCTAAATTGGTGCATGCATAAATGTTTATTATATGTTTTATTACTTGTTTGATGATGCCATGGGTGCATTTGTATGTGGTTACGTATAAGCACGTATTTCGAGGTTTCGGCCTTATACGGTGCTTATACGGGTCTGTATTTCTTTATTGATTTAAATGAACTGAATTTGGATTTCAAAATGATAAACTCGGGTATGAGACCCATTTGGTTCTGTCTCGGGCATATGACCTCAGATTCCGGGCACGGTGCCCAGTTGGTGTCCTATGTTCGGGTACGAGACCCAGTCACTTTACGGTTTTGATTTCAGGTCAGGGAACCTTAAATGGATTCCCAGGTTCATGACGGTTTATGGGGACCGGCATGAACCCTTGTTGGTTATTACGGTACATGACGGTTTATGGGAACCGGCATGTTACCTGATTATGGGTATTATGGATTCATGACGGTTCAGGGGAACCGATCATGAATGTTTATGTTATGTATATATATGTTCGTCTACCTTCCTTTACATGTTCTACTATCTCCTCCGGGGAGGGTCGTTGGCCTGGGTGGACCCCGGAGTAGTCACGGAGCACCGACTGAGTGGAGTCACCCCCCAGTTGGGTTCCTTACTCTCAGGAAGGCTATGATTACCATTACCTCGGGTAGGGTCAGTGGTCTGCGGACATTGATCTTGACTTTGAGATGACTCGGATTGAGACCCGGGTAGCGCGCGCGTAGCTTTGGATACCGTGACAGGATTGGTTGTGTGACTTATATATATGTATGTGATGTATATATGGTATATGATATGTGGTGTGTACAGGTGTGCACAGGATTTGAGCAGTGGCTCGTGTACTTGGTTTCTTTATGGTTTGGGGCCGAGTCCCGTATGGATTTGGGCAGTGGCCCGTATGGTCGTTTTTATTGTGGTCCTTTCGACCTTGGTTTATATCTGATTTGGGCTTAGTTCCCACGTATGGTTTCTTTGGTTAAATGGTTTTCCAATGCATGCATGCTTTTTAGTGGAGGGTACAAATGTCTTCTCGTTAAAATGTTTTTATAAACTCTTGTTTTGTCCACTCACAGTTTTTAATGTTTTGACTGCCCTTCAGGTTGACATCGGATGTGGACTGTAGCAGAGATCGAGATATCACATGCCTCCTCCGGATCCTGGCGTACTCTGATAGCCCGGGAGGGCAAAGGACGAAAATATCCCTTGTCTGACACTTCGTGTCAGACGGGAGCAGGGTCATCCCGCACTAATCCCGGGGGGATTGGGATGGGTCCTGTCATTTACACAGTGGGTTGAGGACGGTTTTGGGTTCTTTTAAGAACTGATTTGGATTGTTAGAATTGAGAGTGAGTCGAGAGGGTCACTCTGTGATTGAGAATGAAAGGAATGAGTGAAATTGGTGCTGGATATCTCTGAAAACCCGAAACTGGTTTTTGAGAAATTCAAATTCGAACTTCTAGTTTTAGGCCAGCCCAAGCCTAATTGATGATGGATTGAGCTTTCTGGAACCTCAACGAGTCGAACCAAATCAAATGGGGCAAGCTTTGGGGCTCCTAGGGCCGTGGACGGACGAGGTGGATGGCCGGAAAACTCAAGCTTGAGTCGTGATGATTGAGGTAATGTCGTGTTCAATTGGTTCGTATTAATCCTAGTATACTTCCTGTGAAGTTAAATTGGGAATGGACTTGAATTGGGTGAATTACTAAGGATGACCCGTTTTGCTGTTCGGGCTTGGATTGGTTGATTTGATCCCTGTCGATGTTGATTATTGACACAGAACTGAAATTTATTGGATATTGATTGTTTTAGGATTAAGAACGGATGGAATCAAGGTTGAATTGATTGTTTTCTGGCCGGGTCAGATCGCGGGTAATCAGACCCGTTTACCAGACAAACGGGTGAAGAAGGAACACTGTAGCAGTCAATGTAGCAGGTACGTGGCTTTCACGCGCAGCCACTCACGGTGGCGCGTGACGGCGCGTGGGCACGAATCTCGAGGTGAGGTCAACATGACTTTTATCCTATACATTGTAACAAACATTTTAGCGTTGGTTTCGTGTCGATCGGATCCCGTTTCGATATCGTTCGGGATGTCCGAAGGTTTTAAATCCAGTTTAAAAATACTTAAAAATTCGGGAAAATTACGGGACTTGTATAGGATATTAATGATGAGGTTAGTGATCCTCTAATGTGATTTGGACAGGATTGGGAGTCCCGGTGATAGTGGTGTGGCCCGGGAAGGCCTATGGCACGCGTATCGAGGCGCTCGGTTAAACGGTCTGTGAGTGGACATTGGTTTTATAAATTCGATGCATGCATAACTGTTTCATGATTGTTATAATTGTGATTAAATGATTTATTTTGGATATCGGTAAATTTAAATGATTTCGCGCATTTCGAGGTGATTTACGTATTTGCACGAAAATCGAGGTTTTCTGGATTTGCACCGATTTCCATAAATTTGGTTGGATATGATTTCATGAAACAGTTACGGATTTGTTAAAATGAATCGGGCCAGGGGCCCAGTTAACTTACGAATTGGGCCAGGGGCCCAGTTAACTTACGAATCGGGCCAGGGGCCCAGTTGACTTATGAAATCGGGTCAGGGGCCAAGTTGACTTATATATGTGATTTCGGGTCGGGGACCCTAAAATGGAATTGAATAAACGATTTCGGATTTGATTCAACTATTTGGACTTATGACGGTTTTATGGAAATTCGGGGCAGGGCCCTTGTGATATTTTGGAAATGAATAATAAAATGTGTTCCATAAAACCATCTCGATATGAGGATATTTATATCCTGGTCTCCTCCAAGTGTCGGGAACACTGGAGAAGTCACGGTGCATTGCCTGCGAGGGCTCATTGTACGGAGCTACCGGACCGTATAGTGATCCAGTAGCAGGATTGCTGGACGTCATGGACGTCAGACATCGGGGATGTCAGAGATATGGACCCGGTGAGACCCCGGGCAGCACGCGTTGCTTAATACCGTGAGATATGACGTCTGGAACGTCAAGCGTCTAGGACGCTAGGCATCGGGGATGCCGGAGATGGAAAAATAATAAATGAGTATTACTGGATTTATGAAATAACTCTTGGATTGACTTTTGGAATTTGAAACTATGCTTTGGTTTTCGGGCTAAGGCCCTAATGGTTATTTCAGAATAAATATGTGAAAAGTGGTTTATGGTGCATGCATATGCTTTTACTGGGGGGCATAAATGTCTTATAAATGTTTTAAACAGACTTGTTTATTTTCGTCCACTCACAGCTTTTGTTTTTAATGCCCTTCAGGTTGATTCCGGATGCGACTGCAGCAGAGACTGGGACATCATACACCTCCTCCATCGATCCTTACGCACTCTGGAAGCCCGGTTGGGCAATGGCAACAGGTTACCCCTTGTCTGACACCTCTTGTCAGACGGGAGCACGTCACATTCCATGGTAATCCCGGGGGGATTGGGATGGGTCGTGTCACTGATAGCCCGGGAGGGCAAAGGTAGGAAGTATCCCTTGTCTGACACTCCGTGTCAGACGGGAGCAGGGTCATCCCGCGTTAATCCCGGGGGGATTGGGATGGGTCCTGTCAATACTACCTAGATATCCTATAGACTTTGAAATTATTCTTCTGAATAGAATTTTTTTGAACAAACCTAAGAAGATTCTATCTAGATATATTCAACCTTTTTGAATGTACTCTTCTTTATAGAACTTGTTTAAACAAACCTAAAAAGTTACTACTTAGATATCCTCGTCCTTTTTTTTGTACTCTTCCTCGTAGAGCTTGTTGGTACTAGCATAAGAAGATACTGACTAGATATCCTCATCCTTTTGAATGTACTCTGCTCTATAGAACGTGTGTGAAAAAACATAAGGAGATACTACCTAGATATCCTAAACCTTTTGAATGTACTCTTCTTTATAGAGGTCGCTTGACCAATCTTAAGAAGATACTATCAAGATATCCTCAAGCTGTTGAATGTACTCTTCTTGATAGAACTTGTTTGAAAAAACCTAAGTTGATACTACCTAGATATCCTCGTTCTTTTTAATGTACTCTTCCTTGTTGAGCTTGGTGGAACAAATTTAAGAAGATACTAACTAGATATCCTGAAAGCGTTGAAATTATTCTTCTGAATAGAATTTGTTTGAACAAACCTAAGAATATTCTATCTAGATATATTCAACCTTTTCGAATGTACTCTTTTTTATAGAACTTGTTGAAACAAACCTAAAAAGTTACTACTTAGATATCCTCGTCCTTTTTATTGTACTCTTCCTAGTAAAGCTTGTTGGTACTAGCATAAGAAGATACTACCTAGATATCCTCATCCTTTTGAATTTACTCTGCCCTTTAGAACGTGTTTGAACAAACATAAGAAGATACCACCTAGATACCCCCAACCTTTTGAATGTACACTTCTTTACAGAGCTCGCTTGACCAAACTTAAGAAGATACTCTCAGGAAATCCTCAAGCTGTTGAATGTACTCTTCTTGATAGAACTTGTTCGAAAAAATCGATGTAGATACTACCAAGATATCCTCGTTCTTTTTAATGTACTCTTCCTTGTTGAGCTTGGTGGAACAAATTTACGAAGATACTAACTAGATATCCTGAACAATTCGAAATTATTCTTCTTAAAATAATTTGTTTGAACAAACCTAAGAAGATACTATGACAGGACCCATCCCAATCCCCCCGGGATTAGTGTGGGATGACCCTGCTCCCGTCTGACACGAAGTGTCAGACAAGGGATATTTCCGATCTTTGCCCTCCCGGGCTATTAGAGTACGCTAGGATCCGGAGGGGGCATGTGATATCTCGGTCTTTGCTACAGTCCACATCCGATGTCAACCTGAAGGGCAGTCAAAATATTAAAAACTGTGAGTGGACAAAAATAAAGAGTTTATAAAACATTTCAGAAGAAGACATTTGTACCCACCACTAAAAAGCGTGCATGCATTCGAAAACCATTTAACCCAAGAAACCATATGTGGGAACTAAGCCCAAATCAGATATAAACCAAGGTCGAAGGACCACAATGAAATCGACCATACGGGTCATTGCCCAAAACCTGTGTAAACACACATAATATATCATATACATATATAATATATCTCATATACCATACATCATATATACATATAATTCACACAACCAATCATGTCACGGTTTCCAAAGCTACGCGCCTGCTACCTAGGTCTCAATCCGGGTCTTCTCAAAGTCAAGATCAATGTCCGTAGACCACTGACCCTACCCGAGGTAATAGTAATCATAGCCTTCCTGAGAGTAAGGAACCCAACTGGGCGGTGACTCCACTCAGTCGGTGCTCCGTGACTACTCCGGGGTCCACCCAGGCCAACGACCCTCCCCAGAGGAGATAGTAGAACATGGAAAGGAAGGTAGATGAACATATATATACATAACGTAAACGTTCATGACCGGTTCCCCTGAACAATCATGATCCATAATATCCATAACCAAGGTAACAAGCCGGTTCCCATAAACCGTCATGTACCGTAATAACATAACCAGGTAACATGTCGGTTCCCATAAACCGTCATGTACCGTAATAACTAACAAGGGTTCATGCTGGTTCCCATAAACCGTCATGAACAACGATACCATAACAAGGGTTCATGCCGGTTCCCATAAACCGTCATGAACCTGGGAATCCATTTAAGGTTCCCTGACCTGAAATCAAAACCGTAAAGTGACTGGGTCTCGTGCCCGAACATAGGACATCAGCTCGGCACGGTGCCCGAAATCTGAGGTCATATGCCCGAGACAAAACCAAATGGGTCTCATACCCGAGTTTATCCTTTTGAAATCCAAATCCAGTTCATTTAAATCAATAAAGAAATACAGACCCGTATAAGCACTGTATAAGGTCGAAACCTCGAAATACGTGCTTATACGTAACCACATACAAATGCACCCATTGCATCATCAAACAAGAAATTAAAACATATAATGACATTTATGCATGCACCAATTTAGAAACCAAGGTCCACTCACAGACCGTCCGAGCTGCCGCCTTGATTTGCGTTCCATACGGCTCCCCGAGCCGATCACCGTCACCGGGACTCCCAAACCTGTCCAAATCGTAATTGAAGGTTACTAACTACTTAATTAACCTCCTACCAAAGTCTCGTAATTTTCTGATATTTTTAACTATTTTTAAAACCGAATCTAAACCTTCCGATGCCCCGAAACATATCGAGACGGTGTCCGATTGACACGAAACCAGTCCCAAAATGTTCGTTACATCGAATAGATGATTTCACATGTTGAACACATCCCCAAATTCTCCCCCACGCGCCCACACACGCCGCCTGAAGTGGCTGCGCGTGGGCTTCACGCGCCAGCTACAGTACCTGCTGATGTCAGCATGACATCATACTGACGTCATCTCACAGCTGTCAAGTCTGACAGGTGCCACGTGTCAAGCTCCCATTAGTCCAGGTCACTGCTCTGTCAGTGCCACGTGGCCGTCTGACATGTGCCACGTGTCATCACGGCACTGGTCCACGTCAGTGACACGTGTCAGCCCCTGATTGGGCCAAGTCACTGACATGTCAGTGCTGACAGTGCACTGACATGTGACACGTGTCGCACTCCTTTTGGCCCATTTTCTGACATGTCAGCTGACATTGTCAGATCTGATAATGCTGACGTCATCCCTGACATGATGACGTCAGCAGGATGACGTCACCTGTCATCTCTGTCCTCCCGCGGATCGACCCGAATACCAGTAACCGGGTTGCCGTGACCCGCGGTTTGACCCGGCCGGTTCTCCGCCGTCCGGCCACCAAAACCGTTCCCGTTTGTCCCATTCTCTTCGTCTCTCCCTAACCTAGAGTTCTATGGCCCTAAAAACTAAGAACACCCTCAAAAACTATAGCTTCCAAGTTCATCAATGGCGGCCGTGACTACCTCCGCCCTTCACGGCCGTTACAGGCCATCTAAGCCTTCGAAAACAATCCTAAAAGAACCCTAAGACCTCTAGGAACATTTCCCAATCCCTAGATTTGATTAAAACACAACAAACATCAATTTTCAATTTTTGAAAGAAAACTCACCCACGGGTTCTCCCTCCCCGCCGTGGCTAGCCGTGGCCTGCCATCCCCAGCCTCTTTCCACCACCTCACGGTCATGTTCAGCTCGCACAAGCAATGAATGGTGATGGTGTGTGTGTGTTTTGGGTTTTTGAAGAAAATGAAGAAAATGGAGGATTATGGGTTATGGGGTTCGGGTTTGAGGATGAACAAAGAAGAGTGATGGCTGATGAGAGGGAGATGGGATGGAGGGTGTGGATTTAAAGGTTAATTGGTAATGGATGGTTAGGATTAATGGTTGTTAAGATTTGATTAAAAAAATTAATTAAATAATATTACTTTATAATTAGATCCACAATTTGGGGGAGTTAGCCAATTGGATGAGTGACACTTGTGACTCATCTGTGGGACCCACCAAAATATCTGCCCAAATCAGATTTCGCCAAATCGTCCCCGTCTCGAAGTTCATGCATAGTGAAATCGAACTTCCGTGACCCATAACTCTCCCGTTCGAAGTCCGATTTCAGTGTGTCGCCTGCCTATGGATTCGTATCGTCCTTATCTACGTAATGGTCTTCGGCCCTCGGCCATCAGACATCCCGGTCAAAAAGTCAACTATTTGGCCCTTTTTAACTAAAATAACCAAAATGCCCCTAAACTTCCGCACGTCACAACTTCTTCCTCGAACGTCGGAATTGAACTTGCCACTTGTTTATGAACTCGTGGCGTCACGAACTACGTCACGGTCATCGTGAATGTACACTTCTCTATAGAACTTCTTTGTACAAATTTAAGAAGATACTACCTAGATATCCTCAACACTTTGAAATTATTCTTCTTGATAGAATTTGTTTGAACAAACCTAAGAAGATACAATCTTGATATCCTCAACCTTTTTGAATGTACTCTTCTTTATAGAACTTTTTTGAACAAACATAAGAAGATACTCCCGAGATATCCTCAACCTTTTGAATGTACTCATCTTGATAGAGCTCGCTTGACCAAACCTAAAAAGATACTACCTAGATATCCTCAACGGGTATAATGTACTCTTCTTTATATAACTTGTTTGAAAAAGCCTAAGTAGATACTACGTAGATATCCTCGTTCTTTTGAATGTATTCTTCCTTCTAGAGCATGTTTGAACAAAATTGAGAAGATACTACCTATATATCCTCTCCCTTTTTATTGTACTCTTCCTCGTAGAGCTTGTTGGTACTAGCATAAGAAGATACTACCTAGATATCCTCATCCTTTTGAATGTACTCTGCTCTATAGAACGTGTTTGAACAAACATAAGGAGATTCTACCTAGATATCCTCAACCTGTTGAATGTACTCTTCTCTATGGAATTTCATTGTACAAATTTAAGAAGATACTACCTAGATATCCTCTTCCTTTTTATTGTACTCTTCCTTGTAGAGCTTGTTGGAACTAGCATAAGAAGATACTACCTAGATATCCTCTTCCTCGTTCTTTTCACTGTACTCTTCCTTGTAGAGCTATTTTGAACAAAATTAAGAAGATACTACCTAGATATCCTCTTCCTTTTGAATGTACTCTTCTCTATAGAACTTCATTGTACAAATTTAAGAAGATACTACATAGATATCCTCCAGACTTTGAAATTATTATTCTGAATAGAATTTGTTTGAACAAACCTAAGAAGATTCTATCTAGATATAATCAACATTTTTGAATGTACTCTTCTTTATAGAACTTGTTGAAACAAACCTTAAAACCTACTACTTAGATATCCTTGTCCTTTTTATTGTACTCTTTCTAGTAGAGCATGTTGGTACTAGCATAAGAAGATACTACCTAGATATCCTCATCCTTTGGAATGTACTCTGCTCTATAGAACGTGTTTGAAAAACATAAGAAGATTCCACCTAGATATCCCCAAACTTTTGAATGTACACTTCTTTATAGAGCTCGCTTGACCAAACTTAAGAAGATACTATCAAGATATCCTCAAGCTGTTGAATGTACTCTTCTTGATAGAACTTGTTCGAAAAAATCTATGTAGATACTACCAAGATATCCTAGTTCTTTTTAATGTACTCTTCCTTGTTGAGTTTGGTGGAACAAATTTACGAAGATACTAACTAGATATCCTGAACACTTTGAAATTATTCTTCTTAATAGAATTTGTTTGAACAAACCTAAGAAGATGCTATCTAGATATCCTCAACCTTTTTGAATGTACTCTTCTTTATAGAACATGTTTGAACAAACCTTTAAAGTTACTACCTAGATATCCTCGTCCTTTTTATTGTACTCCTCCTTGCAGAGCTTGTTGGAACAAGCATAAGAAGATCATACCTAGATATCCTCATCCTTTTGAATGTACACTTCTCTATAGAACTTCTTTGTACAAATTTAAGAAGATACTACATAGATATCCTCAACACTTTGAAATTTTTCTTCTTGTTAGAATTTGTTTGAACAAACCTAAGAAGATACAATCTTGATATCCTCAACCTTTTTGAATGTACCCTTCTTTATAGAACGTGTTTGAACAAACATAAAAAGATACTACCTAAATATCCTCTGCCTTTTTATTGTACTCTTCCTAGTAGAGCTTGTTGGAACAAGCATAAGAAGATACTACCTAAATATCCTCATCCTTTTGAATGTACTATGCTCTATAGAACGTGTTTGAACAAACATAAGGAGATACTACCTAGATATCCTCAACCTGTTGAATGTACTCTTCTCTATAGAACTTCGTTGTACAAATTTAAGGAGATACTACCTAGATATCCTCTTCCGTTTTTTTGTACACTTCCTTGTAGAGCATGTTGGAACAAGAATAAGAAGATAATACCTAGATATCCTCATCCTTTTGAATGTACTCTTCTCTATCTAACTTGTTTGAACAAATTTAAGAAAATACTACCTAGATATCCTCTAGACTTTGAAATTATTCTTCTGAATAGAATTTGTTTGAACAAACCTAAGAAGATTCTATCTAGATATATTCAACCTTTTTGAATGTACTCTTCTTTATAGAACTTGTTTAAACAAACATAAAAAGTTACTACTTAGATATCCTCGTCCTTTTTTTTGTACTCTTCCTCGTAGAGCTTGTTGGTACTAGCATAAGAAGATACTGACTAGATATCCTCATCCTTATGAATGTACTCTGCTCTATAGAACGTGTCTGAAAAAACATAAGGAGATACTACCTAGATATCCTAAACCTTTTGAATGTACTTTTCTTTATAGAGCCCGCTTGACCAAACTTAAGAAGATACTATCAAGATTTCCTCAAGCTATTGAATGTACTCTTCTTGATAGAACTTGTTTGAAAAAACCTAAGTTGATACTACCTAGATATCCTCGTTATTTTTAATGTACTCTTCCTTGTTTTGCTTGGTGGAACAAATTTAAGAAGATACTAACTAGATATCCTGAACACTTTGAAATTATTCTTCTGAATAGAATTTGTTTGAACAAACCTAAGAAGATTCTATCTAGATATATTCATCCTTTTTGAATGTACTCTTCTTTTTAGAACTTGTTGAAACAAACCTAAAAAGTTACTACTTAGATATCCTCGTCCTTTTTATTGTACTCTTCCTAGTAGAGCTTGTTGGTACTAGCATAAGAAGATACTACCTAGATATCCTCATCCTTTTGAATGTACTCTGCTCTATAGAACGTGTTTGAACAAACATATAAAGATACCACCTCGATATCCACAACCTTTTGAATGTACACTTCTTTATACAGCTCGCTTGACCAAACTTAAGAAGATACTATCAAGATATCCTCAAGCTGTTGAATGTACTCTTCTTGATAGAACTTGTTCGAAAAAGTCTATGTAGATACTACCAAGATATCCTCGTTCTTTTTAATGTACTCTTCCTTGTTGAGCTTGGTGGAACAAATTTACGAAGATACTAACTAGATATCCTGAACACTTTGAAATTATTCTTCTTAATAGAATTTGTTTGAACAAACCTAAGAAGATACTATCTAGATATCCTCAACATTTTTGAATGTACTCTTCTTTATAGAACATTTTTGAACAAACCATTAATGATACTACCTAGATATCCTCGTCCTTTTTATTGTACTCCTCCTTGCAGAGCTTGTTGGAACAAGCATAAGAAGATAATACGTAGATATCCTCATCCTTTTGAATGTACACTTCTATATAGAACTTCTTTGTACAAATCTAAGAAGATACTACCTAGATATCCTCAACACTTTGAAATTATTCTTCTTGATAGAATTTGTTTGAACAAACCTAAGAACATACAATCTTGATATCCTCAACCTTTTTGAATGTACTTTTCTTTATAGAACTTTTTTGAACAAACCTAAAAAGATACTACCTAGATATCCTCAGCCTTTTTATTGTACTCTTCCTAGTAGAGCTTGTACAAACATAAGAAGATACTACCTAGATATCGTCATCCTTTTGAATGTACTCTTCTCTATAGAACCTGTTTGAACAAACATAAGAAGATACTCCCGGGATATCCTCAACCTTTTGAATGTACTCATCTTGATAGAGCTCGCTTGACCAAACTTAAAAAGATACTACCTAGATATCCTCAACCTGTATAATGTACTCTTCTAGGTTAGGGAGAGACGAAGAGAATGGGACAAACGGGAACGGTTTTGGTGGCCGGACGGCGGAGAACCGGCCGGGTCAAACCGCGGGTCACGGCGACCCGGTTACTGGTATTCGGGTCGACCCGCGGGAGGACAGAGATGACAGGTGACGTCATCCTGCTGACGTCATGATGACGTCAGCATTATCAGATCTGACAATGTCAGCTGACATGTCAGAAAATGGGCCAATAGGAGTGCGACACGTGTCACATGTCAGTGCACAGTCAGCACTGACATGTCAGTGACTTGGCCCAATCAGGGGCTGACACGTGTCACTGACGTGGACCAGTGCCGTGATGACACGTGGCACATGTCAGACGGCCACGTGGCACTGACAGAGCAGTGACCTGGACTAATGGGAGCTTGACACGTGGCACCTGTCAGACCTAACAGCTGTGAGATGACGTCAGCATGATGTCATGCTGACGTCAGCAGGTACTGTAGCTGGCGCGTGAAGCCCACACGCAGCCACTTCAGGCGGCGTGTGTGGGCGCGTGGGGGAGAATTTGGGGATGTGTTCAACATGTGAAATCATCTATTCGATGTAACGAACATTTTGGGACTGGTTTCGTGTCAATCGGACACCGTCTCGATATGTTTCGGGGCATCAGAAGGTTTAGGTTCGGTTTTAAAAATAGTTAAAAATATCAGAAAATTACAGGGCTTTGGTAGGAGGTTAATTAAGTAGTTAGTAACCTTCTATTACGATTTTGACAGGTTTGGGAGTCCCGGTGACGGTGATCGGCTCAGGGAGCCGTATGGAACGCTAATCGAGGCGGCAGGCTGGACGGTCTGTGAGTGGACCTTGGTTTCTAAATTGGTGCATGCATAAATGTCATTATATGTTTTAATTTCTTGTTTGATGATGCAATGGGTGCATTTGTATGTGGTTACGTATAAGCACGTATTTCGAGGTTTCGACCTTATACAGTGCTTATACGGGTCAGTATTTCTTTATTGATTTAAATGAACTGGATTTGGATTTCAAAAGGATAAACTCGGGTATGAGACCCATTTGGTTTTGTCTCGGGCATATGACCTCAGATTTCGTGCACGGTGCCGAGCTGATGTCCTATGTTCGGGCACGAGACCCAGTCACTTTACGGTTTTGATTTCAGGTCAGGGAACCTTAAATGGATTCCCAGGTTCATGACGGTTTATGGAAACCGGCATGAACCCTTGTTATGGTATCGTGGTTCATGACGGTTTATGGGAACCGGCATGAACCCTTGTTGGTTATTACGGTACATGACGGTTTATGGGAACCGACATGTTACCTGGTTATGTTATTACGGTACATGACGGTTTATGGGAACTGGCTTGTTACCTTGGTTATGGATATTATGGATCATGATGGTTCAGGGGAACCGGTCATGAACGTTTATGTTATGTATATATATGTTCATCTACCTTCCTTTCCATGTTCTACTATCTCCTCCGGGGAGAGTCGTTGGCCTGGGTGGACCCCGGAGTAGTCACGGAGCACCGACTGAGTGGAGTCACCCCCCAGTTGGGTTCCTTACTCTCAGGAAGGCTATGATTACTATTACCTCGGGTAGGGTCAGTGGTCTACGGACATTGATCTTGACTTTGAGAAGACTTGGATTGAGACCTAGGTAGCACGCGCGTAGCTTTGGAAACCGTGACAGGATTGGTTGTGTGAATTATATGTATATATGATGTATGGTATATGAGATATATTATATATGTATATGATATATTATGTGTGTTTACACAGGTTTTGGGCAATGACCCGTATGGTCGATTTCATTGTGGTCCTTCGACCTTGGTTTATATCTGATTTGGGCTTAGTTCCCACATATGGTTTCTTGGGTTAAATGGTTTTCGAATGCATGCACGCTTTTTAGTGGTGGGTACAAATGTCTTCTTCTGAAATGTTTTATAAACTCTTTATTTTTGTCCACTCACAGTTTTTAATATTTTGACTGCCCTTCAGGTTGACATCGGATGTGGACTGTAGCAAAGACCGAGATATCACATGCCCCCTCCGGATCCTAGCGTACTCTAATAGCCCGGGAGGGCAAAGATCGGAAATATCCCTTGTCTGACACTTCGTGTCAGACGGGAGCAGGGTCATCCCACACTAATCCCGGGGGGATTGGGATGGGTCCTGTCATAGTATCTTCTTAGGTTTGTTCAAACAAATTATTTTAAGAAGAATAATTTCGAATTGTTCAGGATATCTAGTTAGTATCTTCGTAAATTTGTTCCACCAAGCTCAACAAGGAAGAGTACATTAAAAAGAACGAGGATATCTTGGTAGTATCTACATCGATTTTTTCGAACAAGTTCTATCAAGAAGAGTACATTCAACAGCTTGAGGATTTCTTGATAGTATCTTCTTAAGTTTGGTCAAGCGAGCTCTGTAAAGAAGTGTACATTCAAAAGGTTGGGGGTATCTAGGTGGTATCTTCTTATGTTTGTTCAAACACGTTCTAAAGGGCAGAGTACATTCAAAAGGATGAGGAGGATATCTAGGTAGTATCTTCTTATGCTAGTACCAACAAGCTCTACTAGGAAGAGTACAATAAAAAGGACGAGGATATCTAAGTAGTAACTTTTTAGGTTTGTTTCAACAAGTTCTATAAAAAAGAGTACATTCGAAAAGGTTGAATATATCTAGATAGAATCTTCTTAGGTTTGTTCAAACAAATTCTATTCAGAAGAATAATTTCAATGCTTTCAGGATATCTAGTTAGTATCTTCTTAAATTTGTTCCACCAAGCTCAACAAGGAAGAGTACATTAAAAAGAACGAGGATATCTAGGTAGTATCAACTTAGGTTTTTTCAAACAAGTTCTATCAAGAAGAGTACATTCAACAGCTTGAGGATATCTTGATAGTATCTTCTTAAGATTGGTCAAGCGAGCTCTATAAAGAAGAGTACATTCAAAAGGTTTAGGATATCTAGGTAGTATCTCCTTATGTTTTTTCACACACGTTCTATAGAGCAGAGTACATTCAAAAGGATGAGGATATCTAGTCAGTATCTTCTTATGCTAGTACCAACAAGCTCTACGAGGAAGAGTACAAAAAAAAGGACGAGGATATCTATGTAGTAACTTTTTAGGTTTGTTTAAACAAGTTCTATAAAGAAGAGTACATTCAAAAAGGTTGAATATATCTAGATAGAATCTTCTTAGGTTTGTTCAAAAAAATTTTATTCAGAAGAATAATTTCAAAGTCTAGAGGATATCTAGGTAGTATTGACAGGACCCATCCCAATCCCCCCGGGATTAACGCGGGATGACCCTGCTCCCATCGGACACGGAGTGTCAGACAAGGGATACTTCCGACCTTTGCCCTCCCGGGCTATCAGAGTACGCCAGGATCCGGAGGAGGTATGTGATATCTCGATCTCTGCTACAGTCCACATCCGCTGTCAACCTGAAGGGTATTAAAAACAGAAAGACTGTGAGTTGACAAAAATAAAGAGTTTATAAAAACATTTCCTCAAAGACCTTTATACCCTCCACTAAAAAGCATGCATGCATAGTAAAACCCTTTATTCAAACACATATGTTAAAACATCCATAATTAGGGTCTCAGCCCCAAATTCTATAAATACAAGTTCTACGGCCTCCTGCCCAAAACCATTTACAGAAAACCATAACATAGTAAACATATGTGGGATCTCAGCCCAAAACCATTTATCATCATAAAACATAATTTCCCAAACCAATTTAAATCATGTTTATCCCTTATATTCATATCCAGAACCTGTCACGGTAAAATAGAGCTACACGTGTGCTAACCAGGGTCTCAACCCAAGTCTCTCCAGGGTCCACCCAGGTCAATGTCCGTAGATCAATGACCCTCCCTGGAGGTAACGAACCATGCCCATCCTGAGAGTAAGGAACCCAACTGGGGGGCGACTCCACTCAGTCAGTGCTCCGTGACTACTCCGGGGTCCACCCAGGCCAACGACCCTCCCCGGAGGAGACAATCATATATAAAGGATGGAATATGAAAAACCTTTTGAAATCATTCTTGAAACCTTTCAAGGATTCATGCCCGGCCCCCATAAGCCGTCATGAACCATAAAATCCTTTCATGGGTTCATGCCGGTTCCCATAAACCGTCATGACCCGTAAATCCATTTCAAGGGTTCATGCCGGTTCCCATAAACCGTCATGACCCATAAAAACCATTTGTAACACATAACTGGGCGCTAGGCCCGAATCCACATAGAAACTAGACCTCCGGTCTGAATAGTAAACCAATTGGGCCTCTGGCCCGATTCCGTAAATCAAATGGACCTCAAGTCCAAGAATTACCTTTTCAAATCCAAAATCATTTCCTGAAATCATATCCAAAACCACAAGAATGGAAAATCAGTGTAAAACTGGAAAACCTCGATTTACGTGCAGGCACGTAAATCGCCTCGAAATACGTGAAACCATATATTTCACAAGCATCCAAATCAACATCATAAAATCATATGCATAATCCATTTGGAAATCCAAAACCATTTCATTTTGACCAATAAAGACATACAGCCCCGTATAGGCACCGTATAGGGCTGAAACCTCGAAATACGTGCCTATACGTAACCACACATCCAAATGCACTCATGGCATCACAAATAAGTATTTAAAACATATAATAAACATTTATCCTCAACCTTTTGAATGTACTCTTCTTTATAGAGTTCGCTTGGCCAAACATAAGAAGATACTATCAGGATATCCTCCACCTGTTGAATGTACTTTTCTTGATAGAAATTGTTTGAAAAAACCTAAGTAGATACTACCTAGATATCCTCAACCTTTTGAATGTACTTATCTTGATAAAGCTCGCTTGACCAAACTTAAAAAGATACTACCTAGATATCCTCAACCTGTATAATGTACTCTTCTTTATATAAAATGTTTAAAAAAACCTAAGTAGATACTACATAGATATCCTCGTTCTTTTTAATGTACTCTTCCTTGTAGAGCATGTTTGAGGAAAATTAAGAAGATACTACCAAGATAACCTCTTCCTTTTTATTGTAATCTTCCTCCTAGAGCTTGTTGGAACTAGCATAAGAAGATACTTCCTAGACATCCTCATCCTTTTGAATGTACTCTGCTCTATAGAACATGTTTGAACAAACATAAGAAGATACTACCTAGATATCCTCAACCTTTTGAATGTACACTTCTTTATAGAGTTCGCTTGACCAAACTTAAGAAGATACTATCAGGATATCCTCCACCTGTTGAATGTACTTTTCTTGATAGAAATTGTTTGAAAAAACCTAAGTAGATACTACCTAGATATCCTCACATCTTTTTAATGTGCTCTTCCTTGTAGAGCTTGTTTGAAAAAAATTAAGAAGATACTGCCCAGCTATTCTCTTCCTTTTTATTGTACTCTTAATTGTAGAGCATGTTGCAACAAGCATAAGAAGATAATACCTAGATATCCTCATCCTTTTGAATGTACTCTTCTCTATCGAACTTGTTTGAAAAAATTTACGAAGATACTACCTAGATATCCTCAAGACTTTGAAATTATTCTTCTGAATAGAATTTGTTTGAACAAACGTAAGAAGATTCTATCTAGATATATTCAACCTTTTTGAATGTACTCTTGTTTATAGAACTTGTTTAAAAAAACCTAAAAAGTTACTACTTAGATATCATCGTCCTTTTATTGTACTCTGTTGATGTTTCCTAGCTTATACACTACTATTGTAGTAATGGTAATGCACAAGTAAGGGTGTCGAACCACAGAGACTGATTAGGCTTCACAATTACCTCTAAATAACCCTATAATGACTCAATTAACTAGTGGAATTAAAAGAACTGAAAATAAAACAGATTTGTGTTTTGATTTGTGATATGTAAGGACGTTAAACTGAAATTAAAACTTTAAGTAAATGAAGATAGATAGAAAATATTGAGAAAAGTATGGAGATGGAAGCTAGGGTCTTGACTTCACCTATGTAACCTTGATTCTATGAATACAGTGACTAAAGTACCTGATCTTCCAAACCTGCTCTAAGGATCGTTTTCACTTAAGTAAGATAGGCCATGGCATGTGGAACACTATCTAGTCCTTCTAATTGCAACCTAAGTATGGCATGTACTTTAGATTACTCCTAGAAAGCCTTTAAGTATGAGAAAAGAAATAAATATGACCAAACAGATTCAGTGGCATGGCATGTACTCACTAACCCTATTCTTTCATTCATAAATCAATTAAACTTAGGCATGGCATGTGCTCTAAATCTAACTAGGCATATGGGACCCTAATGGTGATCAAGCACTGGAATCACATATGAATCAATAATTAAAATGAATGAAGCAAAGAAGAGTTTGCAGAAATCAGAATACTTCAATCATAACATAGACTGAGTTTACATGGTTACATCAAGAACCCTAGATGAGAAATTAGCTACACATGTATCTAATCAACATAAAAGCATTAATTAAAGACATGGATGCAGCAAACTCTAAGTAGAAGGCAGTCTTCTTCTCCAGAACTGAAAAGGGCTTCTTCTTCACACACAAAGATGATGGATGACGAATTTGATGAAGGAATTTTGAAGCTTTTATGATGAGAGATTGAGGTACATGGGAAAGAGATGCAAAAGGATGGAAGAGGGGAGATGGTTATGGAATTCTTGAGGTTTTCTCACTGGAAGAGAAGGGGAATGAAAAAGAAGAGCAGATCTGATTTCTTTGTTGTGTGTAGAGGCTCCCCTATTTTGAGAGTGAAGAGGGCTTAAATAGGCAAGAAAGCATGAGGGCAAATAAGGAAAGACATGGAATCTGCTACTATTCACGTGAATAGTGTCAGGTGTGCATAGTGATTCCTGAATATTGTCTGGCCTGCATTGTGATTCCTGAATAGTGTCTGGCCTGCATTGTGATTCCTGAATAGTGACAGCTTTTTGTTTTCCATATTATTTTTCCTTGCTCCATAAGTAAGCTCTTTCAACTCCGAATTTCCTCCTTTTACACCGAAAACATTCTAATTCGACATAATGTCCAATCCTGCACAACTCTCACAAAAATTATCATTTTTTCCTATGTGATGAAAGATATTAGTAGTACATCAAATATAATAATGCATGGAAAAATGCAAAAAATATGACCTAACAAAGACCCCCAAACCTATCATTTGCTAGTCCTCAAGCAAAACAAATTACATAAGCACAATTAAATTAATGACTCGATCTTCCTATGATAGACCATTTAAACCCCTAGGTGTGCCTAGTAGGAGGAGTTTTGTCTCCTGAGGGTTTAACAGATGTGACACCCACAAACACCATCAAGACTATTGAAAAAACAAGGATTAAAACATTATGGAAACAAAGTAAGGTGAACCAATGAAACCTTAGTCATACCTTCACCTTCTTGAATTCACCATGCCAGCAACTAATTAGTGTGCAAGTGAACACTTTTACTCTAAGTTTCAAGGCTTCATAGGTATCATTTTCAAACCTGAAGATAGAATTCGTCTCAACTCTAAGTCTCACAGATTCACTCAATCACTCGAACCTAAGGTTTAATCTCTCCATCAAACATATGTGAGTGAAGTTATGTAATATGAAAGCAAGTATTCTCACATATGAAGTATAAGAAAAAATGGCACAATTTCAGGATAGATCTCATGAGAGAATCGAAAACTAAGAATTAGATAGAGCACATACTTCCCAGCATTCATGTCATTGCCCAAGTGATCAACATAGGTCTTAATCTAAATAGGTTGTAATGACGCTTGGTTGAGGGAAAAATGAAAAAAGGATAGGAACAACAAGTAACTTAGAATCATACCACGGGCTTTTGAAAAATTCCTTTGCACAGCTTGATGTTATTCCCAGCATCTGCTCACTTTAAGTTGAATGGAAAGAACTTTTCTCAGATCATACTTGAACTTTTTCTTTTGCTTTTTTTTTTCTCATCTTTTTTTTTCCTTGAAGTTTTACTTCATTTAAGTTCTCTTTTCTTTTGATATGAACTTCTTTTGATCTGAGCTACTTTTGATTTTTCATAAACTTTTGATTTAACAGTGGCCATACTTTTCCTTGCATCGAATTTCCACTTTCAGCAACCTTGGCAGATTCCAAGCTATAGGGTATGGTCACAATTAAGCTAGGTACCTCAAAGAGAGATACAAAAGGGAAGGAGTGATGTGGGTTATGAAAGAAATGGCTACATGTGTTTGGCTACAAAATGGCTAATGGAGCACACAAAGGTCGGGTTTAGAGAAGGCTTTTAGAAGGTTATGCACACAAAGCCTAGCATCACTTCAAAAGGCCTACTCCACAAATGAAGGGCATGTGATATCTGAAATTTTGATAAATTCTTAGTAATCAACCAAAAATGATAATGAGATCAGATTAGAGTGAATTAGAAAGAAAGAATTGGAGCAGAAACAAATTAAACCCTCTCAAGAAAGCAAGTAGGCTCAAAACATCACAAGGGTAGTCTCCACTATTCTTCTTCATTTGTTTGATCAGGTACCTTATTCACCATGATTCTAAGAGCAAAAGAGGTCAGAAAGAACACCTAATCAGAAGACTAATCAAGGATTCCTTCTAACTGACGATTGTATGCCTTAGTTTGCATAAAGATTCCACTACAATGTTTCAACAATGCTCTAACAGACTGACTCTTTAGCACCCAAAAATTTGCAATTCCTTACCCCCAAACCTAAACTAAACATTGTCCTCAATGTATAAAATAGAAAAAATGCATGCAATGCAAAGGGAGTATCAAAGCAGAGAAAGAAAAGAAGTAATTAAGTTAAAAGGCTTAAAAGATAGAACCTGGTTGGGTTGCCTCCCAACAAGCGCTGTATTTAATGTCTAGGCAAGACGTGGTTGCAAATGGGCTTAATGGAATGGAAGAGTATCCACCATATGTGCAATGGGAACACCCATATCAGACATCAAGTACGGCTTTAATCTGTGGCCATTAACTTTGAAACTGTTACCATTGCTGAGATTCTTTATTTCAACTGCTCCATGAGGATACACTTTGATCACTTTGAAAGGTCCAACCCATCTAGACTTAAGTTTACCTGGAAAGAGACGTAAACGAGAGTCATATAATAAAACATTTTGATCAGGGAAGAATACCTTTCTCGTAAGAGCTTTATCATGGTAAAGCTTGGTCCTTTCTTTGTAAATCTTTGCACTTTCATAAGCCTCATTCCTTAGCTCCTCAAGCTCATTGAGTTGCAGCTTTCTTGACATTCCAGCTTTTGTAAAGTCCATGTTAAGCTTCTTGATTGCCCACAAAGCATGTTGCTCCAACTCCATTGGCAAATGGCAAGCTTTCCCAAAAACAATTCTGTAAGGGCTCATCCCAATAGGAGTCTTATAAGCTGTTCTATAGGCCCAAAGTGCATCATGTAACTTTGTGGACCAGTCTTTCCTTGTCGAATTCACAGTCTTCATTAGAATATTCTTGATCTCCCTATTGCTTATCTCCACTTGGCCAGAAGTTTGGGGATGATATGGTGTGCTCACTCTATGTGTGATTCCATACTTCTTCATCAAGGCTTCAAATGGTTTGTTGCAGAAGTGAGTTCCACCATCACTGATGATAGCTCTTGGCATTCCGAACCTTGAAAAAATGATGTCCTTGAGGAAGTTAATCACCACTCTATGATCTTTGGTCTTTGAAGCAATTGCTTCCACCCATTTAGACACGTAGTCTACTGCCACCAGGATGTAATTGTAGCCAAAAGAGGGTGGGAATGGTCCCATGAAATCGATGCCCCAAACGTCAAAGATCTCCACAACCAAAATGTTATGCAAAGGCATCCGATTTCTGCTGCTGATGTTGCCCACTCTTTGGCACCTATCACACTTAGCACAAAATTTAAAAGCATCTTTAAACAAAGTAGGCCAAAAGAAACCAGATTGAAGAACCTTGGCTGCTGTCTTCTTGGCACCAAAATGACCCCCACATGCGAACTCATGACTGAAATTGAGTATGCTTTCTTGCTCAACCTCAGGAACACATCTTCTAATAATCTGATCTGGTCCATATTTGAAAAGGTAGGGCTCATCCCACATGTAGTGCTTCACTTGCGAAAAGAACCTTTTCTTCTCCTGAAAGGTTAGATCATCTCTAATAATACCACAAGCAAGAAAATTAACAAAATCAGCATACCATGGTTCATCATCTTGGATGGCAAGAAGTTGCTCATCAGGGAATGATTCATTCAAGGGCAACTGTGCATTTCTGTCAATTGCTTCACTTTTCAAACGTGATAAGTGGTCAGCAACTACATTCTCTTTGCCGCTCTTGTCTCTTATTTCCAAATCAAATTCTTGTAATAAGAGGATCCATCTAATGAGTCTTGGCTTGGCATCCTTTTTGGTCATTAGGTATCGTAGAGCTGAATGGTCTGAGTAGACAATGACTTTTGATCCTACAAGATAAGATCTGAACTTCTCCAGAGCAAAGACAACAGCAAGTAACTCTTTTTCTGTTGTGGAATAGTTTAGCTGAGCATCATTCAATGTCCTGCTTGCATAATAAATAACATGAGAGAGTTTTCCAATTCTTTGGCCTAGTACTGCACCAATAGCAAAATCAGATGCATCACACATCAATTCAAAGGGTAAAGACCAATCTGGAGCCATAATAATTGGAGCAGAAGTTAGTTTCTTCTTAAGCATTTCAAAGGCCTGCAAACATTCGTCATTAAAGTCAAAAGAAGTGTCCTTAGCTAACAAGTTACATAACGGACGAGTTATTTTTGAAAAATCCTTAATAAAACGTCTATAAAAACTTGCATGACCTAGGAAGCTTTGAATTCCCTTAACAGATGCTGGGGGAGGTAGTTTAGAGATCAAGTCAATTTTTGCTTTATCTACCTCTATTCCCTTGCTTGAAATTACATGACCTAGCACTATACCCTTCTTAACCATAAAATGGCATTTCTCCCAATTCAAAATCAGATTGGTGTCTTGGCAACGTTTTAGAACTAATGCAAGATGATCAAGACATATATCAAATGAGGAACCAAACACAGAAAAATCATCCATAAAAACCTCGATGAACCTCTCAACCATGTCAGAGAAAATGGCCATCATGCATCTTTGAAATGTAGCTGGTGCGTTACACAAACCGAATGGCATTCTCCGATAAGCAAACGTGCCAAATGGGCAGGTAAAGGTCGTCTTCGCTTGGTCCTCAGGTGCAATTGGGATTTGGTTATAACCTGAATAACCATCAAGAAAACAGTAGTGTGAGTAACCAGCTAATCTTTCAAGCATTTGATCAATAAAAGGAAGGGGAAAATGATCTTTTTTAGTCATAGCATTTAACTTCCTGTAATCAATGCTCACCCTCCATCCAGTCATGACTCTTGTTGGGACAAGTTCATCCTGATCATTTTTTGCGACAGTCATGCCACTCTTCTTTGGTACAACTTGAGTAGGACTAACCCACTTGCTGTCAGAAATAGGATAGATGATCCCAGTGTGAAGTAGCTTAAGTACTTCAGCTCTAACCACTTCTTTCATGTTGGGATTGAGTCTTCGTTGAGGTTCACAGCTGGGTTGGCTATCCTCCTCCAAAAGTATCCTATGCATGCACATAGAGGGACTGATTCCTTTTATATCTGCTATAGACCATCCAATGGTGGATTTGAACTCTCTCAAAACTCTTACTAGCTTTTCTTCCTGCAAAGAGGTCAGATCAGAAGCTATGATAACTGGAAGTGAATTTTGGTCACCCAGAAAGATATACTTAAGATGAGAGGGAAGTAATTTAAGATCAAGCTTTGGTGGTTTGATGATTGAGGGTATGAGATGATCAATGGATGGCTCGAGTGGCTCAAGGGGGACTAAATAGTTGTGAGGATATGACTTAAAAGCCTCCAAAGCAGAAACTTCCTCTTCCAACTCCCATTCATCTTCGAAGTCATCCAGAAAATTGGTCAAGACAATCTCTAGTGGGTCTTTAGGGGGGCCTTGAGAAAATTTGGTGAACACAAAAGAATCCAATATATCAACAGAGAAACAATCTAAAGAAGAATACGGATGAGTTAAAGATTCAAACACTCTAAATTGGACAGTTTCTCCAAGAACTGTCATTGTGAGCACTCCATCATGCACATTTATGATTGTCCTTGCTGTGGCCATGAATGGCCTCCCAAGAAGAATAGGTAACTCACGATCTTTGATTGGTGATTCTTCCATGTCAAGCACTACAAAATCAGCAGGTATGATCAATTTATCAACTTGAACTAGAATGTCTTCAACTATACCTCTTGGATACTTTACTGAACGATCAGCAAGTTGTAAAGAAACTGTGGTCGGTTTCAACTCTCCCAAACCTAGATGCAAGTAAACCGTGTATGGCATAAGATTGATACTTGCACCCAAGTCTAGCATACCCTTCTCAATCTTCTTGTCCCCAATGGTAATAGGTATGGAGAAGCTGCCAGGATCTTTAAGTTTGGGTGGAAGCTTTCTTTGAAGCACGGCAGAGACATTCTCGGAGACTAAAACCTTCTCATGTGGTTCATATTTCCTCTTGTACTTGTTCAATTCTTTAAAGAACTTGCCATAGGCTGGAACATCATCAATTAAATCAAGTAAAGGCAGATTAATATTAACTTTACTGAGAATGTCATAAAGTTCTTTGAAGGCCTTATCCTTGTTGCATTGAGCAAGTCTTCTTGGAAAAGGAATGGGTGGCACGTAGGGCTCGGGAGCCTTGTGCAAAACAGGTTTATCTTTGTTAGTCCCAAGAGGTACATCAGTAGCTTTCTTGGGTGCTTGTTCCGCCTCTCCTTCCTCCCCACCTGCATTCACAATTTCAGAAGTATTAGGAAGATCGTAGTTAATACCATTATCAATAACCTTACCACTTCTAAGTGTTGTTATGGCTTTTGCTTGCTCCTGATTCTTTTGAAGCAACTGAGTTTGACTTGGAAGCTTCCCAAGTTCTCTCTGGTTAAGAGCAGTAGCAAGTTGTCCAACTTGGGTCTCAAGCTTTTGAATGGTGGCAGCTTGGTTTTGGAACAAAGTGGAAGTGGTTTGCATGAACTTCTGTAATGTCTCCTCCACAGGATTGCTTGGGAGAACTTGGTAGTTGTTAGGCTGCTGTTGAGCATGGCTTTGATTCTGATTTCCACCCCAAGAAAAGTTAGGGTGGTTCCTCCATCCGGGGTTGTAAGTGTTTGAGTATGGATCATTCCTTTGCCTTGAATTATAGCAATTCATCATATTGGCTTGCTCTTGATCGTAATCAGCATATGTAGCACTTTGAGAGGCATGAGATGAGCCTAACTTTGAAAGCACAGCGTCAAGTTTCCTTTCCAAGTTGTCAACCTTGAAAGAAACGTCATTAGTTGAATGAACTTCATATGCACCACTTCTCTTCCCTCTTGATTGATGCTTATTAGAACCCAGCATCTCAAAGAGTTCTTGAGACTCCTCTGGACTCTTTTTCTTTAGAGCACCACCAGCTGCATTATCACACATTGATTGACATGTAGGGGTTAATCCGTCAAAGAAAATTTGCATTTGAAGGTAAAGAGGTAACCCATGGTGTGGACACTGCAGCAATAGTCCTCTAAATCTTTCCCAGCATTCACTAAATGTTTCAGTATCATCTTGTCTGAAATTGAAAATTTGAGCTCTTAGGGTTGCTGTCTTTTGGGGGGAAAAGAACTTGTCCATAAACTTCTTTACAACCTCATCCCATGTCTCCAAGGACTTAGGCTTCAAAGTCATGAGCCAAGCCTTGGCCCGTTCCTTCAATGTGTAGGGAAAAATCCTACACCTCAAATCATTCTCCGAAAGTCCCTGCAAGGGCAATGAATTAACAACTATGTAAAACTCTTTAATATGAGCCAATGGATCCTCATTAGGCAAACCAAAGAATGAAGGAAACATAGAAAAATATGAAGATTTTAGTTCATAGTTCCTTGCTGCCTGTGACAGTACTACGCATGAAGGCGAATCAGGGATTATTGGTTGAGCATAGAACTCCAAAGCATGGGTTGCAGCCTCAGCCATCTTTTCTTCAATTTCTTCTTCAAACTCTTCTGACTCTCCTGAATGAATTGAGACAGAAGACTTATCCTTGATGATTTCTTGAAATGCTCTTTTAGCTACACAATTACCTCTAAATAACCCTATAATGACTCAATTAACTAGTGGAATTAAAAGAACTGAAAATAAAACAGATTTGTGTTTTGATTTGTGATATGTAAGGACGTTAAACTGAAATTAAAACTTTAAGTAAATGAAGATAGATAGAAAAGATTGAGAAAAGTATGGAGATGGAAGCTGGGGTCTTGACTTCACCTATGTAACCTTGATTCTATGAATACAGTGACTAAAGTACCTGATCTTCCAAACCTGCTCTAAGGATCGTTTTCACTTAAGTAAGATAGGCCATGGCATGTGGAACACTATCTAGTCCTTCTAATTGCAACCTAAGTATGGCATGTACTTTAGATTACTCCTAGGAAGCCTTTAAGTATGAGAAAAGAAATAAATATGACCAAACAGATTCAGTGGCATGGCATGTACTCACTAACCCTATTCTTTCATTCATAAATCAATTAAACATAGGCATGGCATGTGCTCTAAATCTAACTAGGCATATGGAACCCTAATGGCGATCAAGCACTAGAATCACATATGAATCAATAATTAAAATGAATGAAACAAAGAAGAGTTTGCAGAAATCAGAATACTTCAATCATAACATAGACTGAGTTTACATGGTTACATCAAGAACCCTAGATGAGAAATTAGCTACACATGTATCTAATCAACATAAAAGCATTAATTAAAGACATGGATGCAGCAAACTCTAAGTAGAAGGCAGTCTTCTTCTCCAGAACTGAAAAGGGCTTCCTCTTCACACACAAAGATGATGGATGACGAATTTGATGAAGGAATTTTGGAGCTTTTATGATGAGAGATTGAGGTACATGGGAAAGAGATGCAAAAGGATGGAAGAGGGGAGATGGTTATGGAATTCTTGAGGTTTTCTCACTGGAAGAGAAGGGGAATGAAAAAGAAGAGCAGATCTGATTTCTTTGTTGTGTGTAGAGGCTCCCCCTATTTTGAGAGTGAAGAGGGCTTAAATAGGCAAGAAAGCATGAGGGCAAATAAGGAAAGACATGTAATCTGCTACTATTCACGTGAATAGTGTCAGGTGTGCATAGTGATTCCTGAATAGTGTCTGGCCTGCATTGTGATTCCTGAATAGTGTCTGGCCTGCATAGTGATGAAAGATATTAGTAGTACATCAAAGATAATAATGCATGGAAAAATGCATAAAATATGACCTAACATACTCTTCCTCGTAGAGCTTGTTGGTACTATCATAAGAAGATACTACCAAGATATCCTCATCCTTTTGAATGTACTCTTCCTAGTAGAGCTTGCTGGAACAAGCATAAGAAGATACTACCTAATTATTCTCATCTTTTTGAATGTACTCTTCTCTATACAACGTGTTTGAACAAACATAAGAAGATACTCCAGAGATATCCTCAACCTTTTGAATGTACTCATCTTGATAGTGCTCGCTTGACCAAAATTAAAAAGATACTACCTAGATATCCTCAACGTGTATAATGTACTCTTCTTTATATAACTTGTTTGAAAAAACCTAAGTAGATACTACGTAGATATCCTCGTTCTTTTTAATGTATTCTTCCTTGTAGAGCATGTTTGAACAAAATTAAGAAGATACTACCAAGATATCCTCGACCTTTTTATTGTACTCTTCCTCCTAGAGCTTGTTGGAACTAGCATAAGAAGATACTACCTTGATATCCTCATCCATTTGAATGTACTCTGCTCTATAGAACATGTTTGAACAAACATAAGAAGATACTACCTAGATATCCTCAACCTTTTGAATGTACTCTTCTTTATAGAGCTCGCTTGACCAAACTTAAGATGATACGAGATATCCTCAACCTGTTGAATGTACTCTTCTTGATAGAAATTGTTTGAAAAAACCTAAGTAGATACTACCTAGATATCCTCGTTCATTTTAATGTACTCTTCCTTGTAGAGCTTGTATGAATAAAATTAAGAAGATACTACGTAGATATCCTCTTCCTTTTTATTGTACCCTTCCTTGCAGAGCATGTTGGAACAAGAATAAGAAAATAATACCTAGATATCCTCATCCTTTTGAATGTACTCTTCTCTATCGAACTTGTTTGAACAAATTTAAGAAGATACTACCTAGATATCCTCTATACTTTGAAATTATTCTTCTGAATAGAATTTGTTTGAACAAACCTAAGCAGATTCTATCTAGATATATTCAACCTTTTTGAATGTACTCTTCTTTATAGAACTTGTTTAAACAAACCAAAAAAGTTACTACTTAGATATCCTCGTCCTTTTTATTGTACTCTTCCTCGTAGAGCTTGATGGAACTAGCATAAGAAGATACTACCTAGATATCCTCATCCTTTTGAATGTACTCTTCCTAGTAGAGCTTGTTGGAACAAGCATAAGAAGGTACTACCTAAATATCCTCATCCTTTTGAATGTACTCTTCTCTATAGAACGTGTTTGAACAAACATAAGAAGATACTCCCGAGATATCGTCAACCTTTTGAATGTACTCATCTTGATAGAGCTCGCTTGACCAAACTTAAAAAGATACTACCTAGATATGCTCAACGTGTATAATGTACTCTTCTTTATATAACTTGTTTGAAAAAACCTATGTAGATACTACGTAGATATCCTCGTTCTTTTTAATGTATTATACCTTGTAGAGCATGTTTGAACAACATTAAGAAGATACTACCAAGATATCCTCTCCCTTTTTATTGTACTCTTCCTCCTTGAGCTTGTTGGAGCTAGCATTAGAAGATACTACCTAGATATCCCCATCCTTTTGAATGTACTCTGCTCTATAGAACAAGTTTGAACAAACATAAGAAGATACTACCTAGATATCCACAACCTTTTGAATGTACTCTTCTTTATAGAGCTCGCTTGACCAAACTTAAGATGATACTATCAGGATATCCTCAACCTGTTGAATGTACTCTTCTTGATAGAAATTGTTTGAAAAAACCTAAGTAGATACTACCTAGATATCCTCGTTCTTTTTAATGTACCCTTCCTTGTAGAGCATGTTGGAACAAGAATAAGTAGATAATACCTAGATATCCTCATCCTTTTGAATGTACTCTTCTCTATCGAACTTGTTTGAACAAATTTAAGAAGATACTACCTAGATAACCTCTATACATTGAAATTATTCTTCTGAATAGAATTTGTTTGAACAAACCTAAGAAGATTCTATCTAGATATATTCAACCTTTTTGAATGTACTCTTCTTTATATAGCTTGTTTAAACAAACCTAAAAAGTTACTACTTAGATATCCTCGTCCTTTTTGTTGTACTCTTCCTCGTAGAGCTTGTTGGTACTAGCATAAGAAGATACTACCTAGATATCCTCATCCTTTTGAATGTACTAAGCTCTATAGAACGTGTTTGAACAAACATAAGGAGATACTACCTAGATATCCTCAACCTGTTGAATGTACTCTTCTTTATATAACTTGTTTGAAAAAACCTAAGTAGATACTACGTAGATATCCTCGTTCTTTTTAATGTATTCTTCCTTGTAGAGCATGTTTGAACAAAATTAAGAAGATACTACCAAGATATCCTCGACCTTTTTATTGTACTCTTCCTCGTAGAGCTTGTTGGTACTAGCATAAGAAGATACTACCTAGATATCCTCATCCTTTTGAATGTACTATGCTCTATAGAACGTGTTTGAACAAACATAAGGAGATACTACCTAGATATCCTCAACCTGTTGAATGTACTCTTCTTTATATAACTTGTTTGAAAAAACCTAAGTAGATACTACGTAGATATCCTCGTTCTTTTTAATGTATTCTTCCTTGTAGAGCATGTTTGAACAAAATTAAGAAGATACTACCTAGATATCCTCTCCCTTTTTATTGTACTCTTCCTCCTAGAGCTTGTTAGAACAAGAATAAGAAGATACTACCTAGATATACTCATCCTTGTGAATGTACTCTGCTCTATAGAACGTGTTTGAACAAACATAAGAAGATACCACCTAGATATCCTCAACCTTTTGAATGTACTCTTCTTGATAGAACTTGTTCGAAAAAATCTATGTAGATACTACCAAGATATCCTCGTTCTTTTTAATGTACTCTTCCTTGTTGAGCTTGGTGGAACAAATTTAAGAAGATACTAACTATATATCCTAAACACTTTGAAATTATTCTTCTTAATAGAATTTGTTTGAAGAAACCAAAGAAGATACTATCTAGATATCCTCAACCTTTTTGAATGTACTCTTCTTTATAGAACATGTTTGAACAAACCTTTAAAGATACTACTTAGATATCCTCGTCCTATTTATTGTACTCCTCCTTGCAGAGCTTGTTGGAACAAGCATAAGAAGATAATACCTAGATATCCTTATCCTTTTGAATGTACTCTTCTCTATAGAACTTCATTGTACAAATTTAAGAAGACACTACCTAGATATCCTCTTCCTTTTTATTGTACTCTTGCTTGTAGAGCATGTTGGAACAAGAATGAGAAGATAATACCTAGATATCCTCATCCTTTTGAATGTACTCTTCTCTATCGAACTTGTTTGAACAAATTTAAGAAGATACTACCTAGATATCCTATAGACTTTTGAAATTATTCTACTGAATAGAATTTGTTTGAACAAACCTAAGAAGATTCTATCTAGATATATTCAACCTTTTTGAATGTACTCTTCTTTATAGAACTTGTTGAAACAAACCTAAAAAGTTACTACTTAGATATCCTCGTCCTTTTTATTGTACTCTTCCTAGTAGAGCTTTTTGGTACTAGCATAAGAAGATACTACCTAGATATCCTCATCCTTTTGAATGTACTTTGCTCTATAGAACGTGTTTGAACAAACATAAGGAGATACTACCTAGATATCCTCAACCTTTTGAATGTACTCTTCTTTATGGAGCTCGCTTGACCAAACTTAAGAAGATACTATCAAGATATCCTCAAGCTATTGAATGTACTCTTCTTGATAGAACTTGTTTGCAAAAACCTAAGTTGATACTCCCTAGATATCCTCGTTATTTTTAATGTACTCTTCCTTGTTTAGCTTGGTGGAACAAATTTAAGAAGATACTAACTAGATATCCTGAACACTTTGAAATTATTCTTCTTTATAGAATTTGTTTGAACAAACCTAAGAAGATTCTATCTAAATATATACAACCTTTTTGAATGTACTCTTCTTTTTAGAACTTGTTGAAACAAACCTAAAAAGTTACTACTTAGATATCCTCGTCCTTTTTATTGTACTCTTCCTAGTAGAGCTTGTTGGTACTAGCATAAGAAGATACTACCAAGATATCCTCATCCTTTTGAATGTACTCTGCTCTATAGAACGTGTTTGAACAAACATAAGAAGATACCACCTAGATATCCCCAACCTTTTGAATGTACACTTCTTTATAGAGCTCGCTTGACCAAACTTAAGAAGATACTATCAAGATATCCTCAAGCTGTTGAATGTACTCTTCTTGATAGAACTTGTTCGAAAAAGTCTATGTAGATACTACCAAGATATCCTCGTTCTATTTAATGTACTCTTCCTAGTTGAGCTTGGTGGAACAAATTTACGAAGATACTAACTAGATATCCTGAACAATTTGAAATTATTCTTCTTAATAGAATTTGTTTGAACAAACCTAAGAAGATACTATCTAGATATCCTCAACATTTTTGAAAGTACTCTTCTTTATAGAACATTTTTGAACAAACCATTAAAGATACTACCTAGATATCCTCGTCCTTTTTATTGTACTCCTCCTTGCAGAGCTTGTTGGAACAAGCATAAGAAGATAATACCTAGATATCCTCATCCTTTTGAATGTACACTTCTATATAGAACTTCTTTGTACAAATTTAAGAAGATACTACCTAGATATCCTCAACACTTTCAAATTATTCTTCTTGATAGAATTTGTTTGAACAAACCTAAGAAGATACAATCTTGATATCCTCAAAATTTTTGAATGTACTTTTCTTTATAGAACTTTTTCTAACAAACCTAAAAAGATACTACCAAGATATCCTCATCGTTTTTGAATGTACTCTTCTCTATAGAACCTGTTTGAACAAACATAAGAAGATACTCCCGAGATATCCTCAACCTTTTGAATGTACTCATCTTGATAGAGCTCGCTTGACCAAACTTAAAAAGATACTACCTAGATATCCTCAACCTGTATAATGTACTCTGCTTTATATAACTTGTTTAAAAAAACCTAAGTAGATACTACATAGATATCCTCGTTCTTTTTAATGTACTCTTCCTTGTAGAGCATGTTTGAAGAAAATTAAGAACATACTACCAAGATAACCTCTTCCATTTTATTGTAATCTTCCTCCTAGAGCTTGTTGGAACTAGCATAAGAAGATACTACCTAGACATCCTCATCCTTTTGAATGTACTCTGCTCTATAGAACATGTTTGAACAAACATAAGAAGATACTACCTAGATATCCTCAACCTTTGGAATGTACTCTTCTTTATAGAGTTCGGTTGACCAAACTTAAGAAGATACTATCAGGATATCCTCAACCTGTTGAATGTACTCCTCTTGATAGAAATTGTTTGAAAAAACCTAAGTAGATACTACCTAGATATCCTCACATCTTTTTAATGTACTCTTCCTTGTAGAGCTTGTTTGAAAAAAAATTAAGAAGATACTACCCAGCTATTCTCTTCCTTTTTATTGTACTCTTCCTTGTAGAGCAAGTTGCAACAAGCATAAGAAGATAATACCTAGATATCCTCATTCTTTTGAATGTACTCTTCTCAATCGAACTTGTTTGAACAAATTTACGAAGATACTACCTAGATATCCTCAAGACTTTTAAATTATTCTTCTGAATAGAATTTGTTTGAACAAACCTAAGAAGATTCTATCTAGATATATTCAACCTTTTTGAATGTACTCTTCTTTATAGAACTTGTTTAAACAAACCTAAAAAGTTACTACTTAGATATCCTCGTCCTTTTTATTGTACTCTTCCTCGTAGAGCTTGATGGAACTAGCATAAGAAGATACTACCAAGATATCCTCATCCTTTTGAAGGTACTCTGCTCTATAGAACATGTTTGAACAAACATAAGAAGATACTACCTAGATATCCTCAACCTTTCGAATGTACTCATCTTGATAGAGATCGCTTGACCAAACTTAAGATGATACTATCAGGATATCCTCAACCTGTTGAATGTACTCTTCTTGATAGAAATTGTTTGAAAAAACCTAAAAAGTTACTACTTAGATATCCTCGTCCTTTTTATTGTACTCTTCCTCGTAGAGCTTGATGGTACTAGCATAAGAAGATACTACTTAGATATCCTCATCCTTTTGAATGTACTATGCTCTATAGAACGTGTTTGAACAAACATAAGGAGATACTACCTAGATATCCTCAACCTGTTGAATGTACTCTTCTTTATATAACTTGTTCGAAAAAATCTATGTAGATACTACCAAGATATCCTCGTTCATTTTAATGTACTCATCCTTGTTGAGCTTGGTGGAACAAATTTACGAAGATACTAACTAGATATCCTGAACACTTTGAAATTATTCTTCTTAATAGAATTTGTTTGAAAAAACCTAAGAAGATACAATCTAGATATCCTCAACCTTTTTGAATGTACTCTTCTTTATAGAACATGTTTGAACAAACCTTTAAAGATACTACCTAGATATCCTCGTCCTTTTTATTGTACTCCTTGCAGAGCTTGTTAGAACAAGCATAAGAAGATAATACCTAGATATCCTCATCCTTTTGAATGTACACTTCTCTATAGAACTTCTTTGTACAAATTTAAGAAGATACTACCTAGATATCCTCAACACTTTGAAATTATTCTTCTGGATAGATTTTGTTTGAACAAGCCTAAGAAGATACAATCTTGATATCCTCAACCTTTTTGAATGTGCTCTTCTTTATAGAACTTGTTTGAAAAAACAGAAAAAGATACTACCTAAATATTGTCAGCCTTTTTATTGTGCTCTTCCTAGTAGAGCTTGTTGGATCAAGCATAAGAAGATACTACCAAGGTATCCTCATCCTTTTGAATGTACTCTTCTCTATAGAACTTCTTTGAACAAATTTAAGAAGATACTACCTAGATATCCTAACCACTTTGCAATTATTCTTCTTGATAGAATTTGTTTGAACAAACCTAAGAAGATACTACCTATATATCCTCATCCTTTTGAATGTTCTCTTCTCTATAGAATGTGTTTGAACAAACATAAGAAGATAGTACCGAGATATCCTCAACCTTTTGAATGTACTCATCTCTATAGAGCTCGCTTGACCAAACTTAAAAAGATACAACCTAGATACCCTCAACCTGTATAATGTACTCTTCTTTATATAACTTATTTGAAAGAATCTAAGTATATACTACCTAGATATCCTCGTTCTTTTTAATGTATTCTTCCTTGTAGAGCTTGTATGAACAAAATTAAGAAGATTCTACCTAGATATCCTCTTCCTTTTTTATTGTACTCTTCCTTGTAGAGCATGTTGGAACAAGCATAAGAAGATAATACCCAGATATCCTCATCCTTTTGAATGTAATCTTCTCTATCGAACTTGTTTGAACAAATTTAAGAAGATACTACCTAGATATCCTCAAGTCTTTGAAATTATTCTTCTGAATAGAATTTGTTTGAACAAACCTAAGAAGATTCTATCTAGATATATTCAACCTTTTTGAATGTACTATTGGTTATAGAACTTGTTTAAACAAACCTAAAAAGTTACTACTTAGATATTCTCGTCCTTTTTATTGTACTCTTCCTCGTAGAGCTTGATGGAACTAGCATAAGAAGATACTACCTAGATATCCTCATCCTTTTGAATGAACTCTTCCTAGTAGAGCTTGTTGGAACAAGCATAAGAATATACTACCTAAATATCCTCATCCTTTTGAATGTACTCTTCTCTATCGAACTTGTTTGAACAAATTTAAGAAGATACTACCTAGATATCCTCAAGTCTTTGAAATTATTCTTCTGAATAGAATTTGTTTGAACAAACCTAAGAAGATTCTATCTAGATATATTCAACCTTTTTGAATGTACTATTGGTTATAGAACTTGTTTAAACAAACCTAAAAAGTTACTACTTAGATATCCCCGTCCTTTTTATTGTACTATTCCTCGTAGAGCTTGTTGGAACTAGCATTAGAAGATACTACCTAGATATCCTCATCCTTTTGAATGTACTCTGCTCTATAGAACGTGTTTGAACAAACATAAGAAGATACCACCTATATATCCTCAACCTTTTGAATATACTCTTCTTTATAGAGCTCGCTTGACCAAACTTAAGAAGATACTATCAAGATGTCCTCAAGCTGTTGAATGTACTCTTCTTGATAGAACTTGTTTGAAAAAACCTAAGTAGATACTACCTAGATATCCCCGTTCTTTTTAATGTACTCTTCCTTGGTGAGCTTGGTGGAACAAATTTAGGAAGATACTAACTAGATATCCTGAACACTTTGAAATTATTCTTCCTAATAGAATTTGTTTGTACAAACCTAAGAACATACTATCTAGATATCCTCAACCTTTTTGAATGTACTCTTCTTCATAGAACATGTTTGAACAAACCTTTAAAGATACTATCCAGATATCCTCGTCCTTTTTTTTGTACTCCTCCTTGCAGACCTTGTTGGAACAAGCATAAGAAGATATTACCTAGATATCCTCATCCTTTTGAATGTACTCTTCTCTATCGAACTTGCTTGAACAAATTTAAGAAGACACTACCTAGATATCCTTAACACTTTGAAATTATTCTTCTTGATTGAATTTTTTTGAACAAACCTAAGAAGATACTATCATGAGATCCTCAACCTTTTTGAATGTACTCTTCTTTATACAACTCCATTGAACAAACCTAAAAAGTTACTACCAAGATATCCTCAGCCATTTTATTGTGCTCTTCCTAGTAGAGCTTGTTGGAACAAGCATAAGAAGATACTACCTAGATATCCTCATCCTTTTGAATGTAATCTTCTGTATAGAACTTCTTTGAACAAATTTAAGAAGATACTACCTAGACATCCTCAACACTTTGAAATTATTCTTCTTGATAGAATTTGTATGAACAAACCTAAGATGATACTATCCTGATATCCTCAACGTTTTTGAATGTACTCTTCTTTATAGAACTTGTTTGAACAAACCTAAAAAGTTACTACCTAGATATCCTTGGCCTTTTTATTGTACTCTTCCTAGTAGAGCTTGTTGGAACAAGCATAAGAAGATACTTCCTAGACATCCTCATCCTTTTGAATGTACTCTTCTCTATAGAACGTGTTTGAACAAACATAAGAAGATACTACCGAGATATCCTCAACCTTTTGAATGTACTCATCTCTATAGAGCTCGCTTGACCAAACTTAAAAAGATACAACCTAGATATCCTCAACCTGTATAATGTACTCTTCTTTATATATCCTCGTCCTTTTTATTGTACTCTTTCTAGTAGAGCATTTTGGTACTAGCATAAGAAGATACTACCTAGATATCCTCATCCTTTTGAATGTACTCGGCTTTATAGAACGTGTTTGAAAAAACCTAAGTAGATACTACGTAGATATCCTCGCTCTTTTTAATGTACTCTTCCTTGTTGAGCTTGGTGGAACAAATTTAAGAAGATACTAACTAGATATCCTGAACACTTTGAAATTATTCTTCTTAATAGAATTTGTTTGAACGAACCTAAGAAGATACTATCTAGATATCCTCAACCTTTTTGAATGTACTCTTCTTTATACAACATGTTTGAACAAACCTTTAAAGATACTACCTAAATATCCTCTTCCTTTGTTTTGTACTCCTCCTTGCAGACCTTGTTGGAACAAGCATAAGAAGATAATACCTAGATATCCTCATCCTTTTGAATGTACTCTTCTCTATCGAACTTGTTTGAACAAATTTAAGATGATACTACCTAGTTACCCTCAACACTTTGAAATTATTCTTCTTGATAGAATTTGTTTGAAGAAACCTAAGAAGATACTATCATGAGATCCTCAACCTTGTTGAATGTACTCTTCTTTATCGAACTTCTTTGAACAAACCTGAAAAGTTACTACCTAGATATCCTCAGCCATTTTATTGTACTCGTCCTAGTAGAGCTTGTTGGAACTAGCATAAGAAGATACTACCTAGATATCCTCATCCTTTTGAATGTTCTCGGCTTTATAGAACGTGTTTGTACAAACATAAGAAGATACTACCTATATATCCTCAACCTGTTGAATGTTCTCTTCTTTATAGAGCTCGCTTGACCAAACTTAAGAAGATGCTATCAAGAAATCCTCAAGCTGTATAATGTACTCTTCTTGATACTATCAAGATATCCTCAAACTTAAGAAGATACTATCAAGATATCCTAGATATTCTCATTCTTTTTAATGTACTCTACCTTGTTGAGGTTGGTGGAACAAATTTAAGAAGATACTAACTAGATATCCTGAACACTTTGAATTTATTCTTCTTAATGGAATTTGTTTGAACAAACCTAAGAAGATACTATCTAGATATCCTCAACCTGTACAATGTACTCTTCTTTATATAATTTGTTTGAAAAAACCTAAGTAGATACTACCTAGATAACCTCGTTCTTTTTAATGTACTCTTCCATGTAGAGCTTGTTTGAACAAACATAAGAAGCTACTACCAAGATATCCTCGACCTTTTTATTGTACTCTTCCTTGTAGAGCTTTTTGGAACAAATTTAAGAATATACTACCGAGAGATCCTCATCCTTTTCAATGTACACTTCTTAATAGGAATTGTTTAAACATATTTAAGAAGATACTACCTTGATATCCTCAACACTTTGAATGTACATTTTTTAATAGAACTTTGAACAAACCTAAAAAGTTACAACCTGTATATCCTCGTCCTTTTTATTGTACTCATCCTTCTAGAGGTTGTTGGAACAAGTATAAGAAGATAATACCTAGATATACTCATCCTTTTGAATGTACTCTTCTCTATTGAACGTGATTGAGCAAATTAAAGAAGATACTACCTAGATATCCTCAACACCTTGAAATTATTCTTCTTGATAGAATTTGTTTGTACAAACCTAAAAAGTTACTACCTAGATATCCTCATCCTTTTGAATGTACTCATCTTTATAGAGCTCGCTTGACCAAACTTAAAAAGATACTACCAAGATATACTCAACCTGTATAATGTAGTCTTCTTTATATAACTTGTTTGAACAAACCTAAAAAGTTACTACCTAGATTTCCTCATCCTTTTGAATGTACTCATCTTTATAGACCTTGTTTGACCAAACTTAAAAAGATACTAACTAGATATCCTCAACCTGTATAATGTACTCTTCATTATATAACTTGTTTGAAAAAAAATAAGTAGATACTACCTAGATATCCTCGTTCTTTTTAATGTACACCTCCTTGTAGAGCGTGTTTGAACAAAATTAAGAAGATACTACCTATCCTCTTCCTTTTTATTGTACTCTTCCTTGTAGAGCATGTTGGAACAAGCATACGAAAATAATACCTAGATATCCTCATCGTTTTGAATGTACTCTTCTCTATCGGACTTGTTTGAACAAATTTAAGAAGATACTACCTAGATATCCTCAAGACTTTGAAACTATTCTTCTGAATAGAATTTGTTTGAACAAACCTAAGAAGATTCTATCTAGATATATTCAACCTTTTTGAATGTACTCTTCTTTATAGAACTTGTTTAAACAAACCTAAAAAGTTACTACTTAGATATGCTCGTCCTTTTTATTGTACTCTTCCTCGTAGAGCTTGTTGGAACTAGCATAAGAAGATACTACCAAGATATCCTCATCCTTTTGAATGTACTCTGCTCTATAGAACGTGTTTGAACAAACATAAGAAGATACTACCTAGATATCCTCAACCTTTTGAATGTACTCTTCTTTATAGAGCTCGCTTGACCAAACTTAAGAAGATACTATCAGGATATCCTCAACCTGTTGAATGTACTCTTCTTGATAGAAATTGTTCGAAAAAACCTATGTAGATACTACCTAGATATCCTCATTCTTTTCAATGTACTCTTCCTTGTTGATCTTGGTGGAACAAATTTTAAAAGTTACTAACTAGAAATCCTGAATACTTTGAAATTATTATTCTTATTAGAATTTTTTTGAACAAACCTAAGAAGATGCTAACTAGATATCCTCAACCTTTATGAATGTACTCTACTTTATAGAAAATGTTTGAACAAACCATGAAAGATACTACCTAGATATCCTCGTCCTTTTTATTGTGCTCCTCCTTGTAGAGCTTGTTGGAACAAGCATAAGAAGATAATACCTAGATATCCTCATCCTTTTGAATGTAATCTTCTCTATAGAACTTCTTTGAACAAATTTAAGAAGATACTACTTATATATCCTCAACACTTTGAATTTATTCTTCTTGATAGAATTTGTTTGAACAAACCTAAGAAGATACTATCTTGATATCCTCAACCTTTTTGAATGTACTCTTCTTTATAGAACTTGTTTGAACAAACCTAAAAAGTTACTACCTAGATATCCTCGGCCTTTTTATTGTACTCTTCCTAGTAGTGCTTGTTGGAACAAGCATAAGAAGATACTACCTAGATATCCTCATCCTTTTGAATGTACTCTTCTCTATAGAACGTGTTTGAACAAACAAAATAAGATACTCCCGAGATATCCTCAACATTTTGAAAGTACTCATCTTTATAGAGCTCGCTTGACCAAACTTAAAAAGATACTACCTAGATATCCTCAACCTGTATAATGTTCTCTTCTTTATATAACTTGTTTGAAAAAACCTAAATAGATACTACCTAGATATCCACGTTCTTTTTAAAGTACACCTCCTTGTAGAGCTTGTTTGAACAAAATTTAGAAGATACTACCTAGATATCCTCTTCCTTTTTATTGTACTCTTCCTTGTAGAGCATGTTGGAACAAGCATAAGAAGATAATACCTAGATATCCTCATCGTTTTGAATGTACTCTTCTCTATCGAACTTGTTTGAACAAATTTACGAAGATACTACCTAAATATCCTCAAGGCATTGAAATTATTCTTCTGAATAGAATTTGTTTGAACAAACCTAAGAAGATTCTATCTAGATATCTTCAACCTGTACAATGTTGTCTTCTTTATATAATTTGTTTGAAAAAACCTAAGTAGATAATACCTAGATAACCTCGTTCTTTTTAACGTACTCATCCTAGTAGAGCTTGTTTGAACAAACTTATGAAGCTACTACAAAGATATCCTCGACCTTTTTATTGTGCTCTTCCTTGTAGTGCTTTTTGGAACAAATTTAAGAAGATACTACCGAGAGATCCTCGTCCTTTTCAATGTACACTTCTTAATAGGAATTGTTTAAACAGATTTAAGAAGATACTACCTTGATATCCTCAACACATTGAATGAACATTTCTTTATAGAACGTGTTTGAACAAACCTAAAAAGTTACTACCTATATATCCTCGTCCTTTTTATTGTACTCATCCTTGTAGAGCCTGTTGGAACAAACATAAGAAGATAATACCTAGATATCCTCATCCTTTTGAATGTACTCTTCTCTATAGAACTTGTTTGAAAAAATTTAAGAAGATACTACCTAGATATCCTCAACACTTTGAATTCTTTGAGCTCGCTTGACCAAACTTAAGAAGATACTATCAGGATATCCTCAACCAGTTGAATGTACTCTTCTTGATAGAAATTGTTTGAAAAAACCTAAGTAGATACTACCTAGATATCCTCGTTCTTTTTAATGTACTCTTCCTTGTTGATCTTGGTAGAACAAATTTAAGCAGATACTAACTAGATATCCTGAATACTTTGAAATTATTCTTCTGAATAGAATTTTTTTGAACAAACCTAAGATGATGCTAACTAGATATCCTCAACCTTTATGAATGTACTCTTCTTTATAGAACATGTTTGAACAAACCATTAAAGATACTACCTAGATATCCTCGTCCTTTTTATTGTGCTCCTCCTTGTAGAGCTTGTTGGAACAAGCATAAGAAGATTATACCTAGATATCCTCTTCCTCTTGAATGTAATCTTCTCTTTAGAACTTCTTTGAACAAATTTAAGAAGATACTAACTAGATATCCTGAACACGTTGAAATTATTCTTCTTGATAGAATTTGTTTGAACAAACCTAAGAAGATACTATCTTGATATCCTCAACCTTTTTGAATGTACTCTTCTTTATAGAACTTGTTTGAACAAACCTAAAAAGTTACTACCTAGATATCCTCATCCTTTTTATTGTACTCTTCTTAGTAGAGCTTTTTGGAACAAGCATAAGAAGATACTACCAAAATATCCTCATCCTTTTGAATGTACTCTTCTCTATAGAACTTCTTTGAACAAATTTAAGAAGTTACTAACTAGATATCCTGAACACTTTGAAATTATTCTTCTTGATAGAATTTGTTTGAACAAACCTAAGAAGATACTATCTTGATATCCTCAACCTTTTTGAATGTACTCTTCTTTATAGAACTTGTTTGAACAAACCTAAAAAGTTACTACCTAGATATCCTCAGCCTTTTTATTGTACTCTTCCTAGTAGAGCTTGTTGGAACAAGCATAAGAAGATACTACCTAGATGTCCTAATCCTTTTGAATGTACTCTTCTCTATAGAAAGTGATTGAACAAACTTAAGAAGATACTCCCGAGATATCCGCAACCTTTTGAATGTACTCATCTTTATAGAGCTCTCTTGACCAAACTTAAAAAGATACTACCTAGATATCCTCAACTTGTATTATGTACCTAGATACTTACTAGATATCCTCGTTCTATTTAATGTACCCTTCCTTGTAGAGCTTGTTTGAACAAAATTAAGAAGGTACTACTGTAAGACCCGTGTCCTGTAGGGAACGGTGAAAAATTCCACATTCCTGCGTGGGGGGAATGGTCTGGGAAGGGAATGGTGGTGTGCCTTAAAAGTGTAGGCACACACCTATCTAGCATGAGGCCTTTTGGGAGCTCAGTGGCTTTGGGGGGGATTGGAAACCCAAAGTTAAGCGAGTTGAGGCTGGTGGAATTTCATGTTGGGTGACCCCCTGGGAAGTTGCACCGTGAGCTCCCGAAAACAAAACCGTGAGGGCAAGGGCAAGGAGGCCCAAAGCGGACAATATCGTGCTAAATAAATTGGGACCTGACAGAAGAGGGTCGTGTCCTGACAATTTGGTATCAGAGCCAGACCCCGACCGGGAAGTGTGCCAGCGAGGACGCTGGGCCCTAAGGGGGGTGGATTGTAAGACCCGTGTCCTGTAGGGAACGGTGAACAATCCCACATTCCTGCGAGGGGGGAATGGTCTGGGAAGGGAGTGGTGGTGTGCCTTAAAAGTGTAGGCACACACCTATCTAGCATGAGGCCTTTTGGGAGCTCAGTGGCTTTGGGGGGGGGGGGGGGGGGGGGGGGGGGGGGGGGGGGGGGATTGGAACCCCAAAGTTAAGCGAGTTGAGGCTGGTGTAATTTTATGATGGGTGACCCCCTGGGAAGTTGCACCGTGAGCTCCCGAAAACAAAACCGTGAGGGCAAGGGCAAGGAGGCCCAAAGCGGACAATATCGTGCTAGATGAATAGGGACCTGACAGAAGAGGGTCGGGTCCTGACAACTACCTAGATATCCTCTTCCTTTTTATTGTACTCCTCCTTGTAGAGCATGTTGGACCAAGCATAAAAAGATAATACCTAGATATCCTTATCCTTTTGAATGTACTCTTCTCTATCGAACTTGTTTGAATAAATTTAAGAAGATACTACCTAGATATCCTCAAGACTTTGAAATTATTCTTCTGAATAGAATTTGTTTGAACAAACCTAAGAAGATTATATCTAGATATATTCAACCTTTTTGAATGTACTCTTCTTTTTAGAACATGTTTGAACAAACCTAGAAAGTTACTACTTAGACACCCTGGTCCTTTTTATTGTACTCATACTTGTTGGAACAAGCATAAGAAGATACGACCTAGATATCCTCATCCTTTTGAATGTACTCATCTCTATAGAACGTGTTTGAAGCAAACACAAGAAGATACTACCTAGATATCCACAACCTTTTGAATGTACTCATCTATATCGAACATGTTTGAACAAATTTAAGAAGATACTACCTTGATATCCTCAACACTTTGAAATTATTCTTCTTAGTAAAATTTGTTTGAACAAACCTAAGAAGATACTATCTTGATATCCTCAACCTTTTTGAATGTACTCTTCTTTATAGAACATGTTTGAACAAACCTTTAAAGATACTACCTAGATATCCTCGTCCTTTTTATTGTACTCCTCCTTGCAGGGCTTGTTGGAACATGAATAAGAAGATAATACCTAGATATCCTCATCCTTTTGAATGTACTCTTCTCTATTGAACTTCTTTGATCAAATTTAAGAAGATACTACCTAGATATCCTCAACACTTTGAAATTATTCTTCTAGATAGAATTTGTTTGAACAAACCTAAGAAGATACTATCTTGACATCCTCAACCTTTTTGAATGTACTCTTCTTTATAGATCTTGTTTGAACAAACCTAAAAAGCTACTACCTAGATATCCTCAACCTTTTTATTGTACTCTTCCTAGTAGAGCTCGTTGAAACACGCATAAGAAGATACTACCTAGATATCTTTATCCTTTTGAATGTACTCTTCTCTATAGAACGTGTTTGAACAAAAATAAGAAGATACTACCAAGATATCCTCAACCTTTTGAATGTACTCATCTTTATAGAGCTCGCTTGACCAAACTTAAAAAGATACTACCTAGATATCCTCAACCTGTATAATATACTCTTCCTTATATAACTTGTTTGAAAAAACCTAAGTAGATACTACCTAGATATCCTCGTTCTTTTTAATGTACTCTTCCTTGTAGAGCTTGTTTGAACAAAATTAAGATGATACTACCTAGATATCCTCTTCCTTTTTATTGTACTCTTCCCTGTAGAGCATGTTGGAATAAGCATAAGAAGATAATACCTAGATATCCTCATCCTTTTGAATGTACTCTTCTCTATCGAACTTGTTTGAATAAAATTAAGAAGATACTACCTAGATATCCTCACTAGTTTGAAATTATTCTTCTCGATAGAATTTGTTTGAACAAACCTAAAAAGATACTCCGTAGATATCCTCATCCTTTTGAATGAAGTCTTCTCTATGGAATGTGTTTGAAGAAACTTAAGAAGATACTACCTAGATATCCTCAACCTTTTGAACGTACTCTTCTTTATAGAACGTGTTTGAACAAACATAACAAGATACTACCTAGATGACCTCATCCTTTTGAATGTACTCTTCTCTATAAAACGTGTTTGAACAAACATAAGAAGATACTACCAAGATATCCTCACCATTTTGTATGTACTCATCTTTATAGAGCTCGCTTGACCAAACTTATAAAGATACTACCTAGATATCCTCAACCTGTATAATTTACACTTCTTTATATAACTTGTTTGAAAAAACCTAAGAAGATACTACCTAGATATCCTCGTTCTTTTTAATGTACTCTTCCTTGTAGAGCTTGTTTGAACAAACTTAAGAAGATACTACCGAGAGATACTCATCCTTTTGAATGTACACTTCTTTACAGGACTTGTTTGAACAGATTTAATGTACTCTTCCTTGTCAAGCTTGTTTGAACAAAATTAAAAAGATACTACCTGGATATCCTCTTCCTTTTTATTGTATTCTTCCTCGTAGAGATTGTTGGAGCTTGCATAAGAAGATACTACCAGGATATCCTCATCCTTTTGAATGTACTCTGTGCTAGGGAACATGTTTGAACAAACATAAGAAGATACTACCTAGATATCTTCAACCTTTTGAATGTACTCTTCTTTATAGAGCTCGCTTGACCAAACTTAAGAAGATACTATCAGGATATCCTCAACCTGTTGAATGTACTCTTCTTGTAATGCCCCTGAAATTCGAAAGATGTAATGTTGTAAAATATTGAATAAATTGACGTTTTTACCCTTGTGATTCGTATGGTCAAATTTTTGAGTTTTTGATTGGAGGGTCGAACGGACGTTGACCGATGACCGTGATGTAGTTCGGGACGTCACGAGTTCATAGACAGGTGGCACGTCCGATTCGGACGAACAGGGTGAAAGTTATGACGTTCGGAAGTCCAGGGGCATTATTGTAATTTGGACGTTATAAGGTAAAAAGTTGACTTTTTGTTTGACAATTGGTTTTCCTGTGACTCGAAGACCGTTAGGTTCGTCTCGAAGCCCCGAGTACAACGACATGCGGCACCCTTGATGTAACACCCCGGAAATTCAAGGATTATAATAATGTAATTTAATGTAGGAATTGACGTTTTTACCCTTGTGAATGGTATGGCCAAATTGTTGAATTTTTTATTTGTGGGTCAGATGGACTTTGACCAATGAACGTGACGTAGTTCGGGACGTCACGAGTTCATAGACAGGGAAAAAGTTATGACTATCGGAAGTTCAGGGGCATTACCGTAATTTGGACTTTTGGGGCAAAAATGTTGACTTTTCGTTTGGCAACTAATTTTCACATGACTCAAGGACCGTTAGGTAGGTCTCGATGCCCTGAGTCCGTAGACAGGCGGCTCGCCGAAATCGGACTTCGTACGAGGAAGTTATGGTCAGAAACGTGAATTCGGGAGATTCGCGTCTCGGTAATCGTGTCAAATATTTTATTCTGATATTATGATTGGAGGACACCTGGATGAGTGACAAGTGTCACTCATCCATTGGCTAGATTGGATCAGATCCACTATGGGATTAAATAGCATTAAGACCAACTTTTAATCCTAGCCACTCATCAAAAATTCCCAGATTTCCTCTCAGCCATTGATCTCATTTCTGAGATTGAATCTGGACCCTCCATTTCATGTATCAGATTCCCTCTCCATCTTTATATTTTCCTACCCGATTCCACACATGGTCCATTTCGAACAAACACCCCAGCTCATCACCCATTCTCTGTGTCTGCGTGTGGGAGACTCACTGGTGAGGGTGGAGGGACAACGGTGAACGGCGGCAGACGGCGGTGAGGTAAGCGGGTTCAAACCCGAAAACCTTCAAAAAACACTCAGAAATGGAAGCTTGATGGTTCAACGTTATCTTCGATTCCTTTTGATTCTGTTCACTTACAGGGACTGATAGGAACCCATTTGACTCGATTTCGTGACTAGTGGTGGCCTGAACAGAGTGTAAACGGTGACGGGAGAACCGGGTCTGTTCATCGAGGTAAGCCTTCGATCCAGTCTCTGTGTGATGATTTTAATTAGATAGAACCGTTTATGGGATTGAGACGAGCATTTAGGAACAAACTAGAACGAAAATGGTTGAGAATTGAAGAAATGGTGACCGGGTCAGATCGCGGGTCTGATCGACCCAGTTGCAGAGATACGGGTCGACCCGTCAGGAGGACATGGGTGATGACGTGGCACCCTGTCAGACCTGTCAGGTGACGTGGACCACTCTTCGGACGACACGTGTCACATGTCAGTGCACAGTCAGCACTGACATGTCAGTGACGTGGCCCAATCAGGGACTGCCACGTGTCACTGACATGTCAGTGACGTGGACCAGTGCCGTGCTAACACGTGGCACATATCAGATCTGACACGTGGCCTGCCAGATCAGTGAGGTGGACCAATCGTGTGTTGACATGTGGCACCTTCCAGAGTCTGACATATCAGACCTGACAGTTGTTAGATGACGTCAGCAGTGACGTCAGCGATGACGTCAGCATGAACTGTTCCTGCGTTGACCAGGGTGTTGACCGGCGCGTGTGGGCGCGTGTGAACAGTAATTTTGGTGGGACCACCACCATTCTTTAGGTTTCGACGATCCGGATCCAATGGCGGTGGTTTCGGGTCGATCGGAGATCATTAAGTTGATCAAATTGGGGTTTATTGCCTCAGGAAGCGCGTTCGGGCGTCTTTTTCGGGCCGGTTTCAGTCTAGGGTTTCACGGTTAAATGTTAGGGGCTTATATTGACCTTTACGTATACTTTGGACATGACAGGAATTGTACAATAGTACCAGGACGAGGGTATACGTTCGGTTTTCAACAGGATTGTACTGTGAGTGGGCCCGATTTCATTAAACCCTTGCATGCTTAAATGTTTTCTGATTTACTTATATGTTCACATGCTGGAATCAAGAAATGGTTTTGATGATATTGAAATTACGATTATGGTACGTTTCACGGTATTTGGGTTTGAAACCCGTCTGATGAAACTTAACGATCGGTTTGGATTTTATCTATGTATATATATATGTTTTGCATGTGGATATCAATAAAATGTAATTGGTACTGCACTGTATAGATCCATTCTTATAATACTGTCTCCTCCGGATGTGGTACCCCGGAGTGGTCATGGCGCATTGCCTGCGAGGGGTCATTCTACGGAGGAATCGGACCGTAAAATGACTCAGGAGCAGGATTGTTTATTTGACATCAGGGACGTCGAGCGTCTAGGACGCTAGGCATTTGAGATGCCGTACCCGGACAGGGTTCGGGGATTGGACTCTGAATTGAGACCCGAGTGGCACGCGTAGCCTTGAGAATGTGACCTTATTGGATGTAAGGCATCTGGGATGTCAGGATCGGAACGTATAGTGCAGTAGCTAAAATTTATCTTATGATTTTATTACATGCCTTATGGTTCATATTATATGATTTATGGTTTTAAATGCTGTTGCATGCATGTTTGAAAAACGGAGGGGTAAATTATATCTTTTACTTACTAAATGATTTTATAAACTTGAGTTTCGGCCCACTCACCCTTATTGTTTTGGTAACCCCTCCAGGTCGTGCTACTGAGGTTGAGGAGGAACCTGAGGCTGAGGCATAGATCTACTTCTGCGTACTTGAATTCATGTTGGGTGATTTTACCCGCAGGTTTATGTTAGAGTCGTGCTCGCAACTTGTAGTTTTGGATTTCATCCCTTGTCTGACATCTGTTTATTTCGGATTTGATGTAAAACTTTAATTTGGTTTCTATGCATTTGAACGTTTAAGGTTAAAATTGGAACATTATTTTGGGTGTCAGACGGGAGTAGGGCACGTCCCCATGTGGTCCCAGAGAGGATCGGGGCGGGTCATGTCACTTGAAACGGACATCGGATGACCGAGTTACGGGTCACGGAAGTTGGAGGGCATTTTGGTAATTATTGCACTGAGAGGCATTTTGGTCATTTACACGGTGGTTACTGTAGCACCACCTTGAAAAACAGAGTACACGGCTATGCCGTGGTGTTTTGTGCGTGTAATTGTTTATGGGTTTAGTGGACTGGTGAGTGGGTTTTGTTTATGTGAATTTAGGCAGTGGGAAGCACACATGGGTGTTTGATCAGAGCTCAGAGCACGGGCTGAGATTAAAAATGGCCATGGTTTCTGTGTTTGCGGGAAACCATTTTCAGAGACCTCAGTTGGTCTCCCACGAGCTGCTGGCCACACTGATCGACTAACCGTGTATGGGAGTGGAGAGAGGATTTATTTGGGGTCATTTGTGCATCAGTGTGAGGGCTGAGATTGAGAGAAACCGTGAAGAACCATTTTCGGGTTTTTTGGGGGAAAAATTATGGAAAATCTTACGAGTTATTTGGGGATGATTGTAACCCTCCTTGTACGTTTTTACAGGCCCGGACATTTCCGAAGCTACTGAGGAGCGCACGGGGCGCGATTGACGCATCCTAAAACTGTGAGTGGACTTTTGATTCCTAAACCGAGCATGCATGACTATTTTACTCATATATCTTATGTTTTCATATATGATTTTATGATGATGATATGGTATTTCAGTTTTATGTGATTTCTCGCTTTTCGAGATGATTATTGTATTTAACGCATTTCGAGGCTACGGTTTTCTCCTATGCATGAATGATGTTTTGATGAAGTATATGGATATGATTATGCATGTTACGTATTTATAATGTTTTGATTATAATTGTGAAGTAACTTTCGGAAATTGCATGTTTTGGAATTTGCATGTGAATTCGGACATAAGTCTTGTTATGGCAAGATATGATTTCGGAATGATTTTTGGAAAACGGAGCATGATGAATCCTGGTTTATTGTGTTTATAAATGGTTTTGGGTTTAAAGACCCGGTTGATTGTTGGATCTGGTTTTGGGTTTAAAGGCCTGGTTAATTGATGACGGGGGCGGGCCCGGTAAATTGAGTTTAAAAACTCAGTTATGGTGATACCCCCGAGGCCTATTGATTATGTTTTGAGTTTAAAGACTCGTTGATATCCCGGGAAGGCCTGATATTGAGTTTAAAGACTCGGATGGATCCAACGGTTTGATTGTGATTATTGATTCACTTTTTACTTGATTTGCGTAATTGATGTTTCAAAATGACGGATTCTGGATTTTGGTAATATTATATTATTTTACACGAGTTGTGACAGTTTTCTGTAACGTTTTACATGTGTTTCGGGAAAAGAGATTTTGAATGTTTAATACGCGGTTTTCGAATAACTGGTTATGCATGCGTGTTATAAAACTGGAGGGCGAACCCCGATTTCATTAAACTGTTTTCTGCAAACTTTTGTTTCGGTCCACTCAAACTTTTTTGTTTTAACTACCCTCCAGGTCGTGGTACAAGTTCGGGGGCTAGCGCCGAGGCAGAGGCATAGAGTTTTCCGTTGCGGAGTAGTTAGTTCACGGAGTAGGATTTGTTCTTTAACCTGTTTTGTAATATTATGCTCTGTGATACTAAGGACTTGAGGTCCAGTCGGTTGTATTTGTTTAATCTTCCTGGTCTGACAATGGGTGTGCCGTAATATTATTTGGTTTTCCGGTCTTCGGATTCGATTGTCAGACGGGAGCAGGATGCTTCTCGATTATCGAGGCGATAATCGGGGTGGGTCCTGTCACTTCTTGATAGAAATTGTTTGAAAAAACCTAAGTAGATACTACCTAGATATACTCGTTCTTTTTAATGTACTCTTCCTTGTTGATCTTGGTGGAACAAATTTAAGAAGATACTAACTAGATATCCTGTATACTTTGAAATTATTCTTCTTATTAGAATATTTTTGAACAAACCTAAGAAGATGCTATCTAGATATCCTCGTCCTTTTTATTGTACTCCTCCTTGTAGAGCTTGTTGGAACAAGGATAAGAAGATAATACCTAGATATCCTCATCCTTTTGAATGTACTATTCGCTATAGAACTTTTTTGAACAAATTTAAGAAGATACTACCTAGATATCCTCAACACTTTGAAATTATTCTTCTTGATAGAATTTGTTTGAACAAACCTAAGAAGATACTATCTTGATATCCTCAACCTTTTTGAATGTACTATTCTTTATAGAACTTGTTTGAACAAACCTAAAAAGCTATTACCTAGATATCCTCAGCCTTTTTATTGTACTCTTCCTAGTACAGCTTGTTGGAAGAAGCATAAGAAGATATTACCTAGATATCCTTATCCTTTTGAATGTATGCTTCTCTATAGAACGTGTTTGAACAAACATAAGAAGATAGTACCGAGATATCCTCAACCTTTTGAATGTACTCATCTTTATAGAGCTCGCTTGACCAAACTTAAAAAGATACTACCTAGATATCCTCAACCTGTATAATGTACTCTTCTTTATATAACTTGTTTGAAAAAACCTAAGTAGATACTACCTTGATATCCTCGTTCTTTTTAATGTACATATCCTTGTAGAGCTTGTTTGAACAAAATTATGAAGATACTACCTAGATATCCTCTTCCTTTTTATTGTACTCTTCCCTGTAGAGCATGTTGGAATATGCATAAGAAGATAATACCTAGATATCCTCATCCTTTTGAATGTACTCTTCTCTATCGAACTTGTTCGAACAAATTTAAGAAGATACTACCTAGATATCCTCAACACTTCGAAATTATTCTTCTGAATAGAATTTGTTTAAACAAACCTAAGAAGATTCTATCTAGATATATTCAACCTTTGTGAATGTACTCTTCTTTATAGAACTAGTTTGAACAAACCTAGAAAGTTACTACTTAGATACCCTCGTCCTTTTTATTGTACTCATACTTGTAGAGCTTGTTCGAACAATCATAAGAAGATACGACCTAGATATCCTCATCCTTTTGAATGTACTCAGCTTTATAGAGCTCGCTTGACCAGACTTAAAAAGATACTACCTAGATATCCTCAACATGTATAATGTACTCTTCTTTATATAACTTGTTTGAAAAAACCTAAGTAGATACTACCTAGATATCCTCGTTTTTTTTAATGTACTCTTCCTTGTAGATCTTGTTTGAATAAAATTAAGAAGATACTACCTAGATATCCTCTTCCTTTTATTGAACTCTTCCCTGTAGAGCATGTTGGAATAAGCATAAGAAGATAATACCTAGATATCCTCATCCTTTTGAATGTACTCTTCTCTATCGAACTTCTTTGAACAAATTTAAGAATATACTACCTACATATCCTCACCACTTTGAAATTATTCTTCTTGATAGAATTTGTTTGAACAAATCTAAAAAGTTACTACCTAGATATCCTCATCCTTTTGAATGAAGTCTTCTCTATGGAATGTGTTTGAAGAAACGTAAGAAGATACTACCTAGATGTAACACGCCGGAAATTTGAGGATTTTAATATTGTAATTATTGCGTGAATTGACGTTTTTACCCCTGTGAATGGTATGGCCAAATTGTTGACTTTTTTATTTGAGGGTCAAATGGACTTTGACCAATGACCGTGACGTAGTTTGGTACGTCACGAGTCCATAGACAGGTGGCACGTCCAATTCGGACGATCAGGGCAAAAGTTGTGACTATCGGAAGTTCAGGGCCATTACCGTAATTTGAACTTTAGGGGCGAAAATGTTGACTTTTCGTTTGGCAACTAATTTTCACTCGACCCAAGGATCGTTAGGTAGGTCTCGACGCCCTGATACTGTTGATAGGCGGAACGCTGAAATCGGACTTCGGATGGCTGAGTTACGGGTCTGGAAAGTGAAGGGCATTTTGGTAATTTCTGAACTAGGGGCATTTTGGTCATTTCACTCACGGGTTACTGTAGCAAATCGTGGAAGAACATGGCTGCACCGCCGTGGGTGGTGATTCTGAGCAATCCCCTTAGTTTAACTCGTAATGAACTGTAATGGAAGGTTTTATTTAAGCCTTAAAGGCAGTGGGAACGTGGGATGATCGATTCATCAGACAATGGCACCATTTGTTAAATCAAGATTCGAAACCTTGCTGGAAACTTTTCTCAGTGGCCAGGCTGGGTTTCCACGAGCTGTTGGACGGCTCAGTTTGTTTAAACAACGTAGGAATGGTGTGTACTACAATCTGCTGAGGAGAGGACAGTGAGCTTGAGAGGAAAACCAGAGAATTCTGTTTCTGGAAATTGGAGGGAATTTCGGAGTTTAATTTCTGGTGCTTTTTGGACCAAACCAAGACTTGGTTTAGTCTTCTGGGAACATCAGGAACTCAACCACGTCGAGTTCGAAGGGAATCAGCCACGGTTGAGCTGGGACGGAGGCTTCCGTTTTCAGAGAAGTTGCAGAGCTTGGGACGACAACCTCCAGGTACTTTCAGGCCCAATTGATCATTCATTTTAGTTCATTTTGATCCTATTATGCTTCCTGTGAAGATTAATTGGAGAATGGGTTCGAAACCAGGGAGTTCTGGTGATTGACCCGTTTAGTTGATCACGGGTCGAGGGTCCATTTAAGGGACCAGTGAGGTTAATTTTTAACTCAGAACCTAAATTGGATAGTTAATGAACATGTTAGGATCAAATACGAGTGAAATCGAGTGGAAATTGAGGATCAATTAATCGGGTCAAGCCGCAGGTGGCAGGCCCGTATTACAGACAAACGGGTGAAGAGGGTGACGTAGCAGCTACAGTGTCAGGCGCGTGACTTTCACGCGCAGCCACTTTGGGCGGCGCGTGAGGGCGTGTTGAGCCTCATCTCTGATCACGATCAACATTACTTTTTTTCCCCTCATCATTCTGAACATTTTTGGTGAATTAACCATGTTGATCTGAGATAGTTTTGATGGGTCAGTTTAGGGCCGGTTGTCTCGGGAAACGTGTTGGACGCGTTCCCAGAGCCTGTTTCTGTTTCGGACTTTTTGGTTAAATAGTTAAGACTTGTAGTGACCCTTACGTGTGATTTGGACTGACAGGAATTGTACGATAATCCCGGTACAAGTTCGTACGCGCAGTTTCACCGCGGGATTGTACTGTGAGTGGGCCCGATTTCATTAAACCCTTGCATGCTTAAATGTTTTCCGTTTTACTTATATGCTCACATGCTGGAATCAAGAAATGGTTTTGATGATATTGAAATTCTGGTTTTGGCACGTTTCACGGTATTTGGGTTTGAACCCCGTCTAATGAAACGTAACGATCGGTTCGGATTTTATCTATGTCTACATATATGTTTTGCATGTGGATATCAATAAAATATATTTGGTACTGCACTGTATAGATCCATTCTTATGATACTGTCTCCTCCGGATGTGGTACCCCGGAGTGGTCATGGTGCATTGCCTGCGAGGGGTTATTCTACGGAGGAACCGGACCATAGAATGACTCAGGAGCAGGATTGCTTATTTGACGTCAGAGACGTCGAGCGTCTAGGACGCTAGGAATTTGAGATGCCGTACCCGGACGGGGTTCGGGGATTGGACTCGGAATTGAGACCCGAGTGGCACGCGTAGCCTTGAGACTGTGACCTTATCGGACGTCAGGGACGTCAGACGTCGTGGATGTCTGGATCGGAGTGTATAGTGCAGTGGCTAAAATTTATCTTATGATTTTATTACATGCCTTATGGTTCATATTATATGATTTATGGTTTTAAATGCTGATGCATGCATGTTTGGAAAACAAAGGGGTAAATTATATCTTTTACTTACTAAACGATTTTATAAACTTGAGTTTCGGCCCACTCACCCTTATTGTTTTGGTAACCCCTCCAGGCGGTGCTACCGAGGTAGAGGAGGATCCTGAGGTTGAGGCATAGATCTACTTCTGCGTACCTGAACCCCTGTTGGGTGGTTTACCCGCAAGTTTATTTTAGAGTCGTGCTCGCAACTTGTAATTTTGGATTTCATCCCTTGTCTGACATCTGTTTAATCGGATTTGATGTATAACTTTAATTTGGTTATTTATGCATTTGATTGTTTGAGGTTAAAATTGGTACGTATTTTGGGTGTCAGACGGGAGCAGGGCACGTCCCCATGTGGTCCCAGGGAGGATCGGGGCGGGACCTGTCATAGATATCCTCAACTTTTTGAACGTACTCTTCTTTATAGAACGTGTTTGAACAAACATAACAAGATACTACCTAGATGTCCTCATCCTTTTGAATGTACTCTTCTCTATAAAACGTGTTTGAACAAACATAAGAAGATACTACCATGATATCCTCACCATTTTGTATGTACTCATCTTTATAGAGCTCGCTTGACCAAACATAAAAAGAAACTACCTAGATATACTCAACCTGTATATTGCACTCTTCTTTATATAACTTGTTTGAAAAAACCTCAGTAGATACTACCTAGATATCCTCGTTCTTTTTAATGTACTCTTCCTTGTATAGCTTGTTTGAACAAACTTAAGAAGATAATACCTAGATATCCTCGTCCTTTTTATTGTACTCTTCCTTGTGGAGCTTAGTGGAACAAATTTAAGAAGATACTACCTAGATATCCTCTTCCTTTTTATTGTACTCTTCCTCTTAGAGCTTGTTGTAACTAGCATAAGAAGATACTACCTAGATATCCTCATCCTTTTGAATGTACTCTGCTCTAGAGATCATGTTTGAACAAACATAAGAAGATACTACCCAGATATCAACCTTTTGAATGTACTCCTCTTTATAGAGCTCTCTTGACCAAACTTAAGAAGATACTATCAGGATATCCTCAACCTGTTGAATGTACTCTTCTTGACATAAATTGTTTGAAAAAACCTAAGTAGATACTACCTAGATATTGACAGTACCCATCCCAATCCCCCCGGGATTAGTGCGGGATGACCCTGCTCCCGTCTGACACGAAGTGTCAGACAAGGGATATTTCCAACCTTTGCCCTCCCGGGCTATCAGAGTACGCCAGGATCTGGAAGAGGCATGTGATATCTCGGTCTCTGCTACAGTCCACATTCGATGTCAACCTGAAGGGCAGTCAAAACATTAAAAGCTGTGAACTAAGCCCAAAACCATGGTTGAAAGAACCATAATGAAAACGACTATACAGGCCACTGCCCAAATCCACAAGGGACTCGGCCCAAATCATAAGAAAACAATCATACGGGCTACTGCCCAAAACCTGTGTAAACACACATCATATATCATATCATATATCTCATAAAGCATACCTCATATATACATATAATTCACACAACCAATCCTGTCACGGTTTCCAAAGCACGCGCGTGCTACCTAGGTCTCAATCTGAGTCTTCTCAAAGTCAAGATCAATGTCCGCAGACCACTGACCCTACCCGAGGTAATAGTAATCATAGCCTTCCTAAGAGTAAGGAACCCAACTAGGGGGTGACTCCACTTAGTCGGTGCTCCGTGACTACTCCGGGGTCCACCCAGGCCAACAACCCTCCCCGGAGGAGTTAATAGAAGTAAAGGAAGGTATATGAATACATATATATACATAACATAAAAATTTATGCCCGGTTCCCTTGAACTGTCATGATCCATAACATCCATTAACCAGGGTTCTTGTCGGTTCCCATAAACCGTCATGAATTAGAATGACCTGACAAAGGTTCATGTCGGTTCCTATAAACCGCTATGAACCACAATGACATTTCCAGAGTTCATGCCGGTTCCCGTAAACCGTCATGAACTTGGAAATCCATCTAGGTTCCCTGACCCGAAATCGTAAACCGTAAAATAACTGGGTCTCGTGCTCGGACATATGACATCAGCTGGGCACCGTGCCCGATATCTAAGGTCATATGCCCGAGACAAAACCAAATGGGTCTCATACCCGAGTTTATCCTTTTGAAATCCAAAACCATTTCATTTAGACCGATAAAGAAATACCGACCCGTATAGGCACCGTATAGGTCCGAAACCTCGAAATACGTGCCTATACGTAACCACACATCCAAATGCACTCATGACATCAAAAACAATTATTTAAAACATATAATAAACATTTATGCATGCACCAATTTAGAAAACAAGGTCCACTCACAAACCGTTCGAGTTGCCGCCTCGATTTGCGTGCCATAGGCTCTCCCGAACCGATCACCATCACCGGGACTCCCAAACCTGTCAAAATTTTAATAGAAGGTTACTAACTACTTAATTAACCTCCCATTAAAGCCCCGTAATTTTTCCGAACTTTTAACTATTTTTAAGCTGACCCTTAACCTTCCGATGCCCCGAAACATATCGAGACGGTGTCCGATTGACACGAAACCATTCCCAAAATACATCGAATAGAAGATTTCCCGTGTTGAACACTTTCCCAAATTATGGCCCACGCGTCCTCACGCACCCCTAGAAGGTCAAAAACACTGTTCATCGTCTTCAACCTCCAGCTACTGCTCACGACACTGTTCACGACACTGTTCATTCGTCTTCAACCTCGGTTTTCTCCGGTTTTCGGACCGATTTTAGGTCCATTTCATCCCATTTTAATCCTAATATCATTCTAATCCTATTTCCTATCATTTAGACATTAAAAACCGAAGGAAAAACCACCCAAAACCGTGCTTCCTATTTGGCCATGGCGGAGGTGTTTTCCTCCGCCGTCCACCGCCCATTCCAGGCTGTCCCAAGCCACGAAAACAATCCTAAACTCACACTAAGGTTCCCAAAAACCCATCCTAAACCTTAGAATCGAATAAAACCAACAAAATCGAAATTTAGGAATTTGAATATTCCTTACCTCACGGGTTGGCATTCCCCTCCGTGGCCGCCGCCGTGGCTGGCCACCGTCGTTCCCGTCACCGTCCTCATCCTCACGGTCACACACGGGTATAGTAGATTTATGGTGGTAAGGTGTGTTGTGTATTTGAAAAATGAAGAACAAAGAAGAAAATGAAGAAAATGGTGGATAAGGGGGGTTTTGGGTTTGTGTGTTTGGGGAAGGGGAAAATGTTGAGCTGATGAGGGAGAGTGAGGATTAAGTGACAGGACCCGCCCCGATCCCATAGGGACCACAAGGGGACGTGCCCTGCTCCCGTCTGACACCCATAATTCATACCAATTTTAACCTCAAAACATCAAATGCATAAACAACCCAATTAAAGTTATACATCAAATCCGAATTAAACAGGTGACAGACAAGGGATGAAATCCAAAATTACAAGTTGCGAACACGACTCTAAAATAAACCTGCGGGTAAACCACCCAACAGGGGTTCAGGTACGCAGAAGTAGATCTATGCCTCATGACAAGACCCGCCCCGATCCCACAGGGACCACAAGGGGACGTGCCCTGCTCCCGTCTGACACCCAATAATTCATACCAATTTTAACCTCAAAACATTTAAAAGCATAAATAACCAAATTAAAGTCATACATAAAATCCGAATTAAACGAATGTCAGACAAGGGATATAATCCAAAATTACAAATTTGCGAGCACGACTCTAAAGTAATCCTGCGGGTACACCGCCCAGCAGGGGTTCAGGTACGCAGAAGTAGATCTATGCCTCAGCCTCTGGTTCCTCCTCTACCTCAGTTTCCCGACCTGGAGGGGTTATCAAACAGTAAGGGTGAGTGGACCGAAACACAAGTTTATGAAATCGTTTGATAAGTAAAACATATAATTTACCCCTCCGTTTTCCAAATATGCGTGCACCATAATTCCAAAATCATAAACCATATAATATGAACCATAAGGCATATAGCAAAACCATAACCATAATTTTAGTTGCTGCACTATACACCCCAATCCCGACATCCCTGATGTCTGACGTCCCTGACGTCCAATAGGTCACAATCACAAGGCTACGCGTGCCACTCGGGTCTCAATTTCCGAGTTCAATCCCCGAACCCCGTTCGGGTACAGCATCCCCGATGCTTAGCGTCATAGACGCTGGACGTACTAGACGTCCGTGACCTCTCCGGGGTACCTCATCCGGAGGAGACAATACAATATGGAAGGATCTATACAGTGCAGTAACAAATACATTTTATTGATATCCACATGCAAACATATATATATATATACAGAATCAATCATTAAGTTTCATCAAACGGGTCTCAAGCCCAAATACCGTGAAACGTGCCATAACCACATTTTCCATATCATCAAAACCATCATTGTTTTAGCATGTGAATAAATAAAACCAGAAAACATTTATGCACACAAGGGTTTAAGAAAATGGCCCACTCACAGTACAATCCTGCTAGAAACCGAACGTATACCCTCGTCCTGGTACAAATGTACAATCCCTGTCAAATCCAAGTATTCGTAAAGGTCAAATTAAACCCCCAACATTCAACCATGAAAGCCTAGGTCGAAACCGACCCGGGAAAGCCGCCCGAACGCGCTTCCCAAGGCAATAAACCTTATTTTGACCAACTTAATGATCTCCGATCGACCCGAAACCACCGCCATTGGATCCGGATCGTCGAAACCTAAAGAATGGTGGTGGTCCCACCTGAAACACTGTTCACACGCGCCCCCACGCGCCGGTCAACGTGGCGGTCAACGCAGGAACAGTTCCTGCTGACGTCATCGCTGACGTCACTGCTGACGTCAGCATGACGTCATGCTGACGTCATCTGACAGCTGTCAGGTCTGACGTGTCAGACTCTGACAGGTGCCACGTGTCAACATCCAATTGGTCCACCTCACTGATCTGTCAGACCACGTGTCAGATCTGACATGTGCCACGTGTCAGCACGGCACTGGTCCACGTCACTGACATGTCAGTGACACGTGGCAGTCCCTGACTGGTCCACGTCACTGACATGTCAGTGCTGACTGTGCACTGACATGTGACACGTGTCGGCTCACGGTTGGTCCACGTCATCTGACAGGCTGACAGGGTGCCACGTCAGCACCACTGTCCTCAGACGGGTTGACCCGTTTTCCTGCAACTCGGGTCGATCAGACCCGCGATCATGACCCGGTTGCCATTCCTTCATTTCTGAATCATTTTCATTCCTTCCAATTCCTAATTACTCGCCTTAAATCCTAGATTAGTTCCACGTAATTAAAATTGAGAAAAACGGATTGAATCGAAGGCCTACCTCGAAGAACAGCCCTGGCCTCCCGTCGCCGTTTTGCTACCTCCCTGAGCTCTACCGGCCACGAGATCGATTCCAGAAGGTTCCTGGATGTTCCTAGAGTGGATTAGGATTGATCACTGACCAGTTTAAACGTGGGAAAAGATTTACCAGAAATCTGGGTTGAAACCGCCACGGGTTTCCCCTGCTTCCTTCCGCGCCGCCGTCTGCCGCCGTCCACCGCCGTGCCTCCGTCCTTCCCCGTGAGTCCAGCAACACACAGACACAATGAGTGGGTAGCTGGCTGGGATACTTTGATCGAAATGGCTGAAAGTGCTCTGCGGGTATGAATTATAAAGAAATGGAGGGAAGGAAATGGATGGCTCAGATTGAATCTCCAGATTAGATCAAGGGCTGAGATCTGATCTGGGGTTTTCAATCCAAAGGCTGAAATTTAAAGCTGGTTCAAATGTTTAATTAATCCAATAGTGGATCTGATCCAATCTAGCCAATGGGTGAGTGACACTTGTCACTCACCAGGTGTCCTCCAACCAGATTTCCTGAATATAATATTCGACACGAAAACCGAGACACGAACTTCCCGAATTCACGTTTCTGACCATAACTTCCTCGTACGAAGTCCGATTTCGGCGTGCCGCCTGTCTACGGACTCAGGACGTCGAGGCCTACCCAACGGTCCTTGAGTCAACTGAAAATTAGTTGTCAAAAGAAAAGTCAACATTTTCCCCCGAGAGTCCAAATTACGGTAATGCCCCTGAACTTCCGATAGCCATAACTTTCACCCTGATCGTCCGAATCGGACGTGCCACCTGTCTATGAACTCGTGACGTCCCGAACTACGTCACGGTCATAGGTTAAAGTCCATTTAGTTCATCAATCAAAAAGTCAATAATTTGACCATACCATTCTCAAGGGTAAAATCGTCAAATCACACATTAAATTACAAAATGAGAATCCTCGAATTTCCGGGGTGTTACACCTCAGCCTCAGGATCCTCCTCTACCTCAGTAGCACAACCTGGAGGGGTTACCAAAACATTAAGGGTGAGTGGACCGAAACTCAAGTTTATAAAATCGTTTAGTAAGTAAATATATACTTTACCTCTCCGTGTTCCAAACATGCATGCATCAGAATTTTAAACCATCAATCATATAATATGAACCATAAGGCATATTGTGACACCCCGGAAATTCGAAACATGAAAATTTGGAACATTCGAGGAAAATGACGATTTTGCCCCTGGATTGGGCGAACGGTTGACTTTTTATTTGAGCGGTCAAATGGACTTTGACCGATGACTGTGACGTAGATCGGGACGTCACGAGTTCAAAGACAGGTGGCACGCCCAATTCCGACATTCGAGGAGAAAGTTATGACGTTCGGAAGTTTAAGGGCAATTTGGTAAATTGGTTAAAAGGTGCCGAAAGTTTACTTTTTCATCGGGACATTGTTTGGAATTTCCGGGAATACCGTTGGATAGGTCTCGGGACGCTGAATCCGTAGACAGGCGGCATGCGTCAATCGGAGTCCGAACGAAAAAGTTATGACGTCATCACTAACAGTGTCAGAGGACACGTGTCAGCAGTCCATTGGTCCCTGGTCTGACTGATTTCTGACATGATGACATCATCATGACGTCACTGCTGACGTCAGCATGATGACGTCATCAGCTACAGTAACCGGGTCTGAGAACCGGGTCACCGTAGACCCACGGTTCAACCCGATCAGTTCTCCTCAACCCTATCACCATTTCTGGTCAAATTTGTTCCTATGGACTCGTCTCTACCCCATCTATGGTTCTGTGCAAATAAAACTAGATTTTAGGTCGAAGAAACTACCTAAAAATCGCCGGGAAGGTTGGCTGCCGGTTCTGGTTATCTTCCTCGGCGAGTCGTCGAGTTTCCAGCCATGATCCTTGGTTCGAACTGGTCATCTAGGTCCCCTAAGTGTGTCTTAAAAGCAACCAAACAAATTCAACGTCAAAAACGGACGTTTCAAAGCAGGGAAGAAAATTGGGTCTTTCGGGTTTTTCGACTTACCGCCACCTTGTCGCCGTCGTACGTCGTCCAGTCTAGTTCTGGGTCGTCCTGCCGTCACAGTGAACCCAACCGTACGTTGGTTCGAATCCAGGTGTGAAGTTTTGGATGGTTGGATGGTTTGGGTTGTTCGGGTTTCTTCTCGGGTCTGGGAGAATTCCGGCAGTGCAGGGTGGCTGTGGGGTGGTGGCTGGTGTCTGGGGGTGGCTGTTGGCTGCCTGGTGTTGCCGGGTGTGTGAAGTTGAGTGGTGAGGTGCTGGTGAGTTTGTTCCAAGAGGTAACCGTGTTAAACGGTTTGAGAGAATGAAAATGTAAGTGTATGGTCTCATTGGTTTAAAACAGAATAGGCATATGAAATCAAGGGCCATGATTAAATCTGACTTTAGGACCAATGGTGAGGATTTGAGGAAATAAAATAATAAATTAATCTATTGGACAACACAGATCCTTGTTTTAGGGAATGTAGGGGATGAGTGACACTTGTCACTCATCCAAGGGTCCAGATTGATTTGATTAAAGTAATCAGATCCTATTATTATAATATTATTTTAATCCGGTTCTCGGTTAGTTCGGTTAATCGCGTTTACTTCCGTGGCCATAACTTCCTCGTACGAAGTCCGATTTCGGTGTGCCGCCTGTCTACGGACTCAGGATGTCGAGAGTCATGTAAAAATTAGTTGCCAAACGAAAAGTCAACATTTTCACCCCAAACGTCCAAATTACGGTAATGCCCCTGGACTTCCGATAGCCATAACTTTTTCCCTGATCGTCCGAATTGGATGTGGCACCTGGCTATGGACTCGTGACGTCCCGAACTACGTCACGGTCATTGGTCAAAGTCCATTGGACCCACCAATCAAAAAGTCAACAATTGGCCATACCATTCACAAGGGTAAAAACGTCAATTCATACATTAAATTACAATATTAAGATCCTCGAATTTCCGGGGTGTTACAACCTTCCCCCTTTAAGAAATTTCGTCCCGAAATTTCAAAGAAACAAATGAGGAAATTGTTTTCGCATCTGAGCCTCAGGCTCCCATGTGGCTTCTTCCACATTCTGGTTTCTCCGGAGAATCTTCACGAGAGGAATCGTCTTTCGACGTAGTACCTTGTCCTTCCGATCCAAGATATGTACTGGTTGTTCTTAGAAGCTCAAATCCTCCCGTAGTTCGACAGGTTGTTCCCCTAGTACATGCGAAGCATCATATACGTACTTCCGTAGCATTGATATGTGGAAAACATCGTGAACTCTAGATAGTTCTGGAGGTAGTACCAATCTGTATGCAACTCTCCCAATCCTTTCCACGATCTCATAAGGTCCGATAAAACGCGGACTCAGCTTCCCCAGTCGACCAAAACGGATAATCCCTTTCCACGGAGATAACTTCAGGAAGACGAAATCTCCCACCTCAATTTCCAAGTCTCGAATCCGTCGATCGGCATAACTCTTTTGGCGATCCTGCGCCGCCTTCAATCTCTCCTTCATAACTCGAACAGTTTCCAAGGTTAAGTCCATCAATTCCGAACCTACAGCCGCTCGCTCTCCTATCTCCATCCAGCCGATAAGTGTCCTGCACTGTCGACCATACAGTGCCTCATAGGGTGTCATCCCAATGCTTGCCTAATAGCTGTTGTTGTAAGCGAATTCCATCAATGGCAAATGAGTATCCCATGAGTCCTGAAACTGTAGCACACAGGACCTCATCATGTCCTCCAGGGTCTGAATGGTCCGTTCAGACTGTCCATCGGTCTGTGGATGGAACACAGTACTGAAACGTAGGGTGTTCCCAAAGTAGCTTGTAAACTCCGCCAGAACCTGGAAGTGAAACGCGGATCACGATCGGACACGATCGATTCCAGCGTACCATGCAGTCGTATGATTTCCTTCACAAACAACTGAGCCAGTCGGTTAGGTTTATAAGTCTCCTGAACTGGCAAAAAATGGGCAGACTTGGTTAGCCGGTCCACGATCACCCATACTCCGTCAACTCCACTCTGAGTCCTTGGTAACTTAAAGACGAAGTCCATGGTGATGTGATCCCACCTCCACTCGGGAATCGGAAGTGGCTACATAGCCCCATAAGGTCTCTGCCGTTCCTCCTTAACCTGCTGACAGGTTAAGCATTTGCTTACGAACTCCGCAATGTCCTTCTTCATTCCTGGCCACCAATAATGGTTCCGGAGGGTACGGTACATCTTGGTACCTCCCGGATGCATAGCATAGGCCGAACTATGAGTCTCCTCAAGAATCTCGGCCCGTAACTCTGCCACTGCAGGTACACACAAACGGCCCAACTTCACAAGTGCTCCATCGTCCCGGATGGTAAAATCCTGTCTCCTATCCGCATCGATCTCAATTATGTAGATACAGAGTATCGGATCCCGAAGTTGTGCTTCGATGATCCGATCCATCAGCACTGGTCGTACATGAAAGCTGGCCAACAACGCTCCATGCTCATCCGTACCCAAAATAACTCCCGGCTTCCGGAGTTCCACCAGCAAAGGAAGATACACCATCCCCAGGTGTGCAATTGATCCCGCTGATTTTCTGCTGAGTGCATCCGCCACCACATTGGCCTTACCCGGATGGTACTCGATCGTACAGTCATAATCCTTCAGCAGCTCCAACCATCTCCGTTGTGTCATGTTAAGCTCCTTCTGAGTGAATAAATACTTAAGACTCTGGTGGTCGGTGTATATCCGGCACGTTGCGCCGAATAGGTAATGTCTCCAGATTTTTAGAGCATGAACCACCGCTGCCGACTCCAAATCATGGGTAGGGTAGTTCAACTCATGAGTCTTCAGCTGCCGGGATGCGTAGGCGATAACCTTGCTAGTCTGCATCAACACGCAGCCCAAACCTTGTAGTGATGCATCACTGAAGACCACGAACTCTCCACTGTCATCCGGCAATGCAAGGACAGGTGCAGTGGTCAATCGATCCTTCAACTCCTGAAAACTCCGATCGCACTGCGCGTCCCAAATAAACTTCACTCCCTTCCGAGTCAAACGAGTCAATGGTACAACAATTTTGGAGAAACCCTCCACGAATCTTCGGTAGTAACCTGCTAATCCGACAAAAATCCGCACCTCAGTCACAGTTGTCGGTCTAGCCCAGTTAGTCACCGCTTCTGTTTTCTGGGGATCCACGCAAATCCCATCCGTCGATATCACGTGTCCCAGAAAACCAATACTGCTCAGCCAAAACTGACACTTGCTCAGCTTGGCGTACAACTGTTTCTGTCTCAGCATCTCCAAGACCAACCGTAGATGTTCCTCATGTGCACGGGCACTCCTCGAGTACACCAGAATATCATCGATGAACACAATCACGAATTTATCCAAGTAGGATCGAAAAACCCGGTTCATCAGATCCATGAATGCTGCTGGAAAATTCGTCAAGCCAAAAGGCATAACAAGGAACTCGTAGTGTCCGTAACGAGTTCGAAAAGCAGTTTTCGGAATATCCTCCTCCGAAATCCTCAGTTGGTGATACCCAGACCGCAAATCAATCTTCGAGAAGCACTGAGCTCCCCGCAACTGGTCAAAAAGGTCATCGATCCTGGGTAGAGGATACTGGTTCCTCAGTGTCACCTTGTTGAGTTGTCTATAGTCAATACACAAACGGAGACTTCCCTCCTTCTTCTTCACGAACAATACCGGTGCTCCCCACGGTGAAGTACTCGGTCGGACATATCCCAAATCCACCAACTCCTGCAATTGAGTCTTGAGTTCTCGTAACTCGGACGGCGCCATCCGGTATGGTGCCTGGGATATAGGTCGGGTACCAGGGAGTAGTTCAATAGTAAACTCGATCTCCCGCGATGGCGGTAATCAAGGTAAGTCTTCCGAGAATACATCCGGAAACTCACGTACCACCGGTATCTCGTCGATACCCGGAGTATCGACCTGCTCCGACACGACATGCACCAGATAACCTTGGCATCCCTTCCGTAGAAGTTTGGTAGCAGTAAGTGAAGATATCACTTCAGGAGGCGAACCATCACGTTCCCCCTGAAAGATAACCTCCGGCAAACCCGGGCTCCGCAGAATCACTTGCTTGCTACAGAAATCGATGAGCGATCCATGCTCCGATAGCCAATCCATCCCTAGGATTATATCGAAGTCGTGGATATCCAGAATAATTAAGTCTGCTGGTAAATCCACATCCTCAATTCTTACCGGGCACCTTCGAATCACCTGATTCACAAGGTACACGATGCCCATCGGGGTGCCAACACCCATCTCACAATCTAAGGCTGATATCACACAATCAAGCATACCAGCACAACTCCTCGAAATAAAAGAATGTGAAGCCCCCGCATCCATCAATACACGTACAAGAAGGTTTAAGATATGTTGTAAGACCCAATCTTGGAAGCAAGAATGGTGAGCAAGACCCGTGAGCTTGAGAAGCAAGATCGGTGAGCAAGACCCGTGAGCTTGGAAAGGTAAGATCGGTGAACAATCCCACATCGCTCGGGGAGGGAAAGGCGAAGTACCTTATATGTTTGGGCACATATCTATCTAACAAAAGGCCTTTTGGGAGCTCAGTGGCTTTGGGGGGGATTGAAACCCCAAAGTTAAGCGAGTTGAGGCTGGTACAATCCCATGATGGGTGACCTACTGGGAAGTTGCACGTGAGCTCCCAAAAACAAAACCGTGAGGGCTGGGCCCAAAGCGGACAATATTGTGTTAGATGGGTCGGGTCGTGGCAGAATGGTATCAGAGCCGGACCCTGACCGGAAATGTGCCAACGAGGACGCTGGGCCCCAAGGGGGGTGGATTGTAAGACCTGATCTTGGAAGCAAGAACGGTGAGCAAGACCCGTGAGATTGAGAAGCAAGATCGGTGAGCAAGACCCGTGAGTTTGGAAAGGTAAGATCGGTGAACAATCCCACATCGCTCGGGGAGGGAAAGGTGAAGTACCTTATATGTTTGGGCACATATCTATCTAACACAAGGCCTTTTGGGAGCTCAGTGGCTTTGGGCGGGATTGGAACCCCAAAGTTAAGCGAGTTGAGGCTGGTGCAATCCCATGATGGGTGACCTACTGGGAAGTTGCACGTGAGCTCCCGAAAACAAAACCGTGAGGGCTGGGCCCAAAGCGGACAATATTGTGTTAGATGGGTCGGGTCGTGACATATGTAGTGTACCTGTAACCACGCCTGGGGCAGTCCTTGCCTGCTGCTGGGTCTTTGCAAACACTTGGGCCCTTGGCTCTCCGTTCTGTCCGCGCCCGCGCGCGCCACGCCCAGCACCACGGTCACCTTCCTGACCGCGACCTGCATTAGTGTGGGAAGCCGTGCTCTGCACCACACTAGAGCCTCCAGCGTCGTTGTTCTTGGGCAACTTCGGGCAATCACAGGCATAGTGTCCCTCCTCACCGCAAGCAAAATAGGTTACTGGCCTTGGCCTGTCCGAATGCCCACCAGAAGCACCGCTCCATGATGAACGCTGCCCAGAGTTGTATCCAGATCCTCTGCCCTGAGAGCCTCCGCGTCGACCTGACCAGCCACGACCCTTGAAGGATGAGGGTGCTCCCCTGTAGTCTCCTCCCTTGTTGTACTTCTGGCCTGATGGCCCACGATGTGCGAGATCCTGACGTCGCCCCTCGCCCGAAGGCTATCGTGTCTGGTGTGCCGCCAGACTGGCCTCGACACGCACCGCAGCGTCGACCATATCTCTCAGTGAAGCATGAGGAGCAACAGTCACACTTGCCTGGATCTTCCCTCGTAGTCCAAGCTCAAACCTTTGGCACTTGTCCTCCTCCGTGCTCACGAATGATGCAGCAAACCGGGAAAGTTTCCCAAAAGTCTGCTCGTAGTCCGCAACGGACATGTTGTAATGACCCGTCCCGAATACCGGGATTGAATAGTAATTAATTATGATTTAGAAAGACTAATCGGGGATTAGTTGAGTGAAATCAGACGAAACATGTAGAATGACCGTTTTGTCCCTAGTATGGGCAAAATGTTGACTTTTAGTTCGGGCGGTCAAATGGACTTTGGCCGATGACTGTGACATAGTTCGGGACGTCACGAGTTCATAGACAGGTGGCACGTTCGATTCCGACATTCGTAGAGAAAGTTATGATGTTCGGAAGTTGAGGGGTATTTTGGTAATTTGGCATATTAGGGGCCAAATGTTGACTTTTTGATCGGGAGGTCCGATGGATGAGGGCCAAGGACCGTTACATAGGTCTCGTTGATACGAATCCAACGACAGGCGGCATGCCGAAATCGGAGATTCGACGACGAAGTTATGGTCACGGAATCGGGCTCGATTAACCGAACGAACCGGGATTAAAATAATATTTTAATATGAACTGTACCCGGTGACTGTGCACATCCGGATGAGTGACAAGTGTCACCCATCCCTTGATTCCAGCTCCATGTTTCCCTCCCAACACCATCATTACAACATCATCATTTATCCTTCATCATTTCCTCCATTTTCTCCTTAATTTTCTCCTTCTTTGTTTTTCTTACCCGTGAGCATTGAGCAGCATAATTGGAGAGTGTTAGCTGCCATTTCTAACTGGGTTTGAGGGCAAAATCGAGTGCTTGTTGAGACTAACTCAACTGGGTAAACACGGGAGATTGAGAGTGAGCTGGGAACTGGAATTCGAAAATTAATGGGAGGAAAAATCAAATTGGATGAATTGAGCCTTTTTGATCGAAATTGGGTTCAGTTTCAGTCTTCTGGGATTACTACGATCAATTTTGTAGAAGGAACTAAGTGGAATTGAGGTCGATTTGAGGTAGAACTGAGGAAGGAAGCTTTCAGAAATTTCGAGCTTGAGTCGAGGAATTGGAGGCTTCGATGGATGGAATTGAGCTGGGGATTATGTTCCTGAGGATCCCACGTTGCTTCTGGGTCCATCAATTGGAAGAAACTGGTTGAGATTGACTGAACTCCATGGTTGCACAGTGACGAAGAATCGAGTTTGAGTCGTGGAGTTTGAGCCACGAATTGATTCAATTGATTTGGGGAAAAGGTTTACCTGAGTCCCTTGATGCTTCTTGATGAATCAATTTAAGGAAATCGTGTGGAATTGAGGGAGTTCTGATGATGAACAGTGTTCGGAGTGTTCTTCGAGTGTTCATCTTCGATCGTGAGGTTTGATGCAGGTAATCGTGTAATTCTGATTGCAGACCTTTAATTGAACTCAAAACGAAACTAACTCGATGATCAATTGATGTAATCAGTGTCGAATTGATAGGATTGGAACCGGATCGTGTCGCGGGTTAAAGGGCCCGTTTACCAGACAAACGGGTTGAGACGACAGTACTGTAGCTAGCGCGTGGGTTTCACGCGCAGCCACTCACGGCGGCGCATGAGGGCGCGTCCGGCCTAGTCTCAAGGTGAGGTCAACATGACTTTTGATCCTCTCAGTGTAACGAACATTTTGACGTTGATTTCGGGGAAATCGGATATTGTTTCGATAATGTTCCGCCTATCCGAAGTTTAGTATTACGTCAAAAATACGTATTTAAATCCCGGAAAAATTTGGGAAAATTATATGATGTATTTTGAGATGTTAGTAACCCTCTATAATGATTTTGGACAGGAGTTGTGATTTCCAGATTTTACGGAAAAACGTGCAGCTCGGAAACGGACCGTTTTGGACGGTGTGTGTGAGTGGACTTTGTTTTCTAACCGTGATGCATGCATATATGATTTTAAATGCTTTATTATATGATTTGATATGCTGTGGCATGATTGGTATTTCAATCCGGTAATTTCTCGATTTTATGATTATTATATTATTATTTTTGGACGATTTTCGAGAAATTACGAAATCTGGTGAAAATGATGTGTGGACTTGGTTTGTGAGTCCGGGATTAAAATTGGTTGGAAATAATGTGTGGACTCGGATTATGAGTCATGGATTGAGAATGATGTTGTGACTCGGGAATGAGTCAAGGGTCAATTTTGTGGATTTACATGAAAATGGCAACGGAGGTTGCAACGCATGGATTTGCGTGATAATGTTATTTTGGGCATGAGAACCCAAGTGAATAGTGATTTTGTCTCGGATTTGGAGTCACTTGTGAAATTGTGAAATTAATGATTTATTGGGATTTTATGATTATTTTAATCAGTCTTTCGGGCACGTTTTACGAGGAACGTGCAAATGATGTTTTGGGCTAGGCCCGGAGTCTAAATGATTTCTAAAATGATATTTTGACTTGGTTGGTGAGTCAATGATGATTTCCGGATTATTCTATTGATTTAAATGTGATTTTAACGGTTTATGTGTAAAAGGTATTTTGGGCTTGAGACCCAGTTGAGAATGATCTTGACTTGGTATGAAGTCAAGATTTGATTGAAATATTTTGGGATGTAATTCCCGGGATGGTTTTCATGGTGATTGTGATATTCCCAGACGGTCGGTGCTTGGGGGGATTACCCAGACGACCGGAGCTTGGGGGATGTGATTGTAGGATCGGGAGTTGATCCTATGGTAGTCAGCTTCTCAGATGAGACTGAGCCTGGATGTACCACTCGGAGGTGTCTGAACCTGGGGATGTGTTTGCCCAGAGGTGACTGAGCCCGAGGGGGTTGAGCCCAGAGGTGTCTGTTCCCGAGAGTGACTGGATATTGGCCTACGCGTAGTGCAGCACTTGTGAGTAGTGCAGTTTGATTGATTGTGTACTTGTGAGTAGTGCAGATGTGATTTGTGATATTGTGCACTTGTGAGTAGTGCGGATTGATTGGATTGATATATTTATTGTGCACTTGTGATTAGTGCTGATTGATGTTGTTGTGATGATGTACTGGTATTGAGTACGGATTTTTGGTCTTTGTGGCCAGGTGATTATGTTTTCACATGTTTTGGCCTGAGAGCCGGGATTTGATGTTTTATAACATGAACTGATTTGGTGAACATGAGTTTTATGGACCATGGGAAAATATGTTTTGATTTTATCGGTCACTCATGTTCTACGATATGCATGCAAGTTTGTGAAAACTGGAGGGTAAGATTGTATTTTGATAAATGTTTTTATAAGAGGTCATTTTTGTCCACTCACACCTTTTCTGTTTTGTGACCCTCCAGGCTGTGGTACGACGTTCGGGACTGATCGTGAGGTAGTGACAGCAGCAGAAATCCGCGCAAACATCCCTTGTCTGGCGAGCACTGAAGGGGAGTTTCGGACCTTTAGTTGACTTGTCAGACGGGAGCAGGACCGGGCACGGTTTTTGACGTCCAGTTGGGACGGGTCCTGTCACATATCCCCCTGCTCCAGCCGCAAGAACTCAGCCTCCCGTGCCGCGCGAAACGATCGCGGGTAGTACTGGTCCAGAAATCGGGAACGAAAAACTTCCCAAGTAGTGGTATGGACTTACCACCCAGACATTTCAAGGCCGTGCCACCACTGGTAGGCTCCTCCTTCCAGCAAGAAGGCCGCCAAAGTTACCCGTTCGCCCGGAGGGCAGTGTATCACCGTGAAGATCCTTTCCCATTTGGTGATCCCCCGCTGAAAGGTGTGGCTCCCAAACGCTGAGCCCGCTCAATGCTTGCGCATTCCATTTCCCTTTCAAGATCCTCGTCAATTCGTGTATGAGGAATCCTCCTTGGAGGCATAACCAACTGTCAAGAGGCATAGATCAGTTAACATTATCCTTAAACTCGAAAAGTAACTAGTACTAATCGTTAGTCTAGCATGCTGACCACAACCTAGTGCTCTGATACCAAATTTTCAGGACCCGACCCTCTAATGTCAGGTCCCGAGTCATCTAGCACGATATTGTCCGCTTTGGGCCTCCTTGCCCTTGCCCTCACGGTTTTGTTTTCGGGAGCTCACGGTGCAACTTCCCAGGGGGTCACCCATCTGGAATTGCACCAGCCTCAACTCGCTTAACTTTGGGGTTCCAATCCCCCCCAAAGCCACTGAGCTCCCAAAAGGCCTCATGCTAGATAGGTGTGTGCCTACACCTTTAAGGTACACCACCATTCCCTTCCTAGACCATTCCCCCATCGCAGGAATGTGGGATTATTCACCGTTCCCTCCAGGACACGGGTCTTACAATCCACCCCCCTTAGGGCCCAGCGTCCTCGCTGGCACACTTCCCGGTCGAGGTCTGGCTCTGATACCAAGCTGACAGGACCCGCCCCGATCCCACAGGGACCACAAGGGGACGTGCCCTGCTCCCGTCTGACACCCATAATTCATACCAATTTTAACCTCAAAACATCAAATGCATAAACAACGAAATTAAAGTTATACATCAAATCCGAATTAAACAGGTGTCAGACAAGGGATGAAATCCAAAATTACAAGTTACGAGCACGACTCTAAAATAAACCTGCGGGTAAACCACCCAACAGGGGTTCAGGTACACAGAAGTAGATCTATGCCTCAGCCTCAGGATCATCCTCTACCTCAGTAGCACAACCTAGAGGGGTTACCAAAACATTAAGGGTGAGTGGATCGAAACTCAAGTTTATAAAATCGTTTAGTAAGTAAATATATACTTTACCCCTCCGTTTTCCAAACATGCATGCATCAGAATTTTAAACCATCAATCATATAATATGAACCATAAGGCATATAATTAAAACCATAAACATAATTTTAGCCACTGCACTATACACTCCAATCCCGACATCCCTGATGTATGACGTCCCTGACGTTCAATAAGGTCACAATCACAAGGCTACGCGTGCCACTCGGGTCTCAATTCCGAGTTCAATCCCCGAACCCCATTCGGGTACAGCATCCCCGATGCTTAGCGTCATAGACGCTGGACGTTCTAGACGTCCGTGACCACTCCGGGGTACCTCATCCGGAGGGGACAGTATCATAAGAATGGATCTATACAGTGCAGTACCAAATACATTTTATTGATATCCACATGCAAAGCATATATATATACATAGATAAAATCCAACCAATTTTTAAGTTTCATCAGACGGGTCTCAAGCCCAAATACCGTGAAACGTTCCATAACCATAATTTCCATATCATCAAAACCATTATTTGTTTTTAGCATGTGAATATGTATAATAAACCAGAAAACATTTATGCACGCAAGGGTTTAAGAAAACGGCCTACTCACAGTACAATCCTGCTGAAAACCGAACGTATACCCTCGCTCTGGTACAACTGTACAATCCCTGTTATGTCCAAAGTATACGTGAAGGTCAATACAAACCCCTAATATTTAACGATGAAACCCTAGACTAAAACCGGCCCAGAAAAGCCGCCCGAACGCGCTTCCCAAGGCAATAAACCTCGTTTTGACCAACATAATGATCTCCGATCGACCCGAAACCACCGCCATTGGATCCGGATCGTCGAAACCTAAAGAACGGTGGTGGTCCCACCAAAATCACTGTTCACACGCGCCCCCACGCGTCTGGTCAACCCTCTGGTCAACAGTGCTACAGTACTGCTGATGTCAGCATGACGTCACTACTGACGTCAGCACTGACAGTGTCAGAGGACACGTGTCAGCAGTCCATTGGTCCCTGGTCTGACTGGTTTCTGACATGATGACGTCATCATGACGTCACTGCTGACGTCAGCATGATGACGTCATCTTCTACAGTAACCGGGTCTGAGAACCGGGTCACCGTAGACCCACGGTTCAACCAGATCAGTTCTCCTCAACCCGATCACCATTTCTGGTGAAATTTGTTCCTATGGACTCGTCTCTACCTCATCTATGGTTCTGTGCAAATAAAACTAGATTTTAGGTCGAAGAAACTACCTGAAAATCGACGGGAAGGTTTGCTGCCGGTTCCGGTTATCTTCTTCGGCGAGTCGTCGAGTTTCCAGCCACGGTCCTTGGTTCAAACTGGTCGTCTAGGTCCCCTAAGTGTGTCTTAAAAGCAACCAAACAAATTCAACGTCAAAAACGGACGTTTCGAAGCAGGGAAGAAAATCGGGTCTCTCAGGTTTTTCGACTTACCGCCGCCGTGTCGCCGCCGTACGTCGTCCAGTCCAGTTCTGGGTCGTCCTGCCGTCACAGTGAACCTAACCGTACGTTGGTTCGAATCCAGGTGTGAAGGTTTGGATGGTTGGATGGTTTGGGTTGTTCGGGTTTCTTCTCGGGTCTGGGAGAATTCCGGCCGTGCAGGGTGGCTGTGGGGCGGTGGCCGGTGTATGGGGGTGGTTGTTGGCTGCCTGGTGTTGCCGGGTGTGTGAAGTTGAGTGGTGAGGTGCTGGTGAGTTTGTTCCAAGAGGTAACCGTGTTAAACGGTTTGAGAGAATGAAAATGTAAGTGTATGGTCTCATGGGTTTAAAACAGAATAGGCATATGAAATCAAGGGCCAGGATTAAATCTGACTTTAGGACCAATGGTGAGGATTTGAGGAAATAAAATAATAAATTAATCTATTGGCCAACACAGATCCTTGTTTTAGGGAATGTAGGGGATGAGTGACACTTGTCACTCATCCAAGGGTCCAGATTGATTTGATTAAAGTAATCAGATCCTATTATTATAATATTATTTTAATCCGGTTATCGGTTAGTTCGGTTAATCGCGTTTACTTCTGTGGCCATAACTTCCTCGTACGAAGTCCGATTTCGGCGTGCCGCCTGTCTACGGACTAAGGATGTCGAGACCTACCTAACGGTCCTTGAGTCATGTGAAAATTAGTTGCCAAACGAAAAGTCAACATTTTCACCTTAAACGTCCAAATTACGGTAATGCCCCTGGACTTCCGATAGCCATAACGTTTTCCCTGATCGTCCGAATTGGACGTGCCACCTGGCTATGGACTCGTGACGTCCCGAACTACGTCACGGTCATTGGTCAAAGTCCATTGGACCCACCAATCAAAAGTCAACAATTGGCCATACCATTCACAAGGGTAAAAACGTCAATTCATACATTAAATTACAATATTAAGATCCTCGAATTTCCGGGGTGTTACATTAAGTGAAGGGTGGGGATTTAAAGATTAATTTGTAATGAATGGTTAGGATTTAAGGATAGATGGATTAATTATATAATAATAATTATAATATTATTTAATTTAGTAGATATACTTTTTAGGGGTTCGTTCAATAGGATGAGTGACACTTGTCACTCATCCATGGGACCCACGAAAAATATCTTGGCCAATCAGATTTCGCCAAATCATCCCGTCTCGAAGTACGTGCATAGTGAAATCGAACTTCCGTGACCTATAACTCTCCCGTTCGAAATCCGATTTCAGCGTGCCGTTTGTCTATGGATTCGTATCGTCCTTATCTACATAACGGTCCTCGGCCCTCGGCCATTGGACCTCTCGGTCAAAAAGTCAACATTTACCCCTCTTTTACCAAAATTACCAAAATGCCCCTAAACTTCCGAACGTCATAACTTCCTCCTCGAACGTCGGAATTGAACGTGCCACCTGTCTATGAACTCGTGACGTCACGAACCACGTTACGGTCATCGGTCAAAGTCCATTTGACCGCCCGAACGAAAAGTCAACGTTTTGCCTCACTAATCGGCGAAACGGTCATTTTGCATCGTTCGTCCGATTTTGCCCAACTAATCACGGATTAGCCTCACTAATCGTGATTAGTTATTAATAAAATCCTGGAATTTGAGACGGGTCGTTACAGATATCCTCGTTCTTTTTAATGTACTCTTCCTTGTTGATCTTGGTGGAACAAATTTAAGAAGATACTAACTAGATATCCAGAATACTTTGAAATTATTCTTCTTATTAGAATTTTTTTGAACAAACCTAAGAAGATGCTATCTAGATATCCTCAACCTTTTTGAATGTACTCTTCTTTATAGAATATGTTTAAACAAACCTTTAAAGATACTACCTAGATATCCTCGTCCTTTTTATTGTACTCCTCCTTGCGGAGCTTGTTGGAACAAGAATTTGAAGATAAAACCTAGATATCCTCATCCTTTTGAATGTACTCTTCTCTATAGAACTTATTTGAACAAATTTAAGAAGATACTACCTAGATATCCTCAACACTTTGAAATTATTCTTCTAGATAGAATTTGTTTGAACAAACCTAAGAAGATACTATCTTGATATCCTAAACCTTTTTGAATGTACTCTTCTTTATAGATCTTGTTTGAACAAACCTAAAAAGCTACTACCTAGACATCCTCAGCCTTTTTGTTGTACTCTTCCTAGTAGAGCTTGTTGGAACAAGCATAAGAAGATACTACCTAGATATCCTTATCCTTTTGAATGTACTCCTCTCTATAGAACGTGTTTGAACAAACATAAGAATATACTACCGAGATATCCTCATCCTTTTGAATGTACTGTTAGGTCATATTTTATGCATTTTTCCATGCATTATTATCTTTGATGTACTACTAATATCTTTCATCACATAGGAGAAAATGATAATTTTTGTGAGAGTTGTGCAGGATTGGACATTATGTCGAATTAGAATGTTTTCGGTGTAAAAGGAGGAAATTCGGAGTTTAAAGAGCTTACTTATGGAGCAAGGAAAAATAATGTGGAAAACAAAAAGCTGTCACTATTCAGGAATCACTATGCAGGCCAGACACTATTCAGGAATCACTATGCAGGCCAGACACTATTCAGAAATTACTATGCAGGCCAGACACTATTCAGAAATCACTATGCACGCCTGACACTATTCACATGACTAGTAGCAGATTACATGTCTTTCCTTATTTGCCCTCATGCTTTCTTGCCTATTTAAGCCCTCTTCACTCTCAAAATAAGGGAGCCTCCAGACAACAAAGAAATCAGATCTGCTCTTCTTTTTCATTCCCCTTCTCTTCCAGTGAGAAAACCTCAAGAATTCCATAACCATCTCCCCTCTTCCATCCTTTTGTATCTCTTTCCCATGTACCTCAATCTCTCATCATAAAAGCTCCAAAATTCCTTCATCAAATTCGTCATCCATCATCTTTGTGTGTGAAGAAGAAGCCCTTTTCAGTTCTGGAGAAGAAGACTGCCTTCTACTTAGAGTTTGCTGCATCCATTTCTTTAATTAATGCTTTTATGTTGATTAGATACATGTGTAGCTAATTTCTCATCTAGGGTTCTTGATGTAACCATGTAAACTCAGTCTATGTTATGATTGAAGTATTCTGATTTCTGCAAACTCTTCTTTGTTTCATTCATTTTAATTATTGATTCATATGTGATTCTAGTGCTTGATCACCATTAGGGTTCCATATGCCTAGTTAGATTTAGAGCGCATGCCATGCCTAAGTTTAATTGATTTATGAATGAAAGAATAGGGTTAGTGAGTACATGCCATGCCACTAAATCTGTTTGGTCATATTTATTTCTTTTCTCATACTTAAAGGCTTTCTAGGAGTAATCTAAAGTACATGCCATACTTAGGTTGCAATTAGAAGGACTAGATAGTGTTCCACATGCCATGGCCTATCTTACTTAAGTGAAAACGATCCTTAGAGCAGGTTTGGAAGATCAGGTACTTTAGTCACTGTATTCATAGAATCAAGGTTACATAGGTGAAGTCAAGACCCTAGCTTCCATCTCCATACTTTTCTCAGTCTTTTCTATCTATCTTCATTTAATTAAAATTTTAATTTCAGTTTAACGTCCTTACATATCACAAATCAAAACACAATTCTGTTTTATTTTCAGTTCTTTTAATTCCACTAGTTAATTGAGTCAGTATAGGGTTATTTAGAGGTAATTGTGAAGCCTAATCAGTCTCTGTGGTTCGACACCCTTGTGCATTACCATTACTACAATAGTAGTGTATAAGCTAGGATAAATCAACAATTTTGGCGCCGTTGCCGGGGACTGATTTAAGTCCTTTGCAATTGGTTACCAACTTAGCCCTATAATCTGTTTTCTGTTTTAGTTTGTTTACAGCTTGAGTTATTCATATCTTTGTGTGTCAGGTTTTGAATGTCCAGTACGCCTTTGCTAGACTCCGTTGCAGCAGCGATAAGGAAATCCAGGGAAACAAGAGGAAATCTTACTACAAAAATTGTAGCTAAAAGAGCATTTCAAGAAATCATCAAGGATAAGACTTCTGTCTCAATTCATTCAGGAGAGTCAGAAGAGTTTGAAGAAGAAATTGAAGTAAAGATGGCTGAGGCTGCAACCCATGCTTTGGAGTTCTATGCTCAACCAATAATCCCTGATTCGCCTTCATGCGTAGTACTGTCACAGGCAGCAAGGAACTATGAACTTAAATCTTCATATTTTTCTATGTTTCCTTCATTCTTTGGTTTGCCTAATGAGGATCCATTGGCTCATATTAAAAAGTTTTACATAGTTGTTAATTCATTGCCCTTGCAGGGACTTTTAGAGAATGATTTCAGGTGTAGGATTTTTCCCTACACATTGAAGGAACGGGCCAAGGCTTGGCTCATGACTTTGAAGCCTAAGTCCTTGGAGACATGGGATGAGGTTGTAAAGAAGTTTATGGACAAGTTCTTTTCCCCCCAAAAGACAGCAACCCTAAGAGCTCAAATTTTCAATTTCAGACAAGATGATACTGAAACATTTAGTGAATGCTGGGAAAGATTTAGAGGACTATTGCTGCAGTGTCCACACCATGGGTTACCTCTCTACCTTCAAATGAAAATTTTCTTTGACGGATTAACCCCTACATGTCAATCAATGTGTGATAATGCAGCTGGTGGTGCTCTAAAGAAAAAGAGTCCAGAGGAGTCTCAAGAACTCTTTGAGATGCTGGGTTCTAATATGCATCAATCAAGAGGGAAGAGTGGTGGTGCATATGAAGTTCATTCAACTAATGACGTTTCTTTCAAGGTTGACAACTTGGAAAGGAAACTTGACGCTGTGCTTTCAAAGTTAGGCTCATCTCATGCCTCTCAAAGTGCTACATATGCTGATTACGATCAAGAGCAAGCCAATATGATGAATTGCTACATTCAAGGCAAAGGAATGATCCATACTCAAACACTTACAACCCCGGATGGAGGAACCACCCTAACTTTTCTTGGGGTGGAAATCAGAATCAAAGCCATGCTCAGCAGCAGCCTAACAACTACCAAGTTCTCCCAAGCAATTCTGTGGAGGAGACATTACAGAAGTTCATGCAAACCACTTCCACTTTGTTCCAAAACCAAGCTGCCACCATTCAAAAGCTTGAGACCCAAGTTGGACAGCTTGCTACTGCTCTTAACCAGAGAGAACTTGGGAAGCTTCCAAGTCAAACTCAGTTGCTTCAAAAGAATCAGGAGCAAGCAAAAGCCATAACAACACTTAGAAGTGGTAAGGTTATTGATAATGGTATTAACTACGATCTTCCTAATACTTCTAAAATTGTGAATGCAGGTGGGGAGGAAGGAGAGGCGGAACAAGCACCCAAGAAAGCTACTGATGTACCTCTTGGGACTAACAATGATAAACCTGTTCTAAACAAGGCTCCCGAGCCCTACGTGCCACCCATTCCTTTTCCAAGAAGACTTGCTCAATGCAACAAGGATAAGGCCATCAAGGAACTTTATGACATTCTCAGTAAAGTTAATATTAATCTGCCTTTACTTGATTTAATTGATGATGTTCCAGCCTATGGCAAGTTCTTTAAAGAATTGAACAAGTACAAGAGGAAATATGAACCACATGAGAAGGTTTTAGTCTCCGAGAATGTCTCTGCCGTGCTTCAAAGAAAGCTTCCACCTAAACTTAAAGATCCTGGCAGCTTCTCCATACCTATTACCATTAGGGACAAGAAGATTGAGAAGGGTATGCTAGACTTGGGTGCAAGTATCAATCTTATGCCATACACGGTTTACTTGCATCTAGGTTTGGGAGAGTTGAAACCGACCACAGTTTCTTTACAACTTGCTGATCGTTCAGTAAAGTATCCAAGAGGTATTGTGTAACACCCCGGAAATTCGAGGATTTCAATATTGTAATTTATTGTGTGATTTGACTCTTTTACCCTTCTTATGGGTATAGCCAATTGTTGACTTTTTGATTGATGAATTAAACGGACTTTGACATATGACCGTGACGTAGTTCGTGACGTCACGAGTTCATAGACAGGTGGCACGTCCAATTCGGACGATCAGGGAAAAAGTTATGACTACCGGAAGTTCAGGGGTATTACCGTAATTTGGACATTTGGGGGTGGAAATGTTGACTTTTCTTTTGGCAACTAATTTTTAGTTGACTCAAGGACCGACAGGTAGGCCTCGACGTCCTGAGTCCGTAGACAGGCGGCACGCCGAAATCGGACTCCGTACGAGGAAGTTATGGTCAGAAAAGTGAAATCGGGAGGTTCGTGTCTCGGTTTTCGTGTCGAATATTTTATTCTAAAAGTTCTGATTGGAGGACACCTGGTGAGTGACAAGTGTCACTCACCCATTGGCTGGATTGGATCAGATCCACTATGGGATTAAAAACCATTTAAATCACCTTTTTAATCACAGCCCTTGATCGGATACACACCTGATCTAATCTCAGCCTTTGATCTCATTTCAAGATCTAATCTGGACCGTTCATTTCATTGTGCAGCTTTCCCTCCATTTCTATATATTTCCTAACCCGACACACTCACATACTGCCCATTCCAAACCATCACACCACATTGCATCTGACCCCTTGCTCTGAGTGACGCTGGACTGGACGGGTGAGGCGGCAGACGGTAGGGATCACGGCGGAGGACGGCGGCGAGGTAGGGAAACCGGAAAACCCGAAACGGTTTTAAAGCCCAGAATTTGGTAACTTGAATTCCAACGTTTAGTTTTGGTTTTTATTTACCCTAATCAACTCTAGGAACTGTTAGGAACCTATTGGGATCAATTGCGTGACCGGAGGTAGCCTGAACGGAGTGCAAACGGCGACGGGAACCGGGTCTGTTCATCGAGGTAAGCCTTCGATCCTATCTGTGTTTATCGATTTTGATTCCATAGAACCCTTCCTGGGAGTAAGACGAGTAGTTAGGAATAAACCTGAACGAAAATGATTGAGAAATGGTGAAATGGTGGCCGGGTCATGATCGCGGGTCTGATCGACCGGAGTTGCAGAGATACGGGTCAACCCTTCTGAGGACAGAGGTGATGACGTGGCACCCTATCAGACTGTGAGGTGACGTGGACCAACCGTGAGCCGACACGTGTCACATGTCAGTGCACAGTCAGCACTGACATGTCAGTGACGTGGCCCAATCAGGGACTGCCACATGTCGCTGACATGTCAGTGACGTGGACCAGTGCCGTGCTGACACGTGGCACATGTCATATCTGACACGTGGCCTGACAGATCAGTGAGGTGGACCAATCGGATATTGACACTCATGCTGACGTCAGCGATGACGTCAGCAGGGACTGTTCCTGCGTTGACCGACGCGTTGACTGGCGCGTGTGAACAGTACTTTTGGTGGGACCACCACCATTCTTTAGGTTTCGACGATCCGGATCCAATGGCGGTGGTTTCGGGTCGATCGGAGATCATTAAGTTGGTCAAAATGAGGTTTATTGCATTAGGAAGCGAGTTCGGGCGGCTTTTCCGGGCCGGTTTCAGTCTAGGGTTTCATCGTTAAATGTTAGGGGTTTGTTTTGACCTTTACGTATACTTTGGACATGACAGGGATTGTACAGTTGTACCAGAACGAGGGTATACGTTCGATTTTCAGCAGGAGTGTACTGTGAGTGGGCCATTTTCTTAAACCCTTGCGTGCATAAATGTTTTCTGGTTTATTATACATATTCACATGCTAAAAATAAATAATGGTTTTGATGATATGGAAATTATGGTTATGGCACGTTTCACGGTATTTGGGCTTGAGACCCGTCTGATGAAACTTAAAGATTGATTGGATTTTATCTATGTATACATATATGCTTTGCATGTGGATATCAATAAAATGTATTTGGTACTGCACTGTATAGATCCTTCCATATTATATTGTCTCCTCCGGATGAGGTACCCCGGAGAGGTCACGGACGTCTAGTACGTCCAGCGTCTATGACGCTAAGCATCGGGGATGCTGTACCCGAACGGGGTTCGGGGATTAAACTCGGAAATTGAGACCCGAGTGGCACGCGTAGCCTTGTGATTGTGACCTTATTGACGTTAGGGACGTCAGACATCAGGGATGTCGGGATTGGAGTGTATAGTGCAGTGGCTAAAATTATGTGTATGGTTTTAATTACATGCCTTATGGTTCATATTATATGATTATGGTTTTAAATAATGATGCATGCATGTTTGGAAAAACGGAGGGGTAAATTATATGTTTTACTTATCAAATGATTTTATAAACTTGAGTTCCGTCCACTCACCTTTAATGTTTTTGGTAACCCCTCCAGGTCGTGATACTGGGGTAGAGGAGGAACCTGAGGCTGAGGCATAGATCTACTTCTGCGTACCTGAACCCCTACTGGGTGGTTTACCCGCAGGTTTATGTTAGAGTCGTGCTCGCAACTTGTAATTTTGAATTTCATCCCTTGTCTGACATTCGTTTAATTCGGATTTGATGTATGACTTTAATTTCGTTATTTATGCATTTGATGTTTTGAGGTTAAATTTGGTATGAATTATTGGGTGTCAGACGGGAGCAGGGCACGTCCCCTTGTGGTCCCTGTGGGATCGGGGCGGGTCTTGTCAGCTTGGTATCAGAGCACTAGGTTGTGGCCAGTACTAGGTTATGGTCAGCATGCTAGACTAGCGATTAGTACTAGTTACTTTTCGACTATTAAGAACATCGTTATCTGATCTATGCCTCTTGACAGTTGGTTATGCCTCCTAGGAGAATTCCTCATACACAAACTGACGAGGATCTGGAAAGGGAGATGGAATGTGCGAGCATTGAAACGGCTCAACGGTTGGGAGCCACTCCTTTCTGCGGGGGATCAAACCCCGAGGATGCTCATGATTGGATCACCAAGTGGGAGAGGATCTTCTCCGTGATGCACTGCCCTCCGGGCGAACGGGTAACTCTGGCGGCCTTCTTGCTGGAAGGAGGAGCCTACCAGTGGTGGCACGGACTCGAAATGTCTGGGTGGTCAGTCCATACCACTACTTGGGAAGCTTTCCGTTCCAGATTTCTGGACCAGTACTACCCGCGATCCTTTCGCGCGGCGCGGGAGGCGGAATTCCTGCGGCTGGAGCAGGGTGACATGTCCGTTGCAGACTACGAGCAAACTTTCGGAAAACTATCCCGGTTCGCTGCATCATTCGTGAGCACGGAGGAGGACAAATGCCAAAGGTTTGAGCTTGGACTCCGAGGGGAGATCCAGGCAAGTGTGACTGCTGCTACTCATGCTTCACTGAGAGATTTGGTCGACGCTGCGGTGCGTGTCGAGGCCAGTCTGGCGGCACACCAGACACGACAGCCTTCGGGCGAGGGACGACGTCAGGATCGCCCACATCGTGGCCCATCGGGCCATAAGAACAACAAGGGAGGGGGCTACAGGGGAGCACCCTCATCTTTCAAGGGTCGTGGCTGGTCAGGTCGACGTGGAGCCTCTCAGGGCAGAGGATCTGGATACAACTCTGGGCAACGCTCATCTTGGAGCGGTGCTTCTGGCGGGCATTCGGACAGGCCAAGGCCAGTAACTTGTTTTGCTTGCGGAGAGGAGGGCCACTATGCCTGTGATTGCAGCAGTTGTCCAAAAACAACGACGCTGGGTGCTCTAGTGTGGTGCAGAGCACGGCTTCCCACACTAATGGAGGTCGCGGTCAGGGAGGTGACCATGGTGCTGGGTGTGGCGCGCGCGGACGCGGACGGAACGGAGGGCCGAGGGCCCAAGTGTTTGCAATGACCCAGCAACAGGCGAGGACTGCCCCAGGCGTGGTCACAGGTACACTACATATCTTTAACCTTCTTGTACGTGTATTGATGGATGCGGGGGCTACACATTCTTTTATTTTGAAAAGTTGTGCTGGTATGCTTGATTGTGTGGTATCAGCTTTTGATTGCGAAATGGGTGTTGGCACCCCGATGGGCATCGTGTACCTTGTGAATCAGGTGATTCGGAGGTGCCCCGGTAAGAATTGAGGATGTGGATTTACCAGCAGACTTAATTATTCTGGATATCCACGACTTCGATATAATCCTAGGGATGGATTGGCTATCGGAGCACGGATCGCTCATCGACTGCTGTAGCAAGCAAGTGATTCTGCGGAGCCCGGGTTTGCCGGAAGTTATTTTTCAGGGGGAACGTGACGGTTCGCCTCCTGAAGTGATCTCTTCACTTACTGCTACCAAACTTCTACGGAAGGGATGCCAGGGTTATCTGGCGCATGTCGTGTCGGAGCAGGTTGATACTCCGGGTATCGACAAGATACCGGTGGTATGTGAGTTTCCGGACGTGTTCCTGGAAGACTTACCTGGATTACCGCCATCGCGGGAGATTGAGTTTACTATTGAACTACTCCCGGGTACCCGACCTATATCCCAGGCACCATACCGGATGGCACCGGCCGAGTTACGAGAACTCAAGACTAAATTGCAGGAGTTGGTGGATTTGGGATATGTCCGACCGAGTACTTCACCGTGGGGAGCACCGGTGTTGTTCGTAAAGAAGAAGGAGGGAAGTCTCCGTTTATGTGTTGATTATCGACAACTCAACAAGGTGACGCTGAGGAACCAGTATCCTCTACCCAGGATCGATGACCTTTTTGACCAGTTGCGGGGAGCTCAGTGCTTCTCGAAAATTGATTTGCGGTCTGGGTATCACCAACTAAGGATTTCGGAGGAGGATATTTCGAAAACTACTTTTCGAACCCGTTACGGACACTTACGAGTTCCTTGTTATGCCATTTGGTTTGACGAATGCTCCAGCAGCATTCATGGATCTGATGAACCGGGTCTTCCGACCCTACCTGGTTAAGTTCGTGATTGTGTTCATCGATGACATTTTGGTGAACTCGAGGAGTGCCCGTGCACATGAGGAACATCTACGGTTGGTCTTGGAGAGGCTGAGACAAGAACAATTGTACGCCAAACTGAGCAAGTGTCAGTTTTGGCTGAGCAGTATTGGTTTTCTGGGACACGTGATATCGACGGATGGGATTTGCGTGGATCCCCAGAAAACAGAAGCGGTGACCAACTAGGCTAAACCGACAACATTGACCGAGGTGCGGAGTTTCGTCGGATTAGCAGGTTACTACCGGAGATTCGTGGAGGGTTTCTCCAAAATTGCTGCACCATTGACTCGTTTGACTCGGAAGGGAGTAAAGTTTATCTGGGACGAGCAGTGCGATCGGAGCTTTCAAGAGTTGAAAGATCGATTGACCACTGCACCTGTCCTTGCATTGCCGGATGACAGTGGAGAGTTTCGTGGTCTTCAGCGATGCATCGCTGCAAGGTCTGGGCTGCGTGTTGATGCAAACTGGCAAGGTTATCGCCTATGCATCCCGGCAGCTGAAGACCCACGAGTTGAACTACCCTACCCATGATTTGGAGTTGCCAGCGGTGGTTCATGCCCTGAAAATCTGGAGACATTATCTATTCGGCGCAACGTGTCGGATATACACCGACCACCAGAGTCTTAAATACTTATTCACGTCAGAAGGAGCTTAACATGAGACAACGGAGATGGTTGGAGCTGCTGAAGGACTATGACTGTACGATCGAGTACCATCCGGGTAAGGCCAATGTGATGGCTGATGCACTCAGTAGGAAGTCAGCAGGATCCGTTGCACACCAAGGGATGGTGTATCTTCCTTTGCTAGTGGAACTCCGGAAGGCGGGAGTTATTTTGGGTACGGATGCGCATGGAGCTTTGTTGGCCAGCTTCCATGTACGACCAGTACTGATTGATCGGATCATCGAGGCACAACTTCAGGATCCGATACTCTGTATTTACAGAATTGAGGTTGATGCGGATGGGAGACAGGATTTTACCATCCGGGACGATGGAGCACTTGTGAAGTTGGGCCGTTTGTGTGTACCTGCAGTGGCAGAGTTACGGGCCGAGATTCTTGAGGAGGCCCATAGTTCGGCCTATGCTATGCATCCGGGAGGTACAAAGATGTACCGTACCCTCCGGAACCATTATTGGTGGCCAGGAATGAAGAAGGATATTGCTGAATTCGTGAGCAAATGCTTAACCTGTCAGCAGGTTAAGGCGGAACGGAAGAGACCTTATGGGGCTATGCAGCCACTTCCGATTCCCGAGTGGAAGTGGGATCACATCACCATGGACTTCGTCTTTAAGTTACGGAGAACTCAGAGCGGAGTGGACGGAGTATGGGTGATCGTGGATCGGTTAACCAAATCAGCCCATTTTCTGCCTGTTCAGGAGACCTACAAACCTAATCGACTGGCTCAATTGTTTGTGAAGGAAATCATACGATTTCATGGTACGCCGGAATCGATCGTGTCCGATCGTGATCCGCGTTTCACTTCCAGGTTCTGGCGGAGTTTGCAAGCTACTCTGGGAACAACCCTACGTTTCAGTACTGCTTTCCATCCTCAGACCGATGGACAGTCTGAAAGAACCATTCAGACCCTGGAGGACATGATGAGGACATGTGTACTACAGTTTCAAGACTCTTGGGATACTCATTTGCCATTGATGGAATTCGCTTACAACAACAGCTATCAGGCAAGCATCGGGATGACACCTTATGAGGCACTGTATGGACGACAGTGCAGGACACCTATCTGCTGGACGGAGATAGGAGAGCGAGCGGCGATAGGGCCGGAATTGATGGACTTAACCATGGAAACTGTTCGTGTTATCAAGGAGAGATTGAAGGCGGCACAGGATCGCCAGAAGAGTTATGCCGATCGACGGATTCGAGACTTGGAATTTGAAGTGGGAGATTTCGTCTTCCTGAAGTTATCACCGTGGAAGGGGATTATCCGATTCGGTCGACGAGGGAAACTGAGTCCGCGTTTTATCGGACCATATGAGATCGTGGAGAGAATCGGCAGAGTTGCTTACAGATTGGCACTACCTCCAGAACTATCTAGAGTTCACGATGTTTTCCACATATCGATGCTGCGAAAGTACGTACGTGATGCTTCTCATGTACTTGGGGAACAACCTGTCGAACTACGGGAGGATTTGAGCTTTGATGAACAACCAGTACAGATCTTGGATCGGAAGGACAAGGTACTACGTCGGAAGACGATCCCTCTCGTGAAGATTCTATGGAGAAACCAGAATGTGGAAGAAGCCACTTGGGAGCCTGAGGCTCAAATGCGAGAACAATTTCCTCATTTGTTTCTTTGAAATTTCGGGACGAAATTTCTTAAGGGGGGAAGGTTGTAACACCCCGGAAATTCGAGGTTTTCAATATCGTAATTTATTGTGTGATTTGACGCTTTTACCCTTGTTATGGGTATGGCCAATTGTTGACTTTTTGATTGATGAATTAAACGGACTTTGACATATGACCGTGACGTAGTTCGGGACGTCACGAGTTCATAGACAGGTGGCACGTCCAATTCGGACGATCAGGGAAAAAGTTATGACTACCGGAAGTTCAGGGGTATTACCGTAATTTGGACATTTGGGGGTGGAAATGTTGACTTTTCTTTTGGAAACTAATTTTCAGTTGACTCAAGGACCGTCAGGTAGGCCTCGACGTCCTGAGTCCGTAGACAGGCGGCACGCCGAAATCGAACTCCGTACGAGGAAGTTATGGTCAGAAACGTGAAATCGGGAGGTTCGTGTCTCGGTTTTCGTGTCGAATATTTTATTCTAAAAGTTCTGATTGGAGGATTGGCTGGATTGGATCAGATCCACTATGGGATTAAAAACCATTTAAATCACCTTTTTAATCACAGCCCTTGATCTGATACACCCCTGATCTAATCTCAGCCTTTGATCTCATTTCAAGATCTTATCTGGACCGTTCATTTCATTGTGCAGCTTTCCCTCCATTTCTATATATTTCCTAACCCGACACACTCACATACTTCCCATTCCAAACCATCACACCGCATTGCATCTGACCCCTTGCTCTGAGTGACGCTGGACTGGACGGGTGAGGCGGCAGACGGTAGGGATCACAGCGGAGGACGGCGGCGAGGTAGGGAAACCGGAAAACCCGAAACGGTTTTAAAACCCAGAATTTGGTAACTTGAATTCCAACGTTTAGTTTTGGTTTTTATTTACCCTAATCAACTCTAGGAACTGTTAGGAACCTATTGGGATCATTTACGTGACCGGAGGTAGCCTGAACGGAGTGCAAACGGCGACGGGAACCGGGTCTGTTCATCGAGGTAAGCCTTCGATCCTATCTATGTTATATTGATTTTGATTCCATAGAACCCTTCCTGGGAGTATGACGAGTAGTTAGGAATAAACCTGAACGAAAATGATTGAGAAATGGTGAAATGGTGGCCGGGTCATGATCGCGGGTCTGATCGACCCGAGTTGCAGAGATACGGGTCAACCCGTCTGAGGACAGAGGTGATGACGTGGCACCCTGTCAGATTGTCAGGTGACATGGACCAACCGTGAGCCGACACGTGTCACATGTCAGTGCACAGTCAGCACTGACATGTCAGTGACGTGGCCCAATCAGGGACTACCACGTGTCGCTGACATGTCAGTGACGTGGACCAGTGCTGTGCTGACATGTGGCACATGTAAGATCTGACACGTGGCCTGACAGATCAGTGAGGTGGACCAATCGGATGTTGACACGTGGCACCTGTCAGAGTCTGACATGTCAGACCTTACAGCTGTCAGAAGACGTCAGCATGACGTCATGCTGACGTCAGCAGTGACGTCAGCGATGACGTTAGTAGGGACTGTTCCTGCATTGACCGACGCGTTAACTGGCGCGTGTGGACGCGTGTGAACAGTACTTTTGGTGGGACCACCACCATTCTTTAGGTTTCGACGATCCGGATCCAATGGCGGTGGTTTCGGGTCGATCGGAGATCATTAAGTTGGTCAAAATGAGGTTTATTGCATTAGGAAGCGAGTTCGGGCGGCTTTTCCGGGCCGGTTTCGGTCTAGGGTTTCATGGTTAAATGTTAGGGGTTTGTTTTGACCTTTACGTATACTTTGGACATGACAGGGATTGTACAGTTGTACCAGAACGAGGGTATACGTTCGATTTTCAGCAGGAGTGTACTGTGAGTGGGCCATTTTCTTAAACCCTTGCGTGCATAAATGTTTTCTGGTTTATTATACATATTCACATGCTAAAAATAAATAATGGTTTTGATGATATGGAAATTATGGTTATGGCACGTTTCACGGTATTTGGGCTTGAGACCCGTCTGATGAAACTTAAAGATTGATTGGATTTTATCTATGTATACATATGACAGGACCCGCCCCGATCCCCCTGGGACCACCCGGGACGTGCCCTGCTCCCGTCTGACACCCGACGTTAAAATACCAAAAATACCCTTATTGAAGATAAAATGCATAAAGAAAATCCATAGTTAAGTCATACATAGCACACCACACAAATACTCAAATACAAATAGTGTCAGACAAGGGATGGTTCCCGAATACAGTTTATTGAGCACGACTCTAGACACACTACGTGCCAACCTACCCAGCAGTAGGGTTCAGGTACGCAACGTAAACCTATGCCTCTTCCTCCTCGGGATCCTCCTCCTCCTCCTCGGGATCCTCCTCCTCGATAGCACTACCTGGAGGGGTAGTAAAACAACAAAGGTGAGTGGGCCGAAACTCAAGGTTTACAAAGTAGTTTACCATTTCGAAAACATATAGCTTTTCCCCTCCGTTTTCCGAAAAGACATGCATAGTATCAAAACCACAAAACCATATAGTCATAAGCAGAATAATATCAACATAATATAATCTTAGTCACTGCACTATACATCCCAACCCTGACATCCCAGATGCCTGACGTCCCAGACGCCCAATAAGGTCACAGTCTCAAGGCTACGCGTGCCACCCGGGGTCTCAATCCCGAGTCCAAATCCCGAACCTAGTCCGAGCATGGCATTCTAGATGCCTGACGTCCCAGACGTCCAATAGTAGCAATCCTGCTCCTGAGTCACTCTACGGTCCGGTCCCTCCGTAGAATGACTCCTCACAGGCAATGCGCCGTGACCACTCCGGTGTGCCTACATCCGGAGGAGATAGAATCCTAGGGTAGATCCATACAGTGCAGTACCACAGATAATATCGAGTTCCATTATACATATATATGACTCCAAACCATTTATAAACAACCAGACGGGTCTCATGCCCAAACATCGTAATACGTGCCATAAATCATACACAAGATAAACAGATACTTTTACTCAAATCACATATAGATATAGTAGAAAGTAAAACAGTTATGCATGCCGAAGTTTAGTGAAATCAAAGGCCCACTCACTGTACAATCCCGCTGCAATCCCGAGCGTAAAGCCCCGTCCAAGGTTTAAAGTACAATTCCTGTCATGCCCAAAACATACGTAAAGGTCACTTTAAGTCCCTACTAAACAACTACGAAACCCTAGACTGAAACCGGCCCGGGAAAGCCGTCCGAACACGCTTCCCAAGGCATCAAGGTTTGTGTGGGGGGCGCGTGGGGGGCGCGTGTGAACAGTATTTTGTGTGGGACCAGTGCCATTTTCAAGGTTTCGACGACACGTGGGTTTGATGATATGGAAATTATGGTTATGGCACGTTTCACGGACATATGGTGCTAGATGAATCGGGACCTGACAGAAGAGGGTCGGGTCCTGACACATATATGCTTTGCATGTGGATATCAATAAAATGTATTTGGTACTGCACTGTATAGATCCTTCCATATTATATTGTCTCCTCCGGATGAGGTACCCCGGAGAGGTCACGGACGTCTAGTACGTCCAGCGTCTATGACGCTAAGCATCGGGGATGCTGTACCCGAACGGGGTTCGGGGATTGAACTTGGAAATTGAGACCCGAGTGGCACGAGTAGCCTTGTGATTGTGACCTTATTGACGTTAGGGATGTCAGACATCAGGGATGTCGGGAAAGGAGTGTATAGTGCAGTGGCTAAAATTATGTGTATGGTTTTAATTACATGCCTTATGGTTCATATTATATGATTATGGTTTTAAATAATGATGCATGCATGTTTGGAAAAACGGAGGGGTAAATTATATGTTTTACTTATCAAATGATTTTATAAACTTGAGTTCGGTCCACTCAACCTTAATGTTTTTGGTAACCCCTCCAGGTCGTGATACTGAGGTAGAGGAGGAACCTGAGGCTGAGGCATAGATCTACTTCTGCGTACCTGAACCCCTGCTGGGTGGTTTACCCGCAGGTTTATGTTAGAGTCGTGCTCGCAACTTGTAATTTTGAATTTCATCCCTTGTCTGACATTCGTTTAATTCGGATTTGATGTATGACTTTAATTTGGTTATTTATGCATTTGATGTTTTGAGGTTAAATTTGGTATGAATTATTGGGTGTCAGACGGGAGCAGGGCACGTCCCCTTGTGGTCCCTGTGGGATCGGGGCGGGTCTTGTCATATTGTTGAAGACATTCTAGTTCAAGTTGATAAATTGATCATACCTGCTGATTTTGTAGTGCAGCTGGACAATCATAAATGTGCATGATGGAGTGCTCACAATGACAGTTCTTGGAGAAAATGTCCAATTTAGAGTGTTTGAATCTTTAACTCATCCGTATTCTTCTTTAGATTGTTTCTCTGTTGATATATTGGATTCTTTTGTGTTCACCAAATTTTCTCAAGGCCCCCCTAAAGACCCACTAGAGATTGTCTTGACCAATGTTCTGGATGACTTCGAAGATGAATGGGAGTTGGAAGAGGAAGTTTCTGCTTTGGAGGCTTTGAAGTCATATCCCCACACCTACTTAGTCCCCCTTGAGCCACTCGAGCCATCCACTGATCATCTCATACCCTCAATCATCAAACCACCAAAGCTTGAGCTTAAATTACTTCCCTCTCATCTTAAGTATATCTTTCTGGGTGACCAAAATTCACTTCCAGTTATCATAGCTTCTGATCTGACCTCTTTGCAGGAAGAAAAGCTAGTAAGAGTTTTGAGAGAGTTCAAATCCACCATTGGATGGTCTATAGCAGATATCAAAGGAATCAGTCCCTCTATGTGCATGCATAGGTTACTTTTGGAGGAGGATAGCCAACCCAGCTGTGAACCTCAACGAAGACTCAATCCCAACATGAAAGAAGTGGTTAGAGCTGAAGTACTTAAGCTACTTGACACTGGGATCATCTATCCTATTTCTGACAGCAAGTGGGTTAGTCCTACTCAAGTTGTACCAAAGAAGAGTGGCATGACTGTCGTAAAAAATGATCAGGATGAACTTGTCCCAACAAGAGTCATGACAGGATGGAGGGTGTGCATTGATTACAGGAAGTTAAATGCTATGACTAGAAAAGATCATTTTCCCCTTCCTTTTATTGATCAAATGCTTGAAAGATTAGCTGGTTACTCACACTACTGTTTTCTTGATGGTTATTCAGGTTATAACCAAATCCCAATTGCACCTGAGGACCAAGCGAAGACGACCTTTACCTGCCCATTTGGAACGTTTTCTTATCGGAGGATGCCATTCGGTTTGTGTAACGCACCAGCTACATTTCAAAGATGCATGATGGCCATTTTCTCTGACATGGTTGAGAGGTTCATCGAGGTTTTTATGGATGATTTTTCTGTGTTTGGTTCCTCATTTTATATATGTCTTGATCATCTTGCATTAGTTCTAAAACGTTGCCAAGACACCAATCTGATTTTGAATTGGGAGAAATGCCATTTTATGGTTAAGAAGGGTATAATGCTAGGTCATGTAATTTCAAGCAAGGGAATAGAGGTAGATAAAGCAAAAATTGACTTGATCTCTAAATTACCTCCCCCAGCATCTGTTAAGGGAATTCAAAGCTTCCTAGGTCATGCGGGTTTTTATAGACGTTTTATTAAGGATTTTTCAAAAATAACTCGTCCGTTATGTAACTTGTTAGCTAAGGACACTTCTTTTGACTTTAATGACGAATGTTTGCAGGCCTTTGAAATGCTTAAGAAGAAACTAACTTCTGCTCCAATTATCATGGCTCCAGATTGGTCTTTACCCTTTGAATTGATGTGTGATGCATCTGATTTTGCTATTGGTGCAGTACTAGGCCAAAGAATTGGAAAACTCTCTCATGTTATTTATTATGCAAGCAGGACATTGAATGATGCTCAGCTAAACTATTCCACAACAGAAAAAGAGTTACTTGCTGTTGTCTTTGCTCTGGAGAAGTTCAGATCTTATCTTGTAGGATCAAAAGTCATTGTCTACTCAGACCATTCAGCTCTACGATACCTAATGACCAAAAAGGATGCCAAGCCAAGACTCATTAGATGGATCCTCTTATTACAAGAATTTGATTTGGAAATAAGAGACAAGAGCGGCAAAGAGAATGTAGTTGCTGACCACTTATCACGTTTGAAAAGTGAAGCAATTGACAGAAATGCACAGTTGCCCTTGAATGAATCATTCCCTGATGAGCAACTTCTTGCCATCCAAGATGATGAACCATGGTATGCTGATTTTGTTAATTTTCTTGCTTGTGGTATTATTAGAGATGATCTAACCTTTCAGGAGAAGAAAAGGTTCTTTTCGCAAGTGAAGCACTACATGTGGGATGAGCCCTACCTTTTCAAATATGGACCAGATCAGATTATTAGAAGATGTGTTCCTGAGGTTGAGCAAGAAAGCATACTCAATTTCAGTCATGAGTTCGCATGTGGGGGTCATTTTGGTGCCAAGAAGACAGCAGCCAAGGTTCTTCAATCTGGTTTCTTTTGGCCTACTTTGTTTAAAGATGCTTTTAAATTTTGTGCTAAGTGTGATAGGTGCCAAAGAGTGGGCAACATCAGCAGCAGAAATCGGATGCCTTTGCATAACATTTTGGTTGTGGAGATCTTTGACGTTTGGGGCATCGATTTCATGGGACCATTCCCACCCTCTTTTGGCTACAATTACATCCTGGTGGCAGTAGACTACGTGTCTAAATGGGTGGAAGCAACTGCTTCAAAGACCAATGATCATAGAGTGGTGATTAACTTCCTCATGGACATCATTTTTTCAAGGTTCGGAATGCCAAGAGCTATCATCAGTGATGGTGGAACTCACTTCTGCAACAAGCCATTTGAAGCCTTGATGAAGAAGTATGGAATCACACATAGAGTGAGCACACCATATCATCCCCAAACTTCTGGCCAAGTGGAGATAAGCAATAGGGAGATCAAGAATATTCTAATGAAGACTGTGAATTCGACAAGGAAAGACTGGTCCACAAAGTTACATGATGCACTTTGGGCCTATAGAACAGCTTATAAGACTCCTATTGGGATGAGCCCTTACAGAATTGTTTTTGGGAAAGCTTGCCATTTGCCAATGGAGTTGGAGCACCATGCTTTGTGGACAATCAAGAAGTTTAACATGGACTTTACAAAAGCTGGAATGTCAAGAAAGCTGCAACTCAAAGAGCTTGAGGAGCTAAGGAATGAGGCTTATGAAAGTGCAAAGATTTACAAAGAAAGGACCAAGCTTTACCATGATAAAGCTCTTACGAGAAAGGTATTCTTCCCTGATCAAAATGTTTTATTATATGACTCTCGTTTACGTCTCTTTCCAGGTAAACTTAAGTCTAGATGGGTTGGACCTTTCAAAGTGATCAAAGTGTATCCTCATGGAGCAGTTGAAATAAAGAATCTCAGCAATGGTAACAGTTTCAAAGTTAATGGCCACAGATTAAAGCTGTACTTGATGTCTGATATGGGTGTTCCCATTGCACATATGGTGGATACTCTTCCATTCCATTAAGCCCATTGGCAACCACGTCTTGCCTAGACATTAAATACAGCGCTTGTTGGGAGGCAACCCAACCAGGTTCTATCTTTTAAGCCTTTAACTTAATTACTTCTTTTCTTTCTCTGCTTTGATACTCCCTTTGCATTGCATGCATTTTTTCTATTTTATACATTGAGGACAATGTTTAGTTTAGGTTTGGGGGTAAGGAATTGCAAATTTTTGGGTGCTAAAGAGTCAGTCTGTTAGAGCATTGTTGAAACATTGTAATGGAATCTTTATGCAAACTAAGGCATACAATCGTCAGTTAGAAGGAATCCTTGATTAGTCTTCTGATTAGGTGTTCTTTCTGACCTCTTTTGCTCTTAGAATCATGGTGAATAAGGTACTTGATCAAACAAATGAAGAAGAATAGTGGAGACTACCCTTGTGATGTTTTGAGCCTACTTGCTTTCTTGAGAGGGTTTAATTTGTTTCTGCTCCAATTCTTTCTTTCTAATTCATCTAATCTGATCTCATTATCATTTTTGGTAGATTACTAAGAATTTATCATAATTTCAGATATCACATGCCCTTCATTTGTGGAGTAGCCCTTTTGAAGTGATGCTAGGTTTTGTGTGCATAACCTTCTAAAAGCCTTCTCTAAACCCGACCTTTGTGTGCTCCATTAGCCATTTTGTAGCCAAACACATGTAGCCATTTCTTTCATAACCTACATCACTCCTTCCCTTTTGTATCTCTCTTTGAGGTACCTAGCTTAATTGTGACCATACCCTATAGCTTGGAATCTGCCAAGGTTGCTGAAAGTGGAAATTCGATGCAAGGAAATGTATGGCCACTATTAAATCAAAAGTTTATGAAAAATCAAAAGTAGCTCAGGTCAAAATAAGTTCATATCAAAAGAAAAGAGAACATAAATGAAGTAAAACTTCAAGAAAAAAAAAAAGATGAGAAAAAAAAGCAAAAGAAAAAGTTCAAGTATGATCTGAGAAAAGTTCTTTCCATTCAACTTAAAGTGAGCAGATGCTGGGAATAACATCAAGCTGTGCAAAGGAATTTTTCAAGAGCCCGTGGTATGATTCTAAGTTACTTGTTGTTCCTATCCTTTTTTCATTTTTCCCTCAACCAAGCGTCATTACAACCTATATAGATTAAGACCTATGTTGATCATTTGGGCAATGACATGAATGCTGGGAGGTATGTGCTCTATCTAATTCTTAGTTTTCGATTCTCTCATGAGATCTATCCTGAAATTGTGCCATTTTTCCTTATACTTCATATGTGAGAATACTTGCTTTCATATTACATAACTTCACTCACATATGTTTGATGGAGAGATTAAACCTTAGGTTCGAGTGATTGAGTGAATCTGTGAGACTTAGAGTTGAGACGAATTCTATCTTCAGGTTTGAAAATGATACCTATGAAGCCTTGAAACTTAGAGTAGAAGTGTTCACTTGCACACTAATTAGTTGCTGGCATGGTGAATTCAAGAAGGTGAAGGTATGACTACGGTTTCATTGGTTCACCTTGCTTTGTTTCCATAATGTTTTAACCCTTGTTTTTTCAATAGTCTTGATGGTGTTTGTGGGTTTCACATCTGTTAAACCCTCAGGAGACAAAACTCCTCCTACTAGGCACACCTAGGGGTTTAAATGGTCTATCATAGGAAGATCGAGTCATTAATTTAATTGTGCTTATGTAATTTGTTTTGCTTGAGGACTAGCAAACGATAGGTTTGGGGGTCTTTGTTAGGTCATATTTTATGCATTTTTCCATGCATTATTATCTTTGATGTACTACTAATATCTTTCATCACATAGGAGAAAATGATAATTTTTGTGAGAGTTGTGCAGGATTGGACATTATGTCGAATTAGAATGTTTTCGGTGTAAAAGGAGGAAATTCGGAGTTGAAAGAGCTTACTTATGGAGCAAGGAAAAATAATGTGGAAAACAAAAAGCTGTCACTATTCAGGAATCACTATGCAGACCAGACACTATTCAGGAATCACTATGCAGGCCAGGCACTATTTAGAAATCACTATGCATGCCAGACACTATTCAGAAATCACTATGCACGCCTGACACTATTCACATGACTAGTAGCAGATTACATGTCTTTCCTTATTTGCCCTCATGCTTTCTTGCCTATTTAAGCCCTCTTCACTCTCAAAATAAGGGAGCCTCCAGACAACAAAGAAATCAGATCTGCTCTTTTTTTTCATTCCCCTTCTCTTCCAGTGAGAAAACCTCAAGAATTCCATAACCATCTCCCCTCTTCCATCCTTTTGCATCTCTTTCCCATGTATGTAATGACCCGTCCCGAATATCGGGAGTGAATATTAATTAATTATGAATTAGAATGACTAATCGGGGATTAGTTGAGTGAAATCGGACGAAACGTGCAAAATGACTGTTTTGCCCCTAGCGTGGGTAAAATGTTGACTTTTAGTTCGGGCGGTCAAATGGACTTTGACCGATGACTGTGACGTAGTTCGGGACGTCACGAGTTCATAGACAGGTGGCACGTTCAATTCCGACATACGTAGAGAAAGTTATGATGTTCGGAAGTTGAGGGGTATTTTGGTAATTTGGCATATTAGGGGCCAAATGTTGACTTTTTGATCGGGACGTCCGATGGACGAGGGCCAAGGACCGTTACGTAGGTCTCGTCGATACGAATCCAACGACAGGCGGCATGTCGAAATCGGAGATTCGACGACGAAGTTATGGTCACGGAATCGGGCTCGATTAACCGAACGAACCGGGAATAAAATAATATTTTAATAATGAACAGTACCCAGTGATTGAACACACTTGGATGAGTGACACTTGTCGATCATCCCTTAAATTGAGGCCTAAAACCAGGATCCTTGTTTTGGGGAGAATATAATTATTGTGTTTTTGTGATGATTAATTAATTAAAAATCCATTAAACCTCCATTTTCTCTTCTGTGATTTCTTAACCCGTGCACCACCAAAATTCAAAATCCTTCCACCCTTAATCTCCTCCCTATCCACTAAACTTATGAACGGAAATTGGAGAAAATTCAGAGACTAATTGAGTGAGGAAAACACGAGGGATTGAGGGTAACTATCGAACTGGAATTTCGAATTTTGAGTTTTGGGAGGGAAAATCGAATTGGACGAATTGAGCTGTGATGATCGAATTGGAGATTGGAAATAGCTTCCTGAGGTTGAGACGAGTTGTTTCAAATCAAAAACGAGAGGAATTCATGCCCAATTGGCTCTGAACGGGTTTGGTAACAGTGAGAGATATTGAGCTTGAGTCGTGATCAATGTGTGATCAAACGACGAAATTGAGGTGGGGAAACAATTCCTCATGGTCCATTGATGCTTCTGGGTTCATCAATTGGGAGGAATCAGTGGCCAAGGTGGAAACTCCATGGTTGCATAGTGTACGGATGTTCGAGTTTGAGTCGTGAAGATTGAGCAATGAATTGATCCAATTGAGTTGGGGGAAAGGTTTACCTGAGATCAATGAAGCTTCTTGATGAATCAATTTGGGGAAATCGTGTGGAATTGAGGGAGTTCGAATGATGAACAGTGGCCGGAGGTCCTTCGATTGTTCATCCTTGATCGTGAGGATTTAGGTAATGTTTCAAGTAATTGATGATACAGAACCCTAATTAAACTTATAACGAAACTAATTGAATGTTCAATTGAAGGAATTAATGTCGAATTGACAGGATTGGAACCGGGTCTGATCGCGGGCTAAAGGACCCGTTTACCAGATAAACGGGTTGAGACGACAGCACTGTAGCTGGCGCGTGGGTTTCACGCGCAGCCACTCACGGCGGCGCGTGAGGGCGCGTCCAGCCTAGTCTCAAGGTGAGGTCAACATGACTTTTGATCCTCTCAGTGTAACGAACATTTTGACGTTGATTTCGGTGGAATCGGATATTGTTTCGATAATGTTCCGCGTATCCGAAGTTTTCTTTTACGTTTAAAATACGTATTTAAATTCCGGAAAAATTGGGGAAAATTATATGAAGTATTTTGAGATGTTAGTAACCCTCTATAATGATTTTGGACAGGAGTTGTGATTTCCAGAATTTACGGAAAAACGTGCAGCTCGGAAACGAACCGTTTTGAACAGTGTGTGTGAGTGGACTTTGTTTTCTAACCGTGATGCATGCATATATGATTTAAAATGCTTTATTATATGATTTGATATGCTTTGGCATGATTGGTATTTCAATTTGGTGATTTCTCGGTTTTGTGATTATTATATTATTATATTCTGGCACGATTTTCGAGAAATCATGAAATTGGTTAAAAATGATATTGTGGGCGTGAGAACCCAAGTAAATAATGATTTTGACTCGAATTTGGAGTTACATGTGAATTTGATGATTTTTGGTATCCTCGTGATTTTGTGATTATTTTAATCAGTCTTTCGGGCACGTTTTAAGAGGAACGTGCAAATGATGTTTTGGGCTAAGCCCGGATTGAAAATGATGTTTTGACTCGGGTTATGAGTCAGGAAGTTGAAAATGATATTTGGACTCGGATTATGAGTCAGTGATTGATTTCATGGATTTACGTGATCGTGGCAACTCGGGTTTACAGTTGCACGGATTTACGTGATATTGATATTTTGGGCTTGAGACCCAATGGAATTGTGATTTTTGTTGGAATTGTATTTCCATGTGATGACATGATGATATTGATGATTTTCGGATTTATAAAGTAAATCGGGACTTGGGGCTGAGACCCTGTATTGATATATGATTTGGTTTTTAATGCAACTGTTTTTCACTGGTTTTTGTGATGGTGATATGTTGCGGATATTTAGGGCTTTCGGGAGAAAATATGTTTTTCCCCGGAGTGCACCCTGGAGATAACGCTCGCTTTCGGGATGGAAGTGTTTACCCCGAAGAGGTCACGTAGCACGATCTTTGTCTTGCAGCCCTGGGGAGGCTTGACTCAGATCAGATGTGCTGGATTATATGGATCGGTAAGTGATATGTTCACGAGATCCGGATCGTCGGCTGGTGAGGTTTTTCCCAGCGACGGATTGCTGACTGATGATGTGTTCACAGCAGCGGATGCTCGGATTTTGAGCGGTCCTTGAGCCTATTGATATGCACGCGTTGCAGGGATAAACGTGACTCTAAGCAACAGGATATGGAAATAAGTCCCGTGGATTATGGAAAATGATTTTGAGGAAACCGTGGTTTAGCGGTTAAAATGATTTAAAGAAATTGTGAACTTTTTGAGATGTTAAACTGATTTGGTGAACATGAGTTTTTGTGGACCATGGGAAAATATGTTTTGATTTTATCGGTCCACTGTTCATACTTGAATGATTTCATACTATTACTCATGTTTTACGATATGCATGCAAGTTTGTGAAAACTGGAGGGTAAGAATATATTTTGATAAATGTTTTTATAAGAGGTCATTTTTGTCCACTCACACCTTTTCTGTTTTGTTAACCCTTCAGGTCGTGGCGCGTTGATCGAGGCTATTCTAGAGGTGGAGGTATGTGCGGGCACAGGCGCAAAAATTCCCTTGTCTGGCAGGTATTGAAGGGTAGTTTCGGACTTTCAGTTGACTTGTCAGACGGGAGCAGGACCGGGTACGGTTTTTGACGTCCAGTTGGGACGGGTCCTGTCAAATTGGTATCAGAGCACTAGGTTGCTGATGCTGTTGCCATGCCATACCTCCGGAATGTGAGCCTCGTGCGCGACCTGGTAGTGAGATGGGTATATTAGGGTATTTGAGACCTTGTGATTAATCTCGGGATGTAATTGACCTTGGTTTGTGGGTCAGATATTAATTTGTGTAGCTACGGCTTACTAATTGTTGAATCGGTATTCTTGTGGGTCCTAGGATTTGTTGGATCCAGAGGCTTGGAAGGTAGCACAATTGGGTAGGTTGGACCCAGGATGAGATTATTCTCAGTAATTCCTTGTGCGAAATGTGAGTTCCCAACGTCTAGAGTGTGTTGGGGTATTCCTAGGGTTGGAATGTGGTATTGATGTGGTTCACCGGCGGTAATTTGCTGGGTGACCGGGTATGCCAGGGATGACATAGATGAATGAGTCAAGAATTCGGTTAGGACTCGAGATGAGTCATGGTAATATCCTAAGTCTCAGGAGCTGTCGGGTTTTGAGGGACCCTAGGTAGTAATCGCGGAACCTAAGGTGGGATGTTTGGTTCGGAAATGTGTGCTGGCGGGTGGTTTGACTCTTAATGACTTTTCGAAGTCGAGACCGAGTGACGATTGTGTCAGGTCTAGTCATGTCAGCTTTAGTGGTGGAACTGCAATCCACAGTCGGGGTTGGTACTTGTCGAAGGAATCCCAAAGTGGGGATACAGGGTAGTCGTACGAGTACTTGATTCCATTGGATGTGGAGTCTCGATAGTGATGTCTGGTGGTTGGGTCTGCACAAGTCTGTGGCAGGCACTAATACCGAGAGTGGTTGTTGAGAATCGGGGGGACGTCAGGAGACGTTTCTTTTTCTCACATGAGTTGTCAGGGTGACTGTACCCAGAGTTGTTAGGTGCGAAGGAGGCAGAGTTTCTCCTATTCGAGCAGAGGTACGGGGTCGTCGCTTGTTATGAGCGGAGATCCAGGGTTGTCAGTTTTGCACACGGTGTGCAAAGTTGTTACCCTGGATCTCCGTTCATTACGAACGACGATCCCGTAACAGCACTCGTACCCCACGACTATGGGTACCTCCAATTTGACCACTAGAACATCAGGATAATGGACATTCCCTGAACATCCCCTGATCCCCAAGTGTGAAAGCCACACAAAATACCCTCGATAGCCAGTCATCTCGACACAACTGTCGACCAACAGTCATCGTTGTCAAGATCCTTATCCACACATCATACTACCATTCGATCCAACACGGGATTCCATATTTCATCTCATAACCGCATCCGTGGATCGAAACCCATAAGACTCACTAGAGTCATCCACATGGTCATCCACGACCTCAGCCGCTCGTCGCAGCACAAGTTCTCATTTAAAGTTCACTTTTCCAGCCCATCAATTATAAATTAGGGTTCCAAAATCACACCCTAGGGTTCCACCGAACCCAACTGCCCTCTGCAGTAAAATCCAAAACCTGACCGACCCCGCGGTCCTGACATCGTATAGACGTCTAATCCAATCCAATCCAATCGTCAACTCAACGTGGGTTCCATCGCGAAGGTCATCGGCTAACTCCGATGCACCAACACCCCATACACTAGCCAACACTACCAGGGTCCAAAACTTAGACCAATACTCAACTGAGTTTCACATTTCCAATCAAATGGGGTTCCCTGAACCTAGCTGTGCCCAGTGGCACAACAATCCATCATCACATGACCGAACCGACGGTCCCACATTACCAGTTAATCGTATACAACCCCACTTGGGTTGAATCGCAACAATGCACGGCGTACCGGGCCAAACACACCCAATCTACCAAAACTATCTATCAGGTTGACAACGGAACAGCAGCCCAAAGAGACATCACACCCTCGTCCTTCGCGCACAAAAGAGCAAAACCTGCTCTGATACCACTTGACACGACCCATCCCAATCCCCCCGGGATTACCATGGAATGTGACGTGCTCCCGTCTGACAAGAGGCGTCAGACAAGGGATAACCGATTTCCATTGCCCAAACGGGCTCCCAGAGTGCGTAAGGATCGATGGAGGAGGTGTGCGATGCTCAAGTCTCTGCTGCCGTCATATCCGGAATCAACCTGAAGGGCATTGAAAACAAAAGCTGTGAGTGGACGAAAATAAACAAGTCTGTTTAAAACATTTATAAGACATTTATGCCCCTCAGTAAAATCATATGCATGCACCAAAACCAATAATCCCATATTTATTTAGAAATAACCATTAGGGCCTTAGCCCGGAAACCAAAGCATAGTTTTAATTTCCAAAAGTAAATCCAAGAGTTATTTCATAAATCCAGTAATATGAACCATAAGGCATATAATATAAACCATAACCATTATTTTAGCCATTGCACTATACACTCCAATCCGACATCCCTGATGTCTGACGACCCTGACGTCAATAAGGTCACAATCACAAGGCTACGCGTGCCACTCGGGTCTCAATTTCCGAGTTCAATCCCCGAACCCCGTTCGGGTACAGCATCCCCGATGCTTAGCGTCATAGACGCTGGACGTACTAGACGCCCGTGACCTCTCCGGGGTACCTCATCCGGAGGAGACAATATAATATGGAAGGATCTATACAGTGCAGTACCAAATACATTTTATTGATATCCACATGCAAGGCATATATATGCCTAGATAAAATCCGAAACAATCATTAAGTTTCATCAAACGGGTCTCATGCCCAAATACCGTGAAACGTGCCATAACCGAAATATCATCAAAACCATTTATTGATTCCAGCATGTGAACATATATAAAATGTAAGCCAGAAAACATTTATTCAATTCCATTTTAGGGTCCCCGACCCGCAATCACATGTAGAAATCAACTGGGCCCCTGGCCCGATTCCACAAGTTAACTGGGCCCCTGGCCCGATTTCATAGTTCAACTGGGCCCCTGGCCTGATTTTACTTTATTCAAGTTCGTAACCGTTTCATGAAATCATATTCAACCACATTTATGGAAATCGGTGAAAATCCAGAAAATCTCGGTTTACGTGCAAATACGTAATTCACCTCGAAATACGTGAAATCATTTTAAATTCACCGATATCCAAAGTAAATCATTTAATCATAATTATAACAATCATAAAACAGTTATGCATGCATCGAATTTATGAAACCAATGTCCACTCACAGACCGTTTAACCGAGCACCTCGATACGCGTGCCATAGGCCTTCCTGGGCCACGCCACTATCACCGGGACTCCCAATCCTGTTCAAATCACATTATAGGATCACTAACCTCATCATTAACATCCTATTCAAGTCCCGTAATTTTCCCGAATTTTTAAGTATTTTTAAACTGGATTTAAAACCTTCGGACATCCCGAACAATAACGAAACGGTGTCCGATCGACACGAAACCAATTCCAAAATGTTCGTTACATTAAATAGGACAGAAGCCATGTTGACCTCACCTCGAGATTCGTGCCCAAGCGCCGTCACGCGCCGCCGTGAGTGGCTGCGCGTGAAAGCCACGCGCCTGCTACAGTGACTGCTACAGTCACCATCCTTGCCCGTTTCTCTGGTAAACGGGTTGAAAAACCCGCGATAGGACCCGGTTCAATCTCACCCAATTCAACATCGAATCAATCCGTTCTTTCAACTGATCCCTTGTAATCAATCACCATTTAAGTTCTGTAAATCGAATTACACAAATCATGGTCTAAATCCTCACGACTCTCGATCGATCCTCGACGGGTTTGCAAATCGGGTTTCACGATATCGTCCCTGGTTTCCAAATTAATTCATTCAGTTAGCATCGTGAGAGTGTAAGGAACATTTCTACAAGGTCAATTTGAGAATTACTTACCTCAAACCCACTGAACACAAGCTCGACCTTGAGCTGCCATGGAAGCTTCTGTTCTTCCACAATTCGACACCATTTCTCGTCGTTTTCATTGCAGAGATGTTAGTATCAATCCCAGAAGTCGAATTGAATCCACAATTGTGATCCTCACCGCTCATATTGCCGAATTCGCAATTCCCCCAATTTTCACGATTTTTCGGTTCAAAATTAACCCAGGGGCCTCACTGTCACTCGAGCCTCACACTCAATTCGGCTTCCTCAGTCTCCCAATTGCACAATGGAGCTGAGATAGAGGTTAATTAGCTGCTAATTGGTAATCATTAAGACAACCCACAATTTAGGGAATTAGTGTCTAAAGTAAGAATAATTGTGTCTCTCTTAATACATGATTCCATGTTATCTGGGGCAAAGAAGATGACAAAGTGACAGATGTCACTGTCAGGCAGCAAGATTCAATGGTAAAAGACCATTTTGCCCTCCGGTTGACAAATTACCATTTTGCCCCCAGACATCTGTGACCCGTAACTTGGTCACCCGAACTCCGTTTTCGACGTGCCGCCTGTCGTTGGATTCGTATCGACGAGACCTGCACAACGGTCCTTGGCCCTCGGTCATCGGACATCCCGGTCAAAAAGTCAACATTTGGCCCCTAATATGCCAGAATTACGAAAATGCCCTTGCACTTCCGTACATGATAACTTCTTCCACGAACGTCGGAATCGAACGTGCCACCTGTCTATGAACTCGTGACGTCCCGAACTACGTCACGGTCAATGGTCAAAGTCCATTTGACCATCCGAATTAAAAGTCAACGTTTTGCCCACGCCTAGGGGCAAAACGGTCATTTTGCACAATTCGTCCGAAATCGCCCAACTAATCCCAGATTAGTAAATCACAATTAAATATTATTAAATCCTGATATTCGGGACGGGTCGTTACAGGATTTGGGTACGGAATGATTATTCCAAATGCTAGCTTACGGAATAATGATTTCGGATTCGGATTTGGATATGAATTAAAAACTGTGATGTACGGGTTTGGATTCGGGATTTCTTACGAAATTGCGGATTCGGATTTGGTATTGAAACTAGCTGATTGGTGGAGTTTCGATTTGTCTCTTGCTGGTTTGGGCAAATGGACTCCATTATTGGAACGTGTTTGGCTATGACCTAGGTGGTTGTAGTCTAGTCAAGGGATAGATGTACGTACCTTGTACGTGGTTTGGGGTACGATATTTTGCAGACTTGTGGTGGCCGGGGTTGATGTGAATCCCGGGAAAACTCGGTGTTTTTCCCTGTGGACACGTTGATGTGTCATTTTGAGTGTTGTCATTTGGCGAGGTGTTTTGGGTAGCATAGGACAAGGATTGTCGATGTTAGCTAAACCCTCAGGCTTTTTACTTTTTCCTTACCTGGTTTGGGATCGACCATATTGGTCTATGGGTCGAGTACTGGGGTCCAACTGTAGGATCTTGCTTGGTGTACAATGTACTGTATCGTATGGACGAGGGTGTACAATGTACTGTATCGTATGGACGAGGGTACTTGATACCTAGTGACAGTACATTGGATGTACCAGTGTTGTGTCGATAAACGTGTTGGTGTTTGGCTTAGTTCCAATACCATTGGTTTTGGTCGTGAACGTGAACTGGACATTGAACACGATGTACTGGGCAGAGTGATTCTGATGATTTCAGTGATTGTTTGAGCAGGTGCTCTTAGCCAAGGTTGGTTAGTATAACTCTAGTGTTGAGTTGTGTGATTACTGCTAGGCTTGTGTTCAACGTGTTCCAGATGCACCGTCTGATTGAGTGTGATGACGGTATGCGTATACTCAGGATGAGTGAGTTGGTGGTTGGTGTGACCGCAAGTTGCTTTGCGGCGAGATGTTACCTTGTCGTGACCTTACCAGCATCTGGGATCGCTGAGGGGGTGACAGTTGTTGTTACTGCTGTTGGTATTTGTCGCAGGATTGAGTTTGCCCTGCGAGGGGAGATCATGTTGTTGATCTTGTGCTACATTGACGGACGTTGTAGTATGGTGTGTTATCACTGATTTGTTACGGATTGGCGCTTTACTAGGGTGGTAAAGTTTGGTGGTGACAGTATGGCTTGTGGTGTCGGCTTGGACTGACTAGTGAGTTTTGGTGACTCTCTATGAGAGCGAAGGTCAGGGCACATTAGTGAGTATGGGGGGCTGTCAAGCTGAAGGTGACAGGACCCGCCCCGATCCCCCTGGGACCACCCGGGACGTGCCCTGCTCCCGTCTGACACCCGTTATTAAGATACCAAAAATACCCTTAATGAAGATAAAATGCATAAAGAAAAACCAAAGTTAAGTCATACATAGCACGCCACACAAATACTCGAATACAAATAGTGTCAGACAAGGGATAGTTCCCGAATACAGTTTATTGAGCACGACTCTAGACACACTACGTGCCAACCTACCCAGCAGTAGGGTTCAGGTACGCAACGTAAACCTATGCCTCTTCCTCCTCGGGATCCTCCTCCTCCTCCTCAGGATCCTCCTCCTCCTCCTCGGGATCCTCCTCCTCGATAGCACTACCTGGAGGGGTAGTAAAACAACAAAGGTGAGTGGGCCGAAACTCAAGGTTTACAAAGTAGTTTACCATTTCGAAAACATATAGCTTTTCCCCTCCGTTTTCCGAAAAGACATGCATAGTATCATAAACCACAAAACCATATAGTCATAAGCAGAATAATATCAACATAATATAATCTTAGTCACTGCACTATACATCCCAACCCTGACATCCCAGATGCCTGACGTCCCAGACGCCCGATAAGGTCACAGTCTCAAGGCTACGCGTGCCACCCGGGGTCTCAATCCCGAGTCCAAATCCCGAACCTAGTCCGAGCATGGCATTCTAGATGCCTGACGTCCCAGACGTCCAATAGTAGCAATCCTGCTACTGAGTCACTCTACGGTCCGGTCCCTCCGTAGAATGACTCCTCACAGGCAATGCGCCGTGACCACTCCGGTGTACCTACATCCGGAGGAGATAGAATCCTAGGGTAGATCTATACAGTGCAGTACCACAGATAATATCGAGATCCATTATATATATATATATATGACTCCAAACCATTCATAAACAACCAGACGGGTCTCATGCTCAAACATCGTAATACGTGCCATAAATCATACACAAGATAAACAGATACTTTTACTCAAATCACATATAGATATAGTAGAAAGTAAAACAGTTATGCATGCCGAAGTTTAGTGAAATCAAAGGCCCACTCACAGTACAATCCCGCTGCAATCCCGAGCGTAAAGCCCCGTCCAAGGGTTAAAGTACAATTCCTGTCATGCCCAAAACATACGTAAAGGTCACTTTAAGTCCCTACTAAACAACTAAGAAACCCTAGACTGAAACCGGCCCGGCAAAGCCATCCTAACACGCTTCCCAAGGCATCAAACCCTAATTTGACCAACTTAACGATCTCCGATCGACACGAAACCACCGCCATTGGATCCGTATCGTCGAAACCTTGAAAATGGCACTGGTCCCACACAAAATACTGTTCACACGCGCCCCCCACGCGCCGGTCAACCCTCTGGTCAACAGTGCTACAGTGATGCTGACGTCAGCATGACGTCATCACTGACAGTGTCAGAGGACACGTGTCAACAGCCCATTGGTCCCTGGTCTGACAATATTCTGACATGATGACGTCATCATGACGTCACTGCTGACGTCAGCATGATGACGTCATCAGCTACAGTACCGGGTCTGAGAACCGGGTCACCACAGACCCACGGTTCGACCCGACCAGTTCTCATCAACCCGACCACCAAAATCGATGGGATTTGTTCCTATGAACTCGTCTGAACATGTTCTATGGCTCTGTGTAATCAAAACAGGTTTTTATGTTCGAGAAACCACCTGAAAAACGACGGGGAACTGGCTGCCGGTTCTGGTTCGTCTTCTCCGGCGAGCCGTCACACTTCCAGCCACAAACTCTGGTCCAAAATGCTCGTCTAGTCCCCTAGGTTAAGTCTCAAAAACAACCAAACAAGTTTAACGTTAAAAACGGACGGTTCGAGACAGGGAAGGAAAATCGGTCTTCTCGGGTTTGCAGGCTTACCGCCGCCGTGTCGCCGCCGTGGGCTGCCCAGTCCAGTCCTAAGCCGTCCAGAGGTCACAACGGTCCTAACCCTAGGTTGGTTCGAGCCGAGAAGTCATGGTTTGGACGGTTTGGTTAGTTTGGGCTGCACGGGTTCCTCTCGGGTTTGTGGGTTTTCCGGGTTGCGCCGCCGTCCGTGGTGGTGGTGATGGCCGTCTGGAGGTGGCTGAGAGGTAGGCTGGTGTGTGGGTTGAGGCTGAGAGGTGGTGTGATCGCTGGTGTGTTTGTGCAGAGAGTGAGAGGTTGCACAGTTTAGGAAGAAATGAAAATGAAAAATATGTTGCTCTGATGGTTTAAGAACAGAAGGAGAAAATGGAATGAAGGGCTGAGATTCAATCTGAGTTAAGAGTGAAGGGTGAGGATTTAAGGAAATTAAATTAATTAATTAGTCTAAAGGCAGACATAGATCCAGATTGTTGGGGATGATGTGGATGGGGTAGATGAGTGACATGTGTCACTCATCAAGGGTCCAGATTGATTGGGTTAAAGTGAAACAGATTCTAATATTTTATTATTATTTTGAGTTCCGAGTCTCGGTTAGTTCGGTTACGTTCTTGACCATAACTTTTTCGTCGTAAGTCTGATTTCAGCGTGCCGCCTGTCTACGGATTCGTATCGACGAGACCTACGTAACGGTCATTGGCCCTCGTCCGTTGGACTTCCCAGGTCAAAAGTCAACATTTGGCCCCCAAATGGCCAAATTACCAAAATGCCCCTCGACTGCCGAACGTCACAACTTCTTCCTCGAACGTCGGAATCGAACGTGCCACCTGCCTATGAACTCGTGACGTCTTAAACTACGTCACGGTCACGTGTCAAAGTCCTAAATACTTCCCGAGGTAAAAGTCAACATTTTCCTCCCTCAAGGGCAAAACGGTCATTTTACAATAAAATAAGAATTACGAAAGTTCGGGTCGTTACAATCTACCCACCTTACAAAAATTTCGTCCTCGAAATTTACTCGAATAAAAACGGGTACTGCTTCCTCATCAAGTCTTCGGGTTCCCACGTCGCTTCCTCGACGTCATGGTTCCTCCAAAGCACTTTCACCAACCGAATCGTCTTATTTCTCAGAACCTTGTTCTTCTGATCCAGAATCTGCACTGGTTTCTCCTCAAAGCTCAGATCAGTCATCAGTTCTACTGGTTGTTCCGGCAAGGCATGTGAATCGTCCCGTAGGTATTTCCGTAACATGGACACATGGAAAACATCGTGCACTCTGGCAAGTTCTGGAGGTAATGCCAACCGGTATGCCACTAGTCCAATCCTCTCAATGATCTCGAACGGTCCAAAGTAACGTGGACTCAACTTCCCGCGTCGGCCAAAACGGATAATTCCTTTCCATGGAGATAACTTAAGGAACACAAAATCTCCAACCTCGAATTCCAAGTCTCGAATTCGTCGATCCGCATAGCTCTTTTGGTGATCTTGTGCTGCCTTCAATCTTTCCTTGATGATTCGAACTGTTTCCTGGGTCATGTCCATCAAATCCGATCCTAAAGCTGCTCGCTCTCCTACCTCCATCCAACAGATAGGTGTCCTGCACTGTCGGCCATACAGTGCCTCGTAGGGTGTCATCCCGATACTTGCCTGATAACTGTTGTTGTATGCGAACTCCATCAAAGGCAAATGAGTATCCCACGAATCCTGAAATTGCAGTACACAAGACCTCATCATGTCCTCCAGTGTCTGGATAGTCCTCTCTGACTGCCCATCGGTCTGCGGGTGGAACGCTGTACTGAAATGTAAGTTTGTACCCAAGGCGTTCTGCAAACTTCGCCAGAACCTAGATGTGAAACGCGGATCTCGATCAGACACTATCGACTCTGGCGTACCATGAAGTCGAATGATCTCCTTCACAAACAGCTGAGCCAGTCGGTTTGGCTTAAATGTCTCCTGTACTGGTAAGAAATGAGCTGACTTGGTCAATCGGTCGACAATCACCCAAACTCCATCGAATCCTCTCTGAGTTCTAGGCAATTTGAAGACAAAATCCATGGTAATGTGATCCCACTTCCACTCGGGAATCGGAAGCGGCTGCATTGCTCCATACGGTCTCTGCCGCTCAGCCTTGACCTGCTGACAGGTCAAACATCTGCTCACAAACACTGCAATATCCTTCTTCATTCCTGCCCACCAATAGTGGTCCCGGAGGGTACGGTACATCTTTGTACCTCCCGGATGCATGGCATAAGCCGAACTGTGGGCTTCCTCGAGAATTTCTGCCTGTAACTCTGCCACTGCAGGAACACACAAATGGCCTAGTTTCACCAGAGCGCCATCTGGTCGGATAGTAAAGTCTTGCCTCTCGTCCGCTTCGACCTCGATCCTGTAGATACAAAGTGTCGGATCCTCCAATTGTTCCTCGATAATCCGATCGACTAGCACAGGTCGTACATGAAAACTGGCCAACAAAGCTCCCTGCTCATCCATCCCCAGCATAACTCCTGCTCTTTGGAGTTCCACAAGCAAAGGAAGGTACACCAGCCTCAGGTGTGCAATCGATCCTGCTGACTTCCTACTGAGTGCGTCTGCCACAACGTTTGCCTTCCCTGGATGATATTCAATCGTACAATCGTAATCCTTGATCAGTTCCAACCACCATCGCTGCCTTACGTTCAGCTCCTTCTGAGTGAACAAATGCTTTAAACTCTGATGATCGGTAAAGATCCTGCAAGTCACCCCGTACAGATAATGTCGCCAGATCTTTAAAGCGTGAACCACCGCCGCCAACTCCAGATCATGCGTAGGGTAGTTCAGCTCATGTGTCTTTAGTTGTCTCGATGCATAAGCGATAACTCTGCCATTCTGCATCAGCACGCAACCTAAACCTTGCAACGATGCGTCACTGTAGACTTCGAACTCTCCACTGTTATCCGGCAAGGCAAGAACAGGTGCGGTAGTTAACCGACGTTTTAATTCCTGATAACTCTGCTCACACCGTTCATCCCAAACAAACTTTACTCCCTTCCTGGTTAAACGAGTCAACGGTGCAGCAATACTAGAGAAGCCCTCCACAAATCTCCGGTAGTATCCTGCCAAACCAACGAAACTCCGTACCTCTGTCACGGTTGTCGGTCTAGCCCAATTTGTCACCGATTCGGTCTTCTGGGGATCCACACTAATCCCGTCTGCTGACACTACATGTCCCAGAAAACCAATACTGGTTAGCCAAAACTGACACTTACTCAGCTTGGCGTATAACTGGTTCTGCCTCAGCTTCCCTAACACCGAACGTAAGTGTTCCTCATGAGCGTGAGCACTCCTCGAGTACACAAGGATGTCATCAATGAACACGATCACAAACTTATCCAAATAAGATCGGAAGACCCTATTCATCAGATCCATGAATGCTGCTGGAGCATTCGTCAAGCCGAAAGGCATCACAAGGAATTCATAATGCCCGTATCTGGTCCGAAACGCTGTCTTCGGGACATCTCCTTCAGCAATCTTCAATTGGTGATAACCAGATCGTAAATCAATCTTCGAGAAGTACTGTGCTCCCCGCAGTTGATCAAAAAGATCGTCAATCCTGGGTAAGGGGTACTGGTTCCTTACCGTGGCCTTGTTGAGCTGTCGATAATCCACACACAAACGGAGGCTCCCCTCCTTCTTCTTCACAAATAATACCGGTGCTCCCCACGGTGATGTACTCGGTCGGATGAATCCCAAGTCCACCAACTCCTGCAATTGGATCTTCAGTTCCCGTAACTCCGCTGGTGCCATCCGATATGGTGCCTGTGATATAGGTCGTATGCCGGGAAGTAGTTCAATCGTGAACTCAATCTCCCGATGTGGTTGTAAACCAGGCAAATCATCCGGGAACACATCCGGAAATTCTCGCACCACAGGCATCTCATCGGCACCCGAAGTATCACTCTTTGTCGTCACAACATGCGCCAGATAGCCCTGGCATCCCTTCTGTAGAAGCTTCGTAGCGGCAAGTGAAGAAATTACTTCAGGTAGCGAACCGTCGCGCTCTCCCTGAAAAGTAACCTCTGGCAAACCCGGACTTCGCAGAATCACCCGCCTACTACAACAGTCGATGAGCGAACCGTGCTCAGTCAACCAATCCATTCCCAAGATAACATCAAAGTCATGGATATCCATAAGGATTAGATCAGCTAGCAGATCTACATCCTCCACCCTTACTGGGCATCTCCGGATCACCTGATTCACTATGTACACAACGCCCATCGGTGTACCAACACCCATTTCACTATCCAAGGCTGACACCTCGCGATCTAACATACCCGCACAACTTTTTGAAATAAAAGAATGAGTAGCCCCAGCATCCATTAACACCCGTACAACAATATTTGAGATATGAAGAGTACCTGTAACCACACCAGAGGCTGACCTCGCCTGCTGCTGAGTCACTGCAAAAACACGAGCTCTGGGTCCCACAGTCTGTCCGCGCCCACGCGCGCCACGCTCAGCACTCTGTCCTCGGCCTCTGGAAGGGTGAGAAGCCGAACTCTGTGTCACACTAACACCTTTAGTCTCGTTGTTCCTTGACAGTAAAGGGCAATCTCGGGCATAGTGGCCCGCTCCTCCACAAGCAAAGCAATTAACTGTCCTCGGTCCATCCCAAGACCCTCCTGATGCACCACTCCAAGCCTGATGCTGCCCAGAACTGAATCTCGATCCGCCCCTCTGAGAGTTCCCATGTCGACCTGACCAGCCATGACCACGTAGAGATGAGGGTGCTCCTTGGTAATTTCCCCCCTTAGAGATCTTTGGGCCGGTTGGTCCAGGATGTGGACGATCCCGGCGCTGCCCCTCGCCTGATGATTGTCGCGCCTGGTGTGCCGCCAGACTGGCCTCGACACGAACTGCAGCGTCGACCATGTCCCTCAGAGTCGCGTAACTAGTAGCCGTCACACTTGCCCGCAACTCTCCTCGGAGTCCCAACTCAAATCTTTGACATTTTTCCTCCTCAGTACTCACGAAGGCTGCGGCAAAACGGGAAAGCTTCCCGAAAGTCTGCTCGTAATCTGCCACGGACATATCTCCCTGTTCCAGCCGCAGGAACTCTGCCTCTCGTGCCATGCGAAATGAACGCGGGTAATACTGATCAAAGAATCGGGCACGAAAGACCTCCCATGTGGTGGTGTGAACAGTCCACCCGGACATCTCAAGACCATGCCACCATTGATAAGCCCCGCCTTCCAGTAAGAAGGCCGCCAATGCCACCCGCTCGCCGGGTGGGCCACTCAAGGTGAAGATTCTTTCCCATTTTGCAATCCACTCATGGGCATCCTTGTGGTTTGATCCCCCGCTGAACGGTGTGGCTCCCAACCTTTGAGCCCGCTCAATGCTAGCACATTCCATCTCTCTCGCGATTTCCTCGTCAGTTCGTGTTTGAGGAATTCTCCTTGGAGGCAAAACCTGCTGTTAAGAGGCATAGATTAGATACTGACATCTTTTAAACTAAGTACTGACCACTAGTCTAGCATGCTGACCACAACCTAGTGCTCTGATACCAAGTTGACAGGACCCGCCCCGATCCCCCTGGGACCACCCGGGACGTGCCCTGCTCCCGTCTGACACCCGTTATTAAGATACCAAAAATACCCTTAATGAAGATAAAATGCATAAAGAAAAACCAAAGTTAAGTCATACATAGCACGCCACACAAATACTCGAATACAAATAGTGTCAGACAAGGGATAGTTCCCGAATACAGTTTATTGAGCACGACTCTAGACACACTACGTGCCAACCTACCCAGCAGTAGGGTTCAGGTACGCAACGTAAACCTATGCCTCTTCCTCCTCGGGATCCTCCTCCTCCTCCTCGGGATCCTCCTCCTCGATAGCACTACCTGGAGGGGTAGTAAAACAACAAAGGTGAGTGGGCCGAAACTCAAGGTTTACAAAGTAGTTTACCATTTCGAAAACATATAGCTTTTCCCCTCCGTTTTCCGAAAAGACATGCATAGTATCATAAACCACAAAACCATATAGTCATAAGCAGAATAATATCAACATAATATAATCTTAGTCACTGCACTATACATCCCAACCCTGACATCCCAGATGCCTGACGTCCCAAACACCCGATAAGGTCACAGTCTCAAGGCTACGCGTGCCACCCGGGGTCTCAATCCCGAGTCCAAATCCCGAACCTAGTCCGAGCATGGCATTCTAGATGCCTGACGTCCCAGACGTCCAATAGTAGCAATCCTGCTCCTGAGTCACTCTACGGTCCGGTCCCTCCGTAGAATGACTCCTCACAGGCAATGCGCCGTGACCACTCCGGTGTACCTACATCTGGAGGAGATAGAATCCTAGGGTAGATCTATACAGTGCAGTACCACAGATAATATCGAGATCCATTATATATATATATATATGACTCCAAACCATTCATAACACAACCAGACGGGTCTCATGCCCAAACATCGTAATACGTGCCATAAATCATACACAAGATAAACAGATACTTTTACTCAAATCACATATAGATATAGTAGAAAGTAAAACAGTTATGCATGCCGAAGTTTAGTGAAATCAAAGGCCCACTCACAGTACAATCCCGCTGCAATCCCGAGCGTAAAGCCCCGTCCAAGGGTTAAAGTACAATTCCTGTCATGCCCAAAACATACGTAAAGGTCACTTTAAGTCCCTACTAAACAACTAAGAAACCCTAGACTGAAACCGGCCCGGGAAAGCCGTCCGAACACGCTTCCCAAGGCGTTAAACCCTAATTTGACCAACTTAACGATCTCCGATCGACACGAAACCACCGCCATTGGATCCGTATCGTCGAAACCTTGAAAATGGCACTGGTCCAACACAAAATACTATTCACACGCGCCCCTCACGCGCCGGTCAACCCTCTGGTCAACAGTGCTACAGTGATGCTGACGTCAGCATGACGTCACTGCTGACGTCAGCATGACGTCATCACTGACAGTGTCAGAGGACACGTGTCAACAGCCCATTGGTCCCTGGTCTGACAATATTCTGACATGATGACGTCATCATGACGTCACTGCTGACGTCAGCATGATGACGTCATCAGCTACAGTACCGGGTCTGAGAACCGGGTCACCGCAGACCCACGGTTCGACCCGACCAGTTCTCATCAACCCGACTACCAAAATCGATGGGATTTGTTCCTATGAACTCGTCTGAACATGTTCTATGGCTCTGTGTAACCAATACAGGTTTTTAAGTTCGAGAAACCACCTGAAAAAGGACGGGGAACTGGCTGCCGGTTCTGGTTCGTCTTCTCCGGCGAGCCGTCACACTTCCAGCCACAAACTCTGGTCCAAAATGCTCGTCTAGTCCCCTAGGTTAAGTCTCAAAAACAACCAAACAAGTTTAACGTTAAAAACGGACGGTTCGAGACAGGGAAGGAAAATCGGTCTTCTCGGGTTTGCAGGCTTACCGCCGCCGTGTCGCCGCCGTGGGCTGCCCAGTCCAGTCCTAAGCCGTCCAGAGGTCACAACGGTCCTAACCCTAGGTTGGTTCGAGCCCAGAAGTCATGGTTTGGACGGTTTGGTTAGTTTGGGTTGCACGGGTTCCTCTCGGGTTTGTGGGTTTTCCGGGTTGCGCCGCCGTCCGTGGTGGTGGTGATGGCCGTCTGGAGGTGGCTGAGAGGTAGGCTGGTGTGTGGGTTGAGGCTGAGAGGTGGTGTGATCGCTGGTGTGTTTGTGCAGAGAGTGAGAGGTTGCACGGTTTAGGAAGAAATGAAAATGAAAAATATGTTGCTCCGATGGTTTAAGAACAGAAGGAGAAAATGGAATGAAGGGCTGAGATTCAATCTGAGTTAAGAGTGAAGGGTGAGGATTTAAGGAAATTAAATTATTTAATTAGTCTAAAGGCAGACATAGATCCAGATTGTTGGGGATGATGTGGATGGGGTAGATGAGTGACATGTGTCACTCATCAAGGGTCCAGATTGATTGGGTTAAAGTGAAACAGATTCTAATATTTTATTATTATTTTGAGTTCCGAGTCTCGGTTAGTTCGGTTACGTTCTTGACCATAACTTTTTCGTCGTAAGTCCGATTTCAGCGTGCCGCCTGTCTACGGATTCGTATCGACGAGACCTACGTAACGGTCATTGGCCCTCGTCCGTTGGACTTCCCGGGTCAAAAGTCAACATTTGGCCCCCAAATGGCCAAATTACCAAAATGCCCCTCGACTGCCGAACGTCACAACTTCTTCCTCGAACGTCGGAATCGAACGTGCCACCTGCCTATGAACTCGTGACGTCCTAAACTACGTCACGGTCACGTGTCAAAGTCCTAAATACTTCCCGAGGTAAAAGTCAACATTTTCCTCCCTCAGGGGCAAAACGGTCATTTTACAATAAAATAAGAATTACGAAAGTTCGGGTCGTTACAGAAGGAGTCAGCTTAACGGTGACATTGCCAATTTCTGGTAATCAATTTCATTCGAGGTGGTCGAGTGTAGTCAGTACGACGTGCATCTGTGATGTGACGTCTGAGTGCAGACGAGTTCTGTGTTGGCTAGTGGGTGTACAGGTGTATACGTGTTGTGTGGCCATTTGTTCTCCACGAGGTAGTTGTGGAATACGAGTAATTGGAATTTCGGGGACGAAATTCTTTAAGGAGGGAAGGTTGTAATGACCCGTCCCGAATATCGGGAGTGAATATTAATTAATTATGAATTAGAATGACTAATCGGGGATTAGTTGAGTGAAATCGGACGAAACGTGCAAAATGACTGTTTTGCCCCTAGCGTGGGCAAAATGTTGACTTTTAGTTCGGGCGGTCAAATGGACTTTGACCGATGACTGTGACGTAGTTCGGGACGTCACGAGTTCATAGACAGGTGGCACGTTCAATTCCGACATACGTAGAGAAAGTTATGATGTTCGGAAGTTGAGGGGTATTTTGGTAATTTGGCATATTAGGGGCCAAATGTTGACTTTTTGATCGGGAGGTCCGATGGACGAGGGCCAAGGACCGTTACGTGGGTCTCGTCGATACGAATCCAACAACAGGCGGCATGTCGAAATCGGAGATTCGACGACGAAGTTATGGTCACGGAATCGTGCTCGATTAACCGAACGAACCGGGAATAAAATAATATTTTAATATTGAACAGTACCCGGTGACTGAATACACTTGGATGAGTGACACTTGTCACTCATCCCTTAAATTGTGGCCTAAAACCAGGATCCTTGTTTTGGGGAGAATATAATTATTGTGTTTTTGTGATGATTAATTAATTAAAAATCCATTAAACCTCCATTTTCTCTTCTGTGATTTCTTAACCCGTGCACCACCAAAATTCAAAATCCTTCCACCCTTAATCTCCTCCCTATCCACTAAACTTATGAACGGAAATTGGAGAGAATTCAGAGACTAATTGAGTGAGGAAAACACGAGGGATTGAGGGTAACTATCGAACTGGAATTTCGGATTTTGAGTTTTGGGAGGGAAAATCGAATTGGACGAATTGAGCTGTGATGATCGAATTGGAGATTGGAAATAGCTTCCTAAGGTTGAGACGAGTTGTTTCAAATCAAAAACGAGAGGAATTCATGCCCAATTGGCTCTGAACGGGTTTGGTAACAGTGAGAGATATCGAGCTTGAGTCGTGATCAATGTGTGATCAAACGACGAAATTGAGATGGGGAAACAATTCCTCATGGTCCATTGATGCTTCTGGGTTCATCAATTGGGAGGAATCAGTGGCCAAGGTGGAAACTCCATGGTTGCACAGTGTACGGATGTTCGAGTTTGAGTCGTGAAGATTGAGCAATGAATTGATCCAATTGAGTTGGGGGAAAGGTTTACCTGAGATCAATGAAGCTTCTTGATGAATCAATTTGGGGAAATCGTGTGGAATTGAGGGAGTTCGAATGATGAACAGTGGCCGGAGGTCCTTCGATTGTTCATCCTTGATCGTGAGGATTTAGGTAATGTTTCAAGTAATTGATGAAACAGAACCCTAATTGAACTTATAACGAAACTAATTGAATATTCAATTGAAGGAATTAATGTCGAATTGACAGGATTGGAACCGGGTCTGATCGCGGGCTAAAGGACCCGTTTACCAGATAAACGGGTTGAGACGACAGCACTGTAGCTGGCGCGTGGGTTTCACGCGCAGCCACTCACGGCGGCGCTTGAGGGCGCGTCCAGCCTAGTCTCAAGGTGAGGTCAACATGACTTTTGATCCTCTCAGTGTAACGAACATTTTGACGTTGATTTCGGTGGAATCGGATATTGTTTCGATAATGTTCCGCGTATCCGAAGTTTTCTTTTACGTTTAAAATACGTATTTAAATTCCGGAAAAATTGGGGAAAATTATATGAAGTATTTTGGGATGTTAGTAACCCTCTATCATGATTTTGGACAGGAGTTGTGATTTCCAGAATTTACGGAAAAACGTGCAGCTCGGAAACGAACCGTTTTGAACGGTGTGTGTGAGTGGACTTTGTTTTCTAACCGTGATGCATGCATATATGATTTAAAATGCTTGATTATATGATTTGATTTGCTTTGGCATGATTGGTATTTCAATTCGGTGATTTCTCGGTTTTGTGATTATTATATTATTATATTCTGGCACGATTTTCGAGAAATCATGAAATTGGTTAAAAATGATATTGTGGGCGTGAGAACCCAAGTAAATAATGATTTGACTCGGATTTGGAGTTACATGTGAATTTGATGATTTTTGCTATCCTCGTGATTTTGTGATTATTTTAATCAGTCTTTCGGGCACGTTTTACGAGGAACGTGCAAATGATGTTTTGGGCTAAGCCCGGATTGAAAATGATGTTTTGACTCGGGTTATGAGTCAGGAAGTTGAAAATGATATTTGGACTCGGATTATGAGTCAGTGATTGATTTCATGGTTTTACGTGATCGTGGCAACTCGGGTTTACAGTTGCACGGATTTACGTAATATTGATATTTTGGGCTTGAGACCCAATGGAATTGTGATTTTTGTTGGAATTGTATTTCCATGTGATGACATGATGATATTGATGATTTTTGGATTTATAAAGTAAATCGGGACTTGGGGCTGAGACCCTGTATTGATATATGATTTGGTTTTTAATGCAACTGTTTTTCACTGGTTTTTGTGATGGTGATATGTTGCGGATATTTAGGGCTTTCGGGAGAAAATATGTTTTTCCCCGGAGTGCACCCTGGAGATAACGCTCGCCTTCGGGATGGAAGTGTTTACCCCGAAGAGGTCACGTAGCACGATCTTTGTCTTGCAGCCCAGGGGAGGCTTGACTCAGATCAGATGTGCTGGATTATATGGATCGGTAAGTGATATGTTCACGAGATCCGGATCGTCGGCTGGTGAGGTTTTTCCCAGCGACGGATTGCTGACTGATGATGTGTTCACAGCAGCGGATGCTCGGATTTTGAGCGGTCCTTGAGCCTATTGATATGCACGCGTTGCAGGGATAAACGTGACTCTAAGCAACATGATATGGAAATAAGTCCCGTGGATTATGGAAAATGATTTTGAGGAAACCGTGGTTTAGCGGTTAAAATGATTTAAAGAAATTGTGAACTTTTTGAGATGTTAAACTGATTGGGTGAACATGAGTTTTTGTGGACCATGGGAAAATATGTTTTGATTTTATCGGTCCACTGTTCATACTTGAATGATTTCATACTATTACTCATGTTTTACGATATGCATGCAAGTTTGTGAAAACTGGAGGGTAAGAATATATTTTGAGAAATGTTTTTATAAGAGGTCATTTTTGTCCACTCACACCTTTTCTGTTTTGTTAACCCATCAGGTCGTGGCGCGTTGATCGAGGCTATTCTAGAGGTGGAGGTATCTGCGGGCACATGACAAGACCCATCCCGATTATCGTGATGAATCCTGCTCCCGTCTGACAATAACTAAAAATTTCCGAAAGTAACCAAACTTATATACATACAACACACAACAAATCCCGAAAACATTGTCAGACAAGGGATAGTTAAGTTTTACAGACCAATCCGTTTGATTCCCCAATCAAAAAGTCAACAATTTGACTATACTATTCACAAGGGTAAAAACGTCATTTACTCATTATGTTACAAAATTACATTTTCTAAATTTCCGGGGCGTTACAGCACAGGCGCAAAAATTCCCTTGTCTGGCAGGTATTGAAGGGTAGTTTCGGACTTTCAGTTGACTTGTCAGACGGGAACAGGACCGGGTACGGTTTTTGACGTCTAGTTGGGACGGGTCCTGTCAATGTACCTCAATCTCTCATCATAAAAGCTCCAAAATTCCTTCATCAAATTCGTCATCCATCATCTTTGTGTGTGAAGAAGAAGCCCTTTTCAGTTCTGGAGAAGAAGACTGCCTTCTACTTAGAGTTTGCTGCATCCATGTCTTTAATTAATGCTTTTATGTTGATTAGATACATGTGTAGCTAATTTCTCATCTAGGGTTCTTGATGTAACCATGTAAACTCAGTCTATGTTATGATTGAAGTATTCTGATTTCTGCAAACTCTTCTTTGTTTCATTCATTTTAATTATTGATTCATATGTGATTCTAGTGCTTGATCACCATTAGGGTTCCATATGCCTAGTTAGATTTAGAGCGCATGCCATGCCTAAGTTTAATTGATTTATGAATGAAAGAATAGGGTTAGTGAGTACATGCCATGCCACTAAATCTGTTTGGTCATATTTATTTCTTTTCTCATACTTAAAGGCTTTCTAGGAGTAATCTAAAGTACTTGCCATACTTAGGTTGCAATTAGAAGGACTAGATAGTGTTCCACATGCCATGGCCTATCTTACTTAAGTGAAAACGATCCTTAGAGCAGGTTTGGAAGATCAGGTACTTTAGTCACTGTATTCATAGAATCAAGGTTACATAGGTGAAGTCAAGACCCTAGCTTCCATCTCCATACTTTTCTCAGTCTTTTCTATCTATCTTCATTTACTTAATGTTTTAATTTCAGTTTAACGTCCTTACATATCACAAATCAAAACACAATTCTGTTTTATTTTCAGTTATTTTAATTCCACTAGTTAATTGAGTCAGTATAATATCCTTATCCTTTTGAATGTACTCGTCTCTATAGAACGTGTTTGAACAAACATAAGAATATACTACCGAGATATCCTCATCCTTTTGAATGTACTCATCTTTATAGAGCTCGCTTGACCAAACTTAAAAAGATACTACCTAGATATCCTCAACCCGTGTAATGTACTCTTCTTTATATAACTTGTTTGAAAAAACCTAAGTAGATACTACCTAAATATCCTCGTTCTTCTTAATGTACTCTTCCTTGTAGAGCTTGTTTGAACAAAATTATGAAGATACTACCTAGATATCCTCTTCCTTTTTATTGTACTCTTCCCTGTAAAGCATGTTGGAATAAGCATAAGAAGATAATACCTAGATATCCTCATCCTTTTGAATGTACTCTTCTCTATCGAACTTGTTTGGACAAATTTAAGAAGATACTACCTAGATATCCTCAACACTTTGAAATTATTCTTCTGAATAGAATTTTTTGAACAAACCTAAGAAGATTCTATCTAGATATATTCAACCTTTTTGAATGTACTCTTCTTTATAAAACTTGTTTGAACAATGTAACGACCCGTCCCAAATTTCTAGATTAGATTAGTGACTAATCACGATTAGTGAGGCTAATCCGTGATTAGTTGGGCAAAATCAGACGAACGATGCAAAATGATCGTTTTGCCCCTAGGGTGGTAAAATGTTGACTTTTAATTCGGGCAGTCAAACGGACTTTGACCGATGACCGTGTCGTAGTTCATCACGTCACGAGTTCATAGACAGGTGGCACGTTCAATTCCGACGTTCGAGGAGGAAGTTATGACGTTCGGAAGTTTAGGGGCAATTTGGTAATTTTGGTTAAAAGGGGGTCAAATGTTGACTTTTTGACCGGGAGGTCCGATGGCCGAGGGCCGAAGAGCGTTACGTAGATAAGGACGAAACGAATCTGTAGACAGGCGGCACATCGAATTCAGACGTTCGACGACGAAGTTACGGTTCACGGAAGTTCCAGGATACTATTCACGGTGACGCGGTTCACGAGACGAATTGAGTTTTGTCTTTAGTGTGGGCCCAGATATTTTGGCAGGCCAATGGATGAGTGACAAGTGCCACCCATCCATTGTCCACCTTCCCACATACATGCTTCGATCATTCCTTTATTTCCATTCATCCAAACCAACCCAAAAACCCATAACCAGTGCAAACCATCCCTCACAAACACCCATCAACCTTCTTTGATCATCATGAACCATGAAGGAAGCAAGGAGAGGAGGTTTAAATGAGGTTGGTGGAGGAAGAATCGCAGGCCGCCGTGCACAGCGGCCATGGAACCGTGAAGGTATCGGTTTTGGCCCAAATTTTCCTATTTTCAATTTCTTGCATTATGGGCCGTTTTGAGTGATTAGGAATTGGTTTTTAGGTTGTTAGGAAGGTAATAGGAAGGTTTTGGGTGGCGGTTTGGGCTGAGCAGCCGTGTAGGCTGATCGGGAAAAATGAACCGTGAGGTTCAAAATTAAACCATGAGATTTTGATGGTTTTTGATGTTTTAAGTAATGGATTTAGGTTTCTAGGATTAAACTAGGAATTATAGGATTGAATTGGGGTTGAATCGGACCAAATTGAGACGGGAAAACGCCTGAACCGGTCACGCCGGTTCGACTGGACCGACTGCGCAGGCTGGACCGGTCGACTGCGTGGAGAAGTTGACACTGTGCAAGGCGCGTGAGGCCCACGCGCAGTGCACTCCCAGGGCGTGTGAGGACGCGTGGCAGGCAATCTTGGGAAGGTTCCAACATGTGAAATCTTCTATTCGATGTAACGAACATTTTAGGACTGGTTTCGTGTCGATCCGTCACTGTCTCGATTTGTTTCGGGGCATCGGAAAGTTTAGGTTCAGGATTAAAAATAGTTAAAAATACGGGAAAATTATGGGGCTTTAGTGGGAGGTTAATTAAGTAGTTAGTAACCTTCTATTAAAATTTGGACAGGTTTGGGAGTCCCCGTGATGGTGATCGGCTCGGGGAGCCGTATGGCGTGCAAATCAAGGCGGCAACTTGGACGGTCTGTGAGTGGACCTTGTTTTCTAAATTGGTGCATGCATAAATGTTTATTATATGTTTTAATACTTGTTTGTGATGCCATGAGTGCAATTGGATGTGTGGTTACATATATGCACGTATTTCGAGGTTTCAGCCCTATATAGTGCCTATACGGGTCTGTATTTCTGTATTGGTCTAAACGAAATGGTTTTCGATTTCCAAAAGGATAAACTCGGGTATGAGACCCATTTGGTTTTTTCTTGGGTATATGACGCTATTTACGACCTTCGGGTCTAAATCGCGGTCGCGACGGGTGCTATGTGCACGGCGGTCGACGATACGACGATCGCCTCCGGATTCAGATGTGTTCCTTCCGGAGAGGTCACGATGCACAATTCGTGGTCCGGCAGCCTGGGGAGGCTCGACTTCGGAGTGCTGACGATTCAGGATAACGATCGGTGATGAGTGCACCATGATCTTATGGTGGTCGCGTCGGTTGATACGTTCACGGCAACATACCCAGATTGAGGGCGGTCCTGGATGGATGGTTGCACACATCACTATGATCGGAGTCGTGACTGACCCTTAGATACTGGGCACGGTGCCCAGTTGAGTCATATGTTCGGGCACGAGACCTAGTTGTTTTACACTGATGATTTCGGGTCAGGGACCGTAGATGGATTTGCAAGTTCATGGCGGTTTATGGGAACCGGCATGAACTCTGGAAAGGTCATTGTGGTTCATGACAGTTTATGGGAACCGACATGAACCCTGGTTAATGGATGTTATGGATCATGATGGTTCAAGGGAACCAGGCATGAATGTTTATGTTATGTATATATATTTATTCATATACCTTCCTTTACTTCTATTATCTCCTTCGAGGAGGGTCGTTGGCCTGGGTGGACCCCGGAGTAGTCACGGAGCACCGACTGAGTGGAGTCACTGTAACGACCCGTGCAATGACCCGTCCCGAATATCGGGATTGAATATTAATTAATTATGAATTAGGATGACTAATCTGGGATTAGTTGAGTGAAATCGGACGAATTGTGCAAAATGACCATTTTGGCCCTAACGTGGACAAAATGTTGACTTTTAGTTCAGGCGGTCAAACGGACTTTGACCGATGACTGTGACGTAGTTCGTGATGTCACGAGTTCATAGACAGGTGGCACGTTCGATTCCGACATTCGAGGAAAAAGTTATGGCGTTCAGAAGTTGAGAGGTATTGTCAGGACCCACCCCGGTTTCACCCCGAAACCTGAGGTCAATCCCGCTCCCGTCTGACTCCTCGACACAACACCTAAGTAAAACTCACTCAAACCCAGTCAAACGCAGGAGTAATTACAAAATATCCCAAAGTTATCGTTTACAGAGCATAGCACTAAATTACAAGGAAAATAAAAACTGATAAAGTACACGCACACAGAAGCCTTTAAACTCTTCTAGGATCCCTCACGTCACTTCTATGCCTCGGACACTGCCTCGACGTCAAGACCCCGCGCTCGCTCCACAACCTGGAGGGCAATTTAAAACAGAAGATGTGAGTGGACCATAAGAACAGAAAGGTTTCTAAAACCATTTATCAAAAAACCAAGTTTCACCCTCCGTTTTGAAAACCACATGCATAACCCATTTCCGAAACAGTTATAAACCAAATTACCGTAAAACACATCATAAGAAACAGAAACACTATAAAACAGTTAGAAAAACCACAGCATGTGAATCATGAAACCGTATCAGAAACCATAAACATCAAAGCATCATTTTCCGATCAAACCTGCTGGACCTATCCGAGTCTTTAAACTCCCGAGTCTTTAAACTCAATCCAGGCCTCAATAATATCCAAGTCTTTAAACTCCCGAGTCTTTAAACTCAAGGCCTACGGGGGAAATCAATATATATCCGAGTCTTTAAACTCCCGAGTCTTTAAACTCAATCCGGGTCTTTAAACCCAATCCGGCCGGTCCCCCGTCACATATATCCGGGTCTTTAAACCCAATATCCAGATCCAGCAAATTCAATCCCAAAATCCTTTCAAACCATTTTCCAATCCACATCCAAACCCGAATTCGAAATCACTGGTCCGATACCCTTCCGGCCTCCAGAACCGTCATTCCGAACCCAAATCCGGAATCCACTTTCCGAAAATCATTTAAGCACCAAATCATGTTGCAAAATCCCTTGTAAACAATCAAACTAGTTATCCTTTAAAAATCCCAAAACCATGGCATTTTCCTCAGAAATCGACATTTCTCGAAAGACGTGCAACAATGTAAAACCAACCAAAACATATTGAATAAACATAGAGTCATAGTCAAAATCATAAAACAATTATAGAAAACAGTTATGCATGCTCGAGTTTAGAGAAAGGGTCCACTCACAGTACTGAGCCCTACTCGCGTCCCGAACGTCCAGCCCGTTCCTCGGCTTCCTCGGGAAATCCCGATCCTGTCAATCACCGTCAACATACGTCACTAATACGTCCACGAACATTCACCTAAATTCCCTCAAAAATCCTCGAATCGAAAACCTAAAACCCGGGACCCTAAACACTCACCCTCGCGGAACTAAACTCAAACGACGTCCGATTGACTCGAAACCAACTCCACTGAACTCAACACAATTCCTAGACCAAAAGTCATGTTGACCGTTTCTCCCAGAACCGCCGCACGCGCCTCCACGCGCCGCCCAAAGTGGCTGCGCGTGGCCCTCACGCGCCTGCTACAGTGCACCGTCTTCCTCAGACAAACCCGGTTCGCCACAGTAACCTGCAACTCAGACCGGCGTCAACGGTTCACCGCCTTGCCTGCACAATTTCTCTCCCTTTCTTCACCAACAACATCGTCCAGACCAGCCCTATTGGTTCCCCAGCTCCGTTCACCTCGACACTGTCCCTAGCCCGTCGACTGAACTCGAAACCAGACAGCCCCAATTCCCCTGCTTCACGATCCAGCCACCCAGCTCACCCCCTTCACGGTGGCTTCACCAAACTCTTCCCCGGACCTCACTGAACCTAAACCACCCCTCCTAGACCTTCGACTCAGCCCCAAGCTCGACGACTCGCCATTTGAAACCCACGGCCAAAACAGAGGACACAGACACCATCGTCGTGCCTGCCGCCACCGTGCACCACCCATCACGGCAGCACAACCAAACTACTCCTAGGACTCAACTAAAACCCTTAGACCACTCTAGACTCATCGATTCAACCTCCCAAGCCACGACTTCCACGTTGAAACTCAACGGGAAAACAGAGTATCGGCATGGGAATGAGAGAATTACCTGCCTCCAGTCACCGTCGTGAGCTCCGCTGGTAGTGGTTGATTCCTCGCAACCCGCACGACACCACCACGGTCCCAGTTGCCCCGTACACGGCCGCCACCGCCACGATTCTCACGACCTCCCTGCTTTTCACCCCTAGTTTTCCCGCAGTTCCAAACTGCCCAACCACACGATTACCTCACCTCCCAACCTTCTTACCGTCTCCCTTTCCTTCTTTGAACACCCACACACACTCACAACTTACCAGCTCCCTCAATCAACCCTTCTCTGCTCTCAATTTCCTCTCACAATCTCCCTCTGTTTCTGTTTCCTTCTGCGCACAAACACGAACACGGGCACGGGTACACCCCAATAATAGAACCGTGCACACACCTTAGAATCCCCCAGAACCCACTACACACTTGCCACATGTCACCATCCCCCACTCTCTCTCACCCATGTGGCCCAATCTCAGCCGTCCATTTTGCTTTCTCTGCACAAATCCCCAGAAGCCAAAAAGACCAAAATACCCTCCAGTTTTACACATTTTTACGGTTTTACCAAAACTTCCTAGACCCGTAACTCTCGCCTCGTAAGTCCGATGAATACGTGCCGCCTGTCATCGAACTCAGGACGACGAAAGCTATCTAACCATGCTAGGTCAACCTACCAAAACCCATTCGTACAAAAAGTCAACTTTTCCCCCTATTTTACCAAAATTACGGTTAAGCCCTCAATCGTCCGAACATCACAACTTCCTCCTCGGGGGTCGGAATCAGGCGTGCCACCTGCCTATGGATTCGTGACATCCTAAACTACGTAAACTACGTCCTAGTCACTGGTCAACCCCCATTTGACCACCCGAATAAAAGTCACCATTTTTGCCTGGTTCGGGCAAAATCGTCATTCTACGCTCAAGGACCTATCGGGACCAACTAACCACCGATTAACCTTACTAATCACACCTTAATCAGTCTAGTAATCCAGGTTTCTGGGACGGGTTGTTACAGGTATTTTGGTAATTTGGCATATTAGGGGCCAAATGTTGACTTTTTGATCGGGAGGTCCGATGGACGAGGGCCAAGGACCGTTACGTAGGTCTCGTCGATACGAATCCAATGACAGGCGGCATGCCGAAATCGGAGATTCGACGACGAAGTTATGGTCACGGAATCGGGCTCGATTAACCGAACGAACCGGGATTAAAATAATAATATAATAATGAATAGTAACTGATGACTGTGCACATCCGGATGAGTGACAAGTGTCACCCATCCCCTGTTTCCAGCTCCTTGTTTCCCTCCAAACACCATCATTACAATACCATCATTCCTTTCCATCTTTTTCCCCCATTTTTTCTTCTTTGTTTCTTACCCGTGGACCCTCAAAAATCAGTGTGGGAGAACTGGGAGAATTGGCTCCCTTCCTCTGCCGTTCTTGAGAGAAAAATGAGAGATTAATGGATTGAGATACCTGGGGAAACACTGGGATCGATTGATGGCTGGGAACTGGGAATTCGAAAATTTGGATATTGGGGGGAAAATTCAAATACTGGGAATTGGGTCGTGAGGATCGAAATGGAGCTCAATTCGAGCCTTCTGAGATCACTACGATTAGAATCCTCGAAAGAACGAAGGAAATTGGCCATTAATTGGCTCTGAACAAACCGGGTGACAGTAAGGAAAATTCGAAGTCGAGTCGTGATCTTGGAGCAATCAAACGGTGTAATTGATGTGGGGAAACTACTTCTCATGATCCAGTGATGCTTCTGAGTGCATCAATTGGAAGAAACCGGTTGAGATTGACGGAACTCCATGATTGCATAGTGACGGGTGTTCTTCATTGTTCATCATGGAATCGTGGGATTGTAGGTAATGTTTTGTGTAATTAACGTTACAGAACTTTAATTTAAGTTAAAACGAAGCTAACTGAATGATCAATTGTAAGGTTTAAGGTTGAATTGATAGGATTGGAACCGGGTCATCTCGCTGGCTAATTGGACCCGTTTACCAGACATACGGGTTAGGACGATGCACTGTAGCAGGCGCGTGGGTTTCACACGCATGGGGGCGCGTGAGTGAGAATCCCGAGGTACGATCAACATGACTTTTGATGCTCTCATTGTAACGAACATTTTGACACTGGTTTCGATGAAATCAGATATCGTTTCGTTAATGTTCCGCGTATCCGAAGTTTTGTTTTACGTTAAAAATACGTATATAAATTCCGGAAAAATTGGGGAAAATTATATGAAGTATTTTGAGATGCTAGTAACCCTCTATAATGATTTTGGGCAGGATTTGTGATTTCCAAAATTTACGGAAAAACGTGCAGCTCGGAAACGAACCGTTTTGAACGGTGTGTGTGAGTGGACTTTGTTTTCTAGCCGCGATGCATGCATATATGATTTAAAATGCCTTATTATATGATTTGTTATGATTTGATATGATTTATGTTTCAATCCGATGATTTCTCGGTTTTATGATTATTATATTATATTTTGGCACGATTTTCGAGAAATGATGAAATTGATATTTTTGGGCTAGGCCTGGATTGAAAATAATGTTTTGACTCGGGTTATGAGTCAGGAAGTTGAAAATGATATTTGGTCTCGGATTATGAGTCAGGGATTGATTTCATGGATTTACGTGATCGTGGCAACTCGGGTTTACGGTTGCACGGATTTGCGTGAAAATGATATTTTGGGCTTGAGACCCAATGGAATTGTGATTTTGATTGAATTTATATTTCCATGTGATTACATGATGATATTGATGATTTTCGGATTTATAAGTAAATCGGGACTTGGGGCTGAGACCCTGTATTGTAAATGATTTGGTTTTCAATGCAACTGTTTTCACTGGTTTTCGTGATGATCATATGTTGCGGATAATTAGGGCTTTCTGGTGGAAATATGTTTTTCCCCGGAGTGCACCCTGGAGATAACACTCGCCTTCGGGATGGAAGTGTTTACCCCGAAGAGGTCACGTAGCACGATCTTTATCGAGCAGCCGAGGGAGGCTTGACTCAGATCAGATGTCCTGGATTATATATGGATCAGTAAGTGATGTGTTCACGAGATACGGATTGCCAGCTGGTGATGTGTTCACAGCGGCGGATGCTCGGATTTTGAGCGGTCCTTGAGCCTATTGATATGCACGCGTTGCAGGGATAAACGCGACTCTAAGCAACAGGATATGGAAATAAGTCTCGTGGTTTATGGAAAATGATTTTGAGGAAACTGTGGTTTAGCGGTTGAAATGATTTAAGTAAACTGTGAACTTTATGAGATATTAAATTGATTTGATAAAAATGAGTTTCAAGGAAAATGTGGACATGGAATTTAGAAACATGTTGTTTGTGATTACGTACCAGTTTTGAGTATGGGTTTTTAGTCTTTGTGACCAGGTGAACATGTTTTGGCCTGAGAGCCGGGATTTGATGTTTTATAACTTGAACTGATTTGGTGAACATGAGTTTTATGGACCATGGGAAAACATGTTTTGATTTTATCGATCCATTGTTCATACTTGAATAATTTCATACTGTTACTCATGTTTTATGATATTCATGCACGTTTGTGAAAACTGGAGGGTAAGAATATATTTTGATAAATGTTTTTATAAGAGGTCATTTTTGTCCACTCACACCTTTTCTGTTTTGTTAACCCTTCAGGTCATGGCGCGTTGATCGAGGCTATTCTAGAGGTGGAGGTATGTGCGGGCACAGGCGCAAAAATTCCCTTGTCTGGCAGGTATTGAAGGGTAGTTTCGGACTTTCAGTTGACTTGTCATACGGGAGCAGGACCGGGCACAGTTAACTTTGTCCTTTGGGGGCGGGTCCTGTCAACCTGTCCCGAATTTCATGATTAGATTAGTGACTAATCACGATTAGTGAGGTTAATCCGTGATTAGTTGGGCGGAATCGGACGAACGATGCAAAATGACCGTTTTGCCCTTGGTCGTGGCAAAATGTTGACTTTTCGATCGGGCTGTCAAATAGACTTTGACCGATGACCGTGACGTAGTTCGTGACGTCACGAGTTCATAGACAGGTGGTACGTTCAATTCCGACGTTTGACGAAGAAGTTATGACGTGCGGAAGTTTAGGGGCATTTTGGTAATTTTGGTTAAAAGGTCAAAATTTGACTTTTTGACCAAGAGGTCCAATGGCCGAGGGCCGAGGACCGTTACGTAGATAAGGACGATACGAATCCGTAGACAGGCTGTAACGCTCCAGAAATTCGAAAAATGTAATATTGTAAAATAATGAATAAAATGACGTTTTTACCCTTGTGATTCGTATGGTCAAATTGTTGACTTTTTGATTGGAGGGTCGAACGGACGTTGACCAATGACCCTGACGTAATTTGGGACGTCACGAGTTCACAGACAGGTGGCACGTTCAATTCGGACGAACATGGTGAAAGTTATGACGTGCGGAAGTCCAGGGGCATTATAGTAAATTGGACGTTATAAGGAGAAAAAGTTTACTTTTATTTGACATTTGGTTTTCACTTGACTCGAAGACCGTTAGGTTCATCTCGACGCCCCGAGTACAACGACAGGCGGCACGCTTGAAACGGACATCGGGTGACCGAGTTACGGGTCACTGAAGTTGGAGGGCATTTTGGTAATTATTGCACAGAGGGGCATTTTGGTCATTTCACGGCGGTTACTATAGCACCACCGTGAAAAACAGAGCACACGGCCATGCCGTGGTGTCTTGTGCGTGCAATTGTTTAAAGTGTTAGTGGAATGGCTTAGGCGATTTGTTTATGTGGATTGAGGCAGTGGGAGGCACCCATGGGAGACTAAACTGAGCTCAGTGCACGGGCTGGATTTTAAAATGGGCGTGGTCTCTGTGCTTGCGGGAAACCATTTTCAGAGGCCACAGTTGGTCTCCCACAAGTTGTTGGCCACATTGATCGATCAACCGTGTAAGAGAATGAGGAGAGGATTCGTTTGGGTCATTTGGTGCATCAGTGTGAAGGCTGAGGTTGAGAGAAACCGTGAGAAAACATTTTCGGGTTTTTGGGGGGAAAAACTCAGAATTTGATTTCTACGGGTTGAGGGACCAATCTAAACACTTAGGGAGTCTTCTGGGAGTGACAGAAACACTGCTGTGCCAGCGTTGAAGAGTTTGGAGCACGGATTGCCCAAGAACCTGAGTTCCAGTTCAGAGATGAACTAGTTGGAGGGAAAAATCAAATTTAATTCCTGAGGCTTGTTGAACGAAACCAAGGGCCGTATTAGTCTTCTGGGAGCAAAAGGAAACTGACCACATCGATTTCGAAGGACAGCACTTATGAATTGGCTAAGAACTGAGTTCCCTGGTTCTGAGGATTGTCGAGCTTGAGGACGACGACTTCCAGGTTAGTTTGGGGTCAATTGGTTGGATGGTTTGGTTCGTCTAGGTCCCCTTAAGCTACTGGTGAAGTTAATTGGATAATGGAACTGTTTTGGGTGAGTTCTGAGTGACGGCCCGTTCGTCTGTTCGGGTCTGGGTTGGATCGATTTAGTGTTAGTCGAGGTCAATCGTTAACGAAAACCTAAAATTAATGGATTAGAGAAGATAATAGGATTGAAAACGAGAGGAATTGATTGAGAATTGAGGGTTAACTGATCGGGTTGAACCGCGGGTATCAGACCCGTTTATCAGTCTATTCGGGTAAGGAAGAAGGTACTGTAGCTTGGCGCGTGGCCTTCACGCGCAGCCACTTTGGGCGGCACGTGATGGCGCGTGTGATGTGTAATGACCCGTCCCGAATATCAGGATTTAATATTGATTAATCATGATTTAGAATGACTAATCGGGGATTAGTTGAGTGAAATCGGACGAAACGTGCAAAATGACCGTTTTGCCCCTAGCGTGGGCAAAATGTTGACTTTTAGTTCGAGTGGTCAAATGGACTTTGACCGATTACTGGGACGTAGTTCGGGACGTCACGAGTTCATAGACAGGTGGCACGTTCGATTCCGACATTCGTAGAGAAAGTTATGATGTTCGGAAGTTGAGGGGCATTTTGGTAATTTGGCATATTAGGGGCCAAATGTTGACTTTTTGATCGGGAGGTCCGATGGGCGAGGGCCAAGGACCGTTATGTAGGTCTCATCGATGCGAATCCAACGACAGGCGGCATGCCGAAATCGGAGATTCGACGACGAAGTTATGGTCACGGAATCGGGCTCGATTAACCGAACGAACCGGGAATAAAATAATATTTTATAATGAACAGTAGCTGGTGACTGGACACACTTGGATGAGTGACAAGTGTCACTCATCCCTTAAAATCAGGTACAAAACATGGATCCATGATTTTGGGGACACCAAATAATTATGTTTTATTATTTTTAATTAATTAATTATCCTCTAATTTCCATTATTTCTCTTCTGTTTTCTTACCCGTGTGCAAGCAAACACAGAGAATGAGAGAGTCTGAAATTGTCCACCATTTCCTTCCATTTCTGAACCAAAGTGTGAGTAATTGAGAGGGTGTTGAGATTTAATTAGCAAGGATTAACGTGGGACTGCGTGAGGGCTTGAATTTGGAATTTGGAATTTTCGAATTTTGAGGGGGGGAATTCGAATTGGATGCTTGGAGCCGTGTTGATCGAAATTGAGTTCATTTCTAGTCTTCTGGGATTACCACGACCTGTTTCATCGAAAGAACGAAGGCAATTGAGGTCCAATTGAGGTAGAACAGAAGCACTGTAGTCGCAGAGAGTTCGAGCTTGAGTCCTGGAGTTTGAGCCATGAATTGATTCAATTGAGTTGGGTAAAATGCTTACCTGAGTCCCTTGATGCTTCTGGTTGAATCAATTTAAGGAAATCGTGTGACGGTGAAGGTTTTCGATTGATGAACAATGGCCGGAGGTCCTTCGAATGATCGACATTGATCGTAGGGTTTGAGGTATGGTTTTGTACAATTAACGTTACAGAACTCTAATTAGACTTGATTCGAAACTGACTGAATGTTCAATTGATGGAAACAATGTCGAATTGGTAGGATTTGAACCGGGTCTGTTCGCGGGTTAAAGGACCCGTTTACCAGACAAACGGGTTGGGACGGTGACACTGTAGCTGGCGCGTGGGTTTCACGCGCAACCACTCACGGCGGCGCGTGAGGGCGCGTCCGGCCTAGTCTCAAGGTGAGGTCAACATGACTTTTGATCCTCTCAGTATAACGAACATTTTGACGTTGGTTTCGGGGAAATCGGATATTGTTTCGATAATGCTCCGCGTATCCGAAGTTTTGTATTACGTTAAAAATACGTATTTAAATCCCGGAAAAATTGGGGAAAATTATATGATGTATTTTGAGATGTTAGTAACCCTCTATAATGATTTTGGACAGGAGTTGTGATTTCCAGATTTTGCGGAAAAACGTGCAGCTTGGAAACGGACCGTTTTGGACGGTGTGTGTGAGTGGACTTTGTTTTCTAATCGTGATGCATGCATATATGATTTTTATGCCTTATTATATGATTTTATATGCTTGGGCATGATTTATGTTTCAATCCGGTAATTTCTCGGTTTTATGATTATTATATTATTATTTTGGGTGATTTTCGAGAAATTACGAAATTTGGTAAAAATGATGTTTGGACTTGGTTTATGAGTCTGGGATTAAAATTGATTGATAATAATGGTTGGACTCGGATTATTGAGTCATGGATTGGAAAATGATGTGATGACTCGGGAATGAGTCAATGGTCAATTTCGTGGAGTTACGTGAAAATGGCAACGGAGGTTGCAACGCATAGATTTGCGTGATAATGTTATTTTGGGCTTGAGACCCAGTTGAGAATGATCTTGACTTGGTATGAAGTCAAGATTAGATTGAAATGTTTTGGGATGTAATTCCCGGGATGGTTTTCATTGTGATTGTGATATTCCCAGACGGTCGGTGCTTGGGGGGAATTACCCAGACGACCGGAGCTTGGGGGATGTGATTGTAGGATCGGGAGTTGATCCTATGGTAGTCAGCTTCTCGGATGATACTGAGCCTGGATGTACCACTCGGAGGTGTCTGATCCTGGGGATGTGTTCGCCCAGAGGTGACTGAGCCCGAGGAGGTTGAACCCAGAGGTGTTTATTCCCGAGAGAGTGACTGGATATTGGCCTACGCGTAGTGCAGCACTTGTGAGTAGTGCAGTTTGATTGATTTTGCACTTGTGAGTAGTGCAGATGTGATTTGTGATATTTTATGCACTTGTGAGTAGTGCGGATTGATTGGATTGATATATTTCTTGTGCACTGGTTATTAGTGCTGATTGATGTTGTTGTGATGACGTACTGGTATTGAGTACGGGTTTTTGGTCTTTGTGGCCAGTGATTATGTTTTCATATGGTTTGGCCTGAGAGCCGGGATTTGATGTTTTATAGCATGAACAGATTTGGTGAACATGAGTATTATGGACCATGGGAAAATATGTTTTAATTTTATCGGTCACTCATGTTTTACGATATGCATGCAAGTTTGTGAAAACTGGAGGGTAAGAATGTATTTTGATAAATGTTTTTTATAAAGAGTTCATTTTTGTCCACTCACACCTTTTCTGTTTTGTGACCCTCCAGGCCGTGGTACGACGCTTGGGACTGATCGTGAGGCAGCAGAAATCCGCGCAAACATCCCTTGTCTGGCAAGTACTGAAGGGGAGTTTCGGACCTTTAGTTGACTTCTCAGACGGGAGCAGGACCGGGCACGGTTTTTGACGTCCAGTTGGGACGGGTCCTGTCATGATGTCATCTCCGATCACGGTCAACATGGAATTTGTTCCTTTCAGTCTAATTAACATTTTACCTTTAGGATTCGAGTCGATCGGGGGTCGTTCGGAATAATTTCGGGAGTTCGGAAGTTTAGGTCCTTAAGGTTTATTTCGTAAAAAAATCCGGAAAATTTAGGGAAAATCATACGAGCTATTTGAGGATGTTTGTAACCCATCTTGTACGTTTTTACAGGCCCGGACATCTCCGAAGCTACTGAGGAGCGCACGGGGCGCGATTGACGCGTCCTAAAATAGTGAGTGGACTTTTTTATTTCTAAACCGGGCATGCATGACTATTTTACTTATTTATCTTATGGTTTCACATATGATTTTATGATGGTGATATGATATTTTGGTTTTACGTGTTTTCACGCTTTTCGAGATATTTATCGTATTTCACGCATTTCGAGGTTACGGTTTTCGCTTATGCATGAATGATGTTTTGATGAAGTATCTAGATATGATTATGCATGTTACGAATTTATGATGTTTTGATTATAATTTTGAAGTGATTTCGGAAATTGCATGTTTTGGAATTTGCATGTGAATTCGGACAAAAGTCCTATTATGACGAGATATGATTTTGGAATGATGTCGGAAAACGGTTTATGATGAATCCTGGTTTATTGTGTTTAAAAACGGTTTTGGGTTTAAAGATCCGGTTGATTGTTGGATCTAGTTTTGGGTTTAAAGACCCGGTTTATTGATGACGGGGGCGGGCCCGAAAATTGGGTTTAAAGACCCGAATTGAGTTTAAAGACTCGTGAGTTTAGAGACTCGGTTATAGTGATACCCCCGAGGCCTATTGATCATGTTTTGAGTTTAAAGACTCGTTGATATCCCGAGAAGGCCTGATATTGATTTTAAAGACTCGGATGGATCCAACGGTTTAATTGCAAATATTTATTCACTTTTTACTTGGTTTGCGTAAATGATGTTGCAAATGACAAATTCTAGATTTTGGTAATATTATATTGTTTTACACGAGTTGTGATGGTTTTCCTGTAACGTTTTACATGGGTTTCGGAGGAAGAGTTTTTCAAATGTTAATACGCGGTTTTCTTGAATATCTGGTTATGCATGCGTGTTATAAAACTGGAGGGCGAACCCCGATTTCATTAAATTATTTTCTGTAAACCCTTGTTTTGGTCCACTCACACTTTGTTGTTTTAACTACCCTCCAGGTCGTGGTACAAGTTCGGGGGCTAGCGCCGAGGCAGAGGCATAAAGATTTCCGTTGCGGAGTAGTTAGTTCACAGAGTAGGATTCGTTCTTTAACTTGTTTTGTATTATTATGCTCTGTGAAACTGTGGAGTTGAAGTCCGGTCGGATGTATTTGTTTAATCTCCCTGGTCTGACAATGGGTGTGATGTAATATTATTTGGTTTTCCGGTCTTTTGGATTCGATTGTCAGACGGGAGCAGGATGCTTCCCGATTATCGAGGCGATAATCGGTGTGGGTCCTGTCACAGGCGGCACGTCGAATTCGGACGTTCGACGACGAAGTTACGGTTCACGGAAGTTCAAGTGCACTATTGCACGAATTACGGAACGAGTTAACTTTTGGACTTTTGTGGGGCCCAGATATTTAATGGAGGCCTAATGGATGAGTGACGTGTGTCACCCATCCAATGGACACCATTTCTCCCTTCATGCACCGTGCATTTCCTTCCATTTTCTTCATTTCAAAACCATTCCCCCGATCTCACTTTCTCATCCAAACCATTCACCCAACACCCACCCAACCTTCACTCAAGGGACCAGGACTGAGACCAGGGATGGAAGAGAGGACAAGAGGAGGTGGTTTCCGGCCAGAATCGCCGTCCACGGCGGCTAGAGGAGGAGAAACCCGAAGGTAGCTCGGTTTGTCCATTTTTCTATTTAATTTCGATTCTTGCATTATGGTTGCTTTTGGGTGCCTAGGAAGTTATTATTAGGTTGCAAGGGACTTAATAGGAAGGTTTCTAATGGGGTTGGACGACTGTGAAGCCATGGGAGAATTTAGGACGTTTGAACCGTATGGTTTAAGAATTGAACCATGGAATTTTGATGTTTTTAGGTCGTTTTGATGATTGGAAATGATAGGGAATGAAGAAATAGGAATTATAGGATTAATTAGGGTTGAAATCGGACCAAAATAGAGGGAGAAAACCTCTGAAAAATTCTCTCCGGTTCAGAACAGTACTGCTACAGTAACCGGTCCAAAAACCAGAAAAAAAAACCGGTTTTCAGGGGTAGGTGATGATGAACAGTGTTTTCAACCTTCTAGGGGCTCGTGAGGACGCGTGGTCCATAATTTGGGAACTTTTTCGACACGGGAAATCTTCTATTTGATGTAACGAAGATTTTGGGACTGGTCTCGTGTCAATCGGACATCGTCTCGATATGTTTCGAGGTGTCGGAAGGTTTAGGGTCGGTTTAAAAATAGTTAAAAGTTCTGGAAAATTACGAGGCTTTGATAGAGGTTAATTAAGTAGTTAGTAACCTTCTATTAAAATTTGGACAGGTTTGGGAGTCCCGGTGATAGCGATCGGCTCGGGAGAGCCTATAGCACACAAATCGAAGCGGCAGCTCGGACGGTCTGTGAGTGGACCTTTTTTTCTAAATTGGTGCATGCATAAACGTTTATTATATGTTTTAAATACTTGTTTGTGATGCCATGAGTGTATTTGGATGTGTGGTTACGTATAGGCACATATTTCGAGGTTTCGGCCCTATACGGTTCCTATACGGGGCTGTAGGTCTTTATTGGTCTAAATGAAATGGTTTTGGATTTCCAAAAGGATAATGAATGTGATTTGATAATGTTGATTTGGATATTTGTGAATGATATGGTTTCACGTATTTTGAGGCGATTTACGTGCTTGCACCTAAATCGAGATTTTTCAGTTTTACACTGATTTTCCATACCTAGGGTTTTGGATATGATTTCATGAAATGGTTTTGGATTCGAAAAGGTAAACTCGGGTTCGAGACCCATTTGATTTACGGTATTGGGCCGGAGGCCCAATTGGTTTACGAATCGGACTTAAGGTCCAGTTTCTATGTGGATTCGGGCCTAGCGCCCAGTTATGTGTTACAAATGATCTTTATGGTTCATGACGGTTTATGGGAACCGGCATGAACCCTTGAAATGGTTTTTACGGGTCATGACGGTTTATGGGAACCGGCATGAACCCATGAAAGGATTTTATGGTTCATGACAGCTTATGAGGGGCCGGGCATGAATCCTGGAAAAGTTTAAAGAATGATTTCAAAAGGTTTTTCATATTCCATCCTTTATATATGATTGTCTCCTCCGGGGAGGGTCGTTGGCCTGGGTGGACCCTGGAGTAGTCACGGAGCACTGACTGAGTGGAGTCGCCCCCCAGTTGGATTCCTTACTCTCAGGATGGGCATGGTTCGTTTCCTCCAGGGAGGGTCATTGATCTACGGACATTGACCTGGGTGGACCCTGGAGAGACTTGGGTTTGCGACCCCGGTTAGCACACGTGTAGCTCTATTTTACCGTGACAGGTTCTGGATATGAAATATAATGGATAAACATGATTTCAATTGGTTTGAGAAATTATGTTTTATGATCATAAATGGTTTTGGGCTGAGATCTCACATATGTTTGCTATGTTATAGTTTTTTGTAATTGGTTTTGGGCAGGAGCCCGTAGAACTTGTATTTATAGAATTTGGGGCTGAGACCCTAATTATGGTTGTTTAAACTTATGTGTTTGGATAAATGGTTTTACTATGCATGAATGCCTTTTAGTGAAGGGTATAAAGGTCTTTGATGAAATGTTTTTATAAACTCTTTATTTTTGTGCACTCACAGTCATTCTGTTTTTAATACCCTTCAGGTTGGATACGATGTGGACTGTAGCAGAGACCGAGATATCACATGCCTCCTCCGGATCCTGGCGTACTCTGATAGTCCGGGAGGGCATTGGTTGGAAATATCCCTTGTCTGACACTTCGTGTCAGACGGGAGCAGGGTCATCCCGCACTAATCCCGGGGGGATTGGGATGGGTCCTGTCAGTCACCCCCCAGTTGGGTTCCTTACTCTCAGGAAGGCTATGATTACTATTACCTCAGGTAGGGTCAGTGGTCTGCGGACATTGATCTTGACTTTGAGAAGACTCGGATTGAGACCTGGGTAGCACGCGCGTAGCTTTGGAAATTGTGACAGGATTGGTTGTGCGAATTATATGTATATATGATGTATGCTATATGAGATATATGATATGATGTATGATGTGCGTTTACACAGGTTTTGGGCAGTGGCCCGTATGGTCATTTTCATTATGGTTATTTCAATCTTGGTTTGGGCTTAGTTCCCGCATATGATTTCTAGATAAATGGTTTTCGAATGCATGCATGCTTTTTAGTGAAGGGTACAAATGTCTTCTTATGAAATGTTTTATAAACTTTGGTCTTGTCCACTCACAGCTTTTAATGTTTTGACTGCCCTTCAGGTTGACATCGGATGTGGACTGTTGCACAGATCGAGATATCACATACCTCCTCCGGATCTTGGCGTACTCTGATAGCCCGGGAGGGAAAAGGTAGGAAATATCCCTTGTCTGACACTCCGTGTCTGACGGGAGCAGGGTCATCCCGCGTTAATCACGGGGGGATGGGATGGGTCCTGTCAAACAAACCTAGAAAGTTACTACTTAGATTCCCTCGTCCTTTTTATTGTACTCATACTTGTAGAGCTTGTTGGAACAAGCATAAGAAGATACGACCTAGATATCCTCATCCTTTTGAATGCACTCATCTTTATAGAGCTCACTTGACCAAACTTAAAAAGATACTACCTAGATATCCTCAACCTGTATAATGTACTCTTCTTTATATAACTTGTTTGAAAAAACCGAAGTAGATACTACCTAGATATCCTCGTTCTTTTTAATGTATTCTTCCTTGTAGAGCTTGTTTGAACAAAATTAAGAAGATATTACCTAGATATCCTCTTCCTTTTTTTGTACTCTTCAACGTAGAGCATGTTGGAATAAGAATAAGAAGATAATACCTAGATATCCTCATCCTTTTGAATGTACTCTTCTCTATCGAACTTGTTTGAACAAATTTAAGATGATACTACCTAGATATCCTCACCACTTTGAAATTATTCTTCTTGATAGAATTTGTTTGAACAAACCTAAAAAGTTACTACCTAGATATCCTCATGCTTTTGAATGAAGTCTTCTCTATGGAATGTGTTTGAAGAAACTTAAGAAGATACTACCTAGATATCCTCAACCTTTTGAACGTACTCTTCTTTATAGAACGTGTTTGAACAAACATAACAAGATACTACCTAAACGTCCTCATCCTTTTGAATGTACTCTTCTCTATAAAACGTGTTTGAACAAACATAAGAAGATACTACCAAGATATCCTCACCATTTTGTATGTACTCATCTTTATAGAGCTCGCTTGACCAAACTTCAAAAGTCACTACCTAGATATCCTCAACCTGTATAATGTACTCTTCTTTATATAACTTGTTTGAAAAAACCTAAGTAGATACTACCTAGATATCCTCGTTCTTTTTAATGTACTCTTCCTTGTAGAGCTTGTTTGAACAAACTTAAGAAGATACTACCTAGATATCCTCGTCCTTTTTATTGTATTCTTCCTTGTGGAGCTTGGTGGAACAAATTTAAGAAGATACTACCGAGAGATCCTCATCCTTTTGAAAGTACACTTCTTTATAGGACTTGTTTGAACAGATTTAATGTACTCTTCCTTGTAGAGCTTGTTTGAACAAAATTAAGAAGATACTACCAAGATATCCTCATCCATTTGAATGTACACTGCTCTAGAGAACATGTTTGAACAAACATAAGAAGATACTACCTAGATATCCTCAACCTTTTGAATGTACTCTTCTTTATAGAGCTCGCTTAACCAAACTTAAGAAGATACTATCAGGATATCCACAACCTGTTGAATGTACTCTTGTTGATAGAAATTGTTTGAAAAAACCTAAGTAGATACTACCTAGATATCCTCGTTCTTTTTAATGTAATCTTCCTTGTTGATCTTGGTGGAACAAATTTAAGAAGATACTAACTGGATATCCTGAATACTTTGAAATTATTCTTCTTATTAGAATTTTTTTGAACAAACCTAAGAAGAAGCTATCTAGATATCCTCAATCTTTTTGAATGTACTCTTCTTTATAGAACATGTTTGAACAAACCTTTAAAGATACTACCTAGATATCCTCGTCCTTTTTATTGTACTCCTCCTTGTAGAGCCTGTTGGAAAAAGCATAAGAAGATAATACCTAGTTATCCTCATCCTTTTGAATGTACTCTTCTCTATAGAACTTGTTTGATCAAATTTAAGAAGATACTACCTAGATATCCTCAACACTTTGAAATTATACTTCTTGATAGAATTTGTTTGAACAAACCTAAGAAGATACTATCTTGATATCCTCAACCTTTTTGAATGTACTCTTCTTTATAGAACTTGTTTGAACAAACCTAAAAAGCTACTACCTAGATATCCTCAGCCTTTTTATTGTACTCTTCCTAGTAGAGCTTGTTGGAACAAGCATAAGAAGATACTACCTAGATAAACTTATCCTTTTGAATGTACGCTTCTTTATAGAACGTGTTTGAACAAACATAAGAAGATACTACCAAGATATCCTCAACCTTTTGAATGTACTCATCTTTATAGAGCTCGCTTGACCAAACTTAAAAAGATACTACCTAGATATCCTCAACCTGTATAATGTACTCTTCTTTATATAACATGTTTGAAAAAACCTAAGTAGATACTACCTAGATATCCTAATTTTTTTTTAATGTACTCTTCCTTGTAGAGCTTGTTTGAACAAAATTATGAAGATATTACCTAGATATCCTCTTCCTTTTTATTGTACTCTTCCCTGTAGAGCATGTTGGAATAAGCATAAGAAGATAATACCTAGATATCCTCATCCTTTTGAATGTACTCTTCTGTATCGAACTTGTATGAACAAATTTAAGAAGATACTACCTAGATATCCTCAACACTTTGAAATTATTCTTCTGAATAGAATTTGTTTGAACAAACCTAAGAAGATTCTATCTAGATATATTCAACCTTTGTGAATGTACTCTTCTTTATGGAACTTGTTTGAACAAACCTAGAAAGTTACTACTTAGATACCCTCGTCCTTTTTATTGTACTCATACTTGTAGAGCTTGTTGGAACAAGCATAAGAAGATACGACCTAGATATCCTCATCCTTTTGAATGTACTCATCTTTATAGAGCTCGTTTGACCAAACTTAAAAAGATACTACCTAGATATCCTCAACCTGTATAATGTACTCTTCTTTATATAACTTGTTTGAAAAAACCTAAGTAGATACTACCAAGATATCCTCGTTCTTTTTAATGTACTCTTCCTTGTAGAGCTTGTTTGAACAAAATTAAGAAGATACTACCTAGATATCCTCTTCCTTTTTATTGTACTCTTCCCTGTAGAGCATGTTGGAATAAGCATAAGAAGATAATACCTAGATACCCTCATCCTTTTGAATGTACTCTTCTCTATCGAACTTGTTTGAACAAATTTAAGAAGATACTACCTAGATTTCCTCACCACTTTGAAATTATTCTTCTTGATAGAATTTGATTAAACAAACCTAAAAAGTTACAACCTAGATATCCTCATCCCTTTGAATGAAGTCTTCTCTATGGAATGTGTTTGAAGAAACGTAAGAAGATACTACCTAGATATCCTCAATCTTTTGAACGTACTCTTCTTTATAGAACGTGTTTGAAGAAACATAACAAGATACTACCTAGATGTCCTCATCCTTTTGAATGCACTCTTCTCTATAAAACGTGTTTGAACAAACATAAGAAGATACTACCAAGATATCCTTACCATTTTGTATGTACTCATCTTTATAGAGCTCGCTTGACCAAACTTAAAAAGATACTACCTAGATATCCTCAACCTGTGTATAATGTACTCTTCTTTTATGTAACTTGTTTGAAAAAACCTAAGTAGATACTACCTAGATATTCTCTTTCTTTTTAATGTATTCTTCCTTGTAGAGCTTGTTTGAACAAACTTAAGAAGATACTACCTAGATATCCTCGTCCTTTTTATTGTACTCTTCCTTGTGGTGCTTGGTGGAACAAATTTAAGAAGATACTACCTTGATATCCTCATCCTTTTTATTGTACACTTCCTTGTGCAGCTTGGTGGAACAAATTTAAGAAGATACTACATAGAGATCCTCATCCTTTTGAATGTACACTTCTTTATAGGACTTGTTTGAACAGATTTAATGTACTCTTCCTTGTAGAGCTTGTTTGAACAAAATTAAGAAGATACTACCTAGATATCCTCTTCCTTTTTTTTGTACTCTTCCTCGTAGAGCTTGTTGGAACTAGCATAAGAAGATACTACCTAGCTATCCTCATCCTTTTGAATGTACTCTGCTCTAGAGATCATGTTTGAACAAACATAAGAAGATACAACCTAGATATCCTCAACCTTTTGAATGTACTCTTCTTTATAGAGCTCGCTTGACCAAACTTAAGAAGATACTATCAGGATATCCTCAGCCTGTTGAATGTACTCTTCTTGATAGAAATTGTTTGAAAAAACCTAAGTAGATACTACCTAGATATTGACAGGACCCATCCCAATCCCCCCGGGATTAGTGCAGGATGACCCTGCTCCCGTCTTACACGAAGTGTCAGACAAGGGATATTTCCGACCTTTGCCCTCTCGGGCTATCAGAGTACGCCAGGATCCGGAGAAGGCATGACAGAACCCGCCCCGATTCTCTCTAGGACCACATGGGGACGTGCCCTGCTCCTGTCTGACACCCAAAATAATGTTTCAATTTTAACCTTAAACGTTCAAATGCATAGAAACCAAATTAAAGTTTTACATCAAATCCGAAATAACCAGATGTCAGACAAGGGATGAAATCCAAAACTACAAGTTGCGAGCACGACTCTAACATAAACCTGCGGGTAAAATCACCCAACAGGGATTCAGGTACGCAGAAGTAGATCTATGCCTCAGCCTCAGGTTCCTCCTCAACCTCAGTAGCACGACCTGGTGGGGTTACCAAAACAATAAGGGTGAGTGGGCCGAAACTCAAGTTTATAAAATCGTTTAGTAAGTAAAAGATATAATTTACCCCTCCGTTTTCCAAACATGCATGCAGATCGCATTTAAAACCATAAATCATATAATATGAACCATAAGAAATGTAATAAAATCATAAGATAAATTTTAGCTACTGCACTATACGTTCCGATCCTGACATCCCAGATGCCTGACGTCCCTGACGTCCCTCGCAGGCAATGCACTATGACCACTCCAGGGTACCACATCCGGAGGAGACAGTATCATAAGAATGGATCTATACAGTGCAGTACCAAATACATTTTATCGATATCCACATGCAAAACATATATATACATAGATAAAATCCAAACCGATCTTTAAGTTTCATCAGACGGGTCTCAAGCCCAAATACCGTGAAACGTGCCATAACCATAATTTTAATATCATCAAAACCGTTTCTTGATTCCAGCATGTGAACTTATAAGTAAATCGGAAAACATTTAAGCATGCAAGGGTTTAATGAAATCGGGCCCACTTACAGTACGATCCCGCGGTGAACCTGCGCGTACGAACTTGTACCGGGATTATCGTACAATTCATGTCAGTCCAAATCACACGTAAGGGTCACTACAAGTCTTAACTATTTAACCAAAAAGACCGTAACAGAAACCGGCTCTAGGAACCCGTCTAACACGTTTCCCGAGACAACCGGCCCTAGACTGACCCCCCCTAACAATCCCAGATCAACATGGTTAATTCACCAAAAATGTTCAGAATAATGAGAGGAACAAAAGTCATGTTGATCGTTATCAGAGATAAGCCCCAACGAGCCCTCACGCGCCGCCCAAAGTGGATGAGCGTGAAAGTCACGCGCCTGACACTGTAGCTGCTACAGTGTCACCCTCTTCACCCGATAGCCCTGCTATTCGGACCTTCAGCCCGCGATATGACCCGGGCAATTAACCCTGAATTTCAACTCGATTTCAATCCAACTTGATCCTAACATGTTACTTACACATCAAATTTAAGTTCTGAGTCATTAATCAACCTCGACAAGTCCCCAATCGACCTATCGACCCGTGATCAACCAATCGGGTCAATCACCAGAACTCACTGGTTTCTAAACCAAAATCAAATTAACCTCCCAGTAAGCTTCCTAAGGCTAAAACGAACTAAAACAAATGATCAATTTACCAAGGTATTACCTGTAAGTGATCGTCCAAATCTCTGCAACTCCACTGAAACAGAAACCTCAGTTCCAGTCCAACAGTGGCTGGTTCCTCTTGAATTTGATATGGCTAAGTTCCAATTGCTCCCAGAAAGCTAAACCAAGCCTTGGTTTGGCCCAACGAGCACCAGAAATCAAAAACCCGATTTCCATCCAAATTTTTCCGAAATGGTTTCTCTCTGGTTCCTCACCTATTCTCAGTTCTCTCAATGGCAGAGTGATGCTCACACACATTCTAATCAATTTTAAACAACCTAAGCCATCCCAGAGGCTCGTTGAAGTCCAATCTGTCCACTGAGATTGTTCCCCGAAAAGCTTCGATCCAGAATTAAAAATGGTGTCCACTGATGAAGAGTTACTCAGCCCACTCCGAAATGCTTAGTTAATTCTCCCCTTTCTAGTTCATCACAGCCTAAAATTATTAAGATTGCACAGAAACACCGCACACGGTGGTGCAGCCGCTGCCCCCACGGTTTGCTACAGTAACCAGGGCAAAATGACCAAAATGCCCCTGGTCCAATAATTACCAAAACGCCCTTCACTTTCTAGACCCGTATCTCAACCATACGAAGTCCGATTTTGGCGTGCCGCCTGTCTACGGACTCAGGGCATCGAGACCTACCTAACGGTCCTTGTGTCATGTGAAAATTAGTTGCCAAACGAAAAGTCAACATTTTCGCCCCTAAAGTCCAAATTATGGTAATGCCCCTGAACTTCCGATAGTCATAACTTCTTCCCTGAGCGTCTGAATTGGACGTGCCACCTGTCTATGGACTCGTGACGTCCCGAACTACGTCATGGTCATTTGTCAAAGTCCAGTTGACCCACAAATCAAAAAGTCAACAATTTGGCCATACCATTCACAAGGGTAAAAACGTCAATTCATACATTAAATTACAATATTAAAATCCTCGAATTTCCGGGGTGTTACAAGGCATGTGGTATCTCGGTCTCTGCTATAGTCCACATCCGATGTCAACCTGAAGGGCAGTCAAAACATTAAAAGCTGTGAGTGGAAAAAACAAGAGTTTATAAAAACATTTCATAAGAAGACATTTGTACCCTTCACTAAAAATCATGCATGCATTCGAAAACCATTTATCCGAAATAAACGATATGTGGGAACTAAGCCCAAAACCAAGGTTGAAAGAACCATAATGAAAACGACTATACAGGCCACTGCCCAAATCCACAAGTGACTCAGCCCAAATCATAAGAAAACAACCATACGGGCTACTGCCCAAAACCTGTGTAAACACACATCATATATCATATCATATATCTCATAATGACAGGACCGCCCCGAAAGGGGCATCGATAACCGTGCCTGGTCCTGCTCCCGTCTGGAAAGATGACTGAAAAACCCAAGTTACCCTCAGTGCTTGCCAAACCAGGGATAGCCACACGTATTTACTCATGCCTCCGCCCCACGTACAACCTCGAACAACGCGCCACGACCCATAACAGGGCCACAGCCCAAAACCACAAAATCCAAATCCAAATATACGACATCAACCAATCCATTAACCATATAAACCGGGCCACTACCGAACACACCCAATCATCCGAGAATATCAATGATTCATAATCAATCAGTTTGCTGGATATCAAGTGCGCCCGAGTCTTTAAACTCAAAACCATGCGCATTATCAGGCCTTCCCGGGATTTCAACGAGTCTTTAAACTCAAAACAGAATCAATAGGCCTCGGGGGTATCACAATAACCGAGTCTTTAAACTCACGAGTCTTTAAACTCAATAAGGGCCCTCCCCCGTCATCAATTAACCGAGTCTTTAAACTCAAAACGTGCTCCAGCAATAGCACCGGGTTTTTAAACCCATAACAGTTTTCAAACACAACCACGGGTCTTCAAACCCAAAGCAGTTTTCAGTGGGTCTTTAAACCCCAAAACAGTTCATCAATCACGACCACGTGGGATCCATCCCAAAATCATATTTTTCGCAACAGGACCCATGGTCCGAAATTCCACATTCATTTTCCCCAAATCGTACTTTACAAACATAGTCAAATCATCATGAAACACGGGGCATGCAAAAATAGACCAAATCACTTTATTAAATCCTTTTTCATTCCCGAATTCGAATTCGCAATAATGATTCCGTAAGCCGGCATCCGGAAGCATCATCCCGAACCCAAACCAAGAATTCACTTTAAATTTTCGAAAACCGAAATCCCGTAAATCAAAGTTACTTTTATGCCCCGAGCATTAAGCCCGAAATCACCTTTTTCAAATCCAATTAAATTCTTAGGAATCCCTTCTTCCTCAAATTTCATTTCCAACACATCGAAACCATAATCATAATCACCAAAATCACGATCCAATCAGAATATACTCAAAACCCATTTTTAAAATCCTCAAATTCAAACATCAACAGTGATCAAATCACAATAACTCGAAATCTCGTAAAACGTGCAAATCCGGAACGTTCTTGAAAAACGTGTCAAAATCGTAGGTCACACCCGCAAATCATAAACAACCTTCTTAAATCATTTTATACCCATTTCATATAACTTCTTTCATTAAACCATCATTAAGCATAAAAGTAACCATAGTCTCGAAATACGTGTAAATACGGAAATCGAATACGGATAAATACGGAAATCGAATACGGATAAATACATATAAATACGGAAATCGAATACGGATAAATACGGAAATCGAAATCAATCACAACTTATAGTCATAATCATAAAAATCATAGAAATAATTTATGCATGCATTAAATTTTGAAAGCAACATCCACTCACACACCGTCCAATAGGGCTCGGTTTTACGCCGCATGCGGTGCCGTAATTCCCGATAATTTTCCGGGAATTAATCATTAATTACAAACGTAATAGAAATCTTCGGACCCTCGGAACCACATCGAAACGGTGTCCGATAAGTTCGAAACCAACGTTAAAATGTTCGTTACGTTGTATAGGATAAAAGTCGTGTTGAACTCACCTTGAAATTCGGGTCCACGCGCCCTCACGCGCCGCCGTGAGTGGCTGCGCGTGAGCCCACGCGCCTGCTACAGTACTGCACAGTCGTCGTCCCTACCCGGCTAGCAGGTAAATGGGCCATTTCACCCGCACCTCGACCCGATTCGATCCTTGCGTTAAACCATCTAATTTATTCAATTGATCCCTCAAGTAGACTCGAAATACACTCCATTAAGGGTCTGTATAAATTAATCCACTCGACACGTCCTAAAACCAACATAATTGAACTCGAGTCGAACTCGGAGTTCATCGTCCCAGTTCAACAGACCGTCACTGTTTCCCTCAATTAATTGGTTAGGGAGCATCACAGACTTACCTTGAGGGTGATTTTGAAATCAATTTTGCAAGGGCTTACCGCCAATTGCACGAACACAAGCTCCTGTTTTCCTGAAATTCGTCGAGTCTGAACATGGCTCTGCGAGCTTCGAACGTCAACTTCCTTGACTTCGATCGACTAAAGAAGGTCCCATAAAGCCCATTCGATCCTAATTGGACTTTGGGCTGGCCTAAAACTGGTCTTCGAATTTGAAATTTCCCAGGGACAGTTCCCGGGTTCTGGGTGTATTGTCACTCAGCGACTCCGCTGCACCTCACCATTGGACTCTGAACACTCACTCACACCGCCTCGACTCACCCCTGGCTTGTTCTAATAGAAGGATAACCAACCTGCTCTCACGCTCTGTTTTTTCCCCTCAGAGACGCCCACACTGTTATGAGTCCACCAGCCCGCATTGTGTACTCTCAGACCCAAATATCAGTGCCCTCACACCCTCGGAGCTCAGGCACAAGCACTACTTGATCACCCACTGAACAATTCGACTCTGCCTCTCTATGTCCCTGCTCAGCTGTCCCTGCTTTTCAGTATCGACAAACTCAGCCCGTGCACTGCCTGCCTCCCACGCAGGGCAAAACTCAGTCTCCCCGTGCACTGATCACGCCACTAGTTAGCAAAACAACTCAAAACACTCACTCCCACACCTGACTAGAATCGAAATGCTCCCCCACGTCTCTGCTTCATGCCTGAAACCAACACCCGTGCTAAGAACCCACCAGTGCACCAGTTTCAAACACACCTACAATTGTTTAATTTTCCCCATCCCAGTACACGATCTCGAGCCATTAATCCTTCATTTCTTAGTGACAAATGTCACTGATTTGCTAAACAATCCTCTTTAAAAACTGCACTCATAGCACGGTTGCACAGTCCCTGTTTTTCACGGTGGTGAACAGTAACCACCGTGTAAATGACCAAAATGCCCTCAGTTGGCAAATTACCAAATTGCCCTCACCTTCCGTGACCCGTAACTTGGTCATCCGATGTCCGCTTCAAGCGTGCCGCCCGTCATTGTACTCGGGGCATCAAGAGCTTCCTAACGGTCCTTGGCCCTCGCCCATCGGACCTCCCGATCAAAAAGTCAACATTTTCCCCTATTTCGTCTAAATTACGGAAATGCCCCTGAACTTCCGCACGTCATAACTTTCACCCTGTTAGTCCGAATTGGACGTGCCGCCTGCCTATGAACTCGTGACATCCCAAACTACGTCACGGTCATCGGGAAAGGTCCATTTGACCGGCCGAATAAAAAGTCAACGTTTTACCCACAACTAGGGGCAAAACGGTCATTTGCCACGTTCGTCCGATTCCACCCAACTAATCACCAGTTGACCCCCATTAATCATGGTTAGTTACTGATCCAATCCCGAATTCCGGGATGGTTCGTTACACATAAAGCATACATCATATATACATATAATTCACACAACCAATCCTGTCACGGTTACCAAAGATACGCGCGTGCTACCCAGGTCTCAATCCGAGTCTTCTCAAAGTCAAGATCAATGTTCGCAGACCACTGACCCTACCCGAGGTAATAGTAATCATAGCCTTCCTGAGAGTAAGGAACCCAACTGTGGGGTGACTCCACTCAGTCGGTGCTCAGTGACTACTACGAGGTCCACCCAGGCCAACGACCCTCCCCGGAGGAGATAATAGAAGTAAAGGAAGGTATATGAATACATATATATACATAACATAAACATTCATGTCCGGTTCCCTTGAACCGTCATGATCCATAACATCCATTAACTAGGGTTCATGCCGGTTCCCCTAAACCGTCATGAACTAGAATGACTTGACAAAGGTTCATGCCGGTTCCCATAAACCGTCATGAACCACAATGACATTTCCAGAGTTCATGCCGGTTCCCGTAAACCGTCATGAACTTGGAAATCCATCTAGGGTCCCTGACCCGAAATCGTAAACCGTAAAATAACTGGGTCTCGTGCCTGAACATATGACATCAGCTGGGCACCGTGCCCGATATCTAAGGTCATATGCCCGAGACAAAACCAAATGGGTCTCATACCCGAGTTTATCCTTTTGAAATCCCAAACCATTTCATTTAGACCGATAAAGAAATACCGACCTGTATAGGCACCGTATAGGGCCGAAACCTTGAAATACGTGCCTATAAGTAACCACACATCCAAATGCACTCATGGCATCACAAACAAGTATTTAAAACATATAATAAACATTTATGCATGCACCAATTTAGAAAACAAGGTCCACTCACAGACCGTTCGAGCTACCGCCTCGATTTACGTTCCATAGGCTCTCCCGAGCTGATCACCATCACCGGGACTCCCAAACCTGTCAAAATTTTAATAGAAGGTTACTGCTCACGACACTAAAAGGTCGTAAACACTGTCATCGTCTTCAACCTCCAGCTTACTGCTCACGACACTGTTCATTCATCTTCACTGTAACGACCCGTCCCGAATATCGGGATTTAATGATATTTAATTGTGATTTACTAATCTGGGATTAGTTGAGCGTTTCGGACGAATGGTGCAAAATGACCGTTTTGCCCCTGGGTGTGGGCAAAACGTTGACTTTTATTTCGGATGGTCAAATGGACTTTGACCGATGACCGTGACGTAGTTCGGGACGTCACGAGTTCATAGACAGGTGGCACGTTCGATTCCGACGTTCGTGGTGAAAGTTATGATGTACGGAAGTCCAGGGGCATTTTCGTAATTTGGACGATATAAAGGGAAATGTTGACTTTTTGACCGGGATGTCCGATGGCCGAGGGCCAAGGACCGTTACGTAGGTTTCGTCGATGCGAATCCAACGACAGGCGGCACGCCGAAATCGGACTTCGTACGACGAAGTTATGGTCACGGAATCGGGCTCGGTTAACCGAACGAACCGGGAATTAAATGATATTTTAATATGAACAGTACCCGGTGACTGGACACACTTGGATGAGTGACAAGTGTCACTCATCCCTTAAAATCAGGCACAAACATGGATCCATGATTTTGGGGGAGACCAAATGATGATGTTTTAATATTATTTTATTTAATTATCCTTTTATTTCCCATTAATTCTCTTCTGTTTTCCTTAACCGTGTACAACCCAAAACACAAATTCTTTCCACCTTAATCTCCTCTCCATCAGCTGAGCTCGTGAGTGCGAATTGGAGAGAATTCAGAGACGAATTCAGCGAGGGAAACACGAGGGATTGTGGTTGGCTGTAGAACTGGAATTCGGGTTTTAGAAAATTGGGAGGGAAAATCAAATTGGAAGATTTGAGCCGTGATGATCGATTTGAAGCTTGGAAACAGCTTCCTGAGGTGGAGACAAGTGGAACCAGATCAAAAACGAGAAGAATCGAGGCCGAATTGGCTCTGAACGGGTCTGGTAACAGAGAGCTTGAGTCGAGGTTGAGTCGTGATCAATGAGTGATCAAACGACGCAATTGATGGAGGGGAAATGTTTCTCTTAGTTCATTGAAGCTTACTGGTGGATCAATTGAACGAAATCGTGAAGGTTTGATGATTTTCGAAGGATGAACAATGGCCGGAGCTCCTTCGAATGATCAACTGTGATCGTGGGGTTATAGGTAATGTCGTTTGTAATTAAGTCCATAGACCTCTAATTAGACTTGTAACTAAGCCGTGTGAATGTTCAATTGAAGGATTTAACGTCGAATTGGTAGGATTTGAACCGGGTCTGCTCGAGGGTTAAACGACCCGTTTTACAGACAAACGGGTGAGAGGGATGACTGTGCGGGTTACTGTAGCAGGCGCGTGGCTTCCACGCGCAGCCGCTTGCGGTGGCGCGTGGGGGCGCGTGAGTGCGAATCCCGAGGTATGATCAACATGACTTTTACCCTATACATTGTAACGAACATTTTGGAATTGGTTTCGTGTCGATCGGACACCGTTTCGTTATTGTTCGGGATGTCCGAAGGTTTTAAATCCAATTTAAAAATACTTAAAAATTCGGAAAAATTACGGGACTTGAATAGGATGTTAATGATGAGGTTAGTGATCCTCTAAATTGATTTGAACAGGATTGGGAGTCCCGGTGATAGTGAGGTGGCCCGGGAAGGCCTATGGCACGCGTATCGAGGCGCTCGGTTAAACGGTCTGTGAGTGGACATTGGTTTCATAAATTCGATGCATGCATAACTGTTTTATGATTGTTATAATTATGATTAAATGATTTACTTTGGATATCGGTGAATTTAAAATGATTTCACGTATTTCGAGGTGAATTACGTATTTGCACGAAAACCGAGGTTTTCTGGATTTGCACCGATTTCCATAAATGTGGTTAGATATGATTTCATGAAATGGTTACGAACTTGAATAATGTAAAGTCGGGCCAGGGGCCCAGTTGAACTATGAAATCGGGCCAGGGGCCCAGTTAACATGTGGATCGGGCCAGGGGCCCAGTTAACTTGTGAAATCGGGCCAGGGGCCCAGTTGATTTCTACATGTGATTGCGGGTCGGGGACCCTAAAATGGAATTGAATAAATGTTTTCTGGTTTACATTTTATATAGGTTCACATGCTGGAATCTATAAATGGTTTTGATGATATTTCGGTTATGGCACGTTTCACGGTATTTGGGCATGAGACCCGTTTGATGAAACGTAACGAATGGTCCGGATTTTATCTATGTATACCTATATGTTTTGCATGTGGATATCTATAAAATGTATTTGGTACTGCACTGTATAGATCCTTCCATATTATATTGTCTCCTCCGGATGAGGTACCCCGGAGAGGTCACGGACGTCTAGTACGTCCAGCGTCTATGACGCTAAGCATCGGGGATGCTGTACCCGAACGGGGTTCGGGGATTGAACTCGGAAATTGAGACCCGAGTGGCACGCGTAGCCTTGTGATTGTGACCTTATTGACGTCAGGGACGTCAGACATCAGGGATGTCGGATTGGAGCGTATAGTGCAGTGGCTAAAATAATGGTTATGGTTTATATTATATGCCTTATGGTTCCTATTACTGGAATTATGAAATAACTCTTGGATTTACTTTTGGAAATTGGAAACTATGCTTTGGTTTCCGGGCTAAGGCCCTAATGGTTATTTCTAAATAAATATGGGATTATTGGTTTTGGTGCATGCATATGATTTTACGGAGGGGCATAAATGTCTTATAAATGTTTTAAACAGACTTGTTTATTTTCGTCCACTCACAGCTTTTGTTTTCAATGCCCTTCAGGTTGATTCCGGATACGACTGCAGCAGAGACTTGAGCATCGCACACCTCCTCCATCGATCCTTACGCACTCTGGAAACCCTTTTGGGCAATGGCAATCGGTTATCCCTTGTCTGGCGCCTCTTGTCAGACGGGAGCACGTCACATTCCATGGTAATCCCGGGGGGAATTGGGATGGGTCGTGTCAAGTGGTATCAGAGCAGGTTTTGCTCTTTTGTGCGCGAAGGTCGAGGGTGTGATGTCTCTTTGGGCTGCTGTTCCGTTGTCAACCTGATAGTTTGGGGTTTGAATGATGGATTGGGTGCGTTGGCCCGATACGCCGTGCATTGATGCGATTCAACCCAGGTGGGGTTGTATACGATTAACTGGTAATGTGGGACCGTCGGTTCGGTCATGTGATGATGGATTGTTGTGCCACCGGGCACAGCTAGGTTCAGGGAACCCCATTTGGAGTAATGTTATGGAAATGTGAACTCAGTTGAGTATTGGTCTAAGTTTTGGACCCTGGTAGTGTTGGCTAGTGTACGGGGTGTTGGTGCACCGGAGTTAGCCGATGACCTTCGTGGTGGAACCCACGATGGAACCCACGTTGAATTGACGATTGGATTGGATTGGACGTCTATATGATGTCAGGACCGCGGGGTCGGTCAGGTTGGGGATTTTACTGCAAAAGGCAGTTGGGTTCGGTGGAACCCTAGGGTGTGATCTTGGAACCCTAATTTTAATCGATGGACCGGAAGGTGAACTTTAAGTGAGAACTTGTGCTGCGACGAGCAGCTGAGGTCATGGATGACCATGTGGATGACTCTAGTGAGTCTTATGGGGTTCGATCCACGAATGCGGTTATGTGATAAAATATGGAATCCCGTGTTGGATCGAATAGTAGTGTGATGTGTGGATACGGATCTTGACAACGATGACTGTTGGTCGACAGTTGTGTCGAGATATTTGGTTATCGAGGGTATTTAGTGTGGCTTTCATACTTGGGGATGTTCAGGGAACGTCCATTATCCTGATGTGCCAGTGGTCAAATTGGGGGTACCCATAGTCGTGGGGTACGAGTGGTGTTACGGGATCGTCGTTCGGAATGAACGGAGATCCGGGGTAACAACCTTGCACACAAGTGTGCTATGTATGGATGTTGGTATGGTGATACCGTTCTGCCAATACTAGTATGGATGCCTGTGTGCTGATACTAGTGTTGATGATGGTGCGCTGGTATTGGTACTAGCGCTGGTGCCGGTGTCAGTGAGTGTGATGACGATGAGCCACCAGTTGGGGTGTGACTCTGTCATGATGAACAGATGATTGGTATCTGCGACTCAGTGGTGGTTAAGTCTTGGACTGGATGGGATCCAGTGGAGGTTGTGTCGTGTTGGGATAAGTCCTAACAGATATATGATGACAAGTGATGAATGGATCAAAAGGTATGATTGAAAATTTGGGGAATCTTGGGATACTGTTCCCTATGTCATGCGAGTTGGTGGATTTGGGGAGTTGTGATCAACTCCGAGATTGGTAAGTTTGTGTACTGCTTATATCCCCTGAGAGTACAAGGAAATTATTGGAATTGGAAAAGTCGGGGAAACCATTCGTGGTATTGATGTGGGATTTTGTGATTGTGAATCACTTGGAACCTGAGGATTGAACCTGTTTAGGTTGAGATGTGAGACGGAGGCAGTATGGTATGCACATTCAGGCAAAATTGTGGATATTCCGTTCGGAATCGGGGTGTGTGCATACATGATTATTGACGGACGTGAGGTCCGAGTAATGAATTGATTTTGGACACGTGGTGGTCCAAGTGAGGTATGGACGTGGGCAGTCCAGTGGTTGGACTTGACATCTCATTGGGAGCATGTCTGTTTCCAACGTGGTTGGAACTCCCGTTTCGGGGAGAGTTGTGTTTGGGAGACGAGAGGAGTGCTCGTTTCCGCATCAGTGATTGGTATTCCGAAGTCATTAGGGTTGACTTCATATTTTCCTGCAGTGGCAGATGATGATTGTTGCTACCAGTACGTTGAGCGTGTATTGGTAGGTGGACCCAGGTTTGGCCTTGGGTCATTGGACACAAGAAGTTTTGTATGATTTTGGATTTGGTGGTGTTATGCGTGGTCATCCTTCCACCAAGAGATTTTGGGCGAAGGATTCAATTGAGGGTGTAAGACCCTACGATCAGCTTTCAGATGGATTGTTAGCTATGTGAGCATGTGTGGATCCTAGGTGGATCTGATTTGCGATGTTGTCGACTTTGGTCGATGTGACGATCTAGGATCGTGATATTACTTGTCGGGTGACGTAGCGATGGATATGGATTGTGATCTTGATGATCCAGATGGGTGGAGAGTTTATCACTCTTACCTTGGTATGTGAGTCGTAGATGACGGGACTGAACTTCTTTTCGGAGTGAAGTCCATATGGCTTGTTACTCGGTTGAGTAGGTTTCCGATGTGGTCGGATTTTGTCAACCTTTGACGTGTGAATATTGGGATTGGCTTCCCTATGAAGTCAATCGAGTGTTTTGGAGAGGCAACCGATAGGTTCGGTTACGTTACGTCTTGATGGACGTAAACGAGATTTTGGGTTTTGAAATCGAATTTCTGGGTGACGATTCAGGATTCGATTGCGAAGCTCGAAAATGGATTACTAGATTTGGGTGCGGAATGATTATTCCAATGCTAGCTTACGGAATAATGATTTCGGATTCGGATTTGGAAATGGGATAAAAATATGATGTTGAGTTCGGGTTCGGGATTTCTTACGAAATTGCGGATTCGGATTCGGAATTGGAACTAGATGACGGGTGGAGTTCGTTTTGTCTCATGTTGGGTTGGGCAAATGTACGCCATTACTAGAACGTGTTTGGCTATGACCTGGGTGGCTATAGTCAGATTGATGGATTGAGGTATGTACAGGGTACGTTGTACGATGATTGATACTGGTTAGGCGGAGTGGTGCCTAATGGCGGTAAATGGGATGTACCAGTGGTGTGTAACTAACGTGTTGGTAATCGGCTTGGTTCCGACATCTTTTGTTTGGCTGTATTGTGGACTGGACATTGGATACTGTGCGCTGGGCAGATTGATCTTGTCGGGTTCAGTGATTTTATGAGCAGGTGCTCTTGGCCATGGTTGGCTTGTGGAACCCTAGTATTGAGATGTGTGTTCACTGCTGGGCTGGTATTCAATGTGTTCCAGTTGCACCACTTGATTGGGTTAATTGACGGTATACGTACACTCAGGGTGAGTGAATTGGTGGTTTGAGTAACCACGAGTAGCCTTGTGTGACTTGATCACACCGTGATTTCCCAGCGTCTTGGTTCGCTGCGGGAGTCGGCGATTATGGACATTGAGATTTATTTTGTGTCGCAGGATTGGGCTTGCCCTGCGAATTGAGATCATGTGGTTGATCTTGCGCTACATCAAGGGCGATGTAGTACATGGTGTTGTCTTTGATTAACCGATCGGTTGGGGCTTTACTAGGGTGGTAAAGCTTAGTGGTGACAGTTTGACTGATGGTGTCAGCATGGACTGACAAATGAGATGTGGTGACTCCCAACGGGAGCAAATGTAAGGATTTATTGATAATGGAAGGGAACCATCTAGCTGAAGGAGTCAGCTTAATGGTTGAGCGATTTTATCGCGAATCAGGTGATTATGTCCACTCGAGGTGGTCGAGTGTTGTTGATTATGACGTATGACTGTGATGGGATGTCTGGGTACAAGCGAGACTGGTGTTGTCCCAGTATGTGGGTGTACAAGTGTACACAGATGTGTGGTCGAAATGTTTTCCACGTGGTGGTTGTGGCATAAGGTTATTGGTAATTTCGAGGACGAAATTCTTTAAGGAGGGAAGGTTGTAACGACCCGTCCCGAATATCGGGATTTAATGATATTTAATTGTGATTTACTAATCTGGGATTAGTTGAGCGTTTCGGACGAATGGTGCAAAATGACCGTTTTGCCCCTGGGTGTGGGCAAAACGTTGACTTTTATTTCGGATGGTCAAATGGACTTTGACCGATGACCGTGACGTAGTTCGGGACGTCACGAGTTCATAGACAGGTGGCACGTTCGATTCCGACGTTCGTGGTGAAAGTTATGATGTACGGAAGTCCAGGGGCATTTTCGTAATTTGGACGATATAAAGGGAAATGTTGACTTTTTGACCGGGATGTCCGATGGCCGAGGGCCAAGGACCGTTACGTAGGTTTCGTCGATGCGAATCCAACGACAAGCGGCACGCCGAAATCGGACTTCGTACGACGAAGTTATGGTCACGGAATCGGGCTCGGTTAACCGAACGAACCGGGAATTAAATGATATTTTAATATGAACAGTACCCGGTGACTGGACACACTTGGATGAGTGACAAGTGTCACTCATCCCTTAAAATCAGGCACAAACATGGATCCATGATTTTGGGGGAGACCAAATGATGATGTTTTAATATTATTTTATTTAATTATCCTTTTATTTCCCATTAATTCTCTTCTGTTTTCCTTAACCGTGTACAACCCAAAACACAAATTCTTTCCACCTTAATCTCCTCTCCATCAGCTGAGCTCGTGAGTGCGAATTGGAGAGAATTCAGAGACGAATTCAGCGAGGGAAACACGAGGGATTGTGGTTGGCTGTAGAACTGGAATTCGGGTTTTAGAAAATTGGGAGGGAAAATCAAATTGGAAGATTTGAGCCGTGATGATCGATTTGAAGCTTGGAAACAGCTTCCTGAGGTGGAGACAAGTGGAACCAGATCAAAAACGAGAAGAATCGAGGCCGAATTGGCTCTGAACGGGTCTGGTAACAGAGAGCTTGAGTCGAGGTTGAGTCGTGATCAATGAGTGATCAAACGACGCAATTGATGGAGGGGAAATGTTTCTCTTAGTTCATTGAAGCTTACTGGTGGATCAATTGAACGAAATCGTGAAGGTTTGATGATTTTCGAAGGATGAACAATGGCCGGAGCTCCTTCGAATGATCAACTGTGATCGTGGGGTTATAGGTAATGTCGTTTGTAATTAAGTCCATAGACCTCTAATTAGACTTGTAACTAAGCCGTGTGAATGTTCAATTGAAGGATTTAACGTCGAATTGGTAGGATTTGAACCGGGTCTGCTCGCGGGTTAAACGACCCGTTTTACAGACAAACGGGTGAGAGGGATGACTGTGCGGGTTACTGTAGCAGGCGCGTGGCTTCCACGCGCAGCCGCTTGCGGTGGCGCGTGGGGGCGCGTGAGTGCGAATCCCGAGGTATGATCAACATGACTTTTACCCTATACATTGTAACGAACATTTTGGAATTGGTTTCGTGTCGATCGGACACCGTTTCGTTATTGTTCGGGATGTCCGAAGGTTTTAAATCCAATTTAAAAATACTTAAAAATTCGGGAAAATTACGGGACTTGAATAGGATGTTAATGATGAGGTTAGTGATCCTCTAAATTGATTTGAACAGGATTGGGAGTCCCGGTGATAGTGAGGTGGCCCGGGAAGGCCTATGGCACGCGTATCGAGGCGCTCGGTTAAACGGTCTGTGAGTGGACATTGGTTTCATAAATTCGATGCATGCATAACTGTTTTATGATTGTTATAATTATGATTAAATGATTTACTTTGGATATCGGTGAATTTAAAATGATTTCACGTATTTCGAGGTGAATTACGTATTTGCACGAAAACCGAGGTTTCTGGATTTGCACCGATTTCCATAAATGTGGTTAGATATGATTTCATGAAACGGTTACGAACTTGAATAATGTAAAGTCGGGCCAGGGGCCCAGTTGAACTATGAAATCGGGCCAGGGGCCCAGTTAACATGTGGATCGGGCCAGGGGCCCAGTTAACTTGTGAAATCGGGCCAGGGGCCCAGTTGATTTCTACATGTGATTGCGGGTCGGGGACCCTAAAATGGAATTGAATAAATGTTTTCTGGTTTACATTTTATATAGGTTCACATGCTGGAATCTATAAATGGTTTTGATGATATTTCGGTTATGGCACGTTTCACGGTATTTGGGCATGAGACCCGTTTGATGAAACGTAACGAATGGTCCGGATTTTATCTATGTATACCTATATGTTTTGCATGTGGATATCTATAAAATGTATTTGGTACTGCACTGTATAGATCCTTCCATATTATATTGTCTCCTCCGGATGAGGTACCCCGGAGAGGTCACGGACGTCTAGTACGTCCAGCGTCTATGACGCTAAGCATCGGGGATGCTGTACCCGAACGGGGTTCGGGGATTGAACTCGGAAATTGAGACCCGAGTGGCACGCGTAGCCTTGTGATTGTGACCTTATTGACGTCAGGGACGTCAGACATCAGGGATGTCGGATTGGAGCGTATAGTGCAGTGGCTAAAATAATGGTTATGGTTTATATTATATGCCTTATGGTTCCTATTACTGGAATTATGAAATAACTCTTGGATTTACTTTTGGAAATTGGAAACTATGCTTTGGTTTCCGGGCTAAGGCCCTAATGGTTATTTCTAAATAAATATGGGATTATTGGTTTTGGTGCATGCATATGATTTTACGGAGGGGCATAAATGTCTTATAAATGTTTTAAACAGACTTGTTTATTTTCGTCCACTCACAGCTTTTGTTTTCAATGCCCTTCAGGTTGATTCCGGATACGACTGCAGCAGAGACTTGAGCATCGCACACCTCCTCCATCGATCCTTACGCACTCTGGAAGCCCTTTTGGGCAATGGCAATCGGTTATCCCTTGTCTGGCGCCTCTTGTCAGACGGGAGCACGTCACATTCCATGGTAATCCCGGGGGGAATTGGGATGGGTCGTGTCATTCACCCTCGGTTTTCTCCAGTTTTCGGACCGATTTTAGGTCCATTTCATCCCATTTTAATCCTAATATCATTCTAATCCTATTTCCTATCATTTAGACATTAAAAACCGAAGGAAAAACCACCCAAAACCGTGCTTCCTATTCGGCCATGGTAGAGGTGTTTTCCTCCGCCGTCCACCGCCCATTCCAGGCTGTCCCAAGCCACGAAAACAATCCTAAACTCACCCTAAGGTCCCCAGAAACCCATCCTAAACCTTAGAATCGAATAAAACCAACAAAACCGAAATTTAGGAATTTGAATATTCCTTACCTCACGGGTTGGCTTTCCTCGCTGTGGCCGCCGCCGTGGCTGGCCACCGTCGTTACCCTCACCGTCCTCATCCTCACGGCCACACACGGGCACAGTAGATTTATGGTGGTAAGGTGTGTTGTGTGTTTGAAAAATGAAGAACAAAGAAGAAAATTAAGAAAATGGTGGATAATGGGGGTTTCGGGTTTGTGTGTTTGGGGAAGGGGAAAATGTTGAGCTGATGAGGGAGAGTGGGGATTAAGTGAAGGGTGGGGATTTAAAGATTAATTTGTAATGAATGGTTAGGATTTAAGGATAGCTGGATTAATTATATAATAATAATTATAATATTATTCAATTTAGTAGATCCACTTTTTAGGGGTTTGTTCAATAGGATGAGTGACACTTGTCACTCATCCATGGGACCCACTGAAAATATCTTGGCCAATCAGATTTCGCCAAATCATCCTGTCTCGAAGTACGTGCATAGTGAAATCGAACTTCCGTGACCTATAACTCTCCCGTTAGAAGTCCGATTTCAGCGTGCCGCCTGTCTATGGATTCGTATCGTCCTTATATGGATTCGTATCGTCCTTATCTACGTAACGGTCTTCGGCCCTCGGCCATTGGACCTCTCAGTCAAAAAGTCAACATTTACCCCTCTTTTACCAAAATTACCAAAATGCCCCTAAACTTCCGAATGTCATAACTTCCTCCTCGAACGTCGGAATTGAACGTGCCACCTATCTATGAACTCGTGACGTCACGAACTACGTCACGGTCATCGGTCAAAGTCCATTTGACTACCCGACTAATCACGAATTAGCATCACTAATCGTGATTAGTCACTAATCTAATCCTGGAATTTGGGACGGGTCGTTACAAATATCCTCATTCTTTTTAATGTACTCTTCCATGTTGATCTTGGTGGAACAAATTTAAGAAGATACTAACTAGATATCCTGAATACTTTGAAATTATTCTTCTTATTAGAATTTTTTTGAACAAACCTAAGAAGATGCTATCTAGATATCCTCAACCTTTTTGAATGTACTCTTCTTTATAGAACATGTTTGAACAAACCTTTAAAGATACTAACTAGATATCCTCGTCCTTTTTACTGTATTCCTGTAACGACTCTTCTCAAATTCCATGATTAGATTAGTCAATAATAACGATTAGTGAGGCTAATCAGTGATTAGTAGAGCGAAATCGGACGAACGATGCGAAATGACCGTTTTGCCCCTAGTCGTGGAAAAACGTTGACTTTTCATTCGGGCGGTCAAATGGACTTTGACCAATGAAAGTGACGTATTTCGTGACATCACGAGTTCATAGACAGGTGGCACGTTCAATTCCGACATCCGTGGAAGAAGTTATGACGTTCGGAAGTTTAGGGGCATTTTGGTAATTTTAGTTAAATAGGGCAAATAGTTGACTTTTTGACCAGGATATCTGATGGCTGAGGGCCAAGGATCGTTACGTAGATAAGGACGATACGAATCCATAGACAGGCGGCACGTCGAATTCGGACATTTGACGGTGAAGTTACGGTTCACGGAAGTTTTGGGGTACTATTCATGATGACACGTTTTACGAGGACCGTTTGTCTTTAGTGGGGCCAGTTACTTTGCAGCAACCAATGGATGAGTGACAAGTGTCACCCATCCACTGGCTGCCATTCCATATACATGCATCCATCCATATAACCGTGCACCCATTTCTCCATGTTTACCCAATTGAACCCGATCCCATTTCTCCCCAAAATCCTTACCCTTGACCCTATGATCATGGATGAGAGGCAGAGAGTGAGCTAAGGACAGAGTGGATGATGGTGGCCGGCCAGGACGGGGCCGCCGTGGACGGCGGCCATGGACTCGAACCAAACTACCCGGTTAGACCCCATTTCTTCCATTTTTTGATTTTATGCATTATGGGCTGTATTTGGTGATTGGGAGATGATTAGGGAGTCACTAGGAGGGTTTTAAGAGGATTTGGAGTGTGCTTCACGGCGGGGGGAGCCGTGAGGGTGGTTGGGAAAAACAGGGTCGTGAGACCCTTTAATTTTGGTTAGGATTTATGAGGTTTTGGTTAGTTGTGTTAATTGGAATGGATAGGAAATGAGAAAATAGGAATTTAGGGATCAAAATGGAGGCAAACAGACCGAATTTGAGGGAGGAACTAGGCTAGACCGGTCACGCCGGTCCAGTTGGACCGTAGCTGGACCAGCTGTACAGAATGAACCGGCCCGGACCAGTTCGATCGAAGGAAGAAGATGCACTGTAGAGGCGCGTGAGGCCCACGCGCAGCCACTTCAGGCGGCGCGTGCGGGCGCGTGGGGGAGATTTTAGGGAAGGTTCCAACATGTAATTTCATCTATTCGATGTAACGAACATTTTGGGACTGGTTTCGAGTCGATCGGACACCGTCTCGATATGTTTCGGGGCATCGGAAGGTTTAGGTTCGGTTTTAAAAATAGTTAGAAATTCCGGAAAACTACGGGGTTTTAGTGAGGGGTTATATAAGTAGTTAGTAACCCTCTAAATTAATTTGGACAGGTTTGGAAGTCCCTGTGACGGTGATCGGCTCGGGGAGCCGTATGCCACGCGTATCGAGGCGCGACTTCCGACGGTCTGTGAGTGGACCTTGTTTTCTAAATTGGTGCATGCATAAATGTTTATTATATGCTTTAAATACTTGTTTGTGATGCCATGAGTGCATTTGGATGTGTGGTTACGTATAGGCACGTATTCCGAGGTTCCGGCCCTATACGGTGCCTATACGGGTCCGTACATCTTTATTGGTCTAACTGAAATGGTTTTGGATTTCCAAATGGATTATGAATATGATTTGATAATGTTGATTTGGATATTTGTGAATTATATGGTTTCACGTATTTCGAGGCGATTTACGTGCTTGCACGTAAATCGAGGTTTTTCCTGTTTTACTCCGATTTTTCACTCTTATGATTTGGAAATAATTTAATCAAATGATTTTGGATTTGAAAAGGTAATTCACGGACTTGAGGTCCATTTGATTTACAGAATCGGGCCGGAGGCCCAGTTGGTTTACGAACCGGACTTGAGGTCCAGTTTCTATGTGGATTCGGGCCTAGCGCCCAACTATGTGTTACAAATGGTTCTTACGGGTCATGACGGTTTATGGGAACCGGCTTGAGCCCATGAAAGGATTTTATGGTTCATGACGGCTTATGAGGGGCCGGGCATGAATCTTGGAAAGGTTTCAAGAATGATTTCAAAAGGTTTTTCATATTCCATCATTTATATATGATTGTCTCCTCCGGGGAGGGTCGTTGGCCTGGGTGGACCCCGGAGTAGTCACGGAGCACTGACTGAGTGGAGTCGCCCCCCAGTTGGGTTCCTTACTCTCAGGATGGGCATGGTTCGTTACCTCCAAGGAGGGTCATTGATCTAGGGACATTGACCTGGGTGGACCCTGGAGAGACTTGGGTTTGAGACCCCGGTTAGCACACGTGTAGCTCTATTTTACCGTGACAGGTTCTGGATATGAATATAATGGATAAACATGATTTCAATGGATTTGGAAAATTGTGTTTATAATGATAAATGGATTTGGGCTGAGATCCCACATATGTTTACTATGTTCTGGTTTTCTGTAAATTGGTTTTGGGCAGGAGCTCGTGTGACTTGTATTTACGGAACTTGGGGTTGTGACCCTATTTATGGATGTTTTAACATATATGATTGGATAAATGGCTTTACTATGCATGCATGCTTTTTAGTGGAGGGTATAAAGGTCTTTGATGAAATGTTTTTATAAATTCTTTATTTTTGTCCACTCACAGTCTTTATGTTTTTTGATACCCTTCAGGTTGGATACGGTGAGGACTGTAGCAGAGATCGAGATATCACATACCTGCTTCGTGTCAGACGGGAGCAGGGTCATCCCGCACTAATCCCGGAGGGATTGGGATGGGTCCTGTCAATTCCTCCTTGTAGAGTTTGTTGGAACAAGCATAAGAAGATAATACCTAAATATCCTCATCCTTTTGAATGTACTCTTCTCTATAGAACTTGTTTGAACAAATTTAAGAAGATACTACCTAGATATCCTCAACACTTTGAAATTATTCTTCTTGATAGAATTTGTTTGAACAAACCTAAGAAGATACTATCTTGATATCCTCGACCTTTTTAAATGTACTCTTCTTTATAGAACTTGTTTGAACAAACCTAAAAAGCTACTACCTAGATATCCTCAACCTTTTTATTGTACTCTTCCTAGTAGAGCTTGTTGGAACAAGCATAAGAAGATACTACCTAGATATCCTTATCCTTTTGAATGAACTCTTCTTTATAGAACGTGTTTGAACAAACAAAAGAAGATACTACCAAGATATCTTCAACCTTTTGAATGTACTCATCTTTATAGAGCTCGCTTGACCAAACTTAAAAAGATACTACCTAGATATCCTCCACCTATATAATGTACTCTTCTTTATATAACTTGTTTGAAAAAACCTAAGTAGATACTACCTAGATATCCTCGTTCTTTTTAATGTACTCTTCCTTGTAGAGCTTGTTTGAACAAAATTATGAAGATACTACCTAGATATCCTCTTCCTTTTTATTGTACTCTTCCCTCTAGAGCATGTTGGAATAAGAATAAGAAGATAATACCTAGATATCCCCATCCTTTCGAATGTACTCTTCTTTATCGAACTTGTTTGAACAAATTTAAGAAGATACTACCTAGATATCCTCAACACTTTGAAATTATTCTTCTGAATATAGTTTGCTTGAACAAACCTAAGAAGATTCTATCTAGATATATTCAACCTTTTTGAATGTACTCTTCTTTATAGAACTTGTTTGAACAAACCTATAAAGTTACTATTTAGATACCCTCGTCCTTTTTATTGTACTCATACATGTAGATCTTGTTGGAACAAGCATAAGCAGATACGACCTAGATATCCTCATCCTTTTGAATGTACTCATCTTTATAGAGCTCGCTTGACCAAACTTAAAAACATACTACCTAGATATCCTCAACCTGTATAATGTACTCTTCTTTATATAACTTGTTTTCAAAAACCTAAGTAGATACTACCTAGATAACCTCGTTCTTTTTAATGTACACTTCCTTGTAGAGCTTGTTTGAACAAAATTAAGAAGATACTACCTAGATATCCTCTTCCTTTTTATTGTACTCTTCCCTGTAGAGCATGTTGGAATAAGCATAAGAAGATAATACCTAGATATCCTCATCCTTTTGAATGTACTCTTCTCCATCAAACTTGTTTGAACAAATTTAAGAAGATACTACCAAGATATCCTCGACCTTTTTATTGTACTCTTCCTTGTAGGGCTTGTTGGAACAAATTTAAGAAGATACTACCGAGAGATCCTCATCCTTTTGAATGTACACTTCTTTATTGGACTTGTTTGAACAGATTTAAGTAGCTACTACCTTGATATCCTCAACACTTTGAATGTACATTTCCTTATAAAACTTGTTTGAACAAACCTAAAAAGTTACTACCTATATATCCTCGTCCTTTTTATTGTACTCTTCCTTGTAGAGCTTGTTGGAACAAGTATAAGAAGATACTACCTAGATATCCTCATCCTTTTAAATGTACTCTTCTCTATATAACTTGTTTGAACAAATTTGAGAAGATGCTACCTAGATATCCTCATCCTTTTAAATGTACTCTTCTCTATAGAACTTGTATGAACAAATTTAAGAAGATACTACCTAGATATCCTCAACACTTTGAAATTATTCTTCTTGATAGAATTTGTTTGAACAAACCTAAAAAGTTACTACCTAGATATCCTCATCATTTTGAAAGAAGTCTTCTCTATGGAATGTGTTTGAAGAAACTTAAGAAGATACTACCTAGATATCCTCAACCTTTTGAACGTACTCTTCTTTATAGAACGTGTTTGAACAAACATAACAAGATACTACCTAGATGTCCTCATCCTTTTGAATGTACTCTTCTCTATAAAACGTGTTTGAACAAACATAAGAAGATACTACCACGATATCCTCAACATTTTGTATGTACTCATCTTTATAGAGCTCGCTTTACCAAACTTAAAAAGATACTACCTAGCTATCCTCAACCTGTATAATGTGCTCTTCTTTATATAACTTGTTTAAAAAAACCTAAGTAGATACTACCTAGATATCCTCGTTCTTTTTAATGTACTCTGACAGGACCGCCCCCGAAAGGGGCATCGATAACCGTGCCCGGTCCTGCTCCCGTCTAGCAAGATGACTGAAAATCCCAAGTTACCCTCAGTTGTCAGGACCCGTCCCAAATATCACCTCGATACTCGGGATGAACCCTGCTCCCGTCTGACAATCATACTTACAATGCCAAAAATAAACGTAATACAACTATAAGCATAACCATCAGACGAAGGAGTAAATATATACAACAGTAAGTCAGAGCATAGTTCTACAAAATGGGCACCAAGAGTCCTACAAGTCTAAGTCCGCAACGGAAGAACGTCGGAAGCCCTATGCCTCGATATCTGCCTCAACGTTCACCCCGGCGCTATCACCACGACCTGGAGGGAAAATTAAAAACAAAAGGTGTGAGTGGACCCAAAAGAATAAAAGTTTTAAAACCGTTTACCAGCAAATCAACGTAAGGAAATAAAATCATTTGTTCCCTCCGGTTTAAAACCAGGCATGCCAATGAAATATTAGAAAAACCATAATATGAACATCATAAGAAACAGAGACACTATAAATACCATAAGAAACAGATACACTATAAAACATCATAAGAAACCAGAGTATAACCCGATCAAACCTGCTGGACCTATCCGAGTCTTTAAACTCAACCAGGCCTCACATATCAATCCGAGTCTTTAAACTCCCGAGTCTTTAAACTCAATAGGCCTATGGGGGTAATATCATAATATCCGAGTCTTTAAACTCCCGAGTCTTTAAACTCAATACGGGCCCGTCCCCCATCAATATCGATCCGGGTCTTTAAACCCATATCCAGATCCAGCAAATCCAATCCATATCCAGTGTAAAACCAATTCAAAATCCATCGCCAAATCCGAATTCGAAATCCCCGGTTCGAAGCCCTTCCGGCGTTCAGAACCGACATTCCGAACCCAAATCCGGAAAATCCATTTCCATACTAAAAACCATAGGAAATCCCTAACCATGTTTCATAACCCATTTACCATCATCAGAAAACAGTTATAGGGTGAATTCCTCAAATATGCTATCAAAATCTGAAAACCGGCTTTTTCTCGAAAAACGTGTAAAACCCCGAAAATATCTCGAAAAACGTGCAAACATCTCAATCACGTATAACCATCATTTAAAGCATGAAAACACACATAGAATCATAAAACAGTAATTAAAACAGTTTGGCATGCTCGGAAATAAGAAAGAGTCCACTCACAGTTTACAACACGTCACTCGCGCTCCGTGCGCTCCTCAACCGTCTCTGGTGTCTCCCGTCCTGTCAATAGATACCAAATAGGGTCACAATAACATCAAGGATACCTTCCCTATTTTCCCCAATTTTTCAGGAATTTAATAATATTTTAATCCTAAACCCTAAACCGCACGGATTCCCGAACCATTCCGTAACACCGTCCGATTAACCCGAAAACTGTACCATTGGATTCCTTAGGACATTTAGGGCTAAACTCATGTTGGACGCTTAACCGGATTCCTCCCCACGCGCCCCCACGCGCCGCCCAAAGTGGCTGCGCGTGGGCCTCACGCGCCGCCCAAAGTGGCTGCGCGTGGGCCTCACGCGCCTGCTACAGTCCACCTTCAACCTCGAGTCACCCGGTTCAACACAGTTGAACCGGCGTGACCGGTTCTCCGCCGTTCACCCACCATTCTTCTCCATTTCAATACCACTAGCTTCGTCCAGTCCCCTGCAATCAAACCCAGTCCTAAAATCCAGAAATCACGGCCTAAAACCCTTCGTCTTCAACCTCGAAAAACCTTGCCCGTGAGCTCTGTTTTCCTTCCCGGCCGTCCACAGCTTCCCCCTTCACGGTGGGGATACCAGCACCATCCTAGGACCCTACTTAGTCCTACCCAACTCACAGAATCCGTCGATTCATCCCCGAAGTCCACGACTTCACGTTTGAAACTCACGGCTAAAACAGGGTACAGAGGTCCCGCCGTCGAACCACCACCCACCGTGAACCTCCCGTCACGGAAACCACCACAAACAACTCCTAGGACCTCCCTGAACAACACCCTGACCCCCTAATCCCTCGACTCTAAGCCCAACGTCACGACTTTGCATTTGAAAAATCCACGAAAAACAGAGTAAACGAGCTTACCTTTCGATTCCGGCGCCGCCGTGAGAACCGTCACCCACCACGGTGCTCGTGGGACTCCCCTCAACCTCCTGAGTCTCCTACCGCCCTGGTTTGCCTCACCACACGGCACAACAGCCTCCACCGTCCACGGTCTCCTCTGTTTTCCTCAAATGTTCGCCGCACCACCACCGTGCCGCCGTGCACGATTCCAGTCCCAAAACACGATCAGCACCTCACCCACGTCTCTCTGTCACTCTCACCAGTCACTCCTCACTCTCCCTAGCCTCCAGATCGATCACCGCCTCACCCAAACTTCTCTCTGTTTTCAGTTTCCTTCGAATTGGTGCACGGTTCAAAAAGGACCAAGTGTGGCCGTGCACACTTAAGTTCCTCCTAGAACCATCTAGGGTCCCCCACGTGTCCCTCAGCTATTGGCCATCCCAAAAATATCTACCACTTGCCCTTATCTGATTGGGCTGAGGGAAAATGACCAAAATGCCCCTCCTGCACAAAATTACCATTTTGCCCTCAGACTTTCCAGACCCGTATCTTTTCCATCCGACGTCCGATGACAGCGTGCCGCCTGTCGTTGAACTCAGGACGTCGAGACCTATCCAACGGTCCTCGGTCTACGTGAAAATCACACATCCTCCAAAAAGTCAACATTTTCCCTATTAGCTCAAAATTACGGTAACGCCCCCAACCTTCCGTACATCATAACTTCTCCTCCGATTGTCCGAATCGAACCTGCCGCCTGTCTACGGACTCGTGACGTCCTAACCTACGTCACGGTCAAAGGCTAACACTCATCCAATCAATCGTACAAAAAGTCAACTTTTCGTTTACTATTCATAGGGGCAAAATCGTCCTTTTTACAAAACTTCACAGAAATTACATTTTTACCCTTCCCGTAGGTACGGGTTGTTACATCAGTACTTGCCAAACCTGGGATAGCCACACGTAATTACTCATGCCTCCGCCCCTCATACAGCCTCGAACAACGTGCCACGACCTGGAGGGTCAATAAAAACCAAAATGTGTGAGTGGACAAAAATAAATCAGTTTAACAAAACAGTTACAACAAACGTTTTTACCCTCCGCGTAAAAACCAATGCATGCATACAAAAATCATTTCGCAGTCAGTCAAGATTTTCCACATAAGAAAGACTGTGTATCAAATTTCAACATAAGGAAAAACTCGTATGAACCTCAAAATCATTTTCCCTTTCTCAACCATCGGGTCTTAGCCCGCAATCATAAACATCGGGCCTCCGCCCAAAACCACGAATCAAAACCAAATGCACAACATGACCCAAAGCCAACAACCATACACCGGGCCACTGCCTAACTCAACTGAAACATCAGAAATCATCAATAAAGCACAAGTCAATCATTTTGCTGGATATCAAGTGCGCCCGAGTCTTTAAACTCAAAACCATGCGCATAATCAGGCCTTCCCGGGATATCAACGAATCTTTAAACTCAGAACATAATCAATAGGCCTCGGGGGTATCACAGTAACCGAGTCTTTAAACTCACGAGTCTTTAAACTCATTAAGGGCCCTCCCCCGTCATCAATTAACCGACTCTTTAAACTCAAAATGTGCTCCAGCAATAGCACCTGGGTCTTTAAACCCCAAAACATTTGTCAAACACAACAACGTGGGATTCATCCCAAAATCACATTTTTCACAACAGGACTCATGGTTCGAATTTCCACATTCATTTTCCCCAAATCATACTTTACAAACATGTTCAAATCATCATGAAACACGGGGCATGCACAATCATAGCGAATCACTTTATTAAATCCTTTTTCATTCCCGAATTCGAATTCGCAACTATGATCCCGTAAGCCGGCATCCGGAAGTATCATCCCGAACCCAAACCAAGAATCCACTTTAAATTTCCGAAACCCGAAATCTTGTAAATCAAAGTTACTTTTGTGCCCCGAGCATCAAGCCCGAAATCACCTTTTTCAAATCCATTTTAATTCTTAGAAATCACTTCTTTTTCAAATCTCACTTTCAACACATCAAAACCTCAACCATAATCACCAAAATCACGATCCAAGCAAAACATACTCAAGACCCATTTTCAAAATCCTCAAAATCACAAGTCTCATTTTAATTCCCCGATTCAAACATCAACAGTGATCAAATCATGATAACTCAAAATTTCGTAAAACGTGCAAATCCGGAACGTTCTCGAAAAACGTGTCAAAATCGTAAGTCACACTCGCAATCATAAACAACCTTCTTAAATCATTTTACACCCATTTCATATAACTTCTTTCATTAAACAATCATTAAGCACACGGGTGACCATAGTCTCGAAATACGTGTAATTTCACATGTATAGTAAAATACGTATAAATACGGGAATCGAATACGTATAAATACGGAAATCAAAATCAATCACAACTTATAATCATAATCACAAAATCATAGGAATAATTTATGCATGCATTAAATTTTGAAAGCAACGTCCACTCACACACCTATTTTAAGGCTCGTTTTCGCGCCGCACGCACGCCCGTAATTTCCGATATTTTCCAGAATTTCAAATCCTGTCCGAAAACATACTTTAGTGTCACTAAGGGCTTAGATAACAACATACTAATTTCCCATAATTTTCCGGGAATTAATCGTTAATTACAAACGTAACATAAATCTTCGGACCCTCGGAATAACATCGAAACGGTGTCCGATAAATTCGATACCAACATCAAAATGTTCGTTGCAATGTATAGGACAAAAGTCATTTTGAACTCACCTTGAAAGACCGTCCCACGCGCCGTCACGCGCCGCCACAAGCGGCTGCGCGTGAGGCCACGCGCCAGCTACAGTAGTAGCTACAGTCATCGTCCTAATCCGACCAGCCTCCAACCGGGTTGTTCGACCCGCGATAAGACCCGTTAAATTTCCTTCCATTCTAGCTTGATTTCTGTAATTCAACCATCTATTAGTCTCGCTATGGATCTAATTAAGGTTCTGTGAAATCAATTACCTCCAAACTTACCTCAAACCGGTCGACTCAATTCGACTATTCGAAGAACACCGACTAGTGATCAACACTTGATTTTATCGATTCCCAGCATTTCCTTTAAATTGGCTCACTCACAAGTTTTACAGGAACACCAGAAACCATTCTTCGACCTCAATTGCAAGCTCCAATCCCTCAACCCCCACTGACTCAACTGCGATTTTCAGCACAGAACCTCGAAGACGCCTGGGCTCCTTTCTGCACCATTCTCATCACTTCCAATCCCGTTCGACTCGTCAGAATGTCTGGAAGCTCAACCTCACCCCTAATTCCATCAATTGGCCGCCCCATTTCAAAGTTTGATTTCAAGTTGGAAAATGAAGTTTCCGGGCGGGTTCAGTGTTCCTGGGTTTCCCTTCCCCGATTCTTCCTTCTCTCCCACTCCAATTCCTCCCTAACATCCTTTTCAGTTCGCATTGTCTCTCAATTTCGTATGGGGAAGATCGATCACGCTCACTGTGTGCTGGTCTCTGTTTTTCAGTGTCGAAAAACTCAGCCCGTGCACTGCCTGCCTCCCACGCAGGGCAAAACCCAGTCCCCCCGTGCTCTGATCACGCCACCAAGTAGCAAAACAACTCACACCCACACCTGACTAGAATCGAAATGCTCCCCCCATGTCTCTGCTCCACGCCTGTAACCAACATCCCGTGCTAAACCCACCAGTGCACCAGCCACGGTTTAGTTGCCCAATCTCATCGTCCACACGGCCATGTCTCCCACTAACATGATTAAACAATGCAATACCCCATAAACAACCATTTAGCCCATCCAATTTGCCACAAAAACCATCCACCCTTGCACTGGCATGTCTCCCATTACAGGTGCTACAGTAACCGTTCAAACATCCCTTGTGAAATTACCATTCTGCCCTTGTACAGAAAATTACCAAAATGCCTCTCACCATCCGTGACCCGTAACTTGGTCAATTGAAATCCGATCGACGCGTGCCACCTGTCGTTGTACTCGGGGCATCGAGACCATCCTAACCATCCTCGGCCCTCGGCCATCGGACCCCCCGATCAAAAAGTCAACATTTTCCCTTATTTCGTCCAAATTACGATAATGCCCTTGGGCTCCCGAACGTCATAACTTTCACCCTGTTCGTCCGAATCGGACGTGCCACCTGTCTATGAACTCGTGACGTCCCAAACTACGTCACGGTCATCGGGCAAGGTCCATTTGACCGCCCGAATAAAAAGTCAACGTTTCACCCACGACTAGGGGTAAAACGGTCATTTTGCCACGTCGTCCGATTCCACCCAACTAACCACCGATTAACCCTCATTAATCATGATTAGTTACTAACCTAATCCCGAATTCCGGGATGGGTCGTTACAATCTTCCCCCCTTAAAGAATTTCGTCCCCAAAATTCCAACCGATCAAAACTCAACCGTTCCTCACTCCTAAAACCAGTTCCGTTCTCGAAATTTCCAATCATTCTCATTTCACATCCACCTTGTGGAAACAATTCGACCTCGCAACACGTGTACACCCGTACACCAACTAACTCATCGATACCCAGACGTCCCAGTACTGACCACACTCGACCACCTCGAGTGAAAATGATCACTTGACGTCTGCTCCCACTGGGAGTCACCAACTCTCACTCGTCAGTCCGTGCTGACGCTACCAGCCCAACGGTCACCACTAAACCTCACCAGTAAAGCAGTAATCAACAGCCAATTGGTGTCACATAAAGTTGCGTAAGATCAATAACACGATCTCATCTCGCAGGGCAAGCCCAACCCTGCGGCTTATATCAAGCTCAAATTCCAGTTCACAACAATACCAAGTGTGTCGGAATTAAGCCGAATGCCAACACGTACAACTACACCACTGGTACCTCCCACGTACCGTTACTAAATACCACTCGGCCTGTCCGGTACCAATCCTCGTACACCGTACAGGGTACGTACATCCATTTCCCACAAGTCCACCACAAGGTTCACAGTCAATTACAATCTGACACTGAGGTTTCTTGTCCAATCTCATACTAGACAAATCGATCATTCCACTCATCATCCATTCTGGATCCCATGGTCACCCGACCAGTAACACAAAATCAACCCCCAAACACGTCATCCAAGGTGTACCAATCCGAGCACGCTCACCAAGGCGTGTACAGTCATGCCGAAAGGGCATCAAATCTTCCTCACAATTACCGAGGCGCACCAACCCCGAATCTATACTCGCTCAACGGTTACCACGTCACATCCGATTGACTTCGAAAAGAAGCCAATCCCAATCACCCATCTCCATGACTAACCAATTAGACCCTGTTGGATGTCCACTCATCCACATGCCAAGCCTTGGTCCCAAAACATAAACGTTCCCACTCGCTCGAGTACGGATTAACTTCGAAAAGAAGTACGGATTAACTATTCCCCTACCAAGACATTCACAACAGAGCGATAAGCTCTTTACCTAGCCCGATCAAGGGGATCACAATTCGAGTCCGTTACCGCGTCACCCGACTGGTAACACCATGATCCTAGATCGTCACCACGGCCAAGGCCCACAACCTCATCAACCAGATCCGCCTAGGATCCACACATGCTCACAACTAGCAATCCACCTGGAACCCCATAATAGGGTCTTACACCCACTAGATTTCTTGTCAACCACCCAACACTCTTCAACTATTTTCTCCTCCAATCAATCACTCAACCACGTAATATATCCACCTTGTGGATCCCCTCCATCTACCTCATCTCGATCCCTGCCACTCCACCTGGGAGAGACCAAGGATGATCCAATACGATGTCATCATCTCCATCCTCTGTGAGTGCAAACACCACTCTCTCTGCACCCACCAAACCAAATATCCAACATCGTCTGCCAGGGCAGAGATCAAGAAGTCAACCCCAATGACTTCAGAATACCAATCACCAATGCGGAAACGAGCACTCCTCTCGTCCCAGTCACAACTCTCCTGGAAACTAAAACTCCACCCATGTTGGGATCGGACACACACCCCGTGAGATGTCAAGTCCAACCACCAGACTCCTTACATCCATAACTCACATGGACAACCACGTGTCCACAATCAATCCAATACTCAGACCTCATGTATATTAATGACTATTTATGCACATACACCAATTCCGTTTGGGAATTACTCAACTCTAGTCACCTCGTCACTATTGGAACTTACCCCAATACCTCATAATCTCCGCTGGATCCTATCCAGTCCACGAGTCAACCACTATTGAATCTCAAATACCAACGTACTCTCATCATGACAGAGTCACACCCCAACTCGTGGCTCAACACAATCTCACTCACTAACACTAGCACTAGCACTAGTATCAGCACCAACGTACAATCATCCACACTAGCACACCGTGTGCAAAGTGGGTAGCTCTGGATCTCCGCTCATACCCAGCGACGATCCCGCATCACTACTCGTACCCCGCAACCATGGGTACCACCATCCCGACAATCCACATCCGGATAGACGAACGTTCCCTGAACGCCCCATGATCCTCAACTACTACCACTACACCAAGTACCCACGACAATTAGTTATCTCCCCACGACCACCGTTCCACAAAACCAAGCCATAGTTTCCTAACTCCTTCAATACCTGACCATGAACTGGTCCTCATTCAGCCTTCCTGGCTCATCTCGAGTCTTGACACCTTATCATGACTCATCTCACGCTCCTAACCCAAAATCCTGACTCATCGTAACTCCTACATCCACATCTCGACTCCTCTTGAGTCCAATCTCATACCAAACCAATCATGTCATCACCGACATACCCAATCCCCGAGCAATATCCAATGCTCAACCACTTTCTATTCGACCAATAGGGACTAAGAGAAAGTACAATTTGCCCAAAAATGCTGCCTTCCAGCCACCGGTCTCGTTCATCCTTACGACCCACACAATTCTACGTCTAACAAATCGCAGTTCACAGCGTACTCTACGCGACATCTGACCCTCAAACCAGGGTCAATCTCACCCGAGATCTAACACGAGGTCCCAAACACCCTCGCCTACTCGTCTCACTACCAGGTCGCGCACGAGGCTTACGCTCCGGAGGCATGATGTGGTAACAGAATCAGCAACCTAGCGCTCTGATACCAAATTGACAGGATCGCCCCCGAAAGGGGCATCGATAACCGTGCCCGGTCCTGCTCCCGTCTGGCAAGATGACTGAAAATCCCAAGTTACCCTCAGTACTTGCCAAACCAGGGATAGCCACACGTACTTACTCATGCCTCCGCCCCTCGTACAGCCTCGAACAACGTGCCACGACCTGGAGGGTCAATAAAAACCAAAAGGTGTGAGTGGACAAAAATAAATCAATTTAACAAAACAGTTACAACAAATGTTTTTACCCTCCGCGTAAAAACCAATGCATGCATACAAAAATCATTTCGCAGTCGGTCAAGATTTTCCACATAAGAAAGACTGTGTATCAAATTTCAACATAAGGAAAAACTCGTATGAACCTCAAAATCATTTTCCCTTTCTCAACCATCGGGTCTTAGCCCGCAATCATAAACACCAGGCCTCCGCCCAAAACCACGAATCAAAACCAAATGCACAACATGACCCAAAGCCAACAACCATATACCGGGCCACTGCCCAACTCAACCGAAACATCAGAATTCATCAATAAATCACAAGTCAATCATTTTGCTGGATATCAAGTGCGCCCGAGTCTTTAAACTCAAAACCATGCGCATAATCAGGCCTTCCCGGGATATCAACGAGTCTTTAAACTCAGAACATAATCAATAGGCCTCGGGGGTATCACAGTAACCGAGTCTTTAAACTCACGAGTCTTTAAACTCATTAAGGGCCCTCCCCCGTCATCAATTAACCGAGTCTTTAAACTCAAAATGTGCTCCAGCAATAGCACCCGGGTCTTTAAACCCCAAAACATTTGTCAAACACAACAACGTGCGATTCATCCCAAAATCACATTTTTCACAACAGGACTCATGGTCCGAATTTCCACATTCATTTTCCCCAAATCATACTTTACAAACATGTTCAAATCATCATGAAACACGGGGCATGCACAATCATAGCGAATCACTTTATTAAATCCTTTTTCATTCCCGAATTCGAATTCGCAACGATGATCCCGTAAGCCGGCATCCGAAAGCATCATCCCGAACCCAAACCAAGAATCCACTTTAAATTTCCGAAACCCGAAATCTTGTAAATCAAAGTTACTTTTGTGCACCAGCATCAAGCCCGAAATCACCTTTTTCAAATCCATTTTAATTCTTAGAAATCACTTCTTTTTCAAATCTCACTTTCAACACATCAAAACCTCAACCATAATCACCAAAATCACGATCCAAGCAAAACATACTCAAGACCCATTTTCAAAATCCTCAAAATCACAAGTCTCATTATAATTCCCCGATTCAAACATCAACAGTGATCAAATCACGATAACTCAAAATTTCGTAAAACGTGCAAATCCGGAACGTTCTCGAAAAACGTGTCAAAATCGTAAGTCACACTCGCAATCATAAACAACCTTCTTAAATCATTTTACACCCATTTCATATAACTTCTTTCATTAAACCATCATTAAGCACACTGGTGACCATAGTCTCGAAATACGTGTAATTTCACATGTATAGTAAAATACGTATAAATACGAGAATCGAATACGTATAAATATGAAAATCAAAATCAATCACAACTTATAATCATAATCATAAAATCATAGGAATAATTTATGCATGCATTAAATTTTGAAAGCAACGTCCACTCACACACCAATTTTAAGGCTCGGTTTCACGCCGCACGCACGCCCGTAATTTCCGATATTTTCCAGAATTTCAAATCCTGTCCGAAAACATACTTTAGTGTCACTAAGGGCTTAGATAACAACATACTAATTTCCCATAATTTTCCGGGAATTAATCGTTAATTACAATCGTAACATAAATCTTCGGACCCTCGGAATAACATCGAAACGGTGTCCGATAAATTCGATACCAACGTCAAAATGTTCGTTGCAATGTAAAGGACAAAAGTCATTTTGAACTCACCTTGAAAGACCATCCCACGCGCCGTCACGCGCCGCCACAAGCGGCTGCGCGTGAGGCCACGCGCTAGCTACAGTAGTAGCTACAGTCATCGTCCTAACCCGACCAGCCTCCAACCGGGTTGTTCGACCCGCGATAAGACCCGTTAAATTTCCTTCCATTCCAGCTTGATTTCTGTAATTCAACCATCTATTAGTCTCGCCATGGATCTAATTAAGGTTCTGTGAAATCAATTACCTCCAAACTTACCTCAAACTGGTCGACTCAATTCGACTATTCGAAGAACACCGACTAGTGATCAACACTTGATTTTAGCGATTCCCAGCATTTCCTTTAAATTGGCTCACTCACAAGTTTTACAGGAACACCAGAAACCATTCTTCGACCTCAATTGCAAGCTCCAATCCCTCAACCCCCACTGACTCAACTGGGATTTTCAGCACAGAACCTCGAAGTCGCCTGGGCTCCTCTCTGCACCATTCTCATCACTTCCAATCCCGTTCGACTCGTCAGAATGTCTGGAAGCTCAACCTCACCCCTAATTCCATCAATTGGCCGCCCCATTTCAAAGTTTGATTTCAAGTTGGAAAATGAAGTTTCCGGGCGGGTTCAGTGTTCCTGGGTTTCCCTTCCCCGATTCTTCCTTCTCTCCCACTCCAATTCCTCCCTAACATCCTTTTCAGTTCGCATTGTCTCTCAATTTCGTATGGGGAAGATCGATCATGCTCACTGTGTGCTGGTCTCTATTTTTCAGTGTCGAAAAACTCAGCCCGTGCACTGCCTGCCTCCCACGCAGGGCAAAACCCAGTCCCCCCGTGCTCTGATCACGCCACCAAGTAGCAAAACAACTCACACCCACACCTGACTAGAATCGAAATGCTCCCCCCATGTCTCTGCTCCACGCCTGTAACCAACATCCCGTGCTAAACCCACCAGTGCACCAGCCACGGTTTAGTTGCCCAATCTCATCGTCCACACGGCCATGTCTCCCACTAACATGATTAAACAATGCAATACCCCATAAACAACCATTTAGCCCATCCAATTTGCCCCAAAAACCATCCACCCTTGCACTGGCATGTCTCCCATTACAAGTGCTACAGTAACCGTTCAAACATCCCTTGTGAAATTACCATTCTGCCCTTGTGCAGAAAATTACCAAAATGCCCTTCACCATCCGTGACCCGTAACTTGGTCAATTGAAATCCGATCGACGCGTGCCGCCTGTCGTTGTACTCGGGGCATTGAGACCATCCTAACCGTCCTCGGCCCTCGGCCATCGGACCCCCCGATCAAAAAGTCAACATTTTCCCTTATTTCGTCCAAATTACGATAATGCCCTTGGGCTCCTGAACGTCATAACTTTCACCCTGTTCGTCCGAATCGGACGTGCCACCTGTCTATGAACTCGTGACGTCCCAAACTACGTCACGGTCATCGGGCAAGGTCCATTTGACTGTCCGAAGGGGTAAAACAATCATTTTGCCACGTCGTCCGATTCCACCCAACTAACCACCGATTAACTCGCATTAATCATGATTAGTTACTAACCTAATCCCGAATTCCGGGATGGGTCGTTACATACTCCTCCTTGTAGAGCATGTTTGAACAAACTTAAGAAGATAATACCTATATATCCTCGTCCTTTTTATTGTACTCTTCCTTGTGGAGCTTTGTGGAACAAATTTAAGAAGATACTTCCGAGAGATCCTCATCCTTTTGAATGTACACTTCTTTATAGGACTTGTTTGAACAGATTTAATGTAATCTTCCTTGTAGAGCTTGTTTGAACAAAATTAAGAAGATACTACCTAGATATCCTCTTCCTTTTTATTGTACTCTTCCCCGTAGAGCTTGTTGGAACGAGCATAAGAATATACTACCTAGATATCCTCATCCTTTTGAATCTACTCTGCTCAAGAGAACATGTTTGAATAAACATAAGAAGATACTACCTAGATATCCTCAACCTTTTGAATGTACTCTTCTTTATAGAGCTCGCTTGAACAAACTTAAGAAGATACTATCAGGATATCCTCAACCTGGTGAATGTACTCTTCTTGATAGAAATTGTTTGAAAAAACCTAAGTAGATACTATCTAGATATCCTCGTTCTTTTTAATGCACTCTTCCTTGTTGATCTTGGTGGAACAAATTTAAGAAGATACTAACTAGATATCCTGAATACATTGAAATTTTTCTTCTTATTAGAATTTGTTTGAACAAAACTAAGAAGATGATATCTAGATATCCTCAACCTTTTTGAATGTACTCTTCTTTATATAACATGTTTGAACAAACCTTTAAAGATACTACCTAGATATCCTCGTCCTTTTTATTGTACTCCTCCTTGTAGAGCTTGTTGGAAAAAGCATAAGAAGATAATACCTAGATATCCTCATCCTTTTGAATGTACTCTTCTCTATAGAACTTGTTTGAACAAATTTAAGAAGATACTACCTAGATATCCTCAACACTTTGAAATTATTCTTCTTGATAGAATTTGTTTGAACAAACCTAAGAAGATACTATCTTGATATCCTCAAGCTTTTTGAATGTAGTCTTCTTTATAGAACTTGTTTGAATAAACCTAAAAAGTTACTACCTAGATATCCTCAGCCTTTTTATTGTACTCTTCCTAGTAGAGCTTGTAGGAACAAGCATAAGAAGATACTACCTAGATATCCTCATCCTTTTGAATGTACTCTTCTCTATAGAACGTGTTTGAACAAATATAAGAAGATACTCTCGAGATATCCTCAACCTCTTGAATGTACTCATCTTTATAGAGCTTGCTTGACCAAACTTAAAAAGATACTACCTAGATATCCTCAACCAGTATAATCTACTCCTCTTTATATAAATTGTTTGAAAAAACCTAAGTAGATACTACCTAGATATCCTCGTTCTTTTTAATTTACTCTTCCTTATATAGCTTGTTTGAACAAAATTATGAAGATACTACCTAGATATCCTCTTCCTTTTTATTGTACTCTTCCTTGTAGAGCTTGTTGGAACAAGCATAAGAAGATACAACCTAGATATCCTCATCCTTTTGAATGTACTCTTCTTTATAGAACTTGTTTAAACAATCCTAAAAAGCTACTACTTAGATATCCTCATCCTTTTTATTGTACTCTTCCTCGTAGAGCTTGTTGGAACTAACATAAGAAGATGCTACCTAGATATCCTCATCCTTTTGAATCTACTCTGCTCTATAGAACGTGTTTGAACAAACATAAGAAGATACTACCTAGATATCCTCAACCTTTTGAATGTACTTTTCTTTATAGAGCTCGCTTGAACAAACTTAAGAAGATACTATCAGGATATCCTCAACCTGATGAATGTACTCTTCTTCATAGAAATTGTTTGAAAAAACCTAAGTAGATACTATCTAGATATCCTCGTTCTTTTTAATGTACTCTTCCTTGTTGATCTTGGTGGAACAAATTTAAGAAGATACTAACTAGATATCTTGAATACATTGAAATTTTTCTTCTTATTAGAATTTGTTTGAACAAAACTAAGAAGATGATATCTAGATATCCTCAACCTTTTTGAATGTACTCTTCTTTATATAACATGTTTGAACAAACCTTTAAAGATACTACCTAGATATCCTCGTCCTTTTTATTGTACTCCTCCTTGTAGAGCTTGTTGGAAAAAGCATAAGAAGATAATACCTAGATATCCTCATCCTTTTGAATGTACTCTTCTCTATAGAACTTGTTTGAACAAATTTAAGAAGATACTACCTAGATATCCTCAACACTTTGAAATTATTCATCTTGATAGAATTTGTTTGAACAAACCTAAGAAGATACTATCTTGATATCCTCAAGCTTTTTGAATGTAGTCTTCTTTATAGAACTTGTTTGAATAAACCTAAAAAGTTACTACCTAGATATCCTCAGCCTTTTTATTGTACTCTTCCTAGTAGAGCTTGTTGGAACAAGCATAAGAAGATACTACCTAGATATCCTCATCCTTTTGAATGTACTCTTCTCTATAAAACGTGTTTGAACAAATATAAGAAGATACTCCCGAGATATCCTCAACCTCTTGAATGTACTCATCTTTATAGAGCTTGCTTGACCAAACTTAAAAAGATACTACCTAGATATCCTAAACCAGTATAATCTACTCCTCTTTATATAAATTGTTTGAAAAAACCTAAGTAGATACTACCTAGATATCCTCGTTCTTTTTAATTTACTCTTCCTTATATAGCTTGTTTGAACAAAATTATGAAGATACTACCTAGATATCCTCTTCCTTTTTATTGTACTCTTCCTTGTAGAGCATGTTGGAAAAAGCATAAGAAGATAATACCTAGATATCCTCATCCTTTTGAATGTACTCTTCTGTATTGAACTTGTTCGAACAAATTTAAGAAGATACTACCTAGATATCCTCAACACTTTGAAATTATTCTTCTGAATAGAATTTGTTTGAACAAACCTAAGAAGATTCTATCTAGATATATTCAACCTTTTTTAATGTACTCTTCTTTATAGAACTTGTTTAAACAAACCTAAAAAGTTACTACTTAGATATCCTCGTCCTTTTTATTGTACTCTTCCTCGTAAAGGTTGTAGGAACTAGCATAAGAAGATACTACCTAGACATTGTAAGGACCCGTCCCGGATGGTAGGATTAGTGAGGTGATTAGTTGTGGTTTAACTGGGTTAATCGGTAGTTAGTGGGTTACTTTTGGACCTTGGACGTAGAATGACGATTTTGTCCCTAGGTTGGGCAAATTGTTGACTTTTAGTTCGGATAGTCAATTGGGCATTGACCTATGACCGTGACGTAGTTCGGGACGTCACGAGTCCATAGACAGGTGGCACGCCCGATTCCGACATCCAAGGACGAAGTTATGATGTTCGGAAGGTTGAGGGCATTACCGTAATTTGAGAAAACGAAGGGGTAAAAGTTGGCTTTTAGCATGACAGGGTTTCTACACGTAGACCAAGGATCGTTAGATAGATCTCGTTGTCCTGAGTTTAACGACAGGCGGCATGCGTTCATCGGACGTCGGACGAGCGAGATAGGGGTCTAGAACGGCGAAGGGTAAAATGGTAATTTTGATTTACAAGGGCATTTTGGTCTTTTTGTGCCTTGGGAATTGGGCATTTTGGTCTTATGGATATTTTGAGTTTGGGAGCACATGGCTGTGACACGTGGGGGTAGGCTAGAGGTTTCTACAAGGTTGCACAGTGCAAAATTTAAAGGGTTTTGTTGTTTTTGTTTGAGTCGTGTTCGAAGAAGAAAACAGAGAGTGAGATTGAGAGAGGAATTGATCGATTGCAGAGTGTGTTGTGTGTTCTGGTGATCAAGAGAGTGACAGTGAGAAGGGAGAAATTGGTGAGTGGCTTGTGAGTGAGGACTGTGAAAGGAATCAAGGTGGTGTGAGGTTTGAGTTCTCAGGAAAACAGAGAGAGTCGAGGTGGTGGTGCAGCCACAGAAGATCGAATTGATCTAAACCAGTTCGACGGGAGGCTAGGACGGCTGAGGACCACTCTGTGGACGCAAAGGATGTAAAACCCGTGTCCTGGAGGGAACGTTGAACAATCCCACATTCCAGCGAGGGGGGACTGGTCTGGGAAGGAGATGGTGGTGTGCCTTAAAGGTGTGGGCACACACCTATCTAGCATGAGGCCTTTTGGGAGCTCAGTGGCTTTGGGGGGGATTGGAACCCCAAAGTTAAGCGAGTTGAGGCTGGTGCAATTCCATGATGGGTGACCCCCTGGGAAGTTGCACCATGAGCTCCCGAAAACAAAACCATGGGGGCAAGGGCAAGGAGGCCCAAAGCGAACAATATCGTGCTAGATGAGTCGGGACCTGACAAAGTAGCACGGCGGCGAGAACGGCGGAGGTGAGATAGACGGTAAGCCCTGTTTCCCCTGTTTTTCCCGTTTTATTCAATTCGAAAGTCGTGGATTTTGGGGCTGAGTCGAGGGCTTCTGTGAGTTTTGTGAGACTCAATAGGTTCCTAGGAGTCGTTTAAACTCGAAGCCGTGCAGGGGGATTGCGTGGTTGGCTGGGAACCGAAACTAACAGGACCCGTCCCAACTAGACGTCAAAAACTGTGCCCGGTCCTGCTCCCGTCTGACAAGTCAACCAAAGGTCCGCAATTACCCTTCAGTGCTTGCTCGACAAGGGATGTTTGCGCTAATTTCTGCTGCTGCCACTGCCTCACGATCAGTCCCGAACGTCGTACCACGGCCTGGAGGGTCACAAAACAGAAAAGGTGTAAGTGGACAAAAATGACCTATGATAAAAACATTTGCCAAAACATATTCTTACCCTCCAGTTTTCGCAAACTTGCAAGCATATCGTAAAACATGAGTAATAGTATGAAATCATTCAAGTATGAACAGTGGACCGATAAAATCAAAACATATTTTCCCATGGTCCGTAAAACTCATGTTCACCAAATCAGTTCATATTATAAAACGTCAAATCCCGGCTCTTAGGCCAAAACATGTGAAAACAAAATCACCTGGCCACAAAGACCAAAAACCCGTACTCAATACCAGTACGTCATCACAAACAACATCAATCAGTACTAATCACAAGTGCACAATAAATATATCAATCCAATCAATCCGCACTACTCACAAGTGCACAAACAAACCATCAACTGCATTACTCACAAGTCCGGCACTACGCGTAGGCCAATATCCAGCCACTCTCTCGGGAACAGACACCTCTGGGCTCAACCCTCGGGCTCAGTCACATCTGGGCGAACACATCCCCAGGCTCAGAGTGACAGGACACGCCCCGATCCCACGGGGAACACAAGGGGACGTGCCCTGCTCCTGTCTGACTCCCAAATTAACATACCAATTTTAACCTCAAACGTTCAAATGCATAAATAACCAAATTAAAGTTATACATCAATCCGAAATAAATAGATGTCAGACAAGGGATGAAAACCAAAATTACAAATTGCGAGCACGACTCTAAAATAAACCTACGGCCAAACCACCCAACAGGAGATCATGTACGCGGAAGTAGATCTATTCCTCAGCCTCAGGATCCTCCTCTACCTCAGTAACACAGCCTGGAGGGGTTACCAAAACATTAAGGGTGAGTGGGCCGAAACTCAAGTTTATAAAACCGTTTAATAAGTAAAACATATAATTTACCCCTCCGTTTTCCAAACATGCATGCATCAGAATTTAAAACCATAAATCATATAATATGAATCATAAGGCATGTAATAAAACCATAAACATAATTTTAGACACTGCACTATACACTCCAATCCTGACATCCCCGATGTCTGACGTCCCTGATGTCCAATAAGGTCACAGTCTCAAGGCTACGCGTGCCACTCGGGGTCTCAATCCCGAATCCAATCCCCGAACCCTGTCCAGGTACGACATCTCAAATGCCTAGTGTCCTAGACGCTCGACGTCCCTGACGTCAAATAAGCAATCCTGCACCTGAGTCATTTTACGGTCCGGTTCCTCCGTAGAATGACCCCTCGCAGGCAATGCGCCATGACCACTCCGAGGTACCACATCCGGAGGAGACAGTATCATAAGAGTGGATCTATACAGTGCAGTACCAAATACATTTTATTGATATCCACATGCAAAACATATATACGTAGATAAAATCCAAACCAATCTTTAAGTTTCATCAAACGGGTCTCAAACCCAAATACCGTGAAACGTGCCATAACCATTATTTCAATATCATCAAAACCGTTTCATGATTCCAGCAACTGAATATGTAAGTAAATCAGAAAACATTTAAGCATGCAAGGGTTTAATGAAATCGGGCCCACTCATAGTACAATCCTGCTGAAAACCGAACGTATACCCTCGTCCTGGTACTATTGTACAATCCCTGTCTTGTCCAAAGTATACGTAAAGGTCAATATAAGCCCCTAACATTTAACCATGAAACCCTAGACTGAAATCATCCCGGAAAAGCCGCCCGAACGCGCTTCATGAGGCAATAAACCTCATTTTGACCAACTTAATGATCTCCGATCGACCCGAAACCACCGCCCTTGGATTCGGATCATCGAAACCTAAAGAATGGTGGTGGTCCCACCAAAAACACTGTTCACACACGCCGGTCAACGCTCTGGTCAATGCAGGAACAGTTCCTGCTGACGTCATCTGACAGCTGTCAGGTCTGACATGTCAAACTCTGACAGGTGCCACGTGTCAACACACGATTGGTCCACCTCACTGATCTGTCAGGCCACGTGTCAGATCTGACATGTTCCATGTGTCAGCACTGCACTGGTCCACGTCACTAACATGTTAGTGACACGTGGCAGTCCCTGATTGGGCCACGTCACTGACATGTCAGTACTGACTGTGCACTGATATGTGACACGTGTCGGCTGAAGAGTGGTCCACGTCACCTGACAGGTCTGACAGGGTGCCTCGTCATCACCACTGTCCTCTCGACGGGTCACCCGTTTCTCTGAAACTGGGTCGTTCAGACCAGCGAGATGACCCGGTCCCCAATCCTTCAATTCTCAACCATTTTATTTCTGGTTTGTTCCTATGTGACCATCTCAATCCCAGAAAGGGTTCTAACTAAACAAAATCATAAAACCAAGGCTGAATCGAAGGCTTACCTCGATGAACAGAACCGGTTCTCCCGTCTCCGTTTACTCTCTGTGTCAGGACCCACCCCGATTTCACCCCGAAACCCGAGGTAAATCCTGCTCCCGTCTGACTCCCCGACACAACACCAAAGTAAAACTCACACGTAACCACCAACACATCCAGTCAGACGCAGGAGAAACTATACAATACATCCCGAAGTTAACAGTTTACAGAGCATAGTCCCAAATACACAGGAAAGAAAACTGATAAACTAGATACACGCACGCGGAAAAGAAAAACACTTCGGGATCCCTCTCGCGACTTCTATGCCTCGGACGCTGCCTCGATGCCGAAACCCCGTTCTAGCTCCACGACCTGGAGGGCAATTTAAAACAGAAGGTGTGAGTGAACCATACATAAAAGAAAAGTTTCCAAAACCATTTTATAAGCAAACCGGGTTTTAGCCCTCCGTTTTGAAACCACATGCATAACTCAGTTATTAAAACAGGTATAAACCATATAACGATCCTCATAAGAACAGAAACACTATAAAGCACCATTAAGGAAATCATAGTATAAACATCATAAAGCCGTATCATAAACCGTGAATATCAAACCATTTTTTCCGATCAAACCTGCTAGACCTATCCGAGTCTTTAAAATCCAGAGTCTTTAAACTCAATACAGGCCTCAATAATATCCGAGTCTTTAAACTCCCGAGTCTTTAAACTCAACAGGCCTATGGGGGAAATATCAATATATTCGAGTCTTTAAACTCCCGAGTCTTTAAACTCAATCCGGGTCTTTAAACCCAATCCGGTCTCGTCCCCCGTCAATCAATATCCGGGTCTTTAAACCCAATAACCAGATCCAGCAAATCCAATCCAAAACCATTTGAAAACCAATTCTAAATCCGTATCCAAACTCGAATCTAAAACCACCGGTCTGATGCCCTTCCGGCTCCCCGAACCGTCATTTCGAACCCAAATTCGGAAATTCACTTTTCAACCTTAAAACCAAATCTCGTTACCGAAATCTGATTCTAAAACCGAAAATCCTTTAATCACCAAATCATATTTCAAAATCCCTTTATAAGCATTCAAACCAGTTATCCTTTGAAAACCCCAAAACCATGGCATTTTACTCAGAAATCGATGTTTCTCGTAAAACGTGCCAAATACCGTACCTCCTCGAAAAGCGTGCAACAATGTAAAACCAACATAGCATATTCGATAAACATAGAATCATGATTAAAACCATAAAACAATTATAGAAAAACAGTTATGCATGCTCGATTTTAAGGAAAGGGTCCACTCACAGTACCGAGCCCTCAATTGCGTCCCGAACGTCTCGTACGTTCCTCAGCTTCCTCGGGAACTCCCGATCCTGTCAACAACCGCCAAAGTACGTTACTAACACGTCTACGAAGACTCTCCTAATTTCCCTCAAAAATCCCCCGGGTCCTAATCGTAACTAACCGAACCCTAAGCCTTCACCCTCGCGAAACTACTACGATTCGACGTCCGATCCACCCGAAACCAACGCCAAAAGACTCGCCACAACACCTAGACAAAAAACCAAGTTGACAACTTTCCCAACCGCCGCCATACGTGCCCCCACGCGCCACCCAAAGTGGCTACGCGTGGCCCTCACGCGCCAGCTACAGTACCTTCGTCTTCCTCGCGTCGACCCGGTTCAACACAGTGCCTGCAAATCGAACCGGCGTCAGCGGTTCTCCGCTGTACCTGCACCAAATCGATCCCTCTCTTCACCCACTACTTCGTCTCGTCCTAAGGAACTCATCCCCCTCACTCAAACTCCTCGTCTCAGGCTCTAACCCGTCGACTCAAGCTCAAACAGAAACCCGAACACCTGCCCTGTTTCCTTCTCCGGCCACCCAAGTCTTCCCCTGTCACGGTGGTTACCCCAAACTCTTCCTAGAACTGTCCTAAACCTCACCCAACTCACCAAGACCGTCGACTCTCACCCAAAACCCACGACTTAACGTCTGAAGCAAAAGGGAAAAACAGAGTACACAGGGTACTCTCCGTTGTCTAGACTCCGTCGTGCACTCCTCCGCCACAGCTGCACAACTAGAAGAACCCTAGGACCCTACTAAGTCCCCTAGACCTCACTAGACTCCTCGATTCAACCCCTAACGCCACGACTCTCGACTTGAAACTCGACGGCAAAATAGAGTATCGAAAGGGAAAATAAGAAATTACCTGCCTCTTGTCGCCGTCGTGAGCTCAGCCGTGAGGCAGTAGCTCCTCCCGTCCACCTCCAGCCTCTGGTGTAACGACCCGTCCCAAATTCCATGATTAGATTAGTGACTAATCACGATTAGTGAGGTTAATCGGTGATTAGTTAGGCTAAATCGGACGAACGATGCGAAATGACCGTTTTGCCCCTAGTGGTGGCAAAACGTTGACTTTTCAATCGGGCGGTCAAATGGACTTTGACCGATGACCGTGACGTAGTTCGTGACGTCACGAGTTCATAGACAGGTGGCACGTTCAATTCCGATGTTCGTAGAAGAAGTTATGACGTTCGGAAGTTTAGGGGCATTTTGGTAATTTGGGTGAATAGTAGGTCAAAAGTTGACTTTTTGACCAGGAGGTCCGATGGCCGAGGGCCGAAGACCGTTACGTAGATAAGGACGATACGAATCCGTAGACAGGCGGCACGTCGAATTCGGACGTTCGACGGCGAAGTTACGGTTCACGAAAGTTTCGGGATACTATTCTCGGCGACACGTTTTACGAGGACAGTTTGTCTTTAGTGTGGACCCAGATATTTTGGCAGGCCAAGGGATGAGTGACAAGTGTCACCCATCCATTGCCCACCTTCCCACATACATGCATCGATCGATCATTCCTTCCATTTCAAACCATTACCCGATCTCACACCATTTCTTCTCCTCTGAACAACCCAACCCATTCTCTTCATTTGGTTTCACTTGAGGCTGGCACAGGAGATGACTGAGGACTGGTGGAGGTTGTTGGACGGCCGGAACCACCGTTCACGGCGGCGGGGAGGAGACAAACCCGAGCGGGTAAGTCTTCCATTCAAATTTCATTTTCGGGTTTTAGGTGTTAGGGCTGAGTTCTAATGAGTAGGATGAGTTTATTGAGGTTGTAGGAAGGCGTAGAGAGTGGTTTGGACGGCGGTGAAGGGCTGAGCAGCCCTGGGTACAATCGGAAAAATTGGACCGATTATGGGAGAATTGGACGGACGGGTTTTGTAGCGTTTTTCCTAGTTTTCTTGATTAGGATAGATTAGAAATGAGAAAATAGGAATTTAGGAATTGGAATGGAGGAAATCGGACCAAAAATGAGGGAGAAGAAGGCCTGGACCGGTTACGCCGGTCCAGTTGCAGGGGACGGACCGGACCGGTCGGTTCGGACCGGTTCGATCGAAGGAGGACGACGGCACTGTAGCGGCGCGTGAGGCCCACGCGCAGCCACTTCAGGCGGCGCGTGTGGGCGCGTGCTAGGGTTTTTGGGGATGTGTTCAACATACGAAATCATCTATTCGATGTAACGAACATTTTGGGACTGGTTTCGTGTCGATCGGACACCGTCTCGATATGTTTCGGGGCATCGGAAGGTTTAGGTTCGGGATTAAAAATAGTTAAAAATACGGGAAAATTACGGGGCTTTGGTAGGAGGTTAATTAAGTAGTTAGTAACCTTCTATTACGATTTGGACAGGTTTGGGAGTCCCGGTGACGGTGATCGGCTCGGGGAACCGTATGGCACGCAAATCGAGGCGGCAGCTCGGACGGTCTGTGAGTGGACCTTGTTTTCTAAATTGGTGCATGCATAAATGTTTATTATATGTTTTATTACTTGTTTGATGATGCCATGGGTGCATTTGTATGTGGTTACGTATAAGCACGTATTTCGAGGTTTCGGCCTTATACGGTGCTTATACGGGTCTGTATGTCTTTATTGATTTAAATGAAATGGATTTGGATTTCAAAATGATAAACTCGGGTGTGAGACCCATTTGGTTTTGTCTCGGGCATATGACCTCAGATATCGGGCACGGTGCCCAACTGATGTCCTATGTTCGGGTACGAGACCCAGTCACTTTACGGTTTTGATTTCAGGTCAGGGAACCTTAAATGGATTCCCAGGTTCATGACGGTTTATGGGAACCGGCATGAACCCTTGTTCTGGTATCATGGTTCATGACGGTTTATGGGAACCGGCATGAACCCTTGTTGGTTATTACGGTACATGACGGTTTATGGGAACCGGCATGTTACCTCGGTTATGTTATTACGGTACATGACGGTTTATGGGAACCGGCATGTTACCTGATTATGGATATTATGGATTCATGACGGTTCAGGGGAACCGGTCATGAATGTTTATGTTATGTATATATATGTTCGTCTACCTTCCTTTACATGTTCTACTATCTCCTCCGGGGAGGGTCGTTGGCCTGGGTGGACCCCGGAGTAGTCACGGAGCACCGACTGAGTGGAGTCACCCCCCAGTTGGGTTCCTTACTCTCAGGAAGGCTATGATTACTATTACCTCGGGTAGGGTCAGTGGTCTGCGGACATTGATCTTGACTTTGAGATGACTCGGATTGAGACCCGGGTAGCGCGCGCGTAGCTTTGGATACCGTGACAGGATTGGTTGTGTGACTTATATATATGTATGTGATGGATATGTGATATATGATATGTGGTGTGTACAGGTGTGCACAGGATTTGAGTAGTGGCTCGTGTACTTGGTTTCTTTATGGTTTGGGGCCGAGTCCTTTATGGATTTGGGCAGTGGCCCGTATGGTCGTTTTTATTGTGGTCCTTTCGACCTTAGTTTATATCTGGTTTGGGCTTAGTCCCACATATGGTTTGTTTGGATAAATGGTTTTCGAATGCATGCATGCTTTTTAGTGGAGGGTACAAATGTCTTCCTTATTAAATGTTTTTATAAACTTTTGTTTTGTCCACTCACAGTTTTTAATGTTTTGACTGCCCTTCAGGTTGACATCGGATGTGGACTGTAGCAGAGACCGAGATATCACATGCCTCCTCCGGATCCTGGCGTACTCTGATAGCCCGGGAGGGCAAAGGACGAAAATATCCCTTGTCTGACACTTCGTGTCAGACGGGAGCAGGGTCATCCCGCACTAATCCCGGGGGGATTGGGATGGGTCCTGTCATCTGGACACCTCCTCTGGCCTCGCTTGATCGATCACAGCCGCAACACCACCCACAAACACTCACTTCCTCCCTGTTTTCCTTCATGTTTTCCCGTGGCTCCCAACTCCCTCACACACTACCACCGTACCTCAAAACCGCCTCTTTGTCTCCCTCTTGACCTCTAATCACTCTCACACTCTCACAAACTTACCAACTCACACCAATACTCACCATCGTCTCTCAATTCCTCTCAATTCTCTCCCTTTGCTTCTCTCTGGATCGAAGAACACACACACACGGGGGCACCCCAAATAATTGAGACCGTGCACACGCCTAGAAGCCACTAGGCCCTTGCCACGCGTCACCATCCTCTCCTCTCCCTCACATCTGTTTCAATCTCAGCCCTCCATCTGTCCCTCTCTGTTCCACACATCCTAGAGCACAAAGACCTAAATACCCTTATGTTTTAACCAAAATTACAACTTTGCCACTATCTTTCTAGACCCGTAACTCCCACATCGTAAGTCCGATGAATACGTGCCGCCTGTCGTTGAATTCAGGACGACGAGATCTACCTAACCATCCTAGGTCAACATCTCAAAACCCGATCATACGAAAAGTCAACTCTTCCCCCTATTTTAACCAAATTACGGTTATACCCTCAACCTTCCGAACATCATAACTTCCTCCTCGGATGTCGGAATCGGGTGTACCACCTGTCCACGGGTTCACAACGTCCTAAACTACGTCCTGGTCATCTGTGAAAGTCCAATTGATGGCCTGAACTAAAAGTCAACTTTTTACCCGAACTAGGGGCAAAATCGTCATTCTACCCTATCGGTCCAAAAGTACCCAACTAAGTACGACTTAAACTCACTAATCCCATCTTAATCACTATCTTAACCCTAATTTCTGGGACGGGTCGTTACACTCTGTTCAGGTCACCACTGGTCACGAAATCAAGCTTTGGAGGTTCCTATTAGTCCCTAGAATCGATCAGGGTTAATAGAAATTAAAGATACACGTTGGAAATCAAGCTTCCATTTATGAGTTTTTCAATCAGGGGAAATGGACGGTCCAGATTCAATCTGGGGAAATGAGATCAAAGGCTGAGAGGAAATCTGGGAACTTTTGATGAGTGGCTGAGATTAAAAGCTGGTTTTAATTCTATTTAATCACATAGTGGAGCTGATCCAATCTATCCAATGGATGAGTGACACTTGTCACTCATCCAAGTGTCCTCCAATCATAATATCAGAATAAAATATTCGACACAATTACCGAGACGCAAACCTCCCGATTTCACGTTTCAGACCATAACTTCCTCGTACAAAGTCCGATTTCGGCGTGCCGCCTGTCTACGGACTCAGGGCATCGAGACCGACCTAACGGTCCTTGAGTCATGTGAAAATTAGTTTCCAAATGAAAAGTCAACATTTTTGCCCCAAACGTCCAAATTACGGTAATGCCCCTGAACTTCCGATAGTCATAACTTTTTTCCCTGATCGTCCGAATTGGACGTGCCACCTGTCTATGGACTCATGACGTCCCGAACTACGTCACAGTCATTGGCCAAAGTCCGTTTGACCCACCAATCAAAAAGTTAGAAATTTGACAATACAATTCACAAGGATAAAAACGTCAATTCATGTAATAATTTACAATATTAAAATCCTCAAATTTCCGGGGGGTTACACAAAACCATCCGAGTGGTACATCCAGGCTCAGTCACATCCGAAAAGCTGGCTATGTAACAACCCGTCCCGAGAACCGGGAGGTGTGATTAGTGAGGTTAAGCGGCGGTTAGGTGGTTCCGATAAGGTTATTAGTGTAGAAGGACGATTTTGCCCCTGGTTCGGGCAAAAACGTTGACTTTTAGTTCAGGTGGTCAAATGGGTGTTGACCGGTGACCAGGACGTAGTTTAGGACGTCACGAATCCATAGGCAGGTGGCACGTCCGATTCCGACATCCGAGGAGGAAGTTGTGATGTTCGGAAGGTTGAGGGCTTAACCGTAATTTGGGTACCTTAGTGGGAATAGTTGACTTTTTGTAGAATCGAGTTTTGGCACGTTGACCTAGGATGGTTAGATAGTTGTGGAAAAACGGTAAAAAATGAGTTAAAAGGAAGGGTAATTTGGTCTTTCTGCACATTGGGATTTGTGCACAGAGAAAGGAAATGGACGGCTGGGATGGAGCCATTTGGTGAGAGAGTGCGGAGGATTGGTGACACGTGTTTCAGGTGGAGTGGCTTCTGGCGAGTTCGAGTGTGTGCACGGCCCAAATAATTGGGGTGCACCCGTGCGTGTGTGTGTTCGTGATGGTTCAGAAAACAGAGGGAGATTGTGAGGGAAATTGAGGGGTGATCGAGGGTGATGGTGTGTGCTGATGAGTTGTGAGTGTGTGAGGGTGATCGGAGAGTGAGAGGGAGTTAGTGAGAAGGTTGGGAGGTGAGGAATCGTGGTGTGTGTGAGTTGAGAGCTCACGGGGACAACCAGAGGAAACAGAGAAGACTGAGGGCTTGTGATGGTGCGGTGGCCGTGTACGGTGCAACTGAGATCGCGGTGGTGTCGTGAGGGCTGTGTGGAGTCGACCAGCCCCAGAGGAGCTCACGGCGACAACAGGAGGCAGGTAATTTCCTCGTCCCCATTTCGATACTCTGTTTATCTGTTGAGGTTCAACGTGAAAGTCGAGAGGTTGTGCTGAGAGTCGAGAGGTTTAGGAGAGCCCTAGGCGTCGACTAGGATGGTCGCCGTGACGGGGGTGTACACGGTGGAGCTCAGACGACGGCAGGCACTCTGGTGCTCTATTTTGCCGTGATGTTCGAACCCAAAGTCGTCGAGTTTGGGGCTGAGTCGAAGGTCTAGGAGGGTTGGTTTAGGTTCAGTGAGGTCCGGGGAAGAGTGTGGTGAAGCCACCGTGAAGGGAGGTGAGCTGGGTGGCTGGATCGTGAAACAGGGGTTGTTGGCCATCTGGTTTCGAGCTTCAGTCGACGGGCTAGGGACAGTGTCGAGGTGAACGGAGTTGGGGAATCAATAGGGTTGGTCTGGACGATGCTGTTAGTGAAGAAATGAGCTGTTTTGGTGGACGGAAGAAGGAGAACCGTGCACGCCGGTCTGGGTTGCAGACCACTGTGCCGAACCGGGTTCGTCTGAGGAAGACGGTGCACTGTAGCAGCGCGTGAGGGCCACGCGCAGCCACTTTGGGCGGCGCGTGCGGCGGCGATGGGGAAAACGGTCAACATAGTTTTTGGTCTAGGAGTTATGGTGAGTTCAATGGAAGTGGTTTCGGGTTGTGCGGACGTCGTTTGAGTTTAGTTCCGCAAGGGTGAAGGTTTAGGGTCCCGGGTTATTACGTTTAGGATTCGGGGAATTTTGAGGGACTTTAGGTGAACCATTGTAGACGTGTTAGTGACGTAATTTGGTGATTGTTGACAGGATCGGGATTTCCCGAGGAAACCGAGGAACGTACAGAACGTCCAGGACGCGAGTAGGGCTCAGTACTGTGAGTGGACCTTTTTCCTTAAACTCGAGCATGCATAACTATTTTCTATAATTGTTTTATGATTTGATTATGATTCTATGTTTATTAAATATGTTTGGTCGGTTTTACATTATTGCACGTTTTTGAGAAATACGGTATTTGGCACATTTTACGAGAATGTCGATTTCTGAGTAAAATGCCAGGGTTTTGGGATTTTTAAAGGATAACTAGTTTGATTGCTTACAAAGGGATTTTGAAACATGATTAGTAATTAAATGATTTTCGAAAAGCGGAGTTTGGATTTAAAGTTGGAAAGTGGCTTCCGGATTTGGGTTCGGAATGACGGTTCTAGATGCCGGAAGGGTATCGGACCAGTGATTTCAGATTCGGGTTTGGATGTGGATTGTTAAATGGTTTTCAAATGGTTTTGGGATTGGATTTTCTGGATCTGGATATTGGGTTTAAAGACCCAGATATATGTGACGGGGGACCGGCCGGATTGTGTTTAAAGACCTGGATTGAGTTTAAAGACTCGGGAGTTTAAAGACTCGGATATATTGATATTTCCCCCGTAGGCCTTGAGTTTAAAGACTCGGGAGTTTAAAGACTCGGATATGATTAAGGCCTGGATTGAGTTTAAAGACTCGGGAGTTTAAAGACTCGGATAGGTCCAGCAGGTTTGATCGGAAAATAATGAATTGCTGTTTCTGGATTCTGATACGGTTTTGTGATTCACTGGTTGTGGTTTTTCAAACTGTTTCATAATGTTTCTGTTTCTTATGATGTGGTATATGGTCCTTTGGTTTCTAACTGTTTTCATAACTGGGTTATGCATGTGGTTTTCAAAACGGGGGGCTAAACTCAGTTTTTCTGATAAATGGTTTTAGAATTTTTCATTTATTATGGTCCACTCACATTTTCTGTTTTAAATTGTCCCCCAGGTTGTGGAGCTAGCGCGGGGTCTTGACGTCGAGGCAGTGTCCGAGGCATAGAAGTGAGGCGAGGGATCCCCGGAATGGTTCAAAGACTTCCGTGTGCGTGTAAATTATCGATTTCTAGTCCCTTGTATTTCCGTACTATGCTCTGTAAATGATAACTTCGGGATATTTTGTTTACTTACTCCTGCGTCTGATTGGGTTTGAGTGAGTTTTACTTGGGTGTTGTGTCGGGGAGTCAGATGGGAGCGGGATTTACCTCGGGTTTCGGGGTGAAACCGAGGTGGGTCCTGACAATTGGTATCAGATCATAGGTTTGTCGTGTTTGTTGGGTCTATTGGTTTGTGAGGTTGTGTTTTAGTTGTTTGACTGCTTCTATGCCTCTTTCAGCGTGCGGTTGACGATGCCTCCGAGACGTCGACCCTCTCCACAACCTGAAGAAGTAGCAAGAGAGACGGAGAGTACTACGATTGAGCGAGCCCAACGGCTCGGGGCGACTACGTTTAGTGGTGGGGCTGATCCTGAGGAAGCCCAGAGGTGGGTTACCAGACTTGAGCGGATTTTTGCGGTGATGCATTGTCCGCCGGAAGAGCGCGTATTGTTGGCTACATTTTTAATAGATGGTGCTGCGTACGAGTGGTGGTATACCCTCGAGTTGTCCGGTTGGGATGCCCATAGTGTGACCTGGGAGACGTTCAGGGAATGGTTCCTGGAGCAGTACTATCCTCGTTCTTTCCGAGATGCCAAGGAGGCGGAGTTCCTGCAGCTCCAGCAGGGGACTATGACAGTGGCTGAGTATGAACGGAAGTTCCAGATGTTGTCTCGGTTTGCTCCTGCTTTTGTGGCCACTGAAGCCGAGAAATGCCGTAGGTTTGAATTGGACTTGCGAGGTGAGATTCGTGCCATCGTGACGGCTGGATCTTTTGCTACCCTCCGAGACTTGTCGGATGCTGCGGTAAGGGTGGAGGCTAGTTTGCCGATGCGCCACCGGGAAGCGTCGTCGTCGGGCGATGATCGTTTTGGTAGGACTGGCAGTTTCCAAAGTTCAGGATTTCAGTGGTACCGAGCACCGCCAACTCCGCAAGCTAGTGCGACGTCTGTAGCGTCCACAAGGAGACCGAGCAGTGGACCAGGTTGGAATGTGTGTTTCTATTGTGGGGAGCGAGGTCATTTCCGACGTGAGTGTCCACGGTTACCACAGGATGGTGGTGTAGGTCGAGGAGGAGCAGAGCCCGGACAGAGTACAGCGTCAGGGACAGCAAGCCCGAGAGGAGGTGGTGGCACTGCCACTAGTAGTTCGAGGGGACGTGGTAGAGCGTCGGGATCTCAGGCCCGAGTGTTTTCGATGACTCGGCAGGAGGGTCAGTCGACACCAGATGCGGGCACAGGTACTTATATTACTTTGGTTGTGCTGTATTAGTTTTGGGTTGTTGGATTCCAGGGTAGAGTTTAGAAGGAGTTTCCCTAGGTGGACTGGGGGAGTGCTGTAGTAGCAGGATGACGGAAGGTACAGGAAAGAAGTGACTATAACTGATCGATATGAGGTTATTGAAGGAGAGAACCCACAAGCTAGAGTTTGCCTTTAGGACTTTGTAGATTTATTCCGACAGTGGCCGAAGTAACAACTGAGGGAGGAGCCAGCCAATAGGAAAGTATCTGTGGTTGTATACGAGGATGTACTCTATGACTTCTGTCGGGTACTCTGAAATAAGATATTTTCTTACCTTTGTTTTCTGTTCATAGAGTTTCCTATGCGTACACCATGCAGTTGTTACATAGCAAGAGTTGGCCGTGGTAACAGTAGTTGGAGATGGTGTGAAATACCCAAGGTGGAGATAATAGACTGGAAACCCAGGAGCAGTGGTTATGGACCGAGTGTTGATGACCGGGTAGGAGACCCTAGGTGTCGGGAACTAGCTGTGGAATTTCGGGGACGAAATTCTTTTTAGGGGGGTAGATTGTAACAACCCGTCCCGAGAACCGGGAGGTGTGATTAGTGAGGTTAAGCGGCGGTTAGGTGGTTCCGATAAGGTTATTAGTGTAGAAGGACGATTTTGCCCCTGGTTCGGGCAAAAATGTTGACTTTTAGTTCAGGTGGTCAAATGGGTGTTGACTGGTGACCAGGACGTAGTTTAGGACGTCACGAATCCATAGGCAGGTGGCACGTCCGATTCCGACATCCGAGAGGAAGTTGTGATGTTCGGAAGGTTGAGGGCTTAACCGTAATTTGGGTACCTTAGGGGGAAATAGTTGACTTTTTGTAGAATCGAGTTTTGGCACGTTGACCTAGAATGGTTAGATAGTTCTTGTCGTCCTGAGTTCGATGACAGGCGGCACGTATTCATCGGACTTACGAGGCGAGAGATACGGGTCTAGGAAGTTGTGGCAAAACGGTAAAAAATGAGTTAAAAGGAAGGGTAATTTGGTCTTTCTGGCACATTGGGATTTGTGCAGAGAGAAAGGAAATGGACGGCTGGGATGGAGCCATTTGGTGAGAGAGTGAGGAGGATTGGTGACACGTGTTTCAGGTGGAGTGGCTTCTGGTGAGTTCGAGTGTGTGCACTGGCCCAAATAATTGGGGTGCATCCGTGTGTGTGTGTGTGTCGTGATGGTTCAGAAAACAGAGGGAGAGATTGTGAGGGAAATTGAGGGGTGATCGAGGGTGATGGTGTGTGCTGATGAGTTTGTGAGTGTGTGAGGGTGATCGGGAGAGTGAGAGGGAGTTAGTGAGAAGGTTAGGAGGTGAGGAATCGTGGTGTGTGTGAGTTGAAAGCTCACGAGGACAATCAGAGGAAACAGAGAAGACTGAGGGCTTGTGATGGTGCCGTGGCCGTGTACGGTGCAACTGAGATCGCGGTGGTGTCGTGAGGGCTGTGTGGAGTCGACCAGCCCCGGAGGAGCTCACGGGCGGCAACAGGAGGCAGGTAATTTCCTCGTCCCCATTTCGATACTCTGTTTTTCCGTTGAGGTTCAACGTGAAAGTCGAGAGGTTGGGCTGAGAGTCGAGAGGATTGGAGGTCAGGGTGAGGTTCAGGAGAGCCCTAGGCGTCGACTAGGATGGGTCTCCGTGGACGGGGGTGTACACGACGGAGATCAGACGACGGGTAGGCACTCTGGTGCTCTGTTTTGTCGTGATGTTCGAACCAAAAGTCGTCGAGTTTGGGGCTGAGTCGAAGGTCTAGGAGGGTTGGTTTAGGTTCAGTGAGGTCCAGGGAAGAGTTTGGTGAAGCCACCGTGAAGGGAGGTGAGCTGGGTGGCTGGGATCGTGAAACAGGGGTTGTTAGCCATCTGGGTTTCGAGCTTCAGTCGACGGGCTAGGGACAGTGTCGAGGTGAACGGAGTTGGGGGAATCAATAGGGTTGGTCTGGACGATGCTGTTAGTGAAGAAAGGAGCCGTTTTGGTGGACGGAAGAAGGAGAACCGTGCACGCCCGTCTGAGTTGCAGACCACTGTGCCGAACCGGGTTCGTTTGAGGAAGACGGTGCACTGTAGCAGCGCGTGAGGGCCACGCGCAGCCACTTTGGGCGGCGCGTGCGGCGGCGATGGGGAAAACGGTCAACATAGTTTTTGGTCTAGGAGTTATGGTGAGTTCAATGGAAGTGGTTTCGGGTTGTGCGGACGTTGTTTGAGTTTAGTTCCGCAAGGGTGAAGGTTTAGGGTCCCAGGTTATTACGTTTAGGATTCGGGGAATTTTGAGGGACTTTAGGTGAACCTTCGTAGACGTGTTAGTGACGTAATTTGGTGATTGTTGACAGGATCGGGATTTCCCGAGGAAACCGAGGAACGTACAGAACGTCCAGGACGCGAGTAGGGCTCAGTACTGTGAGTGGACCTTTTTCCTTAAACTCGAGCATGCATAACTGTTTTCTATAATTGTTTTATGATTTGATTATGATTCTATGTTTATTAAATATGTTTGGTCAGTTTTACATTGTTGCACGTTTCCGAGAAATACGGTATTTGTCACGTTTTACGAGAATGTCGATTTCTGAGTAAAATGCCAGGGTTTTGGGATTTTTAAAGGATAACTAGTTTGATTGCTTACAAAGGGATTTTGAAACATGATTAGTAATTAAATGATTTTCGGAAAGCGGAGTTTGGATTTAAAGTTGGAAAGTGGCTTCCGGATTTGGGTTCGGAATGACGGTTCTGGATGCCGGAAGGGTATCGGACCAATGATTTCGGATTCGGGTTTGGATGTGGATTGGTAAATGGTTTTCAAATGGTTTTGGGATTGGATTTGCTGGATCTGGATATTGGGTTTAAAGACCCGGATATTGGGTTTAAAGACCCGGATATATGTGACGGGGGACCGGCCGGATTGGGTTTAAAGACCCGGATTGAGTTTAAAGACTCGGGAGTTTAAAGACTCGGATATATTGATATTTCCCCCGTAGGCCTTGAGTTTAAAGACTCGGGAGTTTAAAGACTCGGATATGATTAAGGCTTGGATTGAGTTTAAAGATTTGGGAGTTTAAAGACTCGGATAGGTCCAGCAGGTTTGATCGGAAAATAATGAATTGCTGTTTCTTGATTCTGATACGGTTTTATGATTCACTGGTTGTGGTTTTTCTAACTGTTTTATAATGTTTCTGTTTCTTATGATGTGGTATATGGTCCTTTGGTTTCTAACTGTTTTCATAACTGGGTTATGCATGTGGTTTTCAAAACGAGGGGCTAAACTCAGTTTTTCTGATAAATGGTTTTAGAACTTTTCATTTATTATGGTCCACTCACATTTTCTGTTTTAAATTGCCCCTCAGGTTGTGGAGCTAGCGCGGGGTCTTGACGTCGAGGCAGTGTCCGAGGCATAGAAGTGACACGAGGGATCCCCGGAATGGTTCAAAGACTTCCGTGTGCGTGTAAATTATCGGTTTCTAGTCCCTTGTATTTTCGTACTATGCTCTGTAAATGATAACTTCGGGATATTTTGTTTACTTACTCCTGCGTCTGACTGGGTTTGAGTGAGTTTTACTTGGGTGTTATGTCGGGGAGTCAGATGGGAGCGGGATTTACCTCGGTTTTCGGGGTGAAACCGAGGTGGGTCCTGACAGGCTACCATAGGATCAACTCCCGATCCTACAATCACATCCCCCAAGCTCCGGTCGTCTGGGTAATCCCCCCAAGCTCCGACCGTCTGGGAATATCACAATCACAATGAAAACCATCTCGGGAATTACATCCCAAAACATTTCAATCAAATCTTGACTTCATACAAAGTCAAGATCAATCCCGACTGGGTCTCAAGCACAAAATAACATTTACACGTAAACCGTTAAAATCACATTTTAAAACAATAAAATAATTCAGAAATCATCGTTGACTCACCAACAAAGTCAAAATATCATTTTAGAAATCATTTAAACTCTGGGCCTCGCCCAACACATCATTTGCACGTTCCTCGTAAAACGTGCCCGAAAGACTGATTAAAATAATCATAAAATCACAAAAATCATTAATTTCATCAAATTCACAAGTGACTCCAAATCCGAGTCAAAATAACTATTCACTTGGGTTCTCACGCCCAAAATATCATTATCACGCAAATCCATGTGTTGCAATCTCTCTAGCCATTTTCACGTAAATCCACGAAATTGACCATTGACTCATTCCCGAGTCACAACATCATTTTTCAATACATGACTCATAATCCGAGTTCAAACATTATTTTAAGTCAATTTCAATCCCGGACTCATAACCCGAGTCCAAATATCATTTTCACCAAATTTCGTAATTTCTCGAAAATCGTGCCCAAAAATATAATAATATAATATTCATAAAATCGAGAAATTATCGGATTGAAACGTCAATCATGCCAAAGCATATAAAATCATATAATAAGGCATTTAAATCATATATGCATGCATCACGGTTAGAAAACAAAGTCCACTCACACACACCGTCCAAAATGGTTCGTTTCCGAGCTGCACGTTTTTCCGTAAAATTTGGAAATCACAACTCCTGCCCAAAATCATTATTGAGGGTTACTAACATCTCAAAATACTTCATATAATTTTCCCCAATTTTTCCGGAATTTAAATACGTATTTAACACGTAAAACAAAACTTCGGATATGTGGAACATTAACGAAACGATATCCGATTTCCTCGAAACCAGCGTCAAAATGTTCGTTAGAATGAGAGGATCAAAAGTCATGTTGACCTCACCTTGAAACTAGGCCGTACGCGCCCTCACACGCCTCCGTGAGTGGCTGCGCGTGAAACCCACGCGCCTGCTACAGTACTGTCTTCCTCACCCGTTTGTCTGTAAAACGGGTCCTTTAACCCGCGAACAGACCCGGTTTGTTTTCTATCATTTCGATACCAATTTCAACAATTGAACATTCAGTTAGTTTCTATTTAAGTCCAATTAGAGTTTTGTATCGTTAATTTCACAAAAACCTACCTTAAACCTCAAGATCAAAGATGATCGTTCGAAGAACATCCCGAACACTGTTCATCATCAGAAATCCTTCCATGTCAATCGATTCCTTCAATTGATGCAACCAGAAGCTTCAATGGACTCCGTTAAACACTTTCCCCAACTCAATTGCATCAATCCAAGCTTCAAACTCCACGACTCAAGCTCGAACCTTGCTCCTGTTACCAGACCCAGTTCAGAGTCAATTGGGCCTCAATTGCCTTCGTTTTTGATCTGAAATAACTCTTCACAACCTCAGAAGGCTAATTCCAATCTCCATTTCGATCCTCAAAGCTCACGGTTCAAAATCCGAATTCCCCCCCCCCCCCCAAATTTCGAAAATTCGAATTTCCAAATTCAAGCTCTCTCTCAATCCCTCGTGTTTCCTTGTTTATTCAATCTTTCAACCCTATCAGTTTCTCACTCTTTGGCTCAGAAATGGAAGGGAAATGGTGGACAAATTCGAACTCTCCATTCTCTGCTTCTCAGTTGTGCACGGATAAGAAAACACCAAGAGATTAATGGAAGAATTAAATATAATTAATTTTAATTAATATTAAAACATCATAATTGTGTTTCCCCTAAGACAAGGATTCTGGTTTTAAGCCTGAATTTAACGGATGAGTGACACTTGTCACTCATCCAAGTGTGTTCAATCACTGGGTACTGTTCATAATAAAATAATATTTTAATTTCGATTCGTTCGGTTAATCGAGTCCTTTCCCGTGACCATAACTTCGTCGTCGAATCTCTGATTTCGGCATGCCGCCTGTCGTTGGATTCGCATCGACGAGACCTACGTAACGGTCCTTGGCCCTCATCCATTGGACTTCCCGGGTGAAAAGTCAACATTTGGCCCCTTTTTAGCCAAATTACCAAAATACCCCTCAACTTCCGAACCCATAACTTTCACCTCGAATGTCGGAATCGAACGTGTAGTCTATGAACTCATGACGTCCCGAACTACGTCACAGTCATCGGTCAAAGTCCGTTTGACCACCCGAACTAAAAGTCAACATTTTGTTCACACTAGGGGCAAAACGGTCATTTTGCACAATTCGTCCGAATTCACTCAACTAATCCCCGATTAGTTATTCTAAACCTTAATTAATTAATATTCAATCCCGATACTCGGGACGAGTCATTACAACCTTCCCCCCTTAAAGAATTTCGCCCCGAAATTCCAACTATCCGTATTCGACAACTACCTCGTGGAAAACAAATAGGCCTCACGACATGTATACACCTGTACACCCACTAGCTAACGCAGAACTCGTCTGCACTCAGACGTCACATCACAGATGCACGTCGTACTGACTACACTCGACCACGTCGAGTGAAATTGATCACCGAAATTGGCAATGTCACCAATAAGCTGACTCCTTCAACTTGACGATTTCTCGTAATCACTAATGTGCCCTGACCTTCGCTCTCATCGAGAGTCACCAAAACTCACTTGTCAGTCCATGCCGACACTACTAGCCAAACTGTCGCCACAAAGCTTTACCACCCTTGTAAAGCGCCAATCAGTAACAAATCAGTGACAACACATCATACTACAACGTCCGTCAATGTAGTAAAGGATCAACAACATGATCTCAACTCGCAAGGCAAACTCAATCCTGCGACAAACACCAACCTCAGTAGCCACAACTATCACCCCCTCAGCGATCCCAGATGCCAGTAAGGTCACAACATGATAACATCTCGCCGCAAAGCAACTTGCGGTCACACTAACCACCAATTCACTCAATCAGATGGTGTAACCGGAACACATTGAACACCAGCCTAGCAGTGATCACACAACTCAACACTAGAGTTACACTAGCCAACCATGGCTAAGAGCACCTGCTCAACACAATCACTGAAATCATCAGAATCACCCTGCCTAGTGCATCGTTCAATATCTAGTTCACGTTCACAACCAAAAACCAATGGTATCGGAACTAAGCCAAATACCAACACGTTTATCGACACATAACTGGTACATCCCATGTACCGTCACTAGGTATCAAGTACCATCATACATACGACACAACAAGTCGTACACCAAGCATGATCCTACAACTGGAGCCTAGTAGTCCAAATGATCAAATGTCAAGTATCACTCCAATCCCATGGAGTACCATTAATGACAGGATTCCACTGATCCTCACGTTATCAAAATTTTTAACTCTCCCTCAGCTTAGAATATCGGCTACCCTACTAGCCGTACACCCGACCTGACTACAAGGTCGAAATCTCAAAGTCTCCTGACTATCACCGTCACACACAATAGGCCTTTCTCTTTATCATCTTTTGCCATTCCTTTTAGTCGCCCTTTCCAGAAGTATGACCTCAGCATACTCATCCCATAGACCAATATTGTAACACCTCAGAAATTCGAGGATTATAATAATGTAATTTAATGTATGAATTGACGTTTTTACCCTTGTGATTGGTATGGCCAAATTGTTGACTTTTTTATTAGAGGGTCAAATGGACTCTGACCAATGACCGTGATGTAGTTTGGGACGTCACGAGTCCATAGACAGGTGGCACGTCCAATTCGGACGATCAGGGTAAAAGTTATGATTATCGGAAGTTCAGGGGCGTTACCTTAATTTGACGATAGGGCGAAAATGTTGACTTTTCGTTTGACAACTAATTTTCACACGACTCAAGGACCGTTAGGTAGGTCTCGATGCCCTGAGTTCGTTGACAGGCGGCACGCCGAAATCGGACTTCGTATGGCTGAGTTACGGGTCTAGAAAGTAAAGGGCATTTTGGTAATTATTGAACCAGGGGCATTTTGGTCATTTCACCCCTGGTCACTGTAGCAACCGCGGGGGAACAATCGCTGCACCACCGTGTGCGGTGGTTCTGAGTCCCAATTGTTTAATCAGTGTGTGAGTTGGAAAGCGGGGATTGTTTAAGGCCCTATAGACATCAGAACGTGGCTGATCATGGACACCATTTGTTAATTTAAGATTCGAACTTTTGCGGGAAACATTTCTCAGTGGACAGTGAGGCTTCCACGATCTGTTGGCTGGTAAGGATTGTTTAAACTGAATCGGATTTAAGTGTGCTTCACTCTGCTGCAGTAAGGACTGAGAATTGGAGAGGAAAACCAGAGAAAACCATTTCTGGAAAATTGGAGGGAAAATCGGGTTTTGATTTCTGGTGATTGTTGGACCAAACCAAGGCCTGGTTTAGTCTTCTGGGAGTATTTGGAACTCAACCACATCGAAATCGAGGGGAACCAGCCACGGTTAAGCTCGGACGGTGGCTGCCGTTTTCAGAGAAATTTCAGAGCTTGGGACGACAACCTTCAGGTACTTTCAGGCACAATTGATCATTCATTTTAGTTCGTTTTGATCCTATTATGCTTCCTGTGAAGTTAATTGGATAATGGGTTTGAAACCAGGGAGTTCTGGTGATTGACCCGTTTGGTTGATCACGGGTCGAGGGTCCATTTAAGGGACCAGTGAGGTTAATTTTTGACTCAGAACCTAAATTGGATAGTTAATGAACATGTTAGGATCAAATACGAGTGAAATCGAGTGGAAATTTAGGGTCAATTAACCGGGTCAAGCCGCGGGTGGCAGGTTACAGGACCCATCCCAATCCCCCCGGGATTAGTGCGGGATGACCCTGCTCCCGTCTGACACGGAGTGTCAGACAAGGGATAATTTCGACCTTTGCCCTCCCGGGCTATCAGAGTACGCCAGGATCTGGAGGAGGTATGTGATATCTCGGTCTCTGCTACAGTCCACATCCGATGTCAACCTGAAGGGCAGTCAAAACATTAAAAACTGTGAGTGGACAAAACAAGAGTTTATAAAAACATTTGCATAAGAAGATATTTGTACCCTTCACTAAAAAGCATGCATGCATTCGAAAACCATTTATCCGAAATAAACCATATGTGGGAACTAAGCCCAAAACCAAGATTGAAAGAAACATAATGAAAATGACTATGCGGGCCACTGCCCAAATCCATAAGGGACTCGGCCCAAATCATAAGAAACCAACCATACGGGCTATTGCCCAAAACCTGTGTAAACACACATCATATATCATATCATATAGCATACATCATATATACATATAATTCACACAACCAATCCTGTCACGGTTTCCAAAGCTACGCGCGTGCTACCCAGGTCTCAATCCGAGTCTTCCCAAAGTCAAGATCAATGTCCGTAGACCACTGACCCTACTTGAGGTAATAGTAATCATAGCCTTCCTGAGAGTAAGGAACCCAACTGGGGGGTGACTCCACTCAGTCGCTGCTCTGTGACTACTCCGGAGTCCACCCAGGCCAACGACCCTCCCCGGAGGAGATAATAGAAGTAAAGGAAGGTATATGAATACATATATATATACATAACATAAACGTTCATGCCCGGTTCCCTTGAACCGTCATGATCCATAACATCCATTAACCAGGGTTCATGCCGGTTCTCATAAACCGTCATGAACCAGAATGACCTGACAAAGGTTCATGCTGGTTCCCATAAACCGTCATGAACCACAATGACCTTTCCAGAGTTCATGCCGGTTCCCGTAAACCGTCATGAACTTGGAAATCCATCTAGGGTCCCTGACCCGAAATCATAAACCGTAAAGTAACTGGGTCTCGTGCCCGAACATATGACTCAACTGGGCACCGTGCCCGATATCTAAGGGTCAATCACGACTCCGATCATAGTGATGCGTGCAACCATCCATCCAGGACCGCTCTCAATCCTGGTATGTCGCCGTGAACGAATCAACCGACGCGACCGCCACAAGATCATGGTGCACTCATTACCGATCGATATCCTGAACCGTCAGCACTCCGAAGTCGAGCCTCCCCAGGCTGCCGGACCACGAATCGTGCATCGTGACCTCTCCGGAAGGAACACATCCCAAACCAGAGGCGAGCGTCGTATCGTTGATCGCCGTGCACATAGCACCCGTCGCGACCACGATTTAGACCCGAAGGTCGTAAATAGCGTCATATGCCCGAGACCAAACCAAATGGGTCTCATACCCGAGTTTATCCTTTTAGAAATCCAAAACCTTTTCATTTAAACCAATAAAGAAATACAGACCCGTATAAGCACCGTATAAGGCCGAAACCTCGAAATACGTGCTTATACGTAACCACATACAAATGCACCCATGGCATCATCAAACAAGTAATAAAACATATAATAAACATTTATGCATGCACCAATTTAGAAAACAAGGTCCACTCACAAACCGTCCGAGCTGCCACCTCGATTTGCGTGCCATACGGCTCCCCGAGCCGATCACCGTCACCGGGACTTCCAAACCTGTCCAAATTAATTTAGAGGGTTACTAACTACTTATATAACCCCTCACTAAAGCCCCGTAATTTTCCGGAATTTCTAACTATTTTTAAAACCGAACCTAAACCTTCCGATGCACCGAAACATATCGAGACGGTGTCCGATTGACACGAAACCAGTCCCAAAATGTTCGTTTCATCGAATAGAAGATTTCACATGTTGGACACATCCCCAAATTCTCCCCCACGTGCCCGCACGAGCCGCCTGAAGTGGCTGCACGTGGGCCTCACGCGCCGCTACAGTGCATCTTCTTCCTTCGATCGAACCGGTCTGGGCTGGCCGGTCCGGTCCAACCCTTGCAACTGGACCGGCGTAACCGGTCCAGGCCTCCTTCTCCCTCATTTTCGGTCCGTTTGTTTCCATTCCAAATCATAAATTCCTATTTCTTCATTTCCTATCTAACCCAATCAATCAAACTACCTAAAACTTTCGAAATCCGACCGGTTCAATTTTGAACCTTACGGTTCAATTTTCCCAAAACCTCCCTGGGCTTCCCCGACATCCAACCTTCATCCAAACCTTCCTAAAAACTCCCTAACAACCTAAATAACCCATCCTAATCATCCAAAACAGTCCATAACATCAAAATCCACACAAAAATTGAAAATGGGCTTACCGGGTACCCGCTCGGGTTCTGGGTTCCCGCCACCGCTCACGGCGGTTCCATCCACCAGCTGCCGTCCTTAGTCCTCCTCTCTCACCCTCTGGTCTCAACTTTTTGACCCTTTTAAACAAAATTACCAAAATGCCCCTAAACTTCCGAACGTCATAACTTCCTCCTCGAATGTCGGAATTGAACGTGCCACCTGTCTATGAACTCGTGGCGTCACGAACTACGTCACGGTCATCGGTCAAATTTCATTTGACCGCCCGATTGAAAAGTCAACGTTTTACCACTACTAGGGGCAAAACGGTCTTTGGGCCGCGCGTGAGGGACATGGAGGTCAGCCGATTGCATCTTCTTCCTTCGCCCAACTAATCACGGATTAGCCTCACTAATCGTGATTAGTCACTAATCTAATCCTGGAATTCGGGACGGGTCGTTACAACAGGCCCGTATTACAGACAAACGGGTTAAGGTGGTGACACTGTAGCTACAGTGTCAGGCGCGTGACTTTCACGCTCAGCCACTTTGGGCGGCGCGTGAGGGCGCGTTGAGCCTCATCTCTGATCACGATCAACATGACTTTGATTCCCCTCATCATTCTGAACATTTTTGGTGAATTAACCATGTTGATTTGAGATAGTTTTGATGGGTCAGATTAGGGCCGGTTGTCTCGGAAAACGTGTTGGACGGGTTCCCCGAGTCGGTTTCTGTTTCGGACTTTTTGGTTAAATGGTTAAGACTTGTAGTGACCCTTACGTGTGATTTGGACTGACAGGAATTGTACGATAATCCTGGTACAGGTCCGTATGCGCAGATTCACCGCGGGATCATATTGTGAGTGGGCCCGATTTCATTAAACCCTTGCATGCTTAAATTTTTCTGATTTACTTATATTCACATGATGGAATCATGAAACGGTTTTGATGGTATTGAAATTATGGTTATGGCACGTTTCACGGTATTTGGGTTTGAAACCCGTCTAATGAAACTTAAAGATCGGTTTGGATTTTATCTTGTATATATATATATATGTTTTGCATGTGGATATCAATAAAAGGTATTTGGTACTGCACTGTATAGATCCATTCTTGTGATACTGTCTCCTCCGGATGTGGTACCCCGGAGTGGTCATGGCTCATTACCTGCGAGGGGTCTTTCTACGGAGGAACCGGACCGTAAAATGACTCAAGAGCAGGATTGTTATAATTGGACGTCAGGGACGTCGAGCGTCTAGGACGCTAGGCATTTGAGATACCGTACCTGGACAGGGTTCGTGGATTGGATTCGGGATTGAGACCCCGAGTGGCACGCGTAGCCTTGAGACTGTGACCTTATTGGACCTTAGGGACATCAGACATCGGGGATGTCAGGATTGAAGTGTATAGTGCATTGGCTAAAATTACGTTTATGGTTTTATTACATGCCTTATGGTTCATATTATATGATTTATGGTTTAAAATTCTGATGCATGCATGTTTGGAAAACGGAGGGGTAAATTATATGTTTTACTTATTAAACGGTTTTATAAACTTGAGTTTCGGCCCACTCACCCTTAATGTTTTGGTAACCCTTCCAGACTGTGCTACTGAGGTAGAGGAGGATCCTGAGGCTGAGGCATAGATCTACTTCTGCGTACCCGAACCCCTGTTGGGTGGTTTACCCGCAGGTTTATTTTAGAGTCGTGCTCGCAACTTGTAATTTTGGATTTCATCCCTTGTCTGCCATCTGTTTATTTCGGATTTGATGTAAAACTTTAATTTGGTTATTTATGCATTTGAACGTTTGAGGTTAAAATTGGTATGTTAATTTGGGTGTCAGACGGAAGTAGGGTACGTCCTTTTGTGGTCCCCGTGGGATCGGGGCGGGTCCTGTCCAATATGGTCGATCCCAAACCAGGTAGGGAAAAGTAAAAAGCCTGAGGGTTTAGCTAGCATCGACAATCCTTGTCCTATGCTACCCAAAACACCTCGCCAAATCACAGCTCTCAAAATGACACATCAACGTGTCCACAGGAAAGAACGTCTAGTTCTCTCGGGATTCACACCAACCCCGGCCACTACTAACACTTATGTCACAAGTCTACTCTGGTCGACTAAGCCTAACACCACGAATTTTCTCTTAGGATTGTCAACACATCCATCGAGCACATCACTTGCCCATCCGTAGATGAAGGCACACCAACACATTATCATGACGAAACCAACTATGGTCAGAAAACCTACCTTAACAACTCACAGTCAAAACTGGCTCATCTAGAGCCCTCAAATCACATCAGGACTCATCCCGAATCCTAAACCAACTCCTGACTCCTACTGAGTCCAAGTCCAAACTCGACTGACGTCAATGCCACCACTGGCATATCCGGTCACCTAGCAAGTACCCCTAGGAAAACCACATTCTTTCCAAAACACAAAACCATTTCCGAACTCCCTCTTAGTCCAATCCAATATCCAAACCCATCCTCGGGTCAATTTTATTCTGGGCCCAACATGCCCATCCACAAGCCAAACTGTTAACAATAACAACCATCCAGACCCACACTAGTCCGACACAATCAAAACACAAGATACAATATTACAACACAAGTGTACAATACAAACTATTTACAAGGTAGCAAGAAATCAAGTATCAATACAATTATTTTGAACTACTGTCAAGTCGATCGGGGCAGTTCCTTCGCAAATGTCCAAGTTTCCTACAAAAGTGACAAGTGGCAGTGCTGAGGCGACTTGCCCCACCACGCCGCTTACCTGTCGATTGGGTTGAAGTTCCACTCGAATGAACGACCACCGAGGGTCGCGACACAAGAGAATGAACGCTAACACGCTTCGATGTATCTTGACTTATCTTTTCAGTATCCTGACGCTCTCGGCGTCGTCCAGAGCTCAAAGATCGTTCTGGCACAGGTAAAATAGTAGCCTCTACTCGGATAGCAGCATCCGATAATTCCCTCAGGGTAGAATACGAGCCCACAGTCACTGCACCCCGTATCGTATTCCCCAATCCCTGCTCAAACCTTCGACACTTATCCTCCACAGTAGCCACATACAGAGGAGCGGAACTAGATAAGTGCAAAAATTGTTGTTCATAATCGACCACTGACAGATTCCCTTGCTGCAATTGGAGAAACTCAACCTCCTTAGTGTTCCAAAATGAGCGAGGGTAAAACTGATCTAAAAATCGCTCTCGGAATGCATCCCATGCCAAGGTACGGGCATCCCAGCCACTCAACTGTAAACTATACCACCACCTGTATGCATAGCCATCCAAAAGAAAAGTGGCTAAGGGCACCATGTCCTCCGGGGGACATATCATGACCTCAAGAATCCTTTCCAATCGAGTAATCCAATCTTCGGCACCATCCGAGCCCGAATCACCACGAAACACAATGGCTCCTAACCGTCGAGCTCGCTCAATATCTGGACCTTCACTAATACTATTCTCGTCCCTCCCATCTTCAGACCGTGTACGGGACACACGACTCGGAGGCATGACGTAACATCAGAAATCAATAACCAAATGTTCTGATACCACTTTGACAGGACCCGTCCCAACTGGACGTCAAAAACCGTGCCCGGTCCTGCTCATGTCTGGCAAGTCAACCAAAGGTCCGCAATTACCCTTCAGTGCTTGCCCGACAAGGGATGTTTGCGCTGATTTCTGCTGCTGCCACTGCCTCACGATCGGTCCCGAACGTCGTACCACGACCTGGAGGGTCACAAAACAGAAAAGGTGTGAGTGGACAAAAATGACCTCTGATCAAAACATTTGCCAAAACATATTCTTACCCTCCAGTTTTCACAAACTTGCATGCATATCGTAAAACATGAGTAATAGTATGAAATCATTCAAGTATGAACAGTGGACTGATAAAATCAAAACATATTTTCCCATGGTCCGTAAACCTCATGTTCACCAAATAAGTTCATATTATAAAACGTCAAATTCCGGCTCTCAGGCCAAAACATGTGAAAACATTATCACTTGGCCACAAAGACCAAAAACCCGTACTCAATACCAGTACGTCATCACAAACAACATCAATCAGCACTAATCACAAGTGCACAATAAATATATCAATCCAATCAATCCGCACTACTTACAAATGCACAAACAAACCATCCAATTGCACTACTCACAAGTGCGGCACTACGCGTAGGCCAATATCCAGCCACTTTCTCGGGAACAGAAACCTCTGGGCTCAACCCTCGGGCTCAGTCACATCTGGGCGAACACAACCCCAGGCTCAGACCCATCCGAGTGGTACATCCAGACTCAGTCATCTCCGAGAAGCTGGCTACCATAGGATCAAATCCCGATCCTACAATCACATCCCCTAAGCTCCGGTCGTCTGGGTAATCCCCCCAAGCTCCGACCGTCTGGGAATATCACAATCACAATGAAAACCATCTCAGGAATTACATCCCAAAACATTTCAATCAAATCTTGACTTCATACAAAGTCAAGATCAATCCCGACTTGGTCTCAAGCCCAAAATAACATTTACACGTAAACCGTTAAAATCACATTTTAAAACAATAAAATAATCCAGAAATCATCGTTGACTCACCAACAAAGTCAAAATATCATTTTAGAAATCATTTAAACTTCGGGCCTCGCCCAATACATCATTTGCACGTTCCTCGTAAAACATGCCCGAAAGACTGATTAAAATAATCATAAAATCACAAAAATCATTAATTTCATCAAATTCACAAGTGACTCCAAATCCGAGTCAAAATAACTATTCACTTGGGTTCTCACGCCCAAAATATCATTATCACGGAAATCCATGCGTTGCAATCTCCGTTGCCATTTTCACGTAAACCCACGAAATTGACCATTGACTCATTCCCGAGTCACAACATCATTTTTCAATCCATGACTCATAATCCGAGTTCAAACATTATTTTAAGTCAATTTCAATTCCGGACTCATAACCCGAGTCCAAATATCATTTTCACCAAATTTCGTAATTTCTCGAAAATCGTGCCCAAAAATATAATAATATAATAATCATAAAACCGAGAAATTACCAGATTGAAACGTCAATCATGCCAAAGCATATAAAATCATATAATAAGGCATTTAAATCATATATGCATGCATCACGGTTAGAAAACAAAGTCCACTCACACACACCGTCCAAAACGGTTCGTTTCCGAGCTGCACGTTTTTCCGTAAAATCTGAAAATCACAACTCCTGCCCAAAATCATTATAGAGGGTTACTAACATCTCAAAATACTTCATATAATTTTCCCCAATTTTCCAGAATTTAAATACGTATTTAACACGTAAAACAAAACTTCGGATATACGGAACATTAATGAAACGATATTCGATTTCCTCGAAACCAGCGTCAAAATGTTCGTTACAATGAGAGGATCAAAAGTCATGTTGACCTCACCTTGAAACTAGGCCGTATGCGCCCTCACGCGCCGCTGTGAGTGGCTGCGCGTGAAACCCACGCGCTTGCTACAGTACTGTCTTCCTCACCCGTTTGTCTGTAAAACGGGTACTTTAACCCGCGAACAGACCCGGTTTATTTTCTGTCAATTCGATACCAATTTCAACAATTGAACATTCAGTTAGTTTCTATTTATGTCCAATTAGAGTTATGTATCGTTAATTTCAACAAAACCTACCTTAAACCTCAAGATCAAAGATGATCGTTCGAAGAACATCCCGAACACTGTTCATCATCAGAAATCCCTCCATGTCAATCGATTCCTTCAATTGATGCAACCAGAAGCTTCAATGGACTCCGTTAAACACTTTCCCCAACTCAATTGCATCAATCCAAGTTTCAAACTCCACGACTCAAGCTCGAACCTTGCTCCTGTTACCAGACCTAGTTCAGAGTCAATTGGGCCTCAATTGCCTTCATTTTTTATCTGAAATAACTCGTCATAACCTCAGAAGGTTAATTCCAATCTCCATTTCGATCCTCACAGCTCACGGTTCAAAATCCGAATCCCCCCCCCCCCCCCCCCCCCAAATTTCGAAAGTTCGAATTTCCAAATTCAAGCTCTCTCTCAATCCCTCGTGTAAGAAAACACCAAGAGATTAATGGACGAATTAAATATAATTAAGTTTAATTAATATTAAAACATCGTAATTGTGTTTCCCCTAAAACAAGGATTCTGTTTTTAAGCCTGAATTTAAGGGATGAGTGACACTTGTCACTCATCCAAGTGTGTTCAGTCACCGGGTACTGTTCATAATAAAATAATATTTTAATCTCGATTCGTTCGGTTAATCGAGTCCTTTCCGGTGACCATAACTTCGTCGTCGAATCTCCGATTTCGGCATGCCGCCTGTCGTTGGACTTCCCGGGTGAAAAGTCAACATTTGTCCCCTTTTTAGCAAAATTACCAAAATACCCCTCAACTTCCGAACACCATAACTTTCACCGCGAATGTCGGAATCGAACGTGCCACCTATCTATGAACTCGTGACGTCCCAACTACGTCACAGTCATCGGTCAAAGTCCGTTTGACCACCCGAACTAAAAGTTAACATTTTGCCCACGCTAGTGGAAAAACGGTCATTTTGCACAGTTCGTCTGAATTCACTCAACTAATCCCCAATTAGTCATTCTAAACCATGATTAATTAATATTCAATCCCGATACTCGGGACGGGTCATTACAGAAACAGAGGTGGCGGATAGGTTATGTTCGATCTTGGGGACGATGGGTTAGAGGCTTTAATGTCTAGCTTTTAAGATTAGGAATGGTTGCTGGGAAAGGGACGAACGTAATGGGTTTAAAAGGACTGGATTTGAGTAGGAAATGAGGGAGAACCGGTCACACCGGTTCAGTATAGTTGAATCAGCTGACTAGAGGTTGAAGACAACCCTGTAGCAGGCGCGTGAAGCCCACGCGCATCCACTTTGGGAGGCGTGTGGGGGTGCGTGGGGAGGATTCTGACGACCTTCCAACATATTTTTTGGTCTAATCTATATAACGAGTCTTTTGGGATAGGTTTCGGGACGATCGAACGTTGTTTTGGGTTAGTTCTACGAGGTTGAAGGTTTAGGGTCTCGGTTAGTTACGTTCGAAGTTCGGGAAATTGGGAAAAAATTAGGAGAACCTTAGTGGACGTGCTAGTGATGTACTTTGGTAACTTGTGACAGGATCGGGAATCCCCGAGGAGACCGAGGAACGTGTAGGACGTTTGGGACGCGAGTGACGTACCCGGTAACTGTGAGTGGACTTCTTCCTTAAACTGAGCATGCATAACTGCTTTTAATTCATTGATTTATGGTTTTATATGTGATTTCATGATTATTTGAATATGCAATGCACGATTTTTTGAGAAAGTACAGTTTTTTGCACGTTTTACGAGAAAGGTTTGATTTCTGATTATGATGCCATGGTTTTGGGATTTCAAATGATAATTGGTTTTCAATGATTATAAATGGATTTGATGATCAAGGGTTTTCGATTTTGAAATCGGATTTCGGAAGGTGGAATTTGGTTTTAAAGTTGAACAGTGGATTTCTAGATTTGGGTTCGGAATGACGGTTCTGGATGCCGGAATGGCTTCGGACCAGTGGTTTCGGATTCGGGTTTGGATATGGATTTAAAGATGGTTTATAATTGGTTTTGGATTGGATTTGCTGGATCTGTTTATTGGGTTTAAAGACCCGGATTACGTTTTGACGGTGGACGGGCCCGAATTGGGTTTAAAGACCCGGATTGAGTTTAAAGACTCGGGAGTTTAAAGACTCGGATATACTGATATTTTCCCCGTAGACCTGTTGATTTTAAAGACTCTGGAGTTTAAAGACTCGGATTATATTGAGGCCTGGATTGAGTTTAAAGACTCGGGAGTTTAAAGAATCGGATAGATCCAGCAGGTTTAATCGGATGGGTGTATTGATATTTTATGTTTCACTGCTAATGTTTTATAATGTTTAGCATACTGTGTTTATGTTGCTATGGTATCCATGATGAAAATGATATGATTTATAACTGGTTTCAGAAATTGGGTTATGCATGCATGTTTTCAAAACGGAGGGCCAAACCCTGGTTTGTTTATGAAATGGTTTTTGAACTTTGATTCTTTTTGGTCCACTCACACTTTCTGGTTTTTAACTGCCCTCCAGGTCGTGGAGCTAGCGCGTGGGTTGACGTTGAGGCAGCGTCGGAGGCATAGAGTACTCGAGAGTTTTCCTAGAGTGGTTTCAGTTTTCCGTTGTGCGTGTACGAAGTGTCAGACCAGGGATATTTTTGTCTTTTTCCCAACCGTTGTAATGACCCGTCCCGGGAATTAGGGTTAAGGAAGTGTTTAACGCAAGATTAGTGAGCTTAATCGGGGGTTAGTTGGTCCCGATAAGTTCGTTAGGGTAGAATGACGATTTTGCCCCTAGTTTGGGCAAAAAGTTGACTTTTAGTTTGAGCGGTTAATTGGATTTTGATCGATGACCAGGACGTAGTTTAGGACGTCACGAATCGGTAGGCAGGTGGCACGCCCGATTCCGACATCCGAGGAGGAAAATATGATGTTCGGAAGGTTGAGGGCATAACCGTAATTTGGTTAAAATAGGGGGAAAAGTTGACTTTTTGTATGATCGGGTTTTGACATGTTGACCTAGGATGGTTAGGTAGATCTCGTAGTCCTGAGTTCGATGACAGGCGGCACGTATTCATCGGACTTACGATGTGTGAGTTACGGGTCTAGAAAGGGAGTGGCAAGATCGTAATTTTGGCTTAAAAGGAAGGGCATTTTGGTCTTTGTGCTCTAGGATTGGTGCAACAGAGAGGGACAAATGGAGGGCTGAGATTGAGACAGTTTTGAGAGAGAAGGGGAGGATTGTGACGCGTGGCAAGGGCCTAGTGGCTTCTAGGCGTGTGCACGGTCCAAATAATTGGGGGTGCCCGTGTGTTCGTGTTTGTTCTTCGACCCAGATAGGAAACAGAGACTGGGACGACGGAGGATACACGGCGTCCTGGGTAGCTGCTGGTTGTGCAGCCGTGACGGGGAGTGCACGACGGAGTCCTGGACGACGGAGGATACACGGCGTCCTCTGTTTTTTAGTCTGTGTTCAAACATTGAGTCGTGGGTCTTGAGTACGAGTCGAGGGTTTTGGTTGGTCCTAGTCGACTTCTTAGGTCCTTAGGAACCGTCTACGGTGGTTGCCGTGGCGGGGGAAGACCTGGGTGGCCGGAGTAGAAAACAGGGGACAGTTTGGGTTTCTGTTCGAGCTTGAGTCGACAGGTTTTAGGTTGAGTCGAGGTGTTTGGAGAATAGGAATGGATAGCTTAGGACAGGACGAAGAGGATGGTGAAGAAAGGAGGTGTTTTGGTGCAGGTACGGCGGTGAACCGTCCTCGCCGGTTCGAATTGCAGAGGCTGGTTCGACCAGGTCGACTCGAGAAAGACGATGGTACTGCAGCTGGCGCGTGAGGTCCACGCGCAGCCACTTTGGGCGGTGCGTGGGGGCGCGTGCGGTGGTTCTTGAGGAAGTTTTCAATATAGTTTTTGGTCTAGGAGTTGTGACGAGTCTAATGACATTGGTTTCGGGTTAATCGGACGCCGTTTGAGATTAGTTCCGCGAGGGTGAAGGTTTAGGGTTCCAGTTTGTTTCGTTTAGGAACCGGGGATTTTTGGGGAAAATTAGGCAGACTTTTGTAGATGTGTTAGTAATGTATTTTGGCAGTTGTTGACAGGATCGGGACTTCCCGAGGAAGCTGAGGAACGTACGGGACGTTCGGGACACGATTGAGGGTTCGGTATTGTGAGTGGACCCCTTCTCTATAACTGAGCATGCATAACTGTTTTTCTATAATTGTTTTATGATTTTCCATGTGATTTCATGATTGTTGAATATGTGATGTTGGTTTTTGCATAATTGCACGGGTTTCGAGAAATAACGTATTTGGCACGTTTTACGAGGAAATGTGGATTTTTGATTATGATGCTTTGGTTTTGGGATTTCAATGATAAATGGTTTTCAATGATTATAAATGGATTTCGGAAAGCGGAATTTGGTTTTTAAAGTTGAAAAGTGGAATTCTGGATTTGGGTTCGGAATGACGGTTCTGGACGCCAGAAAACGTATTTGGCACGTTTTACGAGGAAATGTGGATTTTTGATTATGATGCTATGGTTTTGGGATTTCAATGATAAATGGTTTTCAATGATTATAAATGGATTTCGGAAAGCGGAATTTGGTTTTTAAAGTTGAAAAGTGGAATTCTGGATTTGGGTTCGGAATGACGGTTCTGGACGCCGGAAGGGCATCAGACCGGTGATTTCGGATTCGGGTTTGGATATGGGTTTCGAAATGGTTTTCAAATGATTTTGGATTGGATTTGCTGGATCTGGATATTGGGTTTAAAGACCCGGATATTGATTTGACGGGGGACGGGCCCGGATTGGGTTTAAAGACCCGGATTGAGTTTAAAGACTCGGGAGTTTAAAGACACGGATATATTGATATTTCCTCCGTAGGCCTGTTGAGTTTAAAGACTCGGGAGTTTAAAGACTCGGATATTATTGAGGCCTGGATTGAGTTTAAAGACTCGGATAGGTCCAGAAGGTTTGATCGGATAATGATGACTTGATATTCATGGTTTATGATACGGTTTTATGATGCTTATATTATGATTTCTATAACTGTGTTTTATAGTGTTTCTGTTTTTATGATCAGGTTTATGTGACCTATAACTGTTTTAATAACTGGGTTATGCATGTGCTTTCAAAACGGAGGGCCAAACCCGGTTTTTCTTGTAACTTGTTTTGGAAACTTTTCTTTTATTTATGGTCCACTCACACTTTCTGTTTTTAAATTTCCCTCCAGGTCGTGGAGCTAGAGTGAGGTTTCGGCTTCGAGGCAGCGTCTGAGGCATAGAAGTCGCGGAGGGGATCCCGGAGTGTTTCAATTTTTCGTAGTGCGTGTACTCTTTGTATCGGTTTTCTTTCTTTTGTATTCAGAACTATGCTCTGTAAAACTTTCCTTCGGGATGTGTTATAGTTTCTCCTGCGTCTGACTGAGTACTTTGGTGGCTTCGAGTGAGTTTATTTTGGTTTTGTGTCGGGGTGTCAGACAGGAGCACGATTTACCTCGGTTTTCGGGGTGAAACCGGGGTAGGTCCTGACAACCGGGCTATCAGAGTATGCCAGGATTCGAAGGAGGAATGCTATGTCTCGTCTCTGCTACGGCCACATCCGCGATCAACCTGAAGGGCATTCAAAACATAAAAGTTGTGAGTGGACAAAACAAATAATTTTATAAAAACATTTCATAAAAGACCTTTATGCCCTTCATTAAAAACATATGCATGCATTAAAAACCATTTCTAGGGTTCATGCCCGGTTCCCATAAACCGTCAATCCATTTGGGCCTTAGCCCGACATCCGTCAATCAAATACCTGGGACCTCCGTCCAAACCAAAACACGTGGGAACTCGTCCCAAAATAATCTCATGTGGGTCTCAGCCCAAAACCAATATGCGAGGGTCTCAGCCCACGCCATCTCAGTGAAAACTCATCCACATATACATATATACATATATAACCCATCCTAGGCACTTCCGGAGAAGATGCCATCTCGGGGCACACAGCCCCTAGGGATCACATCCCCGATATAGTCACGATGTCATCATATCTATCTAGTGTGCACACTACTCGGGTCTCACTCCGAGTCTTCTCCGCTCAATCTCTGGATCTAGTCCGAGCTCTCTCTTTCTGGATCTAGTCCACATATCTCTCCGGAATCTGGTCCGGGTCCACAACATCATAAGTAACCTCCACTCCTGGAACGGGATCCCTATGGGGATACCCACTCTGGTATGTGGATAGTGACTCTCCAGGTCGACGCTGGAGGTGACCAATCAATCATCTCATAAGGAGGGTATATACATACCAGTATATCAAAACCCATAAAAGCGGGACTCACGCCGGATAACACAAAGCAAATGGGCCTCCAGCCCGAACATATAACTAAACAGGGCCTCTAGCCCGATTTCACAATAATTGGGCATCGAGCCCGAACTCAAATCAACTGGACATCGAGCCCGATATCTCAGGGTCAGTCACAATCCCGATCGTAGCGATGTGTGCAACCATCAATCCAGAACCACTCTCAATCCTGGTATGTCGCCGTGAACATATCACTGCCACGACCATCTCGAGACCATCGTGCACATGTCGCCGATCGATCCTCTAAACTGTCAGCACTCCGAAGTCAAGCCTCCAGCGGCTGCTCGACAACGGGACGTGCATCGTGACCTCTCCGGAAGGAACGCATCACAATCTGGAGGCGAGCGTCACGCCGTCTGTCGCCGTGCACACAGCACCCGTCGCGACCACGACTCCGACCCATAGGTCTTCAATAGGGTCTCATGCCCGAGCCAAACCAAATCCAAATAGGTCTCATGCCTGAATAATCAAGCACGTATAAAACCCGAAAACCTTGAAGTACGTGCCCATACGTAGACACACACCAAAATCCACTCAAGGCATCTCAAAACACATATTAAAACATATATAAAACATTTATGCATGCATCGATTCCAGAAATAAAGTCCACTCACGACCGTCCGCGCTGCTGCCTCGATATGCGCGATGTATGCCTTCCCAGGTCAACCGTCGCCTTCGGGGTACCCAAATGTCCAAATCACTTTAGAGGATTACTAACTAGTTAATTAACCCCTCACTAAAGCCCCCTAATTTTCCGGGATTTTTAACTATTTTTAAACGCGCCTCGAAACCTTCGGACGGCCCGAACTATATCGAGACGATGTCCAATCGACTCGAAACTAGCCCCAAAATGTTCGTTACATCAAATAGATGATTTGACATGTTGGAAACTTCCTCAAATTCTCCTCGACGAGCCGCCTGAAGTGGCTGCGCGTGGACGCCACGCGCCTGCTACAGTGTCTCCCCTAACCTCGCGTCGACCGGTTTGAACCGGTCCGGTCCGGTTCGCCTGCAACTTGGACCGGCGTGACCGGTTCAAGCTCATTCCGGCCCAGTTTTTCATCGTTTTCAATCCTAATCAATCCTAACCTTCCTATAATCGTCCTAGGAACTTAACCCAATTAATTAGAAGCCCTAAAACCTCTAAAACCCGATCGGTTCGATTTTCCCTTCACGGTTCGAAAATCCCAAAACGTCCTAGGGCTCCCCCGACATCCAACCTTCAACCAAACCTTCCTAAAAACTCCCTAGCAACCTAATTACTTCAACCCAAACGTCCAAACAAACCCCTAATAACTAGAAATCGAAAATGGATTAAAATGGACAAAACTGATTACCTCGTGCGAGTTTTCTCCTCTGCCCCCCACGGTGGCTCTGCCTGGCCAGCCACCACGTCCAGCCGGTCCTTTCCATCTCTCTGGTCTCTCACAATCGTTCAAGGGGCGATGGTCTGGGTTTTGGATGAAAAATGGGATCGGGTTTGGTTGGATTAGGAAGGAATGATCGATGCAGGGGGGATGGATGTGCATGAGAGAAAGATGATGGTGAATGGATGAATGACTCCTGTCATTCATCCATTGGCCCTGAGAAAAAGGTAGGGCCCACTAAAGTCCAAAACAGCTCCCGTGTCGAAGAACGTGCAATAGTATGTTCGAATTTCCGTGAACCGGAACTTCGCCGTCGAAAGTCTCAATTTGACGTGCCGCCTGTCTACCGATTCGTATCATCGTTATCTACGTAACGGAGCTCGGCCATCGGTCATCGGACCTTCTGGGTCAAAAGTCAACCGTTGGTCCCTTTTCGCCAAATTTACCAAAACGCCCCTGATCTTCCGATCGTCATAACTTCTTCCTCGAATGTCGGAATTGAACGTGCCACTTGTCTATGAACTCGTGACGTCCCGAACTACGTCACGGTCATCGGCCAAAGTCCATTTGACCGTCCGAACGAAAAGTCAACATTTTGCCCATTTTAGGGGCAAAATCGTCATTTTACCTTGAACGTTCGCTAATCCTCATCTAATACGCGATTAGCCTCGTTAATCTGTCATTAATCCTTAATTAATGCCGTTAATTTGAGACGGGTCGTTACACTAGTGCTAGATAGGTGTGTGCCTACACCTTTAAGGCACACCACCATCCTTTCCCAGACCATTCCTCCTCGCATGAATGTGGGATTGTTCACCATTCCCTCCAGGACACGAGTCTTACATAAATTCTCCTTCGTCTGACAGTATAACTTGTAGTTTTTCGTGAGGTCATTTCGGTCTTTTGTGTTGGTTTGTCAGACGGGAGCAGGGTTCACCTCGATTATCGGGGTGATAATCGGGGTGGGTCCTGTCACGTCGGACGAGCGAGATAGGGGTCTAGAATGGAAAAGCGCAACATGGTAATTTTGATTTACAATGGAATTTTGGTCTTTTTGTGCCTTGGGAATTGGGCCAATCTGATAAGGCCAAGTGTACAGGGCTTATTGGATATTTTGAGTTTGGGACCACATGGCTATGACACGTGGGGGTAGGGTAGAGGTTTCTACAAGGTTGCACGGTGAAAAATTTAAAGGGTTTTGTTATTTGTGTTTGAGTCGTGTTCGAAGAAGAAAACAGAGAGTGAGATCGAGAGAGGAATTGATCGATTGCAGAGTGTGTTGTGTGTTCTGGTGATCAAGAGAGTGACAGAGATAATGTAACGACCCGTCCCGAATCCCTAAATTAGATTAGTGACTAATCACGATTAGGGAGGTTAATCCGTGATTAGTAGGGCGAAATCGGACGAACGATGCGAAATGACCGTTTTGCCCCTAGGCATGGGCAAAACGTTGACTTTTCAATCGGGCAGTCAAATGGACTTTGACCAATGACCGTGACGTTATTCGTGACGTCACGAGTTCATAGACAGGTGGCACGTTCAATTCCGACGTTCGAGGAGGAAGTTATGACGTTCGGAAGTTTAGGGGCATTTTGGTAATTTTGGTTAAAAGGGGGCAAATAGTTGACTTTTTGACTAGGAGGTCCGATGGCCGAGGGCCGAAGACTGTTACGTAGATAAGGACGATACGAATCCGTAGATAGGCGGCACGTCGAATTCGGACGTTCGACGGCGAAGTTACGGTTCACGGAAGTTCCAAGTTACTATTCATAATAACACGTTTTACGAGGACAGTTTGTCTTTACTGGGCCCAGTTGCTTTTCAGCAACCAATGGATGAGTGACAAGTGTCACTCATCCACTGGACAACACCTTACATACATGCATCCAACCTTCCCGTGCATTTTCATTTTCCTTATTCCCAAACAAACCGATCCATCCATTCTCCCCAAATCCAACCCTCCAACTCTGTTTGATCATGAACCGAGAGGACCAGAGAGTGGGGGAGGATGACTGGAGGTGGTGGCTGGCCCAGGAAAGCGCCGCCGTGGGCGGTGGAGCCACGAACCCGTGCGGGTGCACGGTAAGGACATTTTTCCCCTTGTAATTGATTTCGATATTAGGGTTGCTTTTGGACTATTAGGATGAGTTAGTTAGGTTTCTAGGACAGTTTTAAGGTGGTTTTGGTGGTGGTTGACGGCTGAGAAGCCGTGGGAGGAAAATGGAAAAACTGAACCTTGAGGTTCAAAAATCAAACCTCGGGTTCTTTGGCTTTTTCTTTGTTTTCATCATCCAAACATGTTCCTAGGATCATATTAGGAAGTTTAGAATCGATTAGGAAGAAAAAGGACCGAAAATGAGGGAGTAGGAGGGCCAAACCGTTCACGCCGGTCCAGCTGGACCGGATTGTACAGAGTGAACCAGCCAGACCGGTTCGATCGAAGGAAGAGGATGAACTGTTCACTGGCGCGTGATGTCCACGCGCAACCACTTCAGGCGGCGCGTGTGGGTGCGTGGGGAGGAATTTTGGGAAGGTTCCAACATGTGAAATCATCTATTCGATGTAACGAACATTTTGGGACTGGTTTCGAGTCGATCGGACATTGTTTTCGATAGGTTTCGGGCTGTCCGAAGGTTTAGGTTCGAGTTTTAAAATAGTTAGAAATTCCGGAAAATTACGGGGCTTTGGTAGGAGGTTAATTAAGTAGTTAGTGACCTTCTATTAAAATTTGGACAGGTTTGGGAGTCCCGGTGATGGTGATCGGCTCGGGTATGGCACGCAAATCGAGTCGCGACTTCGGACGGTCTGTGAGTGGACCTTTTTTCTAAATTGGTGCATGCATAAATGGTTATTATATGTTTTAAATACTTGTTTGTGATGCCATGAGTGCATTTGGATGTGTGGTTACGTATAAACATGTATTTCGAGGTTTCGGCCCTATACAGTGCATATACGGGGCTGTATGTCTTTACTGGTCTAACTGAAATGGTTTTGGATTTACAAATGGATTATGAATATAATTTTATGATGTTGATTTGGATGCTTGTGATTTATATGGTTTCACGTATTTCGAAAAAAAGGTAAACTCGGGTTTTACTCTGATTTTGGTTTCACGTATAATTTTTCTGGTTTTACTCTGATTTTCCATTCTTATGGTTTTGGAAATAGTTTAATGAAATGGTTTTGGATTTGAAAAGGTAAACTCGGGTTCGAGACCCATTTGCTTTACGGAATCGGGCCGGAGGCCGAGTTGGTTTACAATTCGGACCGGAGGTCTAGTTTCTATGTGGATTCGGGCATAGCGCCCAATTATGTGTTACCAATGGTTTTTATGGTTCATGACGGTTTATGGGAACCGACATGAATCCTTAAAATGGATTTACGGGTCATGACGGTTTATGGGAACCGGCATGAACCCATAAAAGGATTTTATGGTTCATGACGACTTATGAGGGCCGGGCAGGAATTCTTGAAAGATTTAAATAATGATTTCAAAAGGTTTTTCATATGCCATCCTATATATATGATTGTCTCCTCCGGGGAGGGTCGTTGGCCTGGGTGGACCCCTGAGTAGTCACGGAGCACTGACTGAGTGGAGTCGCCCCCCAGTTAGGTTCCTTACTCTCAGGATGGGCATGGTTCGTTACCTCCAGGGAGGGTTATTGATCTACGGACATTGACCTGGGTGGACCCTGGAGAGACTTGGGTTTGAGACCCCGGTTTGACAGGACCCATCCCAATCCCCCCGGGATTACCGTGGAATGTGCCCTGCTCCCGTCCAACAAGGGGTGTCAGACAAGGGATAACCAGAGCCACTGCCCAACGGGGCATCCAGAGTGCGCAAGGATCGATGGAGGAGGTGTGCAATGTCCCAGTCTCTGCTGCAATCGCATCCGTGATCAACCTGAAGGGCATTAAAACCAAAAGCTGTGAGTGGACAGAAACCAATAAGTTTACCAAATACATTTATAAGACATTTATGCCCTCCAATAAAAACGTATGCATGCCACCAAAAACCAGTAACCAAAACGTTTGCTCAACCTAGCCATTAGGGTCTTAGCCCAAAAACCGTTAACCAAAAGCCAAGTGTGGGAACTCAGCCCAAAACTGTGGAATACCACCACCATACATATTAAAACCATGTGGGTCACCACCCACGACCATAAATGAACATCAATTCAAAATCCAAAACCATTTAGGGTCCCCGACCCTACATACCATTTCATAACCAATAATCCATTTTTACCACATAACACATATCCAACCAATAAGCCATTTTATTCATTAATCCATATTTTACCATTACCATCACCAGCATCCCAGATGCTTAGCGTCCCAGACGCTAGACGTCCCTGACGTCATATCTCACGGTTTCATAAGCTACGCGTGCTGCCCGGGTCTCTCCGGGTCCATATATCTGACATCCCTGATGTCTGACGTCCCTGACGTCAATCATAGCAATCCTGCTCCTGAGTCATCATACGGTCCGGCTGCTCCGTATAATGACCCCTCGCAGGCAATGCACCGTGACTTCCCCAGTGTCCCAGACATCTGGAGGAGACCATCATATATCCTTGTGTCCAGATGGTATATGGAAAAACAGTTTTATTAAATCCTTTTATCACATCATTACCATTGGGCCCTGCCCGAAATTTCCATAAAACCATGTAATTCCGTTTAGGGTCCTTGACCCAAAATCACAATTATTAAATATAGGGTCCCTGACCCGAAATCACATTTATTATCCAACTGGGCCTCATGCCCGATTTTATGAACCACTGGGCCCACGGCCCGATTTGTAAACCAACTGGGCCCGCAGCCCGACTTATAAACCCACTGGGCCCACAGCCCGAATTCGTAAATCAACTGGGCCCCTGGCCCGATAACATAACTCAAATGGGTCTCAGCCCGATTTCATACCAACTGGGCCCCTGGCCCGATTTCATTAACCAACTGGGCCCCCGGCCCGATTCTCAAATGGACTCCAAGTCCGAAATTTCCAACATAATTGGGCCTCAAGCCCGAGTTCCTATTTCCAATTTCAAAACCATTTTATCATATTATATCCAAGTCATAAATATGGAAAATCCATGTAAAACCGGAAAACCTCGATTTACGTGCAAGCACGTAAATCGCCTCGAAATACGTGAAACCGTACAATTTACCAACAACCAAATCAACATCACACAATCACAACCATAATCCATATAAAACATTTAAGCATGCATAGAATTTATAAAACCAAAGTCCACTCACAGACCGTTTTAACCGTGTGCCTCGATACGCGTGCCACCGGCCCTCCCGGGCCACACCACTATCACCGGGACTCCCAATCCTGTCCAAATCACATTAAAGGGTCTCTAACCTCATCATTAACATCCTATCAAAGTCCCGTAATTTTCCCGAATTTTTACTTATTTTTAAACTTAATTCAAAACCTTCGGACATCCCGAACACTATCGAGACGGTGTCCGATCGACACGAAACCAATTCCAAAATGTCCGTTACATTAAATAGGACAGAAGTCATGTTGACCTCACCTCAAGATTCCCAATCACGCGCCCCCACGCGCCGCCGCAAGCTGCTGCGCGTGGAAGCCACGCGCCAGCTACAGTACCAGCACAGTCATCCCCTTCGCCCGTTTGTCTGGTAAACGGGTTGAAAAACCCGCGAACAGACCCGATTCAATCTCATTCAATTTAACCTCAATTCGATCCGTTCTTTCAACTGATCCCTTCCAATCCAACTCTAATTAAGTTCTGCAAGTTCGATTTCTCGAATCGTGGTCTAAAGCCTCACGACTATCGATCGATCCTCGACGGGTCTCCGATTCGGGTTCATAGTTTTCGACCCTGTTTTTCAAATTAATTAACACAGTGAGTATCGTGAGAGTGTAAGGATCATTTCTACAAGATTAATTTCATACAATCTCACCTCTAACCCAATGAACTCACGCTCGAACACAGTCACTGTTCAAGCATGGAGTTTCGTCAACCACGACCGTTTCCTTTCAATTGACGAACCCAGAAGCATCGTGGGATCATGATAGGCAGTTTCCCCACCTCAATTCCGTCGTCTAAACACTCCACGATCACGACTCAACCTCGAAATTCCTCCTCTGTTACCAAGCCCGTTCAGAGCCAAAACGGCACCAATTCCCTTCGTTCTTTCGACGTTTCTGATCGTGGCATTCCCAGAAGGCTGAATGTAACCTCCAATTCGATCCTCACGGCCTTAGGATTTGATTTCGAATTTTCCCTCCCATAATCTAATTTTCGAATTTTCTGTCTCACCACCCACACTCAGTCCCAGTGTTTCCCGAAATGAATCCAGTCTCCCTAGCCTCTCAATTCCCTCAATTCTGCCGTGAGAAGGCAGCCAAATCCTCCAGCCCTCACACTCTCTGTTTTGAAATCGTCCACGGGTAAGAAAAACAAAGAAGAAGGAAATGGGGAAAAAAGATGGAGAAGGAATGATGGTGTAGGAATGATTGTGTTTGGAGGGAAACAAGGATCAGAATTCAGGGGATGGGTGACACTTGTCACTCATCCGGATGTGCACAGTCAACGGTCACTATTCACTATTATATTATTATTTTAATCCGAGCCTCGGTTCGTTAGTTCGTTTCCTTGACCATAACGTTGTCGTCGAATCTCCGATTTCGGCATGCCGCCTGTCGTTGGATTCGTATCGACGATACCTACGTAACGGTCCTTGGCCCTCGCCCATCGGACCTCCCGGTCAAAAAGTCAACATTTGGCCCCTAATAAGCCAAATTACCAAAATACCCCTCAACTTCCGAACACCATAACTTTCTCTACAAATGTCGGAATCGAACGTGCCACCTGTCTATGAACTCGTGACGTCCCAAACTACGTCACGGTCATCGCTCAAAGTCCATTTAACCGCCCGATCAAAAAGTCAACATTTTGCCCACGACCAGGGGCAAAACGGTCATTTTGCACAATTTGTCCGATTCCGCCCTACTAACCACCGTTCAACCTCACTAATCAAGATTAGTGACTAAACTAATCCTGGAATTCGGGACGGGTCGTTACACGGTTAGCACACGTGTAGCTTTATTTTACCGTGACAGGTTCTGGATATGAATATAATGGATAAACATGATTTCAATTGGTTTTGGAAAATTGTGTTTATAATGATAAATGGATTTGGGCTGAGATCCCTCATATGTTCACTGTGTTATGGTTTTCTGTAAATGGTTTTGGGCAGGAGCACGTATAACTTGTATTTACAGAATTTTGGGGCTGAGACCCTAATTGTGGATGTTTTAACATATGTGTTTGGATAAATGGTTTTACTATGCTTGCATGCTTTTTAGTGGAGGGTATTTGTCTTTGATGAATTGTTTTTATAAATTCTTTATTTTTGTCCACTCACAGTCTTTCTATTTTTAATACCCTTCAGGTTGGATATGGTGTGGACTGTAGCAGAGATCGAGATATCACATACCTCCTCCGGATCCTGGCGTACTCTGATAGCCCGGGAGGGCAAAGGTCGGAAGTATCCCTTGTCTGACACTCCGTGTCAGACGGGAGCAGGGTCATCCCGCGTTAATCCCGTGGGGATTGGGATGGGTCCTGTCAGCATGGTATCAGAGCATGGTTGCTCATGTTACTCTGAATTCCAGAGCGTATTTTGCGCATTACTCCGTACGCAAGTCGAGGATGTGATATCTCAATGGGCTACAGTTTGTGGTCAACCTGATAGGTGGGGTGCCGGTACGATAGTTAGTAGGACTGTATCGAGAAATGTTTTGGTTCGGCATTAGATGCCGGGGTTGCCATAGTTCTGTCAAGGTTGACAGTGTGGGACCCTATGGAAGGATTAACGTATTCGTACTTGAGAGTTTTGGTCGTGAGACGGTTAGTTGGGATCGTCTTTACGATATCGTAGGATTGGTTCCGACGACTGGTTTGAAGTTGTGACTGTCCGATGATCAGATTTGGTGGAGTTAGATGGATTTACTGTAGTTGGCAATTAGTTGCCGGATTCGGGGAATCCTAGTTGGATTGGCGGTAGGATTGGATTGACGTCTTTACGATGTCGGACCACGAGGTCGGTCAGATTGTTGATTTTACTGCTTTTCGCAGTTGGGTTCCGAGGAACTCTAGGTGTGATCGTGGAACCCTACCTTGGGTGTATGATTCAGAAATGTGAGTTGACGAGTGGTGTGACTTTGACGACTATTCGGATTTGGGTTCGTTAGTCGGTATAGTCATGTCAGCTTGTGTTGGGACTACACTTCGCAGTCAGGGCTGTACTTACCGGTTAAACCTAGTTAGTTGTCGTGCTACTCAGTTGTGGTTTGTCGCAACTAAGGTCATGGGCGACCTGGTAGACGACATTGGTTTAGGTTAGTTACGACTGGTTAGTGTTTGGTTGGGCAAGTTATCAGGGTTGGTACTTGTCGATGGAATCCCTTAGTGGGATACAGAGTGGTTAATACGGGCGGTTGATTCCTTTGGATGTGAACCTCGATAGCGATGTCTGGTAGTTAGGTCTGCACGAGTGTGGGGCAGGCGCTACTACCGAGAGTGGTTGTAGTTACGGTTGTTGGGAATCGGGGACGTTCAGGGGACGTTTCCTTATCTCGTATGAGATGTCTGGGTGACTGTACCCAGAGTTGTACGGTACGAGGGAGGCAGAGTTTCTCCAATATGAGTAGAGGTACGGGATCGTCGTTCAGTATGAGCGGAGATCCAGGGTTGTCAGTTTTGCACATGGTGTGCCGATGCTGATATTGATACTAGTGTTGATGATAGTGCGTTGGCGCTGGTACTAGCGCTGGTGCTGGTGCCGGTGATTGTGATGACGTTGAGTCACATCCGTCGTGATGGGCTTATGTTTGGTATCTGTGGTCCCAGGGTGGATCTCAGATAGAGTTAAACTGGTTAGGGGACAAGTGGTTGATGTCCGAGTATGTTGTTTCCAATCTTGTTGGAACTTCGAAATCGCGGGAGGTTGCGATTGAGGTGACGAGAGGAATGCGGGTTTTCGCATTGGTATTGGGTATTTCGAAGTCATTTTGGGTGACTTTTCAGTTTCTACCGTGGTAGATGATGGTAGATGACGGTAGAGGATGGTTGCGTCACCAGTACGCTGATCGTGTATTGGTTGGTGAACGCGGGATTTATTTTGGGTCATTAAGTGGAGTTGAGTATATCGAAGTTAGGTGACTGAGATTTCTCATTTTCTGCTTAGTGGCAGACGATGTTGGATTACATGGCGTGGTGAATGCAGCGAGTTTTATTTGCATTCACGAGGATGGATTTTGTGTCATCGTCTTGTACCATCCTTGATTTTCTAGGTGGAATGCCAAGGATCGATACGAGGTAGTCAGTGAGAACCTACAGTCTCGACGTGTCTCGTCGTTGACTGATCTGTTTAGATGTGGGAATTGGTTTAGGACTTTGGGTATCGTTATGGATCTGGATTGTGATTTTGACGATCCAGATAGGTGGAGAGTTTGAGTGGGACATGATGGGACTGAACTTCTTTTCGAAGTAAATCCCGTATGGTATATTACTCAGGTGAGTAAGTGTTCGATGAGGTCGGATTTTGTCAGCCTAGATATGTTGATATTGGGATTGGCTTCTCTATGAAGTCAATCGATGGTAATAGGGTAATCGGTTGAGCAGGTATCTGATAGGTTCGGATATGGTGCGTCTAGGTAGACGAGAATGAGATTTCAGGTTTTGGAATCAGATTTCTGGATGACGATTCAGGATTTGATTTTGGAACTTGAAAGAGGATTTCTGTATTTGGGTTTTGGAATCGGATTCTGGGTGACGATTCAGGATTTGATTCTGGAGCTTGACTATGGATTTTCTTTTATGGATTTGGGTTCAGAATGGTTATTCCAAATGCTAGTTACGGAATAATGATTTCGAATTCGGATTTGGACATGGCTATGGATATGATTTCTAGGTTTGAATTCGGGATTTCTTACGAAATTGCGAATTCGGATTTGGAAATGGATAATAGGTCGGAGTTTTTGATTTGTCTAGTGCTGGATTGGATAGATGGACTCTAGAATAGAAACGTGATTGGCTATGACCTAGGTGGTTGTAAGCTAATTGATGGGTAGATATACGTACCTTGTGCGTTATTTGAGGTACGATACTGGGTGTACTTGTTGTGTCAGGTGACGGTATATAGGTTATACCGGTAGTATGTTGGTAAGCGTGTTGGTAGACGGATTGGTTCCGATACCATTGGATTAGTCGTGGTCGTGAACTAGACATTGGATACTGTGCAGTAGGTCATGTTATTTTTGATGGGTCTAGTTACACACAGATTGAGTGAAATGCTTTGTGGGTGAGTGTTTACCCATGGTTGAGTGAGTTGGTGGTTAGTGTAACCACGAGTGAGTATAGTGACAGTTTTCGATTGACGATTGTCAAGTGGTGATAGTTTGTAGGAGTTGTCAGCGTGGATCGCGGTGTGAGGTCTGATGACTCCCAGTGGGAGCAGACGACATGATAGTTAGTGGTTGAGCAGGGAACCGTCTAGTTGGTTGTGTCAGCGAAACGGTAGATCTGACAAGTGGTGTCAGTTCGGAGCGTACGACTTCTGTCATTCGACGTGGTCGAATGTAGACGATGTGACGTGAGCGTTAGTGGTATGTCTAGTTGCAGACAAGTAAGGATTGTTCTTGTTAGTTAGTGTACTAGCGTGCACGTGTTTTGAGGTCGATTCTACTTTGCACGAGATGGATGTGGAATCAGGATAGTTGGAGTTTCGAGAATGAAACTAAATTAAGGAGGGAAGAACGGTTAGATTAGGTCGGTTGGAATTTCGAGGAATAAATTAATTAAGGAGGGAAGGTTGTAACGACCCGTCCCGAATTCCTAGATTAGATTAGTGACTAATCACGATTAGTGAGGTGAATCCGTGATTAGTAGGGCGAAATCGGACGAACGATGCGAAATGACCGTTTTGCCCCTGGGCGTGGGCAAAATGTTGACTTTTCAATCGGGCAGTCAAATGGAATTTGACCGATGACCGTGACGTAGTTCGTGACGTCACGAGTTCATAGACAGGTGGCACGTTCAATTCCGACGTTCGAGGATGAAGTTATGACGTTCAGAAGCTTAGGGGCATTTTGGTAATTTTGGTTAAAAGGGGGCAAATAGTTGACTTTTTGACTAGGAGGTCCGATGGCCGAGGGCCGAAGACCGTTACGTAGATAAGGACGATACGAATCCGTAGACAGGCGGCACGTCGAATTCGAACGTTCGACGACGAAGTTACGGTTCACGGAAGTTCCAAGTTACTATTCATGATGACACGTTTTACGAGGACAGTTTGTCTTTAGTGGGCCCAGTTGCTTTTCAGCAACCAATGGATGAGTGACAAGTGTCACTCATCCACTGGACAACACCTTACATACATGCATCCAACCTTCCCGTGCATTTTCATTTTCCTTATTCCCAAACAAACCGATTCATCCATTCTCCCCAAATCCAACCCTCCAACCCTGTTTGATCATGAACCGAGAGGACCAGAGAGTGGGGGAGGATGACTGGAGGTGGTGGCCGGCCCAAGAAGGCGCCGCCGTGGGCGGTGGACCCACGAACCCGTGCGGGTGCACGGTAAGGACATTTTTCCCTTTGTAATTGATTTCGATATTAGGGTTGCTTTTGGACGATTAGGATGAGTTAGTTAGGTTTCTAGGACAGTTTTAAGGCGGTTTTGGTGGTGGTTGACAGCTGAGAAGCCGTGGGAGGAAAATGGAAAGACTGAACCGTGAGGTTCAAAAATCAAACCTCGGGTTCTTTGGGTTTTTCTTTGTTTTGATCATCCAAACATGTTCCTAGGATCATATTAGCAAGTTTAGAATCGATTAGGAAGAAAAAGGACCGAAAATGAGGGAGTAGGAGGGCCGGACCGGTCACGCTGGTCCAGCTGGACCGGATTGTACAGAGTGAACCAGCCAGACCGGTTCGATCGAAGGAAGAGGATGAACTGTTCACTGGCGCGTGAAGCCCACGCGCAGCCACTTCAAGCGGCGCGTGTGGACGCGTGGGGAGGAATTTTGGGAAGGTTCCAACATGTGAAATCATATATTCGATGTAACGAACATTTTGGGACTGGTTTCGAGTCGATCGGACATCATTTCGATAGGTTTCGGGTTGTCCGAAGGTTAGGTTCGCGTTTAAAAATAGTTAGAAATTCCGGAAAATTACGGGGCTTTGGTAAGAGGTTAATTAAGTAGCTAGTGACCTTCTAGTAAAATTTGGACAGGTTTGGGAGTCCCGGTGATGGTGATCGGCTCCGGTAGCTGTATGGCACGCAAATCGAGTCGCGGCTTCGGACGGTCTGTGAGTGGACCTTTTTTTTCTAAATTGGTGCATGCATAAATGTTTATTATATGTTTTAAATACTTGTTTGTGATGCCATGAGTGCATTTGGATTTGTGGTTACGTATAGACACGTATTTCGAGGTTTCGGCCCTATACGGTGCATATACGGGGCTGTATGTCTTTACTGGTCTAAATGAAATGGTTTTGGATTTACAAATGGATTATGAATATGATTTTATGATGTTGATTTGGATGCTTGTGATTTATATGGTTTCACGTATTTCAAGGCGATTTACGTGCTTGCACGTAAATCGAGATTTCCGATTTTACTCTGATTTTCCATTCTTATGGTTTTGGAAATAGTTTAATGAAATGGTTTTGGATTTGAAAATGTAAACTCGGGTTCGAGACCCATTTTCTTTACGGAATTGGGCCGGAGGCCCAGTTGGTTTACAATTCGGACCGGAGGTCCAGTTTCTATGTGGATTCGGGCATAGCGCCCAATTATGTGTTACCAATGGTTTTTATGGTTCATGACGGTTTATGGGAACCGACATGAATCCTTAAAATGGATTTACGGGTCATGACGGTTTATGGGAACCGGCATGAACCCATAAAAGGATTTTATGGTTCATGACGACTTATGAGGGCCGGGCAGGAATTCTTGAAAGATTTAAATAATGATTTCAAAAGGTTTTTCATATGCCATCCTATATATATGATTGTCTCCTCCGGGGAGGGTCGTTGGCCTGGGTGGACCCCTGAGTAGTCACGGAGCACTGACTAAGTGAAGTCGCCCCCTAGTTGGGTTCCTTACACTCTGGATGGGCATGGTTCGTTACCTCCAGGGAGGGTCATTGATCTACGGACATTGACCTGGGTGGACCCTGGAGAGACTTGGGTTTGAGACCCCGGTTAGCACACGTGTAGCTTTATTTTACTGTGACAGGTTCTGGATATGAATATAATGGATAAACATGATTTCAATTGGTTTTGGAAAATTGTGTTTATAATGATAAATGGATTTGGGCTGAGATCCTTCATATGTTCACTGTGTTATGGTTTTCTGTAAATGGTTTTGGGCAGGAGCCCGTATAACTTGTATTTATAGAATTTTGGGGCTGAGACCCTAATTGTGGATGTTTTAACATAAGTGTTTGGATAAATGGTTTTACTATGCATGCATGCTTTTTAGTGGAGGGTATAAAGGTCTTTGATGAAATATTTTTATAAATTCTTTATTTTTGTCCACTCACAGTCTTTCTGTTTTTAATACCCTTCAGGTTGGATATGGTGTGGACTGTAGCAGAGATCGAGATATCACATACCTCCTCCGGATCCTGGCGTACTCTGATAGCCCGGGAGGGAAAAGGTTGGAAGTATCCCTTGTTTGACACTCCGTGTCAGACGGGAGCAGGGGCATCCCGCGTTAATCCTGTGGGGATTGGGATGGGTCCTGTCAGAGAAGGGAGAAATTGGTGAGTGGCTTGTGAGTGAGGACTGTGAAAGGAATCAGGGTGGTGTCAGGTTTGAGTTCTCAGGAAAACAAAGAGAGTCGAGGTGGTGGTGCAGCCACAGACGATCGAATTGATCTAAACCAGTTCAACGGGAGGCTAGGACGGCTGAGGACCACTCTGTGGACGCAGAGGAGCACGGCAGCGAGAACGGCAAAGGTGAAATAGACGGTAAGCCCTTTTCCCCTGTTTTTCCCATTTTATTCAATTCTAAAGTCGTGGCTTTTGGGGGTGAGTAGAGGGCTTCTGTGAGTTTTGTGAGACTCAATAGGTTCCTAGGAGTCGTTTAAACTCGAAGTCGTGCAGTGGGATTGCGTGGTTGGCCGGGAACCGAAACAGAGGTGGCAGACATGTTTTGTTCGAGCTTGGGGACAATGGGTTAGAGGCTTTAATGTCTAGCTTTTAGGATTGGGAATGGTTGCTGGGAAAGGGACGAACCTAATGGGATTGAAAGGACTGGATTTGAGTAGGAAATGAGGGAGAACCGGTCACGCAGGTTCAGTACAGTTGAACCGGCTGACCAGAGGTTGAAGACAACCCTGTAGCAGGCGCGTGAAGCCCACGCACATCCACTTTGGACGGTGCGTGGGGAGGATTCTGGCGAACCTTCCAACATATTTTTTGGTCTAATCGATGTAACGAGTCATTTGGGATAGGTTTTGGGATGATCGGACGTTGTTTCGGGTTAGTTCTACGAGGTTGAAGTTTTAGGGTCTCGGTTAGTTACGTTCGAAGTTCGGGAAATTGGGAAAAAATTATGAGAACCTTAGTGGACGTGCTAGTGACGTACTTTGGTGACTTGTGATAGGATCGGGAATCCCCAAGGAGACCAAGGAACGTGCAGGACGTTCGGGACGCGAGTGACGTACACGGTAACTTTGAGTGGACTTCTTCCTTAAACTGAGCATGCATAACTGCTTTTAATTCATTGATTTATGGTTTTATATGTGATTTCATGATTATTTGAATATGCAATGCCCGATTTTTTGAGAAAGTACAGTTTTTTGCACGTTTTACGAGAAATGTTTGATTTCTGATTATGATGCCATGGTTTTGGGATTTCAAACGATAATTGGTTTTCAATGATTATAAATGGATTTGATTATCAAGGGTTTTCGATTTCGAAATCGGATTTCGGAAGGCGGAATTTGGTTTTAAAGTTGAACAGTGGATTTCCGGATTTGGGTTCGGAATGACGGTTCTGGATGCCGGAATGGCTTCGGACTAGTGGTTTCGGATTCGGGTTTGGATATGGATTTAAAGATGGTTTCTAATTGGTTTTGGATTTTTTTTGCTGGATCTGGTTATTGGGTTTAAAGACCCGGATTATGTTATGATGGGGGACAGGTCCGAATTGGGTTTAAAGACCCGGATTGAGTTTAAGGACTCGGGAGTTTAAAGACTCGGATATACTGATATTTCTCCCGTAGGCCTGTTGAGTTTAAAGACTCGGGACTTTAAAGACTCGGATTATATTGAGGCCTGGATTGAGTTTAGAGACTCGGGAGTTTAAAGACTCGGATAGATCCAGCAGGTTTGATCGGATGGGTACATTGATATTTTATGTTTCACTGCTAATGTTTTATAACGTTTAGAATACTGTGTTTATGTTGCTATGGTTTCCATGATGAAAATGATATGATTTATAACTGTTTTCAGAAATTGGGTTATGCATGCACGTTTTAAAAACGGAGGGCCAAACCCTGGTTTGTTTATGAAATGGTTATTGAACTTTGATTCTTTTTGGTCCACTCACACTTTCTGGTTTTTAATTGCCCTCCAGGTCGTGGAGCTAATGCGGGGGTTGACGTTGAGGCAGCGTCGGAGGCATAGAGTACTCGAGAGTTTTCCCAGAGTGGTTTCAGTTTTCCGTTTTGCGTGTACTCTGTGTGTAGCTGTGTTTTACTTTATTTGGTACTATGCTCTGTAAAACGTTTGACTCTGGGTTGTTCTTAAATTCTCCTTCGTCTGACAGTATAACTTGTAGTTTTTCTTGAGGTCGTTTCGGTCTTTTGTGTTGGGTTGTCAGACGGGAGCACGGTTCACCTCGGTTATCGGGGTGATAATCGGGGTGGGTCCTGTTAGATATCTTCATCCTTTTGATTGTACTCTGCTCTATAGAACGTGTTTGAACAAACATAAGAAGATACTACCTAGATATCCTCAACCTTTTGAATGTACTCTTCTTTATAGAGCTCGCTTGACCAAACTTAAGAAGATACTATCAAGATATCCTCAAGTTGTTGAATGTACTCTTCTTGATAGAACTTGTTTGAAAAAATCTAAGTAGATACTACCTAGATATCCTCGTTCTTTTTAATGTACTCTTCCTTGTTGAGCTTGGTGGAACAAATTTAAGAAGATACTAACTAGATATCCTGAACACTTTGAAATTATTCTTCTTAATAGAATTTGTTTGAACAAACCTAAACGTAAGAAGATACTATCTTAATATCCTCAACCTTTTTTAATTTACTCTTCTCTATAGAACTTTTTTGAACAAATCGAAGAAGATACCACCTAGATATCCCCAACCTGTTTGAATGTACTCTTCTCTACAGAACATGTTTGAACGAACTTAAGAAGATACTACCAAGATATCCTCATCTGTTTGAATGTACTCTTCTCTATAGAACTTGTTTGACCGAACTGAAAAAGATACTAGCAAGATATCCTCATCCTTTTGAATGTACTCTTCTCCATAGAATGTGTTTGGACAAACTTAAGAAGATACTACCAAGATATCCTCATCCTTTTGAATGCACTCTTCTTAATAGAGCTTGTTTGAACAAACTTAAGAAGATACTGACACGGCCCATCCTAATCCCCCCTGGATTACCGTGGGATTTCTCATGCTCCCGTCAAACACGAAGTGTCAGACAAGGGATAACCTAAAGCCACTGCCCCAACGAGCTTCCAGAGTGCGTAAGGATCGACGGAGGAGGTATGCAATGTCCCAATCTCTGCTGCAGTCGCATCCGTGATCAACCTGAAGGGCATTAAAAACAATGAAAGTTGTGAGTGGACGAAAATAAATAAGTTCATAAAACACATTTCACAAAGATATTTATGCCCTTCATTAAAACGTATGCATGCATTGAAAACCGGTAAGTAAACTATTTACTAAAAACAACCATTAGGGCCTTAGCACAGAAACCGTAAAACCAAATCGTGTGGGTCTCTACCCAAAACCATGAATACCGAAAACCAAACATATATTATATAAATCTGACATCCAGAATACCAATTCCAATTTCCCAGTGGGCCTTCGCCCAAAACCATAACCGTAAATACCATTTCCAGAAAAAACATGTTTAAACCAATATGGGCTTCCCAGATGCCTAGCGTCCCAGACGCTCGACGTCCCAGACGTCATATCTCACGGTATAATAACAAGCAACGCGTGCTGCCCGGGGTCTCTCCGGGTCCATATCTCCGACATCCCAGATGTCGGATGTACCATATGTCTAATCATAGCAATCCTGCTCCTGAGTCATTATACGTGTAACGACCCGTCCCAAATTTCAGGAATAGATTAGTGGCTAATCACAATTAGTGAGGTTAATCCGTGATTAGTAGGGCAAAATCGGACGAATGATGCAAAATGACCGTTTTGCCCTTGTGCGTGGGCAAAACGTTGACTTTTCATTCGAGCCGTCAAATGAACTTTGACCGATGACCGTGACGTAGTACGTGACGTCACGAGTTCATAGACAGGTGGCACGTTCAATTCCGACGTTCGAGGAGGAAGTTATGACGTTCAGAAGTCTAGGGGCATTTTGGTAATTTTGGTTAAAAAGCGGCAAATGTTGACTTTTTGACCAAGAGGTCTGATGGCCGAGGGCCGAAGACCGTTACGTAGATGGGGACGATACGAATCCGTAGACAGGCGGCACGTCGAATTTGGACGTTCGACGACGAAGTTACGGTTCACGAAAGTTCAAGGGTACTATTGCTCGAATTGCGAAACGAGTTAACTTTTGGACTTTAGTGGGGCCCAGATATTTAATGGAGGCCCAATGGATGAGTGACAAGTGACAGGACCTGTCCCAATCCCACTGGGACCACCCGGGGACGTGCCCCGCTCCTGTCTGACAATGACTCTAAACATACCAAAATTACCCTTAAATAAAAACCGAAGACTTAAATAGGTAGATAACGTACAACCACAGTGTTTAAAGTGATACTGTCAGACAAGGGAAAGTAAAATACAACATGTGAGCACACTAGTCAGAGTACATTTATTCGGTGCTCAACCTACCCACAAGTGGGTGTACAGGTGCACAACTAGGCAAACTAAACCTCTGCCTCCTCCTCCGGGTCCTCCTCCTCTATTTCCGTGTCAGGGTCTGGAGGGGTCAGTAAAACGAGGGTGAGTGGGCCAAAAATAACAGTTTATAAATCAATTTAATAATAAAATAATCATAAGGTTTTACCCCTCCGTTTTTCAAATCTTGCATGCAGTGAAAATATAATATTATAATGAAATCATAACAAATAAACCACCATAATAATCGAAAGGTGAAACTAACATATCAGTGCACTGTAAAACCCAACCCAAATGATGTCACGGTTCTAAGGCTACGCGTTGCCACTCAGGGTCTCACACCCGAGACTATCTAGGTACATCAGCTCCCGGTATCCCGGTCACTGCCCGAGGTATATGAACATGCCTTCCTGAGAGTAAGCAGCCCAACGGGGGTCAACTCCACTCAGTCAGAGCCCCGTGACTACTCCAGGGTCCACCCAGGCCAACGACCCTCCTTGGTGGAGACAATATACACAGTTAGGAAAGTACAGTACAATAACAGTATAATTTACCCTATGTCCCCCGGACATCCCAAACAAAATCCACATATAATCCAGACGAGTCTCATGCCCAAAACATTGTAATAGCATATATAAACAGTTCATAAGACTCATCGAAATCATAAGTGGAAATAGTAAAACAGTTTATACATGCAACCCTTTTACAAATCAAACAGCCCACTCACACTCGGTCCTCGCTGCTCAACGATCTCTATAAACCTGTATTATTATTCCTGAGGGTTACTTAAGGACCCTATAACATCAATACCAAGACCCTAGAATAGATACGCCTCAAAATCGCATCCCAGGCACTATTCCCGGTGCTTCAAACCCCATTTTGACTAACATAACGATCTCCGATCGACACGAAACCACCTCCATTGGATCCGTATCGTCGAAACCTTGAAAATGGTACTAGCCCCACCAAAATCACTGTTCACACGCGCCCCCACGCGCCTGGTCAACGCGTGGGTCAACGCTGTTACAGTACGGCTGACGTCAGCATGACGTCATCACTGACACTTGTCAGGTGACACGTGGCATGTTATGATTGGTCCCTGGTCTGACAATATCTGACAGGATGACGTCATCATGACGTCAGAAGTGACATCAGCATGATGACATCATCATGCTACAGTACCGGGTCAGACCCGTTTGACTGGAACCGGGTCGTCGTCGACCCACGGCTTGACCCGATTCCACCGAACAATTCCGGCCACCATTTTCGACGGGGTTCATCCCTATAGGGTCGTCTAGGTCTGTTCTATGGTTCTACAACCTCAAACTAGAAAGAAAACTAGGGGAAACTCACTAGTTCGTCACTGAAACTCACGGCCAACGTCCGATCGTCTTCTCTGGCGATCCACGCCGTCTCCGTCGTCCAAACCGGTCCTGATCAACTAGTCTCTCACCCTAGGACATTTCTAACATCACACAATCAATTTCCTAGCACTAAAACACGTTGGTTCGAAACAGAGGGGTAAAAACGGGTTCTCGGGTTCTCGGGTTTTGGGTCTTACCGCCGCCGTCACGCCGCCGTAGCCCTCGCCGTCGTCCAGTTGTGCTCCTGGGGTCCCCACGGTGCAGACTGGAGCTTCCCCTGCGTCGAGGTGGTGTGGCTGTCGAGGTTTGCTTCTTGGACCCGTTTCCTTGGTGTTTCGGGTCGTGTTTTTGGACGGGATTTCGGACGGGAAAAACGGGCTGGTTGTCGCCGGTGATGCAGGGTGTTGATCAGTGGATGATGGTGGTGCTGTGGGTGGTCGTCTGGTGTGATGAGGATGGCTGTTTCGGGTGTTTGGATGGAGAGAAAATGAGAAGAAGTGCACGGGTTGTTGGGGGATGAATGTGTGTTTGTGTGTGTTTGGGAGAAAACAGAGAGATCGTGCAGGAATAAGGAAAAATCAGAAGAAATGAAGGGCTGGGATTCAATCTGGGCAGTGATCCTACGGCAGGAAACAAATGGAGGGAAAAATAAATAATATAAAAATGAGTTAAATAGTGTAATGTGCTTTATTGGAATAGTGTGGGCTTGGATGGGTGACACTTGTCACCAATCCACTGGTTTGATTTAAATATTAGGTTGGCACGGATTCCAGTAATAAATTAATATTTTATTCCGTTGTTTTCGGTTCGTAAATTCCGCTAAAATGCTTCCTTGACCATAACTTCTTCATACGAACTCCGATTTCGGCGTGCCGCCTGTCTACGGATTCGTGACGTCCCGACCTACGTCATAGTCATGGGTCAAAGTCCAAATTGTTTCCCGGGTCAAAAGTCAAAGTTTCCCCCCTTCAGGGGCAAAATAGTCTTTTTACATTAAAATATTATTATTATCGGTTCGGGTCGTTACAACCTACCCACCTTACAGAAATTTCGTCCTCGAAAGTTACTCAAACAAGTATGGGTACTGCCCTCTCATCAATTCATCGGGTTCCCATGTCGCTTCCTCCACCTCGTGGTTCCTCCATAGTACCTTAACCAAAGAAATCTTCTTGTTCCTTAAGACCTTTTCCTTCCTATCCAGAATCTGCACTGGCCGTTCCTCGAAACTCAAATCTGTCATCAGTTCCAGTGGTTGTTCTGGCAGTGCATGAGAGCCATCCCGAAGATACTTCCGTAGCATCGACACATGAAATACGTCATGTACTCGGGAAAGCTCCGAAGGTAGTGCAAAACGATAAGCCACCGGACCAATCCTCTCGACAATCTCATATGGCCCGATATAACGAGGACTCAATCTCCCACGTCGTCCAAATCGGAGAATCCCTTTCCACGATGATAACTTTAAAAAGATAAAGTCACCAACCTCGAACTCCAAATCTCGGATCCGTCGGTCCGCATAGCTTTTCTGACGATCCTGGGCCGCCTTCAGTCTCTCCCGAATAACCCGAACTGTCTCCTGGGTCATATCCATCAGATCCGGCCCCACTGCGGTTCTTTCTCCGATCTCCATCCAGCATACCGGTGTTCTGCACTGTCGACCATACAGTGCCTCATAGGGTGCCATCCCTATACTCGCATGGTAGCTGTTATTGTAGGCAAACTCCATCAATGGCAATCGATCAGCCCACGAATCCTGGAATTGCAACACACAAGCTCTCATCATGTCCTGGAGAGTTTGTATTGTCCTTTCAGACTGTCCGTCGGTCTGTGGATGGAATGCTGTACTGAAGTGCAATTTCGTACCCAAAGTAGTCTGTAGACTCCTCCAAAACCTGGATGTGAAACGCGGATCCCGATCCGACACGATCGACTCTGGGGTACCGTGTAGTCGGATGATCTCATTAATGAATAACTGGGCCAAACGGTTGAGCTTGTACGTCTCACGTACAGGCAGAAAATGCGCTGATTTAGTCAACCGGTCCACTATTACCCAGACCCCATCAACTCCACTCCTTGTCTTCGGTAACTTGAAGACAAAGTCCATTGTAATATGATCCCACTTCCATTGTGGAATTGGAAGTGGTTGCATAGCCCCATACGGACGCTGCCGTTCTGCCTTGACCTGCTGACAAATCAAACATTTGCTGACAAACTCAGCTATCTCCCTCTCCATCCCTGGCCACCAATAATAGTCCCGGAGGGTACGGTACATCTTTGTCCCTCCTGGATGCATAGCATAGGCCGAACTGTGGGCCTCGTCTAAAATCTCTCTCCTCAACTCTGGTACCGCAGGTACACACAATCTCCCAAGCTTCACTAATGCTCCATCGCCCCTGACGGAGAAATCTTGTCTCTGTCCGGATACGCCTCGTTTCTGTAGTCACAGAATATCTGGTCCTGTAGTTGAGCCTCGATGATCCTGTCGACCAACACGGGTCGCACATGAAAGCTAGCCAACAAGGCTCCCTGATCGTCCATCCCTAACATAACTCCGCTCTTCCGAAGTTCCACTAGAAAAGGAAGATACACCAATCTCAAATGCGCAACTGATCCCGCCGACTTCCTGCTAAGTGCATCAGCCACAACATTTGCCTTGCCAGGATGGTACTCGATGGTACAATCATAATCCTTCAACAATTCCAACCATCTCCGCTGTCTCATGTTGAGTTCCTTCTGAGTGAACAAATGTTTAAGACTCGGGTGATCGGTGAATATTCGGCATGTCACACCGAACAAATGATGTCTCCAGATCTTTACAGCATGAACCACCGCTGCCAATTCCAAATCATGAGTAGGGTAGTTCAACTCGTGCGTCTTCAGCTGCCGGGATGCGTAAGCAATCACTTTTCCATTCTGCATCAATACACAACCCAAGCCCTGCAGCGATGCGTCACTATATACCACGAACTCTCCACTGCTGTCTGGTAATGCAAGGACAGGTGCAGTGGTTAATCGGAACTTTAATTCCTGAAAACTCTGTTCATACTGATCGTCCCATACAAACTTCCCCCCTTTCCGGGTTAACCGAGTCAATGGTGCGGCAATCTGGGAGAAACCCTCTACGAATCTCCGATAGTAGCCTGCTAACCCAACAAAACTTCGCACTTCCGTCACCGTGGTCGGTCTTGGCCAATTTGTCACAGCCTCCGTTTTCTGAGGATCCACACTTATCCCCTCGGGTGATATAATGTGACCCAAGAATCCAATACTATTTAGCCAGAATTGACATTTGCTTAACTTAGCATACAGCTGCTACTGTCGTAGTTTACCCAATACCATTCGTAAGTGCTCCTCGTGAGCCCTGACACTCTTGGAATACACCAAGATGTCATCGATAAACACGATTACAAATTTATCCAAAGATGCTCGAAAAACTCAATTCATCAAGTCCATGAATGCCGCTGGTGCATTCGTCAGTCCGAAGGGCATCACCAAGAACTCATAATGCCCATACCTCGTTCGAAAAGCTGTTTTCTGAACATCCCCCTCGGCTATTCTCAGTTGATGGTATCCTGACCTCAGATCTATCTTGGAGAAATATCGCGCTCCTCGTAACTGATCGAACAAATCATCGATCCTGGGTAAGGGATACTGATTCCTTACCGTAGCCTTGTTCAACTGCCTATAATCCACACACAACCGCAAACTACCCTCCTTCTTTTTCACAAATAAGACCGGCGCTCCCCATGGTGATGTACTGGGTCGGATAAACCCTAGATCCACCAGTTCCTGTAATTGGATTTTCAATTCCCGTAGCTCTGCCGGTGCCATACGATACGGTGCTTGTGAAATCGGTCGAGTCCCGGGGAGTAACTCGATCGTAAAGTCGATCTCCCTGGGTGGTGGTAATCTAGGTAAATCTCCTGGAAAAACATCAGGAAATTCCCGCACAATCGGAATATCCTCAATACTCAAAGATTCATCCGTAGACTCTACCACATAAGCAAGATAACCCTGACACCCCTTCTGTAAAAGTTTAGTAGCTGTGAGTGCAGATATTACGTTGGGTATGCGTCTCCACACTCCCCCTGAAATATCACTTCCGGTAATCCCGAACCTCTCAAGGTCAACCGCATGTTACTACATTCGATGAGTGAATTGTACTCCGACAACCAATCAACTCCAAGTATCACATCGAAATCGTGAACATTCATCAGAATTAAGTCGGCCGGAAATTCGACTCCCTCAATCTCCACAGGACAAGCTCGTATCTCCTGGTTCACTTGGTAGGTCACACCCATTAGTGTCCCCACTCCCATCTCGTGCTCAAGTGCGGTCACCTCACGGCCCAACAGACTCGCACAACGCGGTGAAATAAAAGAATGAGTTGCCCCCGAATCCATCAATGCACGAACAACCATGCCATAAATATGTACAGTACCTGTCAACACTCCCGGAATGGATCTGGCCTGCTGCTGGGTAACAGCATAGACACGAGCCATAGACTCTGCAGGTCGTCCCCGTCCTCTAGCTCCTCGATCACGGCCACGCACAACACCGCGTGTCCGGCTGCTGTCAGTCTGGGATGCTGAGCTCTGTGCTGGCGCTAGTACTGCCGTGAATCAGTGGACACTCAGAAGCATAGTGCCCCGGCTCACCACAAGCGAAGCATGTGACCTCCCTAGGTCGACCCGAGTATCCTCCCGGTGAGATGCTCATCGGTGAGTACGACCGCTGCCAAGCTCCAGAATGCTGGTCCAGACCGCTGAGGACTCCTGAACTGACCAGAACGTCCTCGGCTGCCAGAAGACGAAGATCCACCAGAATGTCCTCCCTTCGAGCCACGACGGCCCGAGAATCCCAAGTGTGGGCGATCACGTCGCCGTGTCTCCCCCTCAGCTCGCTGACGAGCCAGGATACTGTTCTCAACCCTGGTCGCCGCATCAGTCAGATCCCTCATGGAAGCAAAGGGCGTTGCAGTCACCATCGCCTGAATCTCAGGTCGCAGGCCCCACTCAAATCTGCGACATCGGTCTGCCTCGGTGATCACGAAGTTCTCAGCAAAGCGAGACAACATCAGGAAGGTCTCCTCGTACTCTGCTACAGTCTGATCTCCCTGCCGGAGTTGCAGAAACTCCGCCTCACGGGCGTTGCGAAACGACCGTGGATAGAACTGGTTGAGAAACCGCTCTCGGAAGGTCTCCCATGGAATGGTGTGAATGGTCCAGCCGGCCAAAACAAGGTTATGCCACCATCGATAGGCGCTCCCATCCAGTAGGAAAGTCGCCAGTATGACACGCTCCTCCGGTGGACAGTGCATGACCTCGAAAATCCTCTCCCAGCGGTCAATCCACTGGTGTACTTCCTCGGGGTCGGTTCCCCCACTAAAGTGCGTTGCACCCAGGCGCTGAGCCCGCTCAATGCTCGCAGTGTCTCCATTTCCTCCATTGCCCTCGTCAACACGTGCACGGGGTTCACGTCGGGGAGGCATATCCAACTGTTAAGAGGCAAACAGGTTAAAAGACATCGAAAACAACCATGTACAAAGTGCAAACCGCTAACCTAGTACTCTGACTACTAATCCTAATGCTCTGATACCAAGCTGACAGGACCCGTCCCAATCCCACTGGGACCACCCGGGGACGTGCCCCGCTCCCGTCTGACAATGACTCTAAACATACCAAAATTACCCTTCAATAAAAAACGAAGACTTAAATAGGTAGATAACGTACAACCACAGTGTTTAAAGTGATACTGTCAGACAAGGGAAAGTAAAATACAACATGTGAGCACACTAGTCAGAGTACATTTATTCGGTGCTCAACCTACCCACAAGTGGGTGTACAGGTGCACAGCTAGGCAAACTAAACCTCTGCCTCCTCCTCCGGGTCCTCCTCCTCTATTTCCGTGTCAGGGTCTGGAAGGGTCAGTAAAACAAGGGTGAGTGGGCCAAAAATAACAGTTTAGAAATCAATTTAATAATAAAATAATCATAAGGTTTGACCCCTCCGTTTTCCAAATCTTGCATGCAGTGAAAATATAATACTATAATGAAATCATAACAAATAAACCACCATAATAATCGAAAGGTGAAACTAACATATCAGTGCATTGTAAAACCCAACCCAAATGATGTCACAGTTCTAAGGCTACGCGTTGCCACTCAGGGTCTCACCTCTCTAGGTACATCAGCTCCCGGTATCTCGGTCACTGCCCGAGGTATATGAACATGCCTTCCTGAGATTAAGCAGCCCAACGGGGGTTAACTCCACTCAGTCAGAGCCCCGTGACTACTCCAGGGTCCACCCAGGTCAACGACCCTCCCTGGAGGAGACAATATACATAGGTAGGAAAGTACAGTACAATAACAGTATAGTTTACCCTATGTCCCCCGGACATCCCAAACAAAATCCACATATAATCCAGACGGGTCTCATGCCCAAAACATTGTAATAGCATATATAAACAGTTCATAAGACTCATCGAAATCATAAGTGGAAATAGTAAAACAGTTTATGCATGCAAGCCTTTTATAAATCAAACAGCCCACTCACACTCGGTCCTCGCTGCGCAACGATCTCTATAAACCTGTATTATTATTCCTGAGGGTTACTTAAGGACCCTATAACATCAATACCAAGACCCTAGAACAGATCCGCCTCAAAATCGCATCCCGGGCACTATTCCCGGTGCTTCAAACCCCATTTTGACTAACATAACGATCTCTGATCGACACGAAACTACCTCCATTGGATTCGTATCGTCGAAACCTTGAAAATAGTACTGGCCCCACCAAAATCACTGTTCACACGCGCCCCCATGCGCCTGGTCAACGCGTGGGTCAACGCTGCTACAGTACTGCTGACGTCAGCAGTGACGTCATGCTGACGTCAGCATGACGTCATCACTGACACTTGTCAGGTGACACGTGGCACGTTCTGATTGGTCCCTGGGCTGACAATATCTGACAGGATGACGTCATCATGACGTCAGAAGTGACGTCAGCATGATGACGTCATCATGCTACAGTATCGGGTCAGACCCGTTTGAATGGAACCGGGTCGCCGTCGACCCACGGCTTGACCCGATTCCACCGTACAATTCCAGCCAGCATTTTCCACGGGGTTCATCCCTATAGGGTCGTCTAGGTCTGTTCTATGGTTCTACAACCTCAAACTAGAAAGAAAACTAGGAGAAACTCACCAGTTCGTCACTGAAACTCACGGCCAACGTCCGATCGTCTTCTCCGGCGATCCATGCCGTCTCCGTCGTCCAAACCGGTCCTGATCAACTAGTATCTCACCCTAGGACATTTCTAACATCACACAATCAATTTCCTAGCACTAAAACACGTTGGTTCGAAACAGAGGGGTAAAAATGGGTTCTCGGGTTTGGGTCTTACCGCCGCCGTCACGCCGCCGTAGCCCTCGCCGTCGTCCAGTTGTGCTCCTGGGGTTCCCACGGTGCAGACTGGAGCTTCCCCTGCGTCGAGGTGGTGTGGCTGTCGAGGTTTGCTTCTTGGACCCGTTTCCTTGGTGTTTCGGGTCGTGTTTTTGGACGGGATTTCGGACGGGAAAAACGTGCTGGTTGTCGCCGGTGATGCAGGGTGTCGATCAGTGGATGATGGTGGTGCTGTGGGTGGTCGTCTGGTGTGATGAGGATGGCTGGTTCGGGTGTTTGGATGGAGAGAAAATGAGAAGAAGTGCACGGGTTGTGGGGGGATGAATGTGTGTTTGTGTGTGTTTGGGAGAAAACAGAGAGATCGTGCATGAATAAGGAAAAATCAGAAGAAATGAAGGGCTGGGATTCAATCTGGGCAGTGATCCTACGGCTGGAAACAAATGGAGGGAAAAATAAATAATATAAAAATGAGTTAAATAGTGTAATGTGCTTTATTGGAATAGTGTGGGCTTGGATGGGTGACACTTGTCACCAATCAACTGGTTTGATTTAAATATTAGGTTGGCACGGATTCCCGTAATAAATTAATATTTTATTCCGTTGTTCTCGGTTCGTAAATTCCGCTAAAACGCTTCCTTGACCATAACTTCTTCATACGTACTCCGATTTCGGCGTGGCGCCTGTATACGGATTCGTGACGTCCCGACCTACGTCATAGTCATGGGTCAAAGTCCAAATTGTTTCCCGAGTCAAAAGTCAAAGTTTCCCCCCTTCAGGGGCAAAATAGTCTTTTTACATTAAAATATTATTATTCTCGGTTCGGGTCGTTACAACAAGTGTCAGCCATCCACAGGCCACCCAAATTGATTCATGCATCTCCCTTTTCCCGTGTATCTTCATTTCCTTCATTCAAAATACAAACCCTCCCCCCCCCTTACCGTGCAAACCGATTCCCCATCTCCCCCAAACCTCATCATTTGTGGCTGGAGTGACAGGACCTGTCCCAACTAGACCTCGATAACTGTGCCTGGTCCTGCTCCCGTCTGACAAGTTGTCCGAAAACCCGAAAGTACCCTTCAGTACCTGTCAGACCAGGGATAACTGCACTGATTTCTATTCATGCCTCCGCCCCTCGATTTGCACCAAACGTCGTACCACGGCCTGGAGGGTCATAAAAAACAAAGGTGTGAGTGGACAAAAACAATATCATGTAAAACACATTTGAAACACATCTGTTACCCTCCAGTTTATCAAACCATGCATGCATAGGGAAAAACACATGAATCATTTAAATCATTTTATAAAATCAGTTTACCATATAATAAAGGATATAACTCGGGAATTACAAATCCGAGAATCCTCTGGGAATTACACATCCAGAGTCGTCATTCATTGCTGGGAATTACACATCCAGCCTCACCGAGAATTACACATCCGGAGTCCCTCCAGGAATTACGCATCTGGGGGCATCAAACATCAATACACAATCAAAAGCATTATTTCAAATCAAGTATCAAAACCATGTCAAAACCATTATCACGGGGCCACATGCCCAAATCTCATTTCTTGTCAATCCATAAAAGCATTAAATAATTCAATGCACGTAAATCCGTAAAATCATATCCAAAACATCACAAATTCATTAAATCAATTTTCCAACTCATAATCCAAGCCAAAACCAATACGGGGTTTTGGTACGAGGTTAATCAAGTAGTTAGTAACCTTCTATTAAAATTTGGACAGGTTTGGGAGTCCCAGTGATGGTGATCGGCTCGGGGAGCCGTATGGCACGCAAATCGAGGCGGCAGCTCGGACGGTCTGTGAGTGGACCTTGTTTTCTAAATTGGTGCATGCATAATTGTTTATTATATGTTTTAAATACTTGTTTGTGATGCCATGAGTGCATTTGGATGTGTGGTTACGTATAGGCACGTATTTCGAGGTTTCGGCCCTATACGGTGCCTATACGGGGCTGTATGTCTTTATTGGTCTAAATGAAATGGTTTTGGATTTCCAAATGGATTATGAATATGATTTTATGATGTTGATTTGGATGCTTGTGATTTATATGGTTTCAGGTATTTCGAGGCGATTTACGTGCTTGCACGTATTTCGAGGCGATTTACGTGCTTGCACGTAAATCGAGGTTTTCGATTTTACACTGATTTTCCATTCTTGTGGTTTTGGATATGATTTCATGAAATGATTTTGGATTTGAAAAGGTAATTCTCGGACTTGAGGTCCATTTGATTTACGGAATCGGGCCGGAGGCCCAGTTGGTTTACGATTCGGAGTTGAGGTCCAGTTTCTGTGTGGATTCGGGCCTAGGGCCCAGTTATGTATTACAAATGGTTTTTATGGTTCATGAGGGTTTACGGGAACCGGCATGAACCATTGAAATGGATTTATGGGTCATGACGGTTTATGGGAACCGGCATGAACCCATGAAAGGATTTTTTGGTTCATGACAGCTTATGGGGGCCGGGCATGAATCCTTGAGAGGTTTCAAGAATGATTTCAAAAGGTTTTTCATATTCCATCCTTTATATATGATTGTCTCCTCCAGGGAGGGTCGTTGGCCCGGGTGGACCCCAGAGTAGTCACGGAGCACTGACTGAGTGGTGTTGCCCCCAGTTGGGTTCCTTACTCTCAGGATGGGCCTGGTTCGTTACCTCCAGGGAGGGTCATTGATCTACGGACATTGGCCTAGGTGGACCCTGGAGAGACTTGGGTTTGAGACCCCGGTTAGCACGCGGATAGCTTTATTTTACCGTGACACGTTCTGGATATGAATATAATGGATAAACATGATTTCAATTGGTTTGAGAAATTATGTTTTATGATGATAAATGGTTTTGGGCTGAGATCCCACATATGTTTACTATGTTATGGTTTTCTATAAATGATTTTGGGCAGGAGCCCGTATACCTTGTATTTATAGAATTTGGGGCTGAGACCCTAATTATGGTTGTTTAAACTTATATGTTTGGATAAATGGTTTTACTATGCATGCATGCTTTTTAGTGAAGGGTATAAAGGTCTTTGACGAAATGTTTTTATAAATTCTTTATTTTTGTCCACTCACAGTCTTTGTTTTTAATACCCTTCAGGTTGGATACGATGTGGACTGTAGCAGAGACCGAGATATCACATGCTTCCTCCGGATCCTGGCGTACTCTGATAGCCCAGGAGGGCATTGGTTGGAAATATCCCTTGTCTGACACTTCGTGTCAGACGGGAGCAGGGTCATCCCGCACTAATCCTGGGGGGATTGGGATGGGTCCTGTGAATACGGTCCGGTAGTTCCGTACAATGACCCCTCGCAACCAATGCACCGTGACTTCCCTAGTGTCCCAGACACCTGGAGGAGACCATCACATATCCTCGTTTCAAGATGGTTTATGGAAAACAGTTTATCAAGCATTTCAAACATCTCTAGGGCCCTGCCGGAATTTCCATAAAACCATCACAATCATAATCCATATAAAATAGTTATGCATGCATAAATTTTATAAAACCAAAGTCCACTCACAGACCGTCATACGATGCGCCTCGATACGCGTGCCATAGGCTTTCCCGGGCCTCGTCACTATCACCGGGACTCCCAAACCTATCCAAATCACATTAGAAGGTCACTAACCTCTTCATTAACCTCATATTCAAGTCCCGTAATTTTCCCAAATGTTTTACTATTTTTAAACTCGATTCAAATCGTTCGGACGTCCCAAAAAACATCGAAATGGTGTCCGATTGACACGAAACCAATCCCAAAATGTTCGTTATAACGATTAGATTATTTCACATTGGACCCATCACGCGCCGCGCCGCCATTGGACCCATCACGCGCCGCCATGCGCCGCCGCAAGCGGCTGCACGTGAAGCCCACGCACGTGAAAAGTGTCATCCCCTACCTTGCACTGAACGCGGTTCTCTGGTTTTTCCGGTTCAACCGAACTAGTGAACCGGTCTAGCCGGTTCTCAGCCAATACTCAGCCATTTCCTATAGGGTTTCTACCTACGTGTTCTTCTAGGTCCAATTAAGAGGTTTATGAAATCAAAATTGAGAAAGAACGTCTAGATCTTTACCACTGAACAAAAACCCCAAGCCCAGATTTTTCGATCGTCCTTCCTCTCGATCCAGCCCTCCTCGAGCCTCGAAATCGGGTTCAATGGGCTCGTCTTTGTCCCTAGGTCTCATTAGAATTGAATAGGAGTTCAAAACTACAGTTAAAGTTCGACTTTCAAAACTGGAACAAAGATAGCTCTCGGGTTACTCACCTTGCCGTGAACCGTTGTGGTCTCCAGCCGTTCTAGGCCTCAAAACCGATCTCACTCGTCTCCTAGGGTCCCCAGTAGCACGACCCAAACAATAGGATTAGCTAAAAGCCTATAAATCCCAACCTTGAATTTTTTTGAATATTTCCACCTCACGGTTGAGTTCCCCGCCGTGGCCACCGCCGTGAGCCACCATCACCCTGTCGTCCTCAATCTCTCATTTCACTCCTTCACGATCACACACCAACACTCACAAGGTCACACACAAGCTCATATATGGATGGTGGAGTGTGGTGTGTATGTACGGGGGAAAAGGAAAATGAGGTATCGGGTCATGGTATAACAGAGATGATGGAATCTGTTCAAAATGGGAGGGAGGAGATGGACGGTCTGGATTGAAGGCATAGATCAGATGAAGGGCCCAGATCAAAAGGTGAATTAAGTGGGAATTTTTAAATAATTTAAATCCTAATATTTTAATCCAATCTCACCAATCACGGCATAGGTCCATATTTTAAGGTTATTGGTCCATGGGCCCCACTTAGAATGTCTGACCCAATCAGAATAAGCCACGTGTCCTCGCCTCGTAATGCGCGCATCGTGAAATCAAACTTATGTGACCCATAACTTCCCCCATTCGAAGTCCGATTTCAGCGTGCCGCATGTCTTCGAATTCGTATCGTCCCGATCTACGTAACGGTCCTCGGTCCTCGGCCATCCTGGTTAAAAAGTCAATATTTCACCCCTTTTAACCAAAATTACCAAAATTCCCCTAGACTTCTGAACGTCATAACTTTTTCCTCGAACGTCGGAATCGAACGTACCACCTGTCTATGAACTCGTGACGTCCTAAACTACGTCACGGTCATCGGTCAAAGTCCATTTGACCGTTCGAATTAAAAGTCAAAATTTTACCCATGACTAGGGGCAAAACGGTCATTTTGCATTGTTCGTTCGATTTCGTCCAACTAATCACCGATTAGTTACTAATCTAATCATGATTAGTTACTAATCTAATCCCGGAATTCGGGACGGGTCCTTACAACCTTCCCATATTAATAAATTTCTTCCTTGAAATTCCAACCGATCTAATTTCAACTGTTCTTCCCTCTTTAATTAGTTTCGTTCTCGAAATTACAACTAACCTGATTCCACAATCACCCCATGGAAAGTACAATCGACCTCGCAAGACATGTACACTCGTACACCAACTAATCGGAACAAAAACTTGTCCACGCCCAAACGTACCACTAGTATTCACGTCGTATCGACTACATTCGACCCCGTCGAATGACAGAAACCACACGTTTCGAATTGACACCACACATAAAATCTACCATTTCATTGACGCGACCCCGACGGTTCCTTTCTCAATCACCAATCTACCACGATATCTACTCCCACTAGGAGTCATCAGACCTCACTCACTTATTCGACGTTGACACATCCTGACCATCTGTCACCACTTAGCAATTATCAGTCGAAAACTGACACTATACTCACTCGTGGTTACACTAACCACCAAATTACTCGACTCGAGTGTAAACCAAACAACACCTCACTCAACCTATGTGTAATTGAACCCATCAGAACCACTATGACCCACTGCACAGTACCTGATGTCCAGTCCACGACTTGAACTATTCCAATGGTATCGGGACTAAGCGGACTAACAACACGCTCACCGACATACCTCGGGTATAACCCGTATACCGTTACCATGTAACGACCCGTCCCAAATTCCTAGATTAGATTAGCGACTAATCACGATTAGTGAGGCTAATCGGTGATTAGTTAGGCGAAATCGGTGCCCTGGTGGTGGCAAAATGTTGACTTTTCATTCGGGCGGTCAAATGGACTTTGACCGATGACTGTGACGTAATTCATGCTGTCACGAGTTCATAGGCAGGTGGCACGTTCAATTCTGACGTTCGAGGAAGAAGTTATGACGTTCGGAAGTTTAGTGGCATTTTGGTAATTTTGGATAAAAGGGGTCAAATGTTGACTTTTTGACCAGGATGTCCGATGACCGAGGGCCGAGCACCGTTACGTAGATAGCGACGATACGAATCCATACACAGGTGGCACGTCGAATTCGGACGTTCGACGGCGAAGTTACGGTTCACGGAAATTCGAACGTGCTATTGCACATTTTCGAGACGGACGATTATTTGGACTTTAGTGGGCCCAGCCTTTTCCTCAGAGCCAATGGATGAATGACAGGTGTCATTCATCCATTCCCCATCAGTTTCATTCATGCATCAAACCCCTTAACCGTGCATCCATTTTCCATTTTGTTCCAAACCAAACCCGAGCACCCACTTTCAATCCAAACCAAACCCTTCAATCTCAGACCCATTGATGAGAGGACAGAGGATGAACTGAGGATGCTGGAGTGTGGTGGCCGGCCCAGGAAGCGCCGCCGTGGATGGCGGAGGTGCAGGGAGACAATCGTACCCGGTTAGACCCCATTTCTTCCATTTTTTTGATTTATGCATTATGGGCTGTATTGGGTGATTGGGAGATGATTAGGGAGTCACTATGAGGGTTTTAAGAGGATTTGGAGGGTGCTTCACGGCGGAGGAAGCCATGAGGGTGGTCGGGAAAAACAGGGCCGTGAGACCCTTTAATTTTGGTTAGGATTTAGGAGGTTTTGGTTAGTTGTGTTACTTGGAATGGATAGGAAATGAGAAAATAGGAATTTAGGGACCAAAATGGAGGCAAACGGACCGAATTTGAGGGAGGAACCAGGCCAGACTGGTCACGCTGGTCCAGCTGGACCAGCTGTACAGAGTGAACCTGCCGGACCGGTTCGATCGAAGGAAGAAGATGAACTGTTCACTGGCGCGTGAAGCCCACGAGCATCCACTTCAGATGGCGCGTGGGAGTGATTTTGGGGAAGGTTTCAACATGTGAAATCATCTATTCGATGTAACGAACTTTTTGGGACTGGTTTCGAGTCGATTGGACATCGTTTCGATAGGTTTCGGGCTATCCGAAGGTTTAGGTTCGGTTTTAAAAATAGTTAAAAAATCGGGAAAACTATGGGACTTCAATGAGAGGTTAATGGGGCTATTAGTAACCCTCTAAATGAATTTGGACAGGTTTGGGAGTCCCGGTGACGACAATTGACTCGGGAGACGATTATGGCATGCTTATCGAGGCGCGGCTTCGGACGGTCTGTGAGTGGACTTTGATTTCTAAACTATGATGCATGCATAAATGTTTTATATGGATTATGAATATGATTTTATGATGTTGATTTGGGTGCTTGTGATTTATATGGTTTCACGTATTTCGAGGCGATTTACGTGCTTGCACGTAAATCGAGGTTTTCCGGTTTTACTCTGATTTTCCATTCTTATGGTTTTGGAAATAGTTTAATGAAATGATTTTGGATTTGAAAAGGTAAACTCGGGTTCGAAACCCATTTGATTTACGGAATCGGGCCGGAGGCCCAGTTGGTTTACGATTAGGACCGGAGGTCCAGTTTCTATGTGGGTTCGGGCCTAGCGCCCAGTTATGTGTTACAAATGGTTTTTACGGGTCATGACGGTTTATGGGAACCGGCATGAACCCCTGAAATGGATTTACAGGTCATGACAGTTTATGGGAACCGGCATGAACCCATGAAAGGTTTTTATGGTTCATGACGGCTTATGGGGGCCGGGCATGAATCCTGGAAAGGTTTAAAGAATGATTTCAAAAGGTTTTTCATATTCCATCCTTTATATATGATTGTCTCCTCCGGGGAGGGTCGTTGGCCTGAGTGGACCCTGGAGTAGTCACGGAGCACTGACTGAGTGGAGTCGCCCCCCAGTTGGGTTCCTTACTCTCAGGATGGACATGGTTTGTTACCTCCAGGGAGGGTCATTGATCTACGGACATTGACCTGGGTGGACCCTGGAGAGACTTGGGTTTGAGACCCCGGTTAGCACACGTGTAGCTCTATTTTACCGTGACAGGTTATGGATATGAATATAATGGATAAACATGATTTCAATTGGTTTGGGAAATTATGTTTTGTAATGATAAATGGATTTGGGCTGAGATCCCACATATGGTTATCATCTTATGGTTTTCTGTAAATGGTTTTGGGCAGGAGCCCCCTGTGACTTGTATTTACGGAATTTGGGGCTAAGACCCTAATTATAGATGTTTTAACATACGTGTTTGAGTAAATTGTTTTACTATGCATGCATGCCTTTTAGTGAAGGGTATAAAGGTCTTTAATGAAATGTTTTGATAAACTCTTTATTTTTGTCCACTCACAGTCTTTCTGTTTTTAATACCCTTCAGGTTGGATACGATGTGGACTGTAGCAGAGACCGAGATATCACATGCCTCCTCCGGATCCTGGCGTACTCTGATAGCCCGGGAGGGCAAAGGTCGGAAATATCCCTTGTCTGACACTTCGTGTCAGACGGGAGCAAGGTCATCCCGCATTAATCTCACAGGGATTGGGATGGGTCCTGTCATACCAGGCACTACAAGTCTGTAAAGTATCGTACCTCGGACCATGAACAAGGTACACACATCTATCCATCGACCAGACTACAACCACATATGACAGGACCCGTCCCAATCCCACTGGGACCACCCGGGGACGTGCCCCGCTCCCGTCTGACAATGATTCTAAACATACCAAAATTACCCTTAAATAAAAACCGAATACTTAAATAGATAGATAACGTACTACCACAGTGTTTAAAGCGATACTGTCAGACAAGGGAAAGTAAAATACAACACGTGAACACAATAGTCAGAGTACATTTATTCGGTGCTCAACCTACCCACAAGTGGGTATACAGGTGCACATCTAAGCAAACTAAACCTCTGCCTCCTCCTCCGGGTCCTCCTCCTCTATTTCCGTGTCAGGGTCTGGAGGGGTCAGTAAAACAAGGGTGAGTGGGCCAAAAATAACAGTTTATAAATCAATTTAATAATAAAGAATCATAAGGTTTCACCCCTCCGTTTTTCAAATCTTGCATGCAGTGAAAATATAATATTATAATGAAATCATAACCATAAAACCACAGTAATAATCGAAAGGAGAAACTAACATATCAGTGCACTGTAAAACCCAACCCAAATGATGTCACGGTTCTAAGGCTACGCGTTGCCACTCAGGGTCTCACACTCGAGACTCTCTAGGTACATCAGCTCCCGGTATCCCGGTCACTGCCCGAGGTATATAAACACGCCTTCCTGAGAGTAAGCAGCCCAACGGGGGTCAACTCCACTCAGTCAGGGCCCCGTGACTACTCCAGGGTCCACCCAGGCCAACGACCCTCCCTAGAGGAGACAATATACACAGGTAGGAAAGTACAGTACAATAACAGTATAGTTTACCCTATGTCCCCCCGGACATCCCAAACAAAATCCACATATAATCCAGACGGGTCTCATGCCCAAAACATTGTAATAGCATATATAAACAGTTCATATAAGACTCATCGAAATCATAAGTGGAAACAGTAAAACAGTTTATGCATGCAAGCCTTTTATAAATCAAACAGCCCACTCACACTCGGTCCTTGCTGCTCAACAATCTTTAAAACCTGTATTTTTATACCTGAGGGTTACTTAAGGACCCTATAACATCAATACCAAGACCCTAGAACAGATCCGCCTCAAAATCGCATCCCGGGCACTATTCTCGGTGCTTCAAACCCCATTTTGACTAATCTAACGATCTCCGATCGACACGAAACCACCTCCATTGGATCCGTATCGTCGAAACCTTGATAATGGTACCGGTCCCACCAAAATCACTGTTCACACGCGCCCCCACGCGCCTGGTCAACGCGTGGGTCAACGATGCTACAATACTGCTGACGTCAGCATGACGTCATCACTGACACTTGTCAGGTGACACGTGGCATGTCCTGATTGGTCCCTGGTCTGACAACCTCTGACAGGATGACGTCAGAAGTGACGTCATCATGCTACAGTACCGGGTCAGCCCGTTTGACTGGAACCGGGTCGCCATCGACCCACGGCTTAACCCGATTCCACGGTACGATTCCGGCCACCATTTTCGACGGGGTTCATCCCTATAGGGTCGTCTAGGTCTGTTCTATGGTTCTACAACCTCAAAACAGGAAGAAAACTAGAAGAAACTCACTAGTCCGTCGCTGAACTCACGGTCAAAGTCCGATCGTCGTCTCCGGCGATCCACGCCGTCTCCGTCGTCCAAACCGGTTTCAAACAGCTCGTCTCTCACCCTAGGACATTCCTATCACCAAATAATCGACTTCCTAGCATCAAAATAGGTTGAATCGAAACAGGGGATCAAAACGGGGCTTTCGGGTTTTCGGCCTTACTGCCGCCGTGTCGCCGTCGCTGGCTGCGCCGTCATCCAGTTACGCTCCTGGGGTCCTCACGGTGTAGACTGGAGCTTCCCCTGCGTCGAGGTGGTGTGAATGTCACGGTTTGCTTCCTGGACCCGATTCCTTAGCGTTTCGGGTCTGTGTTTTTCACGGGATTTTCAGGCGGGGGAAATGGGGTGGTGGTCGCCGGTGATGCAGGGTGATGATGAGCAAATGATGGTGGTGATGTGGGTGGTCGTCTGGTGCAATGAGGGCGGCTGGTTTGTGTGTTTGGATGGAGAGAAAATGGGAAGAAGGTGCACGGGTTAGGGGGGATGGATGTGTTTGTGTGTGTTTGAGAGAAAACAGACAGAGATGATCGTGCATGAAGGAGAAAAAGCAGAGAAACATGGAAGGCTGAGATGCATTTGGGCAGAGATCCAACGGCTAGGGTTGATGGAGGGAAAATTAAATGAATATAAAATAGGTAAATAGTGTAAGGTTGCTTTATTGGAATAGTATGGGCTTGGATGGGTGACACTTGTCACTCATCCACTGGTTTGATTTAAATATTAGTTTGGCACGGATTCCCATAATAAATTAATATTTTATTCTGTTGTTCTCGGTTCGTAAATTCCGCTAAAACGCTTTCTTGACCATAACTTCTTCATACGAACTCCGATTTCAGCGTGCCGCCTGTCTACGGATTCGTGACATCCCGACCTACATCATAGTCATGGGTCAAAGTCCAAATTATTTCCCGGGTCAAAAGTCAAAGTTCCCCCCCCCCCCTTCAGGGGCAAAATAGTCTTTTTATATTAAAATATTATTATTCTCGGTTCGGGTCGTTACAATCTACACACCTTACAGAAATTTCGTCCTCGAAATTTACTCGAACAAGTGTGGGTACTGCCCTCTCATCGATTCCTCGGGTTCCCATGTCGCTTCCTCCACATCGTGGTTCCGCCATAGCACCTTAACCAATGAAATCGTCTTGTTCCTTAAGATCTTTTCCTTCCTATCCAGAATCTGCACTGGCCGTTCCTCGAAACTCAAATCTGCCATCAGTTCCAGTGGTTGTTCTGGCAGTGCATGAGAGTCATCCTGAAGATACTTCCGTAGCATAGATACATGAAATACGTCATGTACTCAAGAAAATCTCCGAAGGTAGGGCTAAACGATAAGCCACTGGACTAATTCTCTCGACAATCTCATAAGGTCCGATATAACGGGGACTCAATCTCCAACGTCGTCCAAATCGGAGAATTCCTTTCCACGGCGATAACTTTAAAAAGACAAAGTCACCAACCTCAAACTCCAAATCTCGGATCCGTCGATCCGCATATCTCTTCTGACGATCCTGGGCCGCCTTCAGTCTCTCCCGAATAACCCGAACTGTCTCCTGGGTCATATGCATCAGATCTGGCCCCTCTGCGGTTCTTTCTCCGACCTCCATCCAGCATACAGGTGTTCTGCACTATCGACTATACAGTGCCTCATAGGGTGCCATCCCTATACTCGCATGGTAGCTGTTATTGTAGGCAAACTCCATCAATGGCAATCGATCAGCCCACGAATCTTGGAATTGCAACACACAGGCTCTCATCATGTCCTCGAGAGTTTGTATTGTCCTTTCAGACTGTCCGTCGGTCTGTGGGTGGAACACCGTAATGAAATGCAATTTCGTACCCAAAGTAGTTTGTAGACTCTTCCAAAACCTGGATGTGAAACGCGGATTCCGATCTGACACGATCGACTCTGGGGTACCGTGCAGTCGGATGATCTCATTAATGAATAGCTGGGCTAGCCGGTTGGGCTTGTACGTTTCACGTACAGGCAGAAAATGCGCTGATTTAGTCAACCGGTCGACTATCACCCAATCCCCATCAACTCCACTCCTTGTCTTCGGTAACTTGAAGACAAAGTCCATTGTAATATGGTCCCACTTCCTTTGCGGAATTGGAAGTGGCTGCATAGCCCCATACGGATGCTGCCGTTCTGCCTTGACCTGCTGACAGATCAAACATTTACTGACAAATTCAGCTATCTCCCTCTTCATCCCTGGCCACCAATAATAGTCCCGGAGAGTACGGTACATCTTCGTCCCTCCTGGATGCATAGCATAGGCCGAACTGTGGGCTTCGTCTACAATCTCTCTCCTCAACTCTGGTACCGCAGGTACACATAATCTCCCAAGCTTCTCTAATGCTCCATCGCCCCGGATGGAGAAATCTTGTCTCTGTTCGGATTCAACCTCATTCCTGTAGTCACGGAGTATCTGGTCCTGCAGTTGAGCCTCGATGATCCTGTCGACCAACACGGGTCGTACATGAAAACTAGCCAACAAGGCTCCCTGATCGTCCATTCCTAACATAACTCCGCTCTTCCGGAGTTCCACTAGTAAAGGAAGGTATACCAATCTCAAATGCGCAACTGATCTCGCCGACTTCCTACTAAGTGCATCGGCTACGACATTTGCCTTGCCAGGATGGTACTCGATGGTACAATCAAAATCCTTTAACAATTCCAACCATCTCCGCTGTCTCATGTTGAGTTCCTTCTGAGTGAACAAATGTTTAAGACTCTGGTGATCGGTGAATATTCGGCATGTCACACCGAACAAATGATGTCTCCAGATCTTTAGAGCATGAACCACCGCTGCCAATTCCAAGTCATGAGTAGGGTAGTTCAATTCGTGCGTCTTCAGCTGCCGGGATGCGTAAGCAATCACTTTTCCATTCTGCATCAATACACAACCCAAGCCCTGCAGCGATGCATCACTATATACCACGAACTCTCCACTGCTGTTTGGTAATACAAGGACAGGTGCAATGGTTAATCGGAACTTTAATTCCTGAAAACTCTGTTCACACTAATCGTCCCATATAAACTTCACCCCTTTCCAGGTTAACCGAGTCAATGGTGCGGCAATCTGGGAGAAACCTTCCACGAATCTCCGATAATAGCCTGCTAACCCAACAAAACTTCGCACTTCCGTCACCGTGGTCGGTCTTGGCCAATTTGTCACAGCCTCCGTTTTCTGAGGATCCACACTTATCCCTTCGGGTGATATAATGTGACCCAAGAATCCAATACTATTTAGCCAAAATTGACATTTGCTCAACTTGGCATATAGCTGCTCCTGTCGTAGTTTACCCAATACCATTCGTAAGTGCTTCTCATGAGCCCTGACACTCTTGGAATACACCAAGATGTCGTCGATAAACACAATCACAAATTTATCCAGGTATGCTCGAAAGACCCGATTCATCAAGTCCATGAATGCAGCTGGCGCATTCGTCAATCCAAAGGGCATCACCAAGAACTCATAATGCCCATACCTTGTTCGAAAAGCTGTTTTCTGAACATCCCCCTCGGCTATTCTCAGTTGATGGTATCCTGACCTCAGATCTATCTTGGAGAAATATCGTGCTCCTCGTAACTGATCGAACAAATCATCGATCCTGGGTAAGGGATACTGATTCCTTACCGTGACCTTGTCCAACTGCCTATAATCCACACACAACCGCAAACTACCCTCCTTCTTTTTTCACAAATAAGACCGGCGCTCCCCATGGTGATGTACTGGGTCGGATAAACCCTAGATCCAACAGTTACTGTAATTGGATTTTCAATTCCCGTAGCTCTGCCGGTGCCATACGATACGGTGCTTGTGAAATCGGTCGAGTCCCGGGGAGTAACTCGATTGTAAAGTCGATCTCCCTGGGTGGTGGTAATCCAGGTAAATCCCCTGGAAAGACATCAGGAAATTCCCGTACAATCGGAATATCCTCAATTCTCAAAGATTCATCCGTAGACTCTACCACATAAGCAAGATAACCCTGACACCCCTTCTGTAAAAGTTTTGTAGCTGTGAGTGCAGATATTACCTTGGGTGATGCGTCTCCACACTCCCCCTGAAATATCACTTCCGATAATCCCAAACCTCTCAAAGTCAATTGCATGTTACTACAGTCGATGAGCGAATTGTACTCCGACAACCAATCAACTCCAAGTATCACATCGAAGTCGTGCACATCCATAAGAATCAAATCTGCTGGAAATTCGACTCCCTCAATCTCCACAGGACAAGCTCGTATCTCCTGGTTCACTTGGTAGGTCACACCCATCGGTGTCCCCACACCCATCTCGTGCTCCAGTGCGGTCACCTCACGACCCAACAGACCCGCGCAACGCGGTGAAATAAAAGAATGATTTGCCCCCGAATCCATCAATGCACGAACAACCATGCCATAAATATGTACAGTACCTGTCAACACTCCCGGAATGGATCTGGCCTGCTGCTGGGTAACAGCATAGACACGAGCCATAGACTCTGCAGGTCGTCCCCGTCCTCTAGCTCCTCGATCACGGCCACGCACAACACCGCGCGTCCAGCTGCTGTCAGTCTGGGATGCTGAGCTCTGTGCTGGCGCAGTACTGCCGTGAATCAGTGGACACTCAGAAGCATAGTGCCCCGGCTCACCACAAGCGAAGCATGTGACCTCCCTAGGTCGACCCGAGTATCCTCCCGGTGAGATGCTCATCGGTGAGTACGGCTGCTGCCAAGCCCCAGAACGCTATCCAGACCGCTGAGGACTCCTGAACTAACCAGAACGTCCTCGTCTGCCAGAAGATGAAGATCCACCAGAATGTCCTCCCTTCGAGCCCCGACGGCCCGAGAATCCCAAGTGAGGGCGATCACGTCGCCGTGTCTCCCCCTCAGCTCGCTGACGTGCCAGGATACTGTTCTCAACCCTGGTCGCCGCATCAGTCAGATCCCTCATGGTAGCAAAGGGCGTTGCAGTCACCATCACCTGAATCTCAGGTCGCAGGCCCCACTCAAATCTGCGACATCGATCCTCCTCCGTGATCACGAAGTTCTCAGCAAAGCGAGACAACTTCAGGAATGTAACGACCCGTCCCGAATATCGGGATTTAATAATATTTAATTGTGATTCACTAATCTGGGATTAGTTGGGCGATTTCGGACGAATTGTGCAAAATGACAGTTTTGCCCCTAGGCGTGGGCAAAACGTTGACTTTTATTTTGGATGGTCAAATGGACTTTGACCAATGACCGTGACGTAGTTCGGGACGTCACGAGTTCATAGACAGGTGGCACGTTCGATTCCGACGTTCGTGGTGAAAGTTATGATGTACGGAAGTTCAAGGGCGTTTTCGTAATTTGGACGAAATAGGGGAAATGTTGACTTTTTGACCGGGATGTCCGATGGCCGAGGGCCAAGGACCGTTACGGAGGTTTCGTCGATACGAATCCAACGACAGGCGGCACGCCGAAATCGGACTTCGTACGAGGAAGTTATGGTCTGAAACGTGAAATCGGGGAAGTTACGTCTCGGTAACTGTGTTGATTATTTTATTCTGAAATGGTGGTTGGAGGACACTTGGATGAGTGACAAGTGTCACTCATCCGACGGCTAGATTGGATCTTGATCCACTAATCATAAACTATATACTAAAGTTTCCACTATATAATAATTTAGGATTAAATCCTTGCTTTTGATCTGAGCCATCCATTCCACCCCCAGATTGCATCACAGCCGTCCATCTCATCCCTCCCTTCTATTTCTGATCATTCCTCCCTCACCCGTGAACAAGCAAAAATGAGAGTTGGGTTCTGGCCATTGCCAATCTCTCTTCCATAATTGATTGCACAAATGGATAATTGGTGATTTGGGGAAGGTTCTGGCTGAGGGAGAGCACGGGGGACTGAGTGGGGTGGTGTAATTCGGGAATCAAATTTCGGGGAATTGGAGGGAATTTCGAATTGGAACATTTGGGCCGTGACGATCAAAATGGAGTTTACTTTGGGTCTTCTGGGATCAAAACGATCAGCTTTGCTTCAAGAACGAAGAGAAACCATGGCGGATTGAGGAAGAACTGAACTTCCATGGCAGCTCAAAGTCGAGCTTGTGTTCAGTGGGTTTGAGGTAAGTATTTCTCAAATTAACCTTGTAGAAATGTCCCTTACACTCTCACGATGCTAACTGAATGAATTAATTTGGAAATCAGGGACGGAATCGGTGAACCCGAATTGGATCCCCGTCAAGGATCGATCGAGAGTCGTGAGGATTTGGACCCTAGATTGTGTAATTCAATTTACAGAACTTAAATGGTGATTGATTTCAAAGGATCAGTTGAAAGAACGGATTGAATTGATGTCGAATTGGGTATGATTGAACCGGATCCTATCGCGGGTAATTAGACCCGTTTACCAGTCATTCGGGTGAAGAAGGAACACTGTAGCAGTCACTGTAGCAGGCGCGTGGCTTTCACACGCAGCCACTCACGGTGGCGCATGACGGCGCGTGGGCACGAATCTCGAGGTGAGGTCAACATGACTTTTATCCTATACAATGTAACGAACATTTTAGCGTTGGTTTCGTGTCGATCGGATCCCGTTTCAATATTGTTCGGGATGTCCGAAGGTTTTAAATCCAGTTTAAAAATACTTAAAAATTCGGGAAAATTACGGGACTTGAATAGGATGTTAATGATGAGGTTAGTGATCCTCTAATGTGATTTGAACAGGATTGGGAGTCCCGGTGATAGTGGTGTGGCCCGGGAAGGCCTATGGCACGCGTATCGAGGCGCTCGGTTAAACGGTCTGTGAGTGGACATTGGTTTCATAAATTCGATGCATGCATAACTGTTTTATGATTGTTATAATTATGATTAAATGATTTACTTTGGATATCGGTGAATTTAAAATGATTTCACGTATTTCGAGGTGAATTACGTATTTGCACGTAAACCGAGGTTTTCTGGATTTGCACCGATTTCCATAAATATGGTTGGATATGATTTCATGAAACGGTTACGAACTTAAATAATGTAAAATCGGGCCAGGGGCCCAGTTGAACTATGAAATCGGGCCAGGGGCCCAGTTAACTTGTGAAATCGGGCCAGGGGCCCAGTTGATTTCTACATGTGATTGCGGGTCGGGGACCCTAAAATGGAATTGAATAAATGTTTCCTGGTTTACATTTTATATATGTTCACATGCTGGAATCTATAAATGGTTTTGATGATATTTCGGTTATGGCACGTTTCACGGTATTTGGGCATGAGACCCGTTTGATGAAACGTAACGATTGGTTCGGATTTTATCTATGTATACCTATATGTTTTGCATGTGGATATCAATAAAATGTATTTGGTACTGCACTGTATGAATCCTTCCATATTATATTGTCTCCTCCGGATGAGGTACCCCGGAGAGGTCACGGACGTCTAGTACGTCCAGCGTCTATGACGCTAAGCATCAGGGATGCTGTACCCGAACGAGGTTCGGGGATTGAACTCGGAAATTGAGACCCGAGTGGTACGCGTAGCCTTGTGATTGTGACCTTATTGACGTCAGGGACTTCAGACATCAGGGATGTCGGATTGGAGTGTATAGTGCAGTGGCTAAAATTATGGTTATGGTTTATATTATATGCCCTATGGTTCATATTACTGGATTGAGGAAATAACTCTTGGATTGACGTTTGGAATTTGAAACTATGCTTTGGTTTCCGGGCTAAGGCCCTAATGGTTATTTCTAAATAAATATGGGATTATTGGTTTTTGGTGCATGCATATGATTTTACTGAGGGGCATAAATGTCTTATAAATGTTTTTAACAGACTTGTTTATTTTCGTCCACTCACAGCTTTTGTTTTTAATGCCCTTCAGGTTGATTCCGGATACGACTGCAGCAGAGACTTGAGCATCGCACACCTCCTCCATCGATCCTTACGCACTCTGGAAGCCCGGTTGGGCAATGGCAATCGGTTATCCCAGTTAACTTGTGAAATCGGGCCAGGGGCCCAGTTGATTTCTACACGTGATTGCGGGTCGGGGACCCTAAAATGGAATTGAATAAATGTTTCCTGGTTTACATTTTATATATGTTCACATGCTGGAATCTATAAATGGTTTTGATGATATTTCGGTTCTGGCATGTTTCACGGTATTTGGGCATGAGACCCGTTTGACGAAAGTACCCTTCAGTACCTGTCAGACCAGGGATAACTGCACTGATTTCTATTCATGCCTCCGCCCCTCGATTTGCACCAAACGTCGTACCACGGCCTGGAGGGTCATAAAAAACAAAGGTGTGAGTGGACAAAAACAATATCATGTAAAACACATTTGAAACACATCTGTTACCCTCCAGTTTATCAAACCATGCATGCATAGGGAAAAACACATGAATCATTTAAATCATTTTATAAAATCAGTTTACCATATAATAAAGGATATAACTCGGGAATTACAAATCCGAGAATCCTCTGGGAATTACACATCCAGAGTCGTCATTCATTGCTGGGAATTACACATCCAGCCTCACCGAGAATTACACATCCGGAGTCCCTCCAGGAATTACGCATCTGGGGGCATCAAACATCAATACACAATCAAAAGCATTATTTCAAATCAAGTATCAAAACCATGTCAAAACCATTATCACGGGGCCACATGCCCAAATCTCATTTCTTGTCAATCCATAAAAGCATTAAATAATTCAATGCACGTAAATCCGTAAAATCATATCCAAAACATCACAAATTCATTAAATCAATTTTCCAACTCATAATCCAAGCCAAAACCAATACGGGGTTTTGGTACGAGGTTAATCAAGTAGTTAGTAACCTTCTATTAAAATTTGGACAGGTTTGGGAGTCCCAGTGATGGTGATCGGCTCGGGGAGCCGTATGGCACGCAAATCGAGGCGGCAGCTCGGACGGTCTGTGAGTGGACCTTGTTTTCTAAATTGGTGCATGCATAATTGTTTATTATATGTTTTAAATACTTGTTTGTGATGCCATGAGTGCATTTGGATGTGTGGTTACGTATAGGCACGTATTTCGAGGTTTCGGCCCTATACGGTGCCTATACGGGGCTGTATGTCTTTATTGGTCTAAATGAAATGGTTTTGGATTTCCAAATGGATTATGAATATGATTTTATGATGTTGATTTGGATGCTTGTGATTTATATGGTTTCAGGTATTTCGAGGCGATTTACGTGCTTGCACGTATTTCGAGGCGATTTACGTGCTTGCACGTAAATCGAGGTTTTCGATTTTACACTGATTTTCCATTCTTGTGGTTTTGGATATGATTTCATGAAATGATTTTGGATTTGAAAAGGTAATTCTCGGACTTGAGGTCCATTTGATTTACGGAATCGGGCCGGAGGCCCAGTTGGTTTACGATTCGGAGTTGAGGTCCAGTTTCTATGTGGATTCGGGCCTAGGGCCCAGTTATGTATTACAAATGGTTTTTATGGTTCATGAGGGTTTACGGGAACCGGCATGAACCCTTGAAATGGATTTATGGGTCATGACGGTTTATGGGAACCGGCATGAACCCATGAAAGGATTTTTTGGTTCATGACAGCTTATGGGGGCCGGGCATGAATCCTTGAGAGGTTTCAAGAATGATTTCAAAAGGTTTTTCATATTCCATCCTTTATATATGATTGTCTCCTCCAGGGAGGGTCGTTGGCCCGGGTGGACCCCAGAGTAGTCACGGAGCACTGACTGAGTGGTGTTGCCCCCAGTTGGGTTCCTTACTCTCAGGATGGGCCTGGTTCGTTACCTCCAGGGAGGGTCATTGATCTACGGACATTGGCCTAGGTGGACCCTGGAGAGACTTGGGTTTGAGACCCCGGTTAGCACGCGGGTAGCTTTATTTTACCGTGACACGTTCTGGATATGAATATAATGGATAAACATGATTTCAATTGGTTTGACAAATTATGTTTTATGATGATAAATGGTTTTGGGCTGAGATCCCACATATGTTTACTATGTTATGGTTTTCTATAAATGATTTTGGGCAGGAGCCCGTATACCTTGTATTTATAGAATTTGGGGCTGAGACCCTAATTATGGTTGTTTAAACTTATATGTTTGGATAAATGGTTTTACTATGCATGCATGCTTTTTAGTGAAGGGTATAAAGGTCTTTGACGAAATGTTTTTATAAATTCTTTATTTTTGTCCACTCACAGTCTTTGTTTTTAATACCCTTCAGGTTGGATACGATGTGGACTGTAGCAGAGACCGAGATATCACATGCTTCCTCCGGATCCTGGCGTACTCTGATAGCCCAGGAGGGCATTGGTTGGAAATATCCCTTGTCTGACACTTCGTGTCAGACGGGAGCAGGGTCATCCCGCACTAATCCTGGGGGGATTGGGATGGGTCCTGTGAATACGGTCCGGTAGTTCCGTACAATGACCCCTCGCAACCAATGCACCGTGACTTCCCTAGTGTCCCAGACACCTGGAGGAGACCATCACATATCCTCGTTTCAAGATGGTTTATGGAAAACAGTTTATCAAGCATTTCAAACATCTCTAGGGCCCTGCCGGAATTTCCATAAAACCATCACAATCATAATCCATATAAAATAGTTATGCATGCATAAATTTTATAAAACCAAAGTCCACTCACAGACCGTCATACGATGCGCCTCGATACGCGTGCCATAGGCTTTCCCGGGCCTCGTCACTATCACCGGGACTCCCAAACCTATCCAAATCACATTAGAAGGTCACTAACCTCTTCATTAACCTCATATTCAAGTCCCGTAATTTTCCCAAATGTTTTACTATTTTTAAACTCGATTCAAATCGTTCGGACGTCCCAAAAAACATCGAAATGGTGTCCGATTGACACGAAACCAATCCCAAAATGTTCGTTATAACGATTAGATTATTTCACATTGGACCCATCACGCGCCGCGCCGCCATTGGACCCATCACGCGCCGCCATGCGCCGCCGCAAGCGGCTGCACGTGAAGCCCACGCACGTGAAAAGTGTCATCCCCTACCTTGCACTGAACGCGGTTCTCTGGTTTTTCCGGTTCAACCGAACTAGTGAACCGGTCTAGCCGGTTCTCAGCCAATACTCAGCCATTTCCTATAGGGTTTCTTCCTACGTGTTCTTCTAGGTCCAATTAAGAGGTTTATGAAATCAAAATTGAGAAAGAACGTCTAGATCTTTACCACTGAACAAAAACCCCAAGCCCAGATTTTTCGATCGTCCTTCCTCTCGATCCAGCCCTCCTCGAGCCTCGAAATCGGGTTCAATGGGCTCGTCTTTGTCCCTAGGTCTCATTAGAATTGAATAGGAGTTCAAAACTACAGTTAAAGTTCAACTTTCAAAACTGGAACAAAGATAGCTCTCGGGTTACTCACCTTGCCGTGAACCGTTGTGGTCTCCAGCCGTTCTAGGCCTCAAAACCGATCTCACTCGTCTCCTAGGGTCCCCAGTAGCGCGACCCAAACAATAGGATTAGCTAAAAGCCTATAAATCCCAACCTTGAATTTTTTTGAATATTTCCACCTCACGGTTGAGTTCCCCGCCGTGGCCACCGCCGTGAGCCACCATCACCCTGTCGTCCTCAATCTCTCATTTCACTCCTTCACGATCACACACCAACACTCACAAGGTCACACACAAGCTCATATATGGATGGTGGAGTGTGGTGTGTATGTACGGGGGAAAAGGAAAATGAGGTATCGGGTCATGGTATAACAGAGATGATGGAATCTGTTCAAAATGGGAGGGAGGAGATGGACGGTCTGGATTGAAGGCATAGATCAGATGAAGGGCCCAGATCAAAAGGTGAATTAAGTGGGAATTTTTAAATAATTTAAATCCTAATATTTTAATCCAATCTCACCAATCACGGCATAGGTCCATATTTTAAGGTTATTGGTCCATGGGCCCCACTTAGAATGTCTGACCCAATCAGAATAAGCCACGTGTCCTCGCCTCGTAATGCGCGCATCGTGAAATCAAACTTATGTGACCCATAACTTCCCCCATTCGAAGTCCGATTTCAGCGTGCCGCATGTCTTCGCATTCGTATCGTCCCGATCTACGTAACGGTCCTCGGTCCTCGGCCATCCTGGTTAAAAAGTCAATATTTCACCCCTTTTAACCAAAATTACCAAAATTCCCCTAGACTTCTGAACGTCATAACTTTTTCCTCGAACGTCGGAATCGAACGTACCACCTGTCTATGAACTCGTGACGTCCTAAACTACGTCACGGTCATCGGTCAAAGTCCATTTGACCGTTCGAATTAAAAGTCAACATTTTACCCATGACTAGGGGCAAAACGGTCATTTTGCATTGTTCGTTCGATTTCGTCCAACTAATCACCGATTAGTTACTAATCTAATCATGATTAGTTACTAATCTAATCCCGGAATTCGGGACGGGTCCTTACAACCTTCCCATATTAATAAATTTCTTCCTTGAAATTCCAACCGATCTAATTTCAACTGTTCTTCCCTCTTTAATTAGTTTCGTTCTCGAAATTACAACTAACCTGATTCCACAATCACCCCATGGAAAGTACAATCGACCTCGCAAGACATGTACACTCGTACACCAACTAATCGGAACAAAAACTTGTCCACGCCCAAACGTACCACTATTATTCACGTCGTATCGACTACATTCGACCCCGTCGAATGACAGAAACCACACGTTTCGAATTGACACCACACGTAAAATCTACCATTTCATTGACGCGACCCCGACGGATCCTTTCTCAATCACCAATCTACCACGATATCTACTCCCACTAGGAGTCATCAGACCTCACTCACTTATTCGACGTTGACACATCCTGACCATCTGTCACCACTTAGCAATTATCAGTCGAAAACTGACACTATACTCACTCGTGGTTACACTAACCACCAAATTACTCGACTCGAGTGTAAACCAAACAACACCTCACTCAACCTATGTGTAATTGAACCCATCAGAACCACTATGACCCACTGCACAGTACCTGATGTCCAGTCCACGACTTGAACTATTCCAATGGTATCGGGACTAAGCGGACTAACAACACGCTCACCGACATACCTCGGGTATAACCCGTATACCGTTACCATGTAACGACCCGTCCCAAATTCCTAGATTAGATTAGCGACTAATCACGATTAGTGAGGCTAATCGGTGATTAGTTAGGCGAAATCGGTGCCCTGGTGGTGGCAAAATGTTGACTTTTCATTCGGGCGGTCAAATGGACTTTGACCGATGACTGTGACGTAATTCATGCTGTCACGAGTTCATAGGCAGGTGGCACGTTCAATTCTGACGTTCGAGGAAGAAGTTATGACGTTCGGAAGTTTAGTGGCATTTTGGTAATTTTGGATAAAAGGGGTCAAATGTTGACTTTTTGACCAGGATGTCCGATGACCGAGGGCCGAGCACCGTTACGTAGATAGCGACGATACGAATCCATACACAGGTGGCACGTCGAATTCGGACGTTCGACGGCGAAGTTACGGTTCACGGAAATTCGAACGTGCTATTGCACATTTTCGAGACGGACGATTATTTGGACTTTAGTGGGCCCAGCCTTTTCCTCAGAGCCAATGGATGAATGACAGGTGTCATTCATCCATTCCCCATCAGTTTCATTCATGCATCAAACCCCTTAACCGTGCATCCATTTTCCATTTTGTTCCAAACCAAACCCGAGCACCCACTTTCAATCCAAACCAAACCCTTCAATCTCAGACCCATTGATGAGAGGACAGAGGATGAACTGAGGATGCTGGAGTGTGGTGGCCGGCCCAGGAAGCGCCGCCGTGGATGGCGGAGGTGCGGGGAGACAATCGTACCCGGTTAGACCCCATTTCTTCCATTTTTTTGATTTATGCATTATGGGCTGTATTGGGTGATTGGGAGATGATTAGGGAGTCACTATGAGGGTTTTAAGAGGATTTGGAGGGTGCTTCACGGCGGAGGAAGCCATGAGGGTGGTCGGGAAAAACAGGGCCGTGAGACCCTTTAATTTTGGTTAGGATTTAGGAGGTTTTGGTTAGTTGTGTTACTTGGAATGGATAGGAAATGAGAAAATAGGAAATTAGGGACCAAAATGGAGGCAAACGGACCGAATTTGAGGGAGGAACCAGGCCAGACTGGTCACGCTGGTCCAGCTGGACCAGCTGTACAGAGTGAACCTGCCGGACCGGTTCGATCGAAGGAAGAAGATGAACTGTTCACTGGCGCGTGAAGCCCACGCGCATCCACTTCAGATGGCGCGTGGGAGAGATTTTGGGGAAGGTTTCAACATGTGAAATCATCTATTCGATGTAACGAACTTTTTGGGACTGGTTTCGAGTCGATTGGACATCGTTTCGATAGGTTTCGGGCTATCCGAAGGTTTAGGCTCGGTTTTAAAAATAGTTAAAAAATCGGGAAAACTATGGGACTTCAATGAGAGGTTAATGGGGCTATTAGTAACCCTCTAAATGAATTTGGACAGGTTTGGGAGTCCCGGTGACGACAATTGACTCGGGAGACGATTATGGCATGCTTATCGAGGCGCGGCTTCGGACGGTCTGTGAGTGGACTTTGATTTCTAAACTGTGATGCATGCATAAATGTTTTATATGGATTATGAATATGATTTTATGATGTTGATTTGGGTGCTTGTGATTTATATGGTTTCACGTATTTCGAGGCGATTTACGTGCTTGCACGTAAATCGGGGTTTTCCGGTTTTACTCTGATTTTCCATTCTTATGGTTTTGGAAATAGTTTAATGAAATGATTTTGGATTTGAAAAGGTAAACTCGGGTTCGAAACCCATTTGATTTACGGAATCGGGCCGGAGGCCCAGTTGGTTTACGATTCGGACCGAAGGTCCAGCTTCTATATGGATTCGGGCCTAGCGCCCAGTTATGTGTTACAAATGGTTTTTACGGGTCATGACGGTTTATGGGAACCGGCATGAAACCCTGAAATGGATTTACGGGTCATGACGGTTTATGGGAACCGGCATGAACCCATGAAAGGATTTTATGGTTTATGACGGCTTATGGGGGCCGGGCATGAATCCTGGAAAGGTTTAAAGAATGATTTCAAAAGGTTTTTCATATTCCATCCTTTATATATGATTGCCTCCTCCGGGGAGGGTCGTTGGCCTGGGTGGACCCCGGAGTAGTCACGGAGCACTGACTGAGTGGAGTCGCCCCCCAGTTGGGTTCCTTACTCTCAGGATGGGCATGGTTCGTTACCTCCAGGAAGGTCATTGATCTACTGACATTGACCTGGGTGGACCCTAGAGAGACTTGGGTTTGAGACCCCGGTTAGCACACGTGTAGCTCTATTTTACCGAGACAGGTTCTGGATATGAATATAATGGATAAACATGATTTCAATTGGTTTGGGAAATTATGTTTTATAATGATAAATGGATTTGGGCTGAGATCCCACATTTGGTTATTATCTTATGGTTTTCTGTAAATGATTTTGGGCAGGAGCCCGTGTGACTTGTATTTACGGAATTTGGCTCTAAGACCCTAATTATAGATGTTTTAACATACGTGTTTGAGTAAATGGTTTTACTATGTATGCATGCCTTTTAGTGAAGGGTATAAATGTAACAACCCGTCCCGGAAGCCGGGATTAGTAGACTAATTAAGGTGTGATTAGTGAGGTTAATCGGTGCCCCTGGTTTGGGCAAAAACGTTGACTTTTAGTTCAAGTGGTCAACTGGGTGTTGACCAGTGACCAGGACGTAGTTTAGGACGTCACGAATCTATAGGCAGGTGGCACGTCCGATTCCGACATCCGAGGAGGAAGTTGTGATGTTCGGAAGGTTGAGAGCCTAACCGTAAAGGGGGAATAGTTGACTTTTTGTAGATCCGAGTTTCGGTTTGTTAACCTAGGATGGTTAGGTAGATCTCGTCGTCCTGAGTTCGATGACAAGCGGCACATATTCATCGGACTTACGAGGCAAGAGATATGGGTCTAGGAAGTGAGTGGCAATACCGTAAATAGAAGTTAAATTGGAGGGTATTTTGGTCTTTGTGGCACATTGGGATTTGTGCACAGAGAAAGGAAATGGACGGCTGAGGTTGGGCCAGGTGTGAGAGAAAGTGAGTGGATTGTGACATGTGGCACAAGCCTAGAGGCTTCTGGTGCAATCCTGTGAATTCACGGCCCAATTAATTGGGGTGCACCCGTGTATGTGTGTTCGTGTTGGTTCAGAAAACAGAGGGAGATCGTGAGGGCAATTGAGGGGTGATCGAGGGTGATGGTGTGTGCTGATGAGTTCTGGTGAGTGAGTGAGGGACGGGAGGTCGAAGGGAAACTAGTGAGTGGTTTGGGAGGTGAGGAATCGTGGTGTGTGAGTTGAGAGTTCAGGGGGAAACTCAGAGAGGAAAACAGAGAAGACTGAGGGCTTGTAGTGGTGGTGCAGCCGTGATCGATCACTCGAGGTCAAGGGAAGTGCTCAGAGGACGGAGGAAGACAGAAGGAGCTACTACCTCACGGCTGAGCTCACGACGGCGGCAGGAGGACAGGTAAATCCTCACCCCCGTGTCTTTGCTCTGTTTTGTCGTTTGGGTTTAGAAGCTAAGTCGTGAGTCTAGAGGTCGAGTCGAGGGAATTGGAGGTTAGAGTGAGACTCAGGGAGGTCCCAAGCTTCGACTGAGTGTGCTGCCGTGACGGGGAGGTACACGGCGGAGGATAGCACGACAGGGGTAATTGGGTGCTCTGTTTTGGCCGTGGGTTCAAGCGGAGAGTCGTCGAGTTTGGGGCTGAGTCGAAGGTCTAGGAGGGTTGGTTTAGGTTTAGTGAGGTCCAGGGAAGAGTTTGGTGAAGCCACCGTGACGGGAGGTGATCGGAATGGCTGAATCGTGAAACAGGGGGAGTTTGGCCGTCTGGTTTCGAGTTCAGTCGACGGGCTAGGGACAGTGTCGAGGTGAACGGAGTTGGGGAATCAATAGGGTTGGCCTGGACGATGCTGTTGGTGTAGAAAGGAGCCGATTTGGTGGACGGAAGAAGGAGAACTAGTCTCGCCGGTCCACGTTGCAGCGGCCGGTTCAAGTTCTGGTGCGAACCGGGTTTTCTCGAGGAAGGAGGTGATACTGTAGCTGGCGCGTGAGGGCCACGTGCAGCCACTTTGGGCGGCGCGTGGGGGCGCGTGCGGCGGCGATGGGGAAAACGGTCAAGTTTTTGGTCCAGGAGTTATGGTGAGTTCAATGGAAATGGTTTCGGGTTGTGCGGACGTCGTTTGAGTTTAGTTCCGCGAGGGTGAAGGTTTAGGGTTCCGGGTTATTACATTTAGGATTCGGGGAATTTTGAGGGAATTTAGATGAACCTTCGTAGACGTGTTAGTGATGTAATTTGGTGATTGTTGACAGGATCGGGATTTCCCGAGGAAGCCGAGGAACGTACAGGACGTTCAGGACGCGAGTAGGGCTCAGTACTGTGAGTGGACCCTTTCCTTAAACTCGAACATGCATGCCTGTTTTCTATACTTGTTTTATATATGTAATTTCATGACGGTTCTGTACGGTTTTGGAACATGATTTCGATGATTAAAGGTTTTCGATTTTAGAAACGGATTTCGGAAAAAGGTTGGTTTCCAAGTTGGAAAGTGGATTCCGGATTTGGGTTCGAAATGACAGTTCTGGATGCCGGAAGGGTATCGGACCAGTGATTTCGGATTCGGGTTTGGATGTGGATTGGTAAATGGTTTTCGAATGATTTTGGGATTGGATTTGCTGGATCTAGATATTGGGTTTAAAGACCCGGATATATGTGACGGGGGACCGGCCGGATTGGGTTTAAAGACCCGGATTGAGTTTAAAGACTCGGGAGTTTAAAGACTCGGATATATTGATTTTCCCCCGTAGGCCTTGAGTTTAAAGACTCGGTTATGATTAAGGCCTGGATTGAGTTTAAAGACTCGGATAGGTCCAGCAGGTTTGATCGGGAAATGATGATTTAAGCTTTATAGTTTATGATACGGGTTTTGATACTCATGCCATGATTTCCATACCTGTTTTATAGTGTTTCTGTTTCTTATGATGTTTTGTGAGAATTGAGTTAGAACTGTGTTATTAACTGTTGGTTATGCATGTGGTTTTCAAAACGGAGGGTTAAAGTCGGTTTTCTGATAAATGGTTTTAGAACATTTCTTTCATTATGGTCCACTCACATTTTCTGTTTTAAATTGCCCTCCAGGTTGTGGAGCTTGTGCGGGGTCTTGACGTCGAGGCAGGGACCGAGGCATAGAAGTCACGCGAGGGGTCCCGGAGTAGTTTAAAGTCTTTGTCGGTTTTTAGTTCCTTGTATGTTCGTACTATGCTCTGTACATGATAATTTCGGGATATTTTGTTAAGTACTCCTGCGTCTGACTGGGTTTGAGTGAGTTTTTACTTGGGTGTTGTGTCGGGGAGTCAGACGGGAGCGCGATTTACCTCGGGTTTTGGGGCGAAACCGGGGTGGGTCCTGACAATAAAGGTCTTTGATGAAATGTTTTTATAAACTCTTTATTTTTGTCCACTCACAGTCTTTCTGTTTTTAATACCCTTCAGGTTGGATACGATGTGGACTGTAGCAGAGACCGAGATATCACATGCCTCCTCCGGATCCTGGCGTACTCTGATAGCCCGGGAGGGCAAAGGTCGGAAATATCCCTTGTATGACACTTCGTGTCAGACGGGAGCAGGGTCATCCCGCACTAATCTCGGGGGGATTGGGATGGGTCCTGTCAGCGTGGTATCAGAGCAGGGTTGCTCATGTTACTCTGAATTCCATAGCTTATTTTGCGCGATACTCTGTACGTAGGTCGAGGGTGTGTTATCTCAATGGGCTGCAGTTCGTGGTCCACCTGATTGTTGGGATGCCGATACGATAGTTAGTAGGATGGAATCGGGATATGTCTTGGTTCGGCACTGTATGCCGGGGTTTCCATAGTTCTGTTAGGGTTGACAGTGTAGGAGCCTACGGAAGGGATGACGTAAACGGTACTTTCGAGTTTTGGATCGTGAGACGGTTAGTTGGGACCGTCTTTCACGATGCCGTTGGATCGGTTCCGACGACTGATTCGGTGTTGTAATCATCCGATGGTCGGATAGTGTCGAGTTAGATGGATTTACTGCTGGGAGCAGTTGAGTTATGGATTACATTGCAGATGGCAGTTAGCAGTTGGTTTCGTGGAATCCTAGTTGGATTGACGGTATGATTGGATTGACGTCTTTACGATGTCCAAACCGCGTGGTCGGTCAATTCGTGGAGTGTACTGCGGTTGGCAGTAGCAGTTGGGTTCAGATTGACCCTAGGTCGTGATTGTGGAACCCTACTTTAGGGTGTATGGTTCGAAATGTGAGTTGACGAGTGGTTTGACTTTGACGACTATTCGAATTTGAGGTCGTTAGTTGGTCTAGTCATGCCAGCTCTAGTGTTGGGACTACACTCTACAGTCGAGGTTATGGTAATCGATTAGACCGAGTTGGTTGTCGTGCTACTTCAGTTGTGATGGATTGTTGGTGCAACTAAGGTCATGGGCGACCTGGTAGACGACATTGGTTGAGTCGCGTTACGACTGGTTAGCGATTGGTTGGACAAGTTATCAGGGTTGGTACTTGTCGATGGAATCCCTGAGTGGGATACAGAGTGATCGTAGCTATGATTATTGGGAATCAGGGACGTTCAGGGAACGTTTCCTTTTCTCGTATGAGTTGTCAGGGTGACTGTACCCAGAGTTGTTGGGTACGAGGGAGGCAGAGTTCCTCCTATTTGAGTAGAGGTATGGGATCATCACTCGGTATGAGCAGAGATCTAGGGTTTTCGGGTTCGCACATTGTGTGTGCTGATACTAATATTGATGTTGGTGTACAGGTACTAGTGCTGGTGCTGGTGCCGGTGGTTGTGATGACGGTGAGTTACGGATCGGGATGTGACTCCGTCGTGATGGGCATATGTTCGGTATCTGTGGTTCAGGAATTGATCACGGATAGTGATGGACTGGATAGGATCCAGCGGTAGTTGAGGAGTGAGGATCGAGTATTATCATGGGGGATTAGCGACCAGTTGGTCAGTATTGGCCAAAATTGTTCAGGATTGGTTAGATACGGCGGTATGCAGAGATTTGACTGCAGATCACAGCAGGGGTCTGTTGTGACTTTTCAGTCGAGTGGTACATCAGATTAGGATGAGTTGATATCCTTTTGGATGTACATATACAGTCGTAAATGGGCATGTGTCCATAACCAGTCTAACGGGGACACGTGGTTGATGTCCAAGTGTGTTGGTTTCGATATGGTTGGAGCTTCGAAATCGCGAGAGGTGGCGATTGAGGTGACGAGTGGAATGCGGGTTTTCCGCATTGGTAGTGGGTATTTCGAAGTCCTTAGGGTGACTTCTCAGGTTCTTCCATGGTAGATGATGGTAGATGATGTTGATGATGGTAGATGATGGTAGATGATGTTGATGATGGTAGATGATGGTTGCGTCACCAGTACGCTGATCGTGTATTGGTGGGTGAACCCGGGATTTGTCTTGGGTCATCAGGTGGAATTGAATATATCGAAGTTAGGTGACTGAGATTTCTCATTTTCTGCTTGGTGGCAGATGATGTTGGATCGTGACGTTTATGGTCGGGTGACGTAGTGATGGATCTGGATCGTGATTTGATGATCCAGATAGTTGGAAAGTTTATCGCTTTTACTCGGATGTTGGAGTTGTAGATGATGGGACTGAACTTCTTTTCGAAGTGAATCCCATATGGTATGTTACTCAAGTGAGTAGTTTTCCGACGTGGTCGAATATGGTCAGCCTTAGAGATGTGTTGATGTTGGGATTTGCACCCCTATGAAGTCAATTGATTGTAATGTGGTAATCGGTTGAGTAGGTAACCGATAGGTTCAGTTTGGTGCGTCTGGGTAGACGTAAAAGATATTTAAGGTTTTGGAATCAGATTTCTGGATGACGATTCAGGATTTGATTTTGGAACTTGAAAGAGGATTTTTGGATTTGGGTTTTCGAATCGGATTCTGGGTGACGATTCAGGATTTGATTCTAGAGCTTGACAGTGGATTTCCTTTTATGGATTTGGGTTCGGAATGGTTATTCCTAATGCTAGCTTACGGAATGATGATTTCGGATTCGGATTTGAACATGGTATTGGATATGATTTCTGGTTTTGAATTCGGGATTTCTTACGAAATTGCGGATTCGGATCCGGATTTGGAAATTGATAATGGGTCGGAGTTTTGAACTGTCTGGTACTGGATTGGACAGATGGACTCCATTATAGAAACATGATTGGCTACAACCTAGATGGTTGTAGGCTGATTCATGGGTAGTTGTATGTATCTTGTACGTTGTTCGAGGTACGATACTGGATAGGCTTATGGTGTCTAGTAGCGGTATTCTGGATATACCAGTGATACGTTGGTGAACGTGTTGGTAGTCGGATTAGTTCCGATACCATTGGATGAGTCGAGGACGTGAATTGGACATTGGATACTGTGCATTGGGTCATAGTATTTCTGGTAGTGTTTTGTGGTAGTGTTTACTCAAGTTGAGTGAATTGGTGGTCGATGTAACCACATGTAAGTATAGTGTCAGTTTTCGACTGACGACTGTCAAGTGGTGGCAGTTTGTCAAATGTGTCAGCGTGGATCGTTGAGTGGAGTTTTAGTAAGGAACCGTCGAGTTGTTGTGTCAACGAAACGGTAGATTTGACTAGTGGTGTCAATTCGGAGCGTACGACTTCTGCTATTCGACGTGGTCGAATGTAGACGATGCGACGTGAGCGTTAGTGGTACGTCTAGTTGCGGACGAGTACGTACTATTTCTTTTAATGGATATACTAGTGTACACGTGTTTTGCGGTCGATTCTACTTTCCACGAGGAGGATGTGGAATCAGCAAAGTTGGAGTTTCGAGAGCGAAACTAAATTAAGGAGGGAAGAACGGTTAGAATTAGTTCGGCTGGAATTTCGAGGACGAAATTAATTAAGGAGGGAAGGTTGTAACGACCCGTCCCAAATTCCTAGATTAGATTAGCGACTAATCACGATTAGTGAGGCTAATCGGTGATTAGTTAGGCGAAATCGGACGAACGATGCAAAATGACCGTTTTGCCCCTAATGGTGGCAAAATGTTGACTTTTCATTCGGGCGGTCAAATGAACTTTGACCGATGACCGTGACGTAGTTCGTGACGTCACGAGTTCATAGGCAGGTGGCACGTTCAATTCCGACGTTCGAGGAAGAAGTTATGACGTTCGGAAGTTTAGGGGCATTTTGGTAATTTTGGATAAAAGGGGTCAAATGTTGACTTTTTGACCAGGATGTCCGATGACCGAGGGCCGAGCACCATTACGTAGATAACGATGATACGATTCCGTAGACAGGCGGCACGTCGAATTCGGACGTTCGACAGCGAAGTTACGGTTCACAAAAATTCGAACGTACTATTGCACATTTTTCGAGACGGAAGATTATTTGGACTTTCGTGGGCCGCAGCCTTTTCCTCAGAGCCAATGGATGAATGACAGGTGTCATTCATCCATTCCCCATCAGTTTCATTCATGCATCAAACCCCTTAACCGTGCATCCATTTTCCATTTTGTACCAAACAAAACCCGAGCACCCACTTTCAATCCAAACCAAACCCTTCAATCCCAGACCCATTGATGAGAGGACCGAGGATGAACTGAGGATGCTGGTGTGTGGTGGCCGGCCCAGGAAAAGCCGCCGTGGACGGCGGAGGTGCAGGGAGACAATCGTACCCGGTTAGACCCCATTTCTTCCATTTTTTTGATTTATGCATTATGGGCTGTATTGGGTGATTGGGAGATGATTAGGGAGTCACAAGGAGGTTTTTAAGAGGATTTGGAGGGTGCTTCACGGCGGAGGAAGCCGTGAGGGTGGTCGGGAAAAACAGGGCTGTGAGACCCATTAATTTTGGTTAGGATTTAGGAGGTTTTGGTTAGTTATGGATAGGAAATGAGAAAATAGGAATTTAGGGACCAAAATGGAGGCAAACAGACCGAATTTGAGGGAGGAACCAGGCCAGACCGGTCACGCCGGTCCAGCTGGACCGGCTGTACAGAGTGAACCTGCCGGACCGGTTCGATCGAAGGAAGAAGATGAACTGTTCACTGGCGCGTGAAGCCCACGCGCATCCACTTCAGATGGCGCGTGGCGCGTGGTGGAGATTTTAGGGAAGGTTCCAACATGTGAAATCATCTATTCGATGTAACGAACATTTTGGGACTGGTTTCGAGTCTATCAGATAACGTTTCGATAGGTTTCGGGCTATCCGAAGGTTTAGGTTCGGTTTTAAAAATGGTTAGAAAATAGGGAAAATTATGGGACTTCAATGAGTGGTTAATGAGGCTAATAGTAACCCTCTAAATGAATTTGGACAGGTTTGGGAGTCCCGGTGACGACGATTGACTCGGGAGACGATTATGGCACGCGTATCGAGGCGCGGCTTCGGACGGTCTGTGAGTGGACTTTGATTTCTAAACTGTGATGAATGCATAAATATTTTATATGGATTATGAATATGATTTTATGATGTTGATTTGGGTGCTTGTGATTTATATGGTTTCACGTATTTCGAGGCGATTTACGTGCTTGCACGTAAATCGAGGTTTTCCGGTTTTACTCCGATTTTCCATTCTTATGGTTTTGGAAATAGTTTAATGAAATGATTTTGGATTTGAAAAGGTAAACTCGGGTTCGAAACCCATTTGATTTACGGAATCAGGCCGGAGGCCCAGTTGGTTTACGATTAGGACCGGAGGTCCAGTTTCTATGTGGGTTCGGGCCTAGCGCCTAGTTATGTGTTACAAATGGTTTTTACGGGTCATGACGGTTTATGGGAACCGGCATGAACCCCTGAAATGGATTTACAGGTCATGACAGTTTATGGGAACCGGCATGAACCCATGAAAGGTTTTTATGGTTCATGACGGCTTATGGGGGCCGGGCATGAATCCTGGAAAGGTTTAAAGAATGATTTCAAAAGGTTTTTCATATTCCATCCTTTATATATGATTGTCTCCTCCGGGGAGGGTCATTGGCCTGAGTGGACCCTGGAGTAGTCACGGAGCACTGACTGAGTGGAGTCGCCCCCCAGTTGGGTTCCTTACTCTCAGGATGGACATGGTTTGTTACCTCCAGGGAGGGTCATTGATCTACGGACATTGACCTGGGTGGACCCTGGAGAGACTTGGGTTTGAGACCCCGGTTAGCACACGTGTAGCTCTATTTTACCGTGACAAGTTATGGATATGAATATAATGGATAAACATGATTTCAATTGGTTTGGGAAATTATGTTTTGTAATGATAAATGGATTTGGGCTGAGATCCCACATATGGTTATCATCTTATGGTTTTCTGTAAATGGTTTTGGGCAGGAGCCCCCTGTGACTTGTATTTACGGAATTTGGGGCTAAGACCCTAATTATAGATGTTTTAACATACGTGTTTGAGTAAATTGTTTTACTATGCATGCATGCCTTTTAGTGAAGGGTATAAAGGTCTTTAATGAAATGTTTTGATAAACTCTTTATTTTTGTCCACTCACAGTCTTTCTGTTTTTAATACCCTTAAGGTTGGATACGATGTGGACTGTAGCAGAGACCGAGATATCACATGCCTCCTCCGGATCCTGGCGTACTCTGATAGCCCGGGAGGGCAAAGGTCGGAAATATCCCTTGTCTGACACTTCGTGTCAGACGGGAGCAAGGTCATCCCGCATTAATCTCACAGGGATTGGGATGGGTCCTGTCATACCAGGCACTACAAGTCTGTAAAGTATCGTACCTCGGACCATGAACAAGGTACACACATCTATCCATCGACCAGACTACAACCACATATGACAGGACCCGTCCCAATCCCACTGGGACCACCCGGGGACATGCCCCGCTCCCGTCTGACAATGATTCTAAACATACCAAAATTACCCTTAAATAAAAACCGAATACTTAAATAGATAGATAACGTACTACCACAGTGTTTAAAGCGATACTGTCAGACAAGGGAAAGTAAAATACAACACGTGAACACAATAGTCAGAGTACATTTATTCGGTGCTCAACCTACCCACAAGTGGGTATACAGGTGCACATCTAAGCAAACTAAACCTCTGCCTCCTCCTCCGGGTCCTCCTCCTCTATTTCCGTGTCAGGGTCTGGAGGGGTCAGTAAAACAAGGGTGAGTGGGCCAAAAATAACAGTTTATAAATCAATTTAATAATAAAGAATCATAAGGTTTCACCCCTCCGTTTTTCAAATCTTGCATGCAGTGAAAATATAATATTATAATGAAATCATAACCATAAAACCACAGTAATAATCGAAAGGAGAAACTAACATATCAGTGCACTGTAAAACCCAACCCAAATGATGTCACGGTTCTAAGGCTACGCGTTGCCACTCAGGGTCTCACACCCGAGACTCTCTAGGTACATCAGCTCCCGGTATCCCGGTCACTGCCCGAGGTATATAAACACGCCTTCCTGAGAGTAAGCAGCCCAACGGGGGTCAACTCCACTCAGTCAGGGCCCCGTGACTACTCCAGGGTCCACCCAGGCCAACGACCCTCCCTAGAGGAGACAATATACACAGGTAGGAAAGTACAGTACAATAACAATATAGTTTACCCTATGTCCCCCCGGACATCCCAAACAAAATCCACATATAATCCAGACGGGTCTCATGCCCAAAACATTGTAATAGCATATATAAATAGTTCATATAAGACTCATCGAAATCATAAGTGGAAACAGTAAAACAGTTTATGCATGCAAGCCTTTTATAAATCAAACATCCCACTCACACTCGGTCCTTGCTGCTCAACAATCTTTAAGACCTGTATTTTTATACCTGAGGGTTACTTAAGGACCCTATAACATCAATACCAAGACCCTAGAACAGATCCGCCTCAAAATCGCATCCCGGGCACTATTCTCGGTGCTTCAAACCCCATTTTGACTAATCTAACGATCTCCGATCGACACGAAACCACCTCCATTGGATCCGTATCGTCGAAACCTTGATAATGGTACCGGTCCCACCAAAATCACTGTTCACACGCGCCCCCACGCGCCTGGTCAACGCGTGGGTCAACGATGCTACAATACTGCTGACGTCAGCATGACGTCATCACTGACACTTGTCAGGTGACACGTGGCATGTCCTGATTGGTCCCTGGTCTGACAACCTCTGACAGGATGACGTCAGAAGTGACGTCATCATGCTACAGTACCGGGTCAGCCCGTTTGACTGGAACCGGGTCGCCATCGACCCACGGCTTGACCTGATTCCACCGTACGATTCCGGCCACCATTTTCAACGGGGTTCATCCCTATAGGGTCGTCTAGGTCTGTTCTATGGTTCTACAACCTCAAAACAGGAAGAAAACTAGAAGAAACTCACTAGTCCGTCGCTGAACTCACGGTCAAAGTCCGATCGTCGTCTCCGGCGATCCACGCCGTCTCCGTCGTCCAAACCGGTTTCAAACAACTCGTCTCTCACCCTAGGACATTCCTATCACCAAATAATCGACTTCCTAGCATCAAAATAGGTTGAATCGAAACAGGGGATCAAAACGGGGCTTTCGGGTTTTCGGCCTTACTGCCGCCGTGTCGCCGTCGCTGGCTGCGCCGTCATCCAGTTACGCTCCTGGGGTCCTCACGGTGTAGACTGGAGCTTCCCCTGCGTCGAGGTGGTGTGAATGTCACGGTTTGCTTCCTGGACCCGATTCCTTAGCGTTTCGGGTCTGTGTTTTTCACGGGATTTTCAGGCGGGGGAAATGGGGTGGTGGTCGCCGGTGATTCAGGGTGATGATGAGCAGATGATGGTGGTGATGTGGGTGGTCGTCTGGTGCAATGAGGGCGGCTGGTTTGTGTGTTTGGATGGAGAGAAAATGGGAAGAAGGTGCACGGGTTAGGGGGGATGGATGTGTTTGTGTGTGTTTGAGAGAAAACAGACAGAGATGATCGTGCATGAAGGAGAAAAAGCAGAGAAACATGGAAGGCTGAGATGCATTTGGGCAGAGATCCAACGGCTAGGGTTGATGGAGGGAAAATTAAATGAATATAAAATAGGTAAATAGTGTAAGGTTGCTTTATTGGAATAGTATGGGCTTGGATGGGTGACACTTGTCACTCATCCACTGGTTTGATTTAAATATTAGTTTGGCACGGATTCCCGTAATAAATTAATATTTTATTCTGTTGTTCTCGGTTCGTAAATTCCGCTAAAACGCTTCCTTGACCATAACTTCTTCATACGAACTCCGATTTCAGCGTGCCGCCTGTCTACGGATTCGTGACGTCCCGACCTACATCATAGTCATGGGTCAAAGTCCAAATTATTTCCCGGGTCAAAAGTCAAAGTTCCCCCCCTTCAGGGGCAAAATAGTCTTTTTATATTAAAATATTATTATTCTCGGTTCGGGTCGTTACAATCTACACACCTTACAGAAATTTCGTCCTCGAAATTTACTCGAACAAGTGTGGGTACTGCCCTCTCATCGATTCCTCGGGTTCCCATGTCGCTTCCTCCACATCGTGGTTCCGCCATAGCACCTTAACCAATGAAATCGTCTTGTTCCTTAAGATCTTTTCCTTCCTATCCAGAATCTGCACTGGCCGTTCCTCGAAACTCAAATCTGCCATCAGTTCCAGTGGTTGTTCTGGCAGTGCATGAGAGTCATCCTGAAGATACTTCCGTAGCATAGATACATGAAATACGTCATGTACTCAAGAAATCTCCGAAGGTAGGGCTAAACGATAAGCCACTGGACTAATTCTCTCGACAATCTCATAAGGTCTGATATAACGGGGACTCAATCTCCAACGTCGTCCAAATCGGAGAATTCCTTTCCACGGCGATAACTTTAAAAAGACAAAGTCACCAACCTCAAACTCCAAATCTCGGATCCGTCGATCCGCATAGCTCTTCTGACGATCCTGGGCCGCCTTCAGTCTCTCCCGAATAACCCGAACTGTCTCCTGGGTCATATCCATCAGATCTGGCCCCTCTGCGGTTCTTTCTCCGACCTCCATCCAGCATACAGGTGTTCTGCACTATCGACTATACAGTGCCTCATAGGGTGCCATCCCTATACTCGCATGGTAGCTGTTATTGTAGGCAAACTCCATCAATGGCAATCGATCAGCCCACGAATCTTGGAATTGCAACACACAGGCTCTCATCATGTCCTCGAGAGTTTGTATTGTCCTTTCAGACTGTCCGTCGGTCTGTGGGTGGAACGCCGTAATGAAATGCAATTTCGTACCCAAAGTAGTTTGTAGACTCTTCCAAAACCTAGATGTGAAACGCGGATTCCGATCTGACAAGATCGACTCTGGGGTACCGTGCAGTCGGATGATCTCATTAATGAATAGCTGGGCTAGCCGGTTGGGCTTGTACGTCTCACGTACAGGCAGAAAATGCGCTGATTTAGTCAACCGGTCGACTATCACCCAATCCCCATCAACTCCACTCCTTGTCTTCGGTAACTTGAAGACAAAGTCCATTGTAATATGGTCCCACTTCCTTTGCGGAATTGGAAGTGGCTGCATAGCCCCATACGGATGCTGCCGTTCTGCCTTGACCTGCAGACAGATCAAACATTTACTGACAAATTCAGCTATCTCCCTCTTCATCCCTGGCCACCAATAATAGTCCCGGAGAGTACGGTACATCTTCGTCCCTCCTGGATGCATAGCATAGGCCGAACTGTGGGCTTCGTCTACAATCTCTCTCCTCAACTCTGGTACCGCATGTACACATAATCTCCCAAGCTTCTCTAATGCTCCATCGCCCCGGATGGAGAAATCTTGTCTCTGTTCGGATTCAACCTCGTTCCTGTAGTCACGGAGTATCTGGTCCTGCAGTTGAGCCTCGATGATCCTGTCGACCAACACGGGTCGTACATGAAAACTAGCCAACAAGGCTCCCTGATCGTCCATTCCTAACATAACTCCGCTCTTCCGGAGTTCCACTAGTAAAGGAAGGTATACCAATCTCAAATGCGCAACTGATCTCGCCGACTTCCTACTAAGTGCATCGGCTACGACATTTGCCTTGCCAGGATGGTACTCGATGGTACAATCAAAATCCTTTAACAATTCCAACCATCTCCGCTGTCTCATGTTGAGTTCCTTCTGAGTGAACAAATGTTTAAGACTCTGGTGATCGGTGAATATTCGGCATGTCACACCGAACAAATGATGTCTCCAGATCTTTAGAGCATGAACCACCGCTGCCAATTCCAAGTCATGAGTAGGGTAGTTCAATTCGTGCGTCTTCAGCTGCCGGGATGCGTAAGCAATCACTTTTCCATTCTGCATCAATACACAACCCAAGCCCTGCAGCGATGCATCACTATATACCACGAACTCTCCACTGCTGTTTGGTAATACAAGGACAGGTGCAATGGTTAATCGGAACTTTAATTCCTGAAAACTCTGTTCACACTAATCGTCCCATATAAACTTCACCCCTTTCCAGGTTAACCGAGTCAATGGTGCGGCAATCTGGGAGAAACCTTCCACGAATCTCCGATAATAGCCTGCTAACCCAAAAAAACTTCGCACTTCCGTCACCGTGGTCGGTCTTGGCCAATTTGTCACAGCCTCCGTTTTCTGAGGATCCACACTTATCCCTTCGGGTGATATAATGTGACCCAAGAATCCAATACTATTTAGCCAAAATTGACATTTGCTCAACTTGGCATATAGCTGCTCCTGTCGTAGTTTACCCAATACCATTCGTAAGGGCTTCTCATGAGCCCTGACACTCTTGGAATACACCAAGATGTCGTCGATAAACACAATCACAAATTTATCTAGGTATGCTCGAAAGACCCTATTCATCAAGTCCATGAATGCAGCTGGCGCATTCGTCAATCCAAAGGGCATCACCAAGAACTCATAATGCCCATACCTTGTTCGAAAAGCTGTTTTCTGAACATCCCCCTCGGCTATTCTCAGTTGATGGTATCCTGACCTCAGATCTATCTTGGAGAAATATCGTGCTCCTCGTAACTGATCGAACAAATCATCGATCCTGGGTAAGGGATACTGATTCCTTACCGTGGCCTTGTTCAACTGCCTATAATCCACACACAACCGCAAACTACCCTCCTTCTTTTTTCACAAATAAGACCGGCGCTCCCCATGGTGATGTACTGGGTCGGATAAACCCTAGATCCAACAGTTACTGTAATTGGATTTTCAATTCCCGTAGCTCTGCCGGTGCCATACGATACGGTGCTTGTGAAATCGGTCGAGTCCCGGGGAGTAACTCGATCGTAAAGTCGATCTCCCTGGGTGGTGGTAATCCAGGTAAATCCCCTGGAAAGACATCAGGAAATTCCCGTACAATCGGAATATCCTCAATTCTCAAAGATTCATCCGTAGACTCTACCACATAAGCAAGATAACCCTGACACCCCTTCTGTAAAAGTTTTGTAGCTGTGAGTGCAGATATTACCTTGGGTGATGCGTCTCCACACTCCCCCTGAAATATCACTTCCGATAATCCCAAACCTCTCAAAGTCAATTGCATGTTACTACAGTCGATGAGCGAATTGTACTCCGACAACCAATCAACTCCAAGTATCACATCGAAGTCGTGCACATCCATAAGAATCAAATCTGCTGGAAATTCGACTCCCTCAATCTCCACAGGACAAGCTCGTATCTCCTGGTTCACTTGGTAGGTCACACCCATCGGTGTCCCCACACCCATCTCGTGCTCCAGTGCGGTCACCTCACGACCCAACAGACCCGCGCAACGCGGTGAAATAAAAGAATGATTTGCCCCCGAATCCATCAATGCACGAACAACCATGCCATAAATATGTACAGTACCTGTCAACACTCCCGGAATGGATCTGGCCTGCTGCTGGGTAACAGCATAGACACGAGCCATAGACTCTGCAGGTCGTCCCCGTCCTCTAGCTCCTCGATCACGGCCACGCACAACACCGCGCGTCCAGCTGCTGTCAGTCTGGGATGCTGAGCTCTGTGCTGGCGCAGTACTGCCGTGAATCAGTGGACACTCAGAAGCATAGTGCCCCGGCTCACCACAAGCGAAGCATGTGACCTCCCTAGGTCGACCCGAGTATCCTCCCGGTGAGATGCTCATCGGTGAGTACGGCTGCTGCCAAGCCCCAGAACGCTATCCAGACCGCTGAGGACTCCTGAACTAACCAGAACGTCCTCGTCTGCCAGAAGATGAAGATCCACCAGAATGTCCTCCCTTCGAGCCCCGACGGCCCGAGAATCCCAAGTGCGGGCGATCACGTCGCCGTGTCTCCCCCTCAGCTCGCTGACGTGCCAGGATACTGTTCTCAACCCTGGTCGCCGCATCAGTCAGATCCCTCATGGTAGCAAAGGGCGTTGCAGTCACCATCGCCTGAATCTCAGGTCGCAGGCCCCACTCAAATCTGCGACATCGATCCTCCTCCGAGATCACGAAGTTCTCAGCAAAGCGAGACAACTTCAGGAATGTAACGACCCGTCCCGAATATCGGGATTTAATAATATTTAATTGTGATTCACTAATCTGGGATTAGTTGGGCGATTTCGGACGAATTGTGCAAAATGACAGTTTTGCCCCTAGGCGTGGGCAAAACGTTGACTTTTATTTTGGATGGTCAAATGGACTTTGACCAATGACCGTGACGTAGTTCGGGACGTCACGAGTTCATAGATAGGTGGCACGTTCGATTCCGACGTTCGTGGTGAAAGTTATGATGTACGGAAGTTCAAGGGCGTTTTCGTAATTTGGACGAAATAGGGGAAATGTTGACTTTTTGACCGGGATGTCCGATGGCCGAGGGCCAAGGACCGTTACGGAGGTTTCGTCGATACGAATCCAACGACAGGCGGCACGCCGAAATCGGACTTCGTACGAGGAAGTTATGGTCTGAAACGTGAAATCGGGGAAGTTACGTCTCGGTAACTGTGTTGATTATTTTATTCTGAAATGGTGGTTGGAGGACACTTGGATGAGTGACAAGTGTCACTCATCCGACGGCTAGATTGGATCTTGATCCACTAATCATAAACTATATACTAAAGTTTCCACTATATAATAATTTAGGATTAAATCCTTGCTTTTGATCTGAGCCATCCATTCCACCCCCAGATTGCATCACAGCCGTCCATCTCATCCCTCCCTTCTATTTCTGATCATTCCTCCCTCACCCGTGAACAAGCAAAAATGAGAGTTGGGTTCTGGCCATTGCCAATCTCTCTTCCATAATTGATTGCACAAATGGATAATTGGTGATTTGGGGAAGGTTCTAGCTGAGGGAGAGCACGGGGGACTGAGTGGGGTGGTGTAATTCGGGAATCAAATTTCGGGGAATTGGAGGGAATTTCGAATTGGAACATTTGGGCCGTGACGATCAAAATGGAGTTTACTTTGGGTCTTCTGGGATCAAAACGATCAGCTTTGCTTCAAGAACGAAGAGAAACCATGGCGGATTGAGGAAGAACTGAACTTCCATGGCAGCTCAAAGTCGAGCTTGTGTTCAGTGGGTTTGAGGTAAGTATTTCTCAAATTAACCTTGTAGAAATGTCCCTTACACTCTCACGATGCTAACTGAATGAATTAATTTGGAAATCAGGGACGGAATCGGTGAACCCGAATTGGATCCCCGTCAAGGATCGATCGAGAGTCGTGAGGATTTGGACCCTAGATTGTGTAATTCGATTTACAGAACTTAAATGGTGATTGATTACAAAGGATCAGTTGAAAGAACGGATTGAATTGATGTCGAATTGGGTATGATTGAACCGGATCCTATCGCGGGTAATTAGACCCGTTTACCAGTCATTCGGGTGAAGAAGGAACACTGTAGCAGTCACTGTAGCAGGCGCGTGGCTTTCACACGCAGCCACTCAAGGCGGCGCGTGACGGCGCGTGGGCACGAATCTCGAGGTGAGGTCAACATGACTTTTATCCTATACAATGTAACGAACATTTTAGCGTTGGTTTCGTGTCGATCGGATCCCGTTTCAATATTGTTCGGGATGTCCGAAGGTTTTAAATCCAGTTTAAAAATACTTAAAAATTCGGGAAAATTACGGGACTTGAATAGGATGTTAATGATGAGGTTAGTGATCCTCTAATGTGATTTGAACAGGATTGGGAGTCCCGGTGATAGTGGTGTGGCCCGGGAAGGCCTATGGCACGCGTATCGAGGCGCTCGGTTAAACGGTCTGTGAGTGGACATTGGTTTCATAAATTCGATGCATGCATAACTGTTTTATGATTGTTATAATTATGATTAAATGATTTACTTTGGATATCGGTGAATTCAAAATGATTTCACGTATTTCGAGGTGAATTACGTATTTGCACGTAAACCGAGGTTTTCTGGATTTGCACCGATTTCCATAAATATGGTTGGATATGATTTCATGAAACGGTTACGAACTTAAATAATGTAAAATCGGGCCAGGGGCCCAGTTGAACTATGAAATCGGGCCAGGGGCCCAGTTAACTTGTGAAATCGGGCTAGGGGCCCAGTTGATTTCTACATGTGATTGCGGGTCGGGGACCCTAAAATGGAATTGAATAAATGTTTCCTGGTTTACATTTTATATATGTTCACATGCTGGAATCTATAAATGGTTTTGATGATATTTCGGTTATGGCACGTTTCACGGTATTTGGGCATGAGACCCGTTTGATGAAACGTAACGATTGGTTCGGATTTTATCTATGTATACCTATATGTTTTGCATGTGGATATCAATAAAATGTATTTGGTACTGCACTGTATGAATCCTTCCATATTATATTGTCTCCTCCGGATGAGGTACCCCGGAGAGGTCACGGACGTCTAGTACGTCCAGCGTCTATGACGCTAAGCATCAGGGATGCTGTACCCGAACGAGGTTCGGGGATTGAACTCGGAAATTGAGACCCGAGTGGTACGCGTAGCCTTGTGATTGTGACCTTATTGACGTCAGGGACTTCAGACATCAGGGATGTCGGATTGGAGTGTATAGTGCAGTGGCTAAAATTATGGTTATGGTTTATATTATATGCCCTATGGTTCATATTACTGGATTGAGGAAATAACTCTTGGATTGACGTTTGGAATTTGAAACTATGCTTTGGTTTCCGGGCTAAGGCCCTAATGGTTATTTCTAAATAAATATGGGATTATTGGTTTTTGGTGCATGCATATGATTTTACTGAGGGGCATAAATGTCTTATAAATGTTTTTAACAGACTTGTTTATTTTCGTCCACTCACAGCTTTTGTTTTTAATGCCCTTCAGGTTGATTCCGGATACGACTGCAGCAGAGACTTGAGCATCGCACACCTCCTCCATCGATCCTTACGCACTCTGGAAGCCCGGTTGGGCAATGGCAATCGGTTATCCCAGTTAACTTGTGAAATCGGGCCAGGGGCCCAGTTGATTTCTACACGTGATTGCGGGTCGGGGACCCTAAAATGGAATTGAATAAATGTTTCCTGGTTTACATTTTATATATGTTCACATGCTGGAATCTATAAATGGTTTTGATGATATTTCGGTTATGGCATGTTTCACGGTATTTGGGCATGAGACCCGTTTGATGAAACGTAACGATTGGTTCGGATTTTATCTATGTATACCTATATGTTTTGCATGTGGATATCAATAAAATGTATTTGGTACTGCACTGTATGAATCCTTCCATATTATATTGTCTCCTCCAGATGAGGTACCCCGGAGAGGTCACGGACGTCTAGTGAGTCCAGCGTCTATGACGCTAAGCATCGGGGATGCTGTACCCGAACGGGGTTCGGGGATTGAACTCGGAAATTGAGACCCAAGTGGCACGCGTAGCCTTGTGATTGTGACCTTATTGACGTCAGGGACGTCAGACATCAGAGATGTCGGATTGGAGTGTATAGTGCAGTGGCTAAAATTATGGTTATGGTTTATATTATATGCCCTATGGTTCATATTACTGGATTGAGGAAATAACTCTTGGATTGACGTTTGGAATTTGAAACTATGCTTTGGTTTCTGGGCTAAGGCCCTAATGGTTATTTCTAAATAAATATGGGATTATTGGTTTTTGGTGCATGCATATGATTTTACTGAGGGGCATAAATGTCTTATAAATGTTTTTAACAGACTTGTTTATTTTCGTCCACTCACAGCTTTTGTTTTTAATGCCCTTCAGGTTGATTCCGGATACGACTGCAGCAGAGACTTGAGCATCGCACACCTCCTCCATCGATCCTTACGCACTCTGGAAGCCCGTTTGGGCAATGGCAATCGGTTATCCCTTGTCTGACGCCTCTTGTCAGACTGGAGCACGTCACATTCCATGGTAATCCCGGGGGGATTGGGATGGGTCGTGTCAAGTGGTATCAGAGCAGGTTTTGCTCTTTTGTGCGCGAAGGACGAGGGTGTGATGTCTCTTTGGGCTGCAGTTCCGTTGTCAACCTGATAGATAGTTTGGGGTTTGAATGATGGATTGGGTGTGTTGGCCCGATACGCCGTGCATTGATGCGATTCAACCCAGGTGGGGTTGTATTCGATTAACTGGTAATGTGGGACCGTCGGTTCGGTCATGTGATTATGGATTGTTGTGCCACTGGGCACAGCTGGGTTCAGGGAACCCCATTGGAATAATGTTATGGAAGTACAAAACTCAGTTGAGTATTGGTCTAAATTATGGACCCTGGTAGTGTTGGCTAGTGTACGGGGTGTTGGTGCATCGGAGTTAGCCGATGACCTTCGTGGTGGAACCCACGATGGAACCCACGTTGAGTTGACGATTGGATTGGATTGGACGTCTATATGATGTCAGGACCGCGGGGTCGGTCAGATTGTGGATTTTACTGCAGAAGGCAGTTGGGTTCGGTGGAACCCTAGGGTGTGATCTTGGAACCCTAATTTATACGATAGGCTGGAAAAGTGAACTTTAAATGAGAACTTGTGCTGCGACGAGCGGCTGAGGTCGTGGATGACCATGTGGATGACTCTAGTGAGTCTTATGGGTTTCGATCTATGGATACGGTTGTGAGATAAAATATGGAATCCCGTGTTGGATCGAATATTAGTGTGATGTGTGGATACGGATCTTGACAACGATGACTGTTGGTCGACAGTTGTGTCGAGATAACTGGCTATCGAGGGTATTTAGTGTGGTTTTGACACTTGGGGATCAGGGGATGTTCAGGGAACGTCCATTATCCTGATGTGCCGATGGCGAAAATTGGAGGTACCCATAGTCGTGGGGTACGAGTGCTGTTACGGGATCGTCGTTCGTAATGAACGGAGATCCAGGGTAACAACTTAGCACACAGTGTGCTAGCATGGGTGTTCGTGTGCTAGTGTGGATGTTCATGTGCTATGTATGGATGTTGGTATGGTGATACCTTTATGCCAATACTAGTATGGATGCCTGTGTGCTGATACTAGTGTTGATGATGGTATGTTGGTGCTGGTGACAGTAATTGTGATGACGATGAGCCACCAGTTGGGGTATGACTTTGTCATGATGGACATGTGATTGGTATCTGCGACTCAGAGGTGATTGAGTCTTGGACTGGATGGGTTCCAGTGGAGGTTGTGTCGTGTTGGGATAAGTCCTAACAGATATATGATGACAAGTGATGAATGGATCAAAAGGTATGATTGAAAATTTGGGGAATCTTGGGATGCTGTCCCCTAGGTCATGTGTATTGGGGGAATTGGGGAGTTGTTGTCAACTCCGAGATTGGTATGATGGTATACTTCTTATATCCCCAGGAAATACAAGGAAATTATTGAAATTGGAAAAGTCGGGGAAACCATTCGTGGTATTGATGTGGGATTTTGTGATTGTGAATCACTTGGAACCTGAGGATTGAACCTGTTAAGGTCGAGATGTGAGACAAAGGCAGTATGGTATGCACATTCAGGCAAAATTGTAGATATCCCGTCCGGAATCGGGGTGTGTGCATACATGATTATTGACGGACGTGAGGTCCGAGTAATGAATTGATTTTGGACACGTGGTGGTCCAAGTGAGGTATTGTAACAACCCGTCCCGAGAATTGGGATTACTAGAGTGATTAAGGTGTGATTAGTAAGGTTAATCAAGGGTTAGGTGGTCCCGAGGGGTCCGGGAACTTAGAATGACGATTTTGCCCCTGGGTCGGGCAGAAATGTTGACTTTTATTTCGGGTGGTCAAATGGGAGTTGACCAGTGACCAGGACGTAGTTGAGGACGTTACGAATCCGTAGGCAGGTGGCACGCCCGAGTCCGACATCCGAGGAGGAAGTTGTGATGTTCGGAAGATTGAGGGCATAACCGTAATTTGGCGAAATTAGGGGGGAAACGTTGACTTTTTATACGAACGGGTTTTGGTAAGTTGACCTAAGACCGTTAGATAGATCTCGTCGTCCCGAGTTCGATGACAGGCGGCACGTATTCGTCGGACGTACGATGTGGGAGTTACAGGTCTAGAAAGGTAGTGGCAAAGTTGTAATTTTGGGTAAAACAGAAGGGCATTTTGGTCTTTTGTGCTCTGGGATGTGTGCAACAGATAAGGACAGATGAAGGGTTGAGATTGAGCCACATGTGAGATGAAGGGTAGGATTGGTGACACGTGGAGGAGGTCTGGTTGGTTCTACGGAGTGCACGGTCCAATTATTTGGGGTACACCCGTGTATGTGTGTTGTGTGTGTGTTCGAAGAACTGGAAATAGAGAGTGAAGATTTGAGATTGAGTGATCAATTTTGTTTGCGGGTGAGACTCTGGTGAGTTGTGAGAGTGAAAGGAAGAAGAGAGGAGGTTGGTGATCGAGTTTGGGACTGAGTTCGTGCACGGAGACACGGCGGAGGAAGGCGGTGAGTTCTGAGAAAACAGAGGAGCCGTGGGACTGTGGCGGTGGTTGTGCCGTGTGGTGGCTCAATCCAAGCCAATAGCAAGCGCAGACGACTGCAGGGGACTCAACGATCACCGTGGCACACGGCGGTGCAGACGGCGGAGCGAGTATCGAAGGTATACCCTGATTCCCCTGTTTTTCCCGTTTTTCTTGTTTTCAAAAGTCGTGGACCTAGGGCGAGAGTCGAGGGATTTGGAGGTTAGAGTGAGACTTCTGGAGGTCCCAAGAGTCGACTGAGTGTGTTGCCGTGACGGAGGAGTACACGGTGGAGGCTATACGAAAGAGAGTACCTGTGTGCTCTGTTTTGCCGTGATGTTCAAACGGGAAGTCGTGGCGTGTGGGGTTGAGTCGACGGTTATGGTGAGTGGTACGAGGCTCAGGGAGGTCCTAGGCGTCGTCTAGGGTGGTTATTGTGACGGGAGAAGACCTAGGTGGCCGGAATAGGAAACAGGGGATAGTTTGGGTTTTGATTTTGAGCTCGAGTCGACGGGTTAGGGACAGTGTCGAGGTGTTTGAGTGAGGGAACTGGATTGCTTAGGATTGGACGAAGAGGATGGTGAAGAGAGGGAGGAAAATGGTGCAGGCACGGCGGTGAACCGCTCTCGCCGGTTCAAACAGCAGGCACTGTATCGAGCCCGGTCTACGCGAGGTAGACGGTGACACTGTAGCAGGCGCGTGAGGGCCACGCGCAGCCACTTTGGGCGGCGCGTGGAGGCGCGTGCGGCGGTTCTGGGAGAAACGGTCAACATAGTTCTTGGTCTAGGAGTTGTTGTGAGTTCAATGGAGTTGGTTTCGGGTTAATCGGAAGTCGTTTGAGTGTAGTTCCGCGAGAGGGAAAGTTTAGGGTCCCGGGTTCTTACGTTTAAGATTCGGGGAATTTTGAAGGAATTTAGGTGAACCTTCGTAGACGTGTTAGTGACGTATTTTGGCGGTGTTTGACAGGATCGGGATTTCCCGAGGAAGCCGAGGAACGGGCTGGACGTTCGGGACGCAAGTAGGGCTCAGTACTGTGAGTGGACCTCTTCTCTAAACTCGAGCATGCATAACTGTTTTCTATAATTGTCTTATGGTTTTTCAATCATGATTTTGTGTTTATTGAATATGAAATGATGATTCTATGTGTTTGCACGTTTTTCGAGGAAAAGACGGTTTTGGCACGTTTTTCGAGAAAATGTTGGTTTTCGGATTTTGATGCCATATTTGGGGATTTCCACCGATAAAGGTTTTCAAATCATGATAAATGGGTTATGAAATATGATTTGTGATTACATGTGGTTTTGGTATGAAAATGGATATTTTCCGGATTTGGGTTCGGAATGACGGTTCTAGATGCCGGGAGAGCATCGGACCAGTGATTTCGGATTCGGGTTTGGATGTGGGTTGGTAAATGGTTTTTAAATGGTTTTGGGATTGGATTTGCTGGATCTGGATATTGGGTTTAAAGACCCGGATATATGTGACGGGGGGCCGGCCGGATTGGGTTTAAAGACCCGGATTGAGTTTAAAGACTCGGGAGTTTAAAGACTAGGATATATGTTGATTTCCCCCGTAGGCCTTGAGTTTAAAGACTCGGATATGATGAAGGCCTGGATTGAGTTTAAAGACTCGGGAGTTTAAAGACTCGGATAGATCCAGCAGGTTTGATCGAGAAAATGATGATTTGGTGGTTATGGTTTTGATACGGTTTCTGATACTCATATTATGGTTTCTTATGATCTTTTATAGTGTTTCTGTTTCTTATGATGTTTATAATGATTATTCTATAAATGTATTTATAACTGTTGGTTATGCATGTGGTTTCAAAACGGAGGGTTTAACTCGGTTTTCTTATAAAATGGTTTTTGAACTTTTGTACCTTCTGGTCCACTCACATTTTCTGTTTTAATTGCCCTCCAGGTTGTGGAGCTAGCGCGGGGTCTTGACGTCGAGGCAGAGTCTGAGGCATAGAAGTGACGTGAGGGTTCCCAGAGTAGAGTAAAGGCTTCCGTGTGCGTGTAGTTATCGGTTTTATTTTCTTTGTATGTTCGTACTATGTTATGTAAATGCTACCTTCGGGACATTGTGTCTAATTACTCCTGCGTTTGACTGGTTAGAATGTGAGTGAGTTTTACTTGAGTTTTGCGTCGGGGAGTCAGACGGGAGCGGGATTTACCTCGGGTTTCGGGGTGAAACAGGGGTGGGTCCTGACAATTGGTATCAGAGCATAGGTTTGTCGAGTTTGTTGGGTCTGTCGGTTTGTGAGGTTGTGTTTCAGTTGTTTGACTACTTCTATGCCTCTTTCAGCGTGCGGTTGACGATGCCTCCGAGACGTAGACCCTCTCCACAACCTGAAGAAGTAGCCAGAGAGACGGAGAGTGCCACGATTGAGCGAGCCCAGCGGCTCGGGGCTACTACTTTTAGTGGTGGGGCTGATCCTGAGGAAGCCCAGAGGTGGATTACTAGACTGGAGCGGATTTTTGCGGTGATGCATTGTCCGCCGGAGGAGCGAGTATTGTTGGCTGCATTTTTACTAGATGGTGCGGCGTACGAGTGGTGGTATACCCTCGAGTTGTCCGGTTGGGATGTTCACAGTGTGACCTGGGAGACGTTTAGGGAACGGTTTCTGGAACAGTATTATCCTCGTTCTTTCCGGGATGCCAAGGAGGCGGAGTTTCTGCAGCTCCAGCAGGGGAATATGACCGTGGCAGAGTATGAACGGAAGTTTCAGATGTTGTCTCGGTTTGCTCCTGCCTTTGTGGCCACTGAAGCCGAGAAATGCCGTAGGTTTGAGTTGGGCTTGCGTGGTGAGATTCGAGCCGTAGTGACGGCTGGATCTTTTGCTACCCTCCGAGATCTGTCGGATGCTGCGGTGCGAGTTGAGGCTAGTTTGCCGGTGCGACGCCGGGAACTATCTATTCCTGGAGCTTCGAGCCAGCGAACACCGAAAAGAGGTAACTTCGGTGGATCGTCCTCGTCGGGCGATGATCGTTTTGGTAGACCTGGTAGTGCCCAGAGTTCAGAATTTTGGGGTTATCGAGTACCGCCGACTCCGCAAGCGAGTGCGACGTCGGTAGCGTCCACGGGGAGACCGAGTAGTGGACCAGGCTGGAATGTGTGTTTCTACTGCGGGGAGCGAGGTCATTTCCGACGTGAGTGTCCACTGTTGCCCCAGGAAGGTGGGGTAGGCAGAGGAGTAGCGGAGTCCGGACAGAGTACAGCATCAGGGACAGCGGGCACTAGAGGAGGTGGTGGCACATCCACGAGTAGTTCGAGGGGACGTGGTAGAGCGTCAGGATCTCAGGCCCGGGTGTTCTCGATGACTCAACAGGAGGATCAGGCGATACCAGACGTGGGGACAGGTACTTGCTTTACTTTTGGTTGTTCTGTCAGTTTGGTTGTTGGATCCCAGGGTAGAGTCTAGGAGTTCGCCTAGAGGACTTGGAGTGTACAGTAAGTTCCGTAGTAGGTTGACGGGAAGTAGAGGAAAAGAGTGACTATAACTGATCGATCTGAGCCTGTGGAAGGAGAGAACCCACAAGCTAGAGTTTGCCTTTTGGACTTTGTGAAGTTAGTCCGACCGTGGCCGGAGTAGTAGCCGAGGGAGATGGGTGGTTGTATACGAGGATGTACTCTATGACTTCTGTCGGGTATTGTGACATGAGGTATTGTATAATACCTTTGTTTCCTGTTCATAGAGTTTCCCTTGCGTACACCATGTAGTTGTTACATAGCTAGGGTTGGCTGTGGTAACAGTAGCTGGGGATGGAGTGAAATACCCATGGTGGAGATGATAGACAGGAAACCTAGGAGAGGTTGTTCCTTAGGAGATCCTAGGTGTCGGGGACTAGCTGTGGAATTTCGGGGACGAAATTCTTTTTAGGTGGGTAGATTGTAACAACCCGTCCCGAGAATTGGGATTACTAGAGTGATTAAGGTGTGATTAGTAAGGTTAATCAAGGGTTAGGTGGTCCCGAGGGGTCCGGGAACTTAGAATGACGATTTTGCCCCTGGGTCGGGCAGAAATGTTGACTTTTATTTCGGGTGGTCAAATGGGAGTTGACCAGTGACCAGGACGTAGTTGAGGACGTTACGAATCCGTAGGCAGGTGGCACGCCCGAGTCCGACATCCGAGGAGGAAGTTGTGATGTTCGGAAGATTGAGGGCATAACCGTAATTTGGCGAAATTAGGGGGGAAACGTTGACTTTTTATACGAACGGGTTTTGGTAAGTTGACCTAAGACCGTTAGATAGATCTCGTCGTCCCGAGTTCGATGACAGGCGGCACGTATTCATCGGACGTACGATGTGGGAGTTACAGGTCTAGAAAGGTAGTGGCAAAGTTGTAATTTTGGGTAAAACAGAAGGGCATTTTGGTCTTTTGTGCTCTGGGATGTGTGCAACAGATAAGGACAGATGAAGGGTTGAGATTGAGCCACATGTGAGATGAAGGGTAGGATTGGTGACACGTGGAGGAGGTCTGGTTGGTTCTAGGGAGTGCACGGTCCAATTATTTGGGGTACACCCGTGTATGTGTGTTGTGTGTGTGTTCGAAGAACTGGAAATAGAGAGTGAAGATTTGAGATTGAGTGATCAATTTTGTTTGCGGGTGAGACTCTGGTGAGTTGTGAGAGTGAAAGGAAGAAGAGAGGAGGTTGGTGATCGAGTTTGGGACTGAGTTCGTGCACGGAGACACGGCGGAGGAAGGCGGTGAGTTCTGAGAAAACAGAGGAGCCGTGGGACTGTGGCGGTGGTTGTGCCGTGTGGTGGCTCAATCCAAGCCAATAGCAAGCGCAGACGACTGCAGGGGACTCAACGATCACCGTGGCACACGGCGGTGCAGACGGCGGAGCGAGTATCGAAGGTATACCCTGATTCCCCTGTTTTTCCCATTTTTCTTGTTTTCAAAAGTCGTGGACCTAGGGCGAGAGTCGAGGGATTTGGAGGTTAGAGTGAGACTTCTGGAGGTCCCAAGAGTCGACTGAGTGTGTTGCCGTGACGGAGGAGTACACGGTGGAGGCTATACGAAAGAGAGTACCTGTGTGCTCTGTTTTGCCGTGATGTTCAAACGGGAAGTCGTGGCGTGTGGGGTTGAGTCGACGGTTATGGTGAGTGGTACGAGGCTCAGGGAGGTCCTAGGCGTCGTCTAGGGTGGTTATTGTGACGGGAGAAGACCTGGGTGGCCGGAATAGGAAACAGTGGATAGTTTGGGTTTTGATTTTGAGCTCGAGTCGACGGGTTAGGGACAGTGTCGAGGTGTTTGAGTGAGGGAACTGGATTGCTTAGGATTGGACGAAGAGGATGGTGAAGAGAGGGAGGAAAATGGTGCAGGCACGGCGGTGAACCGCTCTCGCCGGTTCAAAAGCAGGCACTGTATCGAGCCCGGTCTACGCGAGGTAGACGGTGACACTGTAGCAGGCGCGTGAGGGCCACGCGCAGCCACTTTGGGCGGCGCGTGGAGGCGCGTGCGGCGGTTCTGGGAGAAACGGTCAACATAGTTCTTGGTCTAGGAGTTGTTGTGAGTTCAATGGAGTTGGTTTCGGGTTAATCGGAAGTCGTTTGAGTGTAGTTCCGCGAGGGGGAAAGTTTAGGGTCCCGGGTTCTTACGTTTAAGATTCGGCGAATTTTGAAGGAATTTAGGTGAACCTTCGTAGACGTGTTAGTGACGTATTTTGGCGGTGTTTGACAGGATCGGGATTTCCCGAGGAAGCCGAGGAACGGGCTGGACGTTCGGGACGCGAGTAGGGCTCAGTACTGTGAGTGGACCTCTTCTCTAAACTCGAGCATGCATAACTGTTTTCTATAATTGTCTTATGGTTTTTCAATCATGATTTTGTGTTTATTGAATATGAAATGATGATTCTATGTGTTTGCACGTTTTTCGAGGAAAAGACGGTTTTGGCACATTTTTCGAGAAAATGTTGGTTTTCGGATTTTGATGCCATATTTGGGGATTTCCACCGATAAAGGTTTTCAAATCATGATAAATGGGTTATGAAATATGATTTGTGATTACATGTGGTTTTGGTATGAAAATGGATATTTTCCGGATTTGGGTTCGGAATGACGGTTCTAGATGCCGGGAGAGCATCGGACCAGTGATTTCGGATTCGGGTTTGGATGTGGGTTGGTAAATGGTTTTTAAATGGTTTTGGGATTGGATTTGCTGGATCTGGATATTGGGTTTAAAGACCCGGATATATGTGACGGGGGACCGGCCGGATTGGGTTTAAAGACCCGGATTGAGTTTAAAGACTCGGGAGTTTAAAGACTCGGATATATGTTGATTTCCCCCGTAGGCCTTGAGTTTAAAGACTCGGATATGATGAAGGCCTGGATTGAGTTTAAAGACTCGGGAGTTTAAAGACTCGGATAGATCCAGCAGGTTTGATCGAGAAAATGATGATTTGGTGGTTATGGTTTTGATACGGTTTCTGATACTCATATTATGGTTTCTTATGATCTTTTATAGTGTTTCTGTTTCTTATGATGTTTATAATGATTATTCTATAAATGTATTTATAACTGTTGGTTATGCATGTGGTTTCAAAACGGAGGGTTTAACTCGGTTTTCTTATAAAATGGTTTTTGAACTTTTGTACCTTCTGGTCCACTCACATTTTCTGTTTTAATTGCCCTCCAGGTTGTGGAGCTAGCGCGGGGTCTTGACGTCGAGGCAGAGTCTGAGGCATAGAAGTGACGTGAGGGTTCCCAAAGTAGAGTAAAGGCTTCCGTGTGCGTGTAGTTATCGGTTTTATTTTCTTTGTATGTTCGTACTATGTTATGTAAATGCTACCTTCGGGACATTGTGTCTAATTACTCCTGCGTTTGACTGGTTAGAATGTGAGTGAGTTTTACTTGAGTTTTGCGTCGGGGAGTCAGACGGGAGCGGGATTTACCTCGGGTTTCGGGGTGAAACCGGGGTGGGTCCTGACAGGTATGGACGTGGGCAGTCCAGTGGTTGGACTTGACATCTCATTGGGAGCATGTCTGTTCCCAACCTGGTTGGAACTCCCGTGTCGGGGAGAGTTGTGATTGGGAGACGAGAGGAGTGCTCGTTTCTGCATCGGTGATTGGTATTCCGAAGTCATTGGGGTTGACTTCATATTTTCCTGCCGTGGAAGACGATGATTGTTGCTACCAGTACGTTGAGCGTGCATTGGTGGGTGGACCCATGTTTGGCTTGGGTTCATTGGACCCAAGAAGTTTTGTATGATTTTGGATTTGGTGGTGATATGCGTGGTCATCTTTCCACCAAGGGAAATTTGGCGAAGGATTCAATTGAGGGTGTAAGACCCTACGATCAGCGTCCAGATGGATTGTTAGCTATGTGAGCATGTGTGGATCCTAGGTGGATCTGATTTGTGATGTTGTCGACTTTGGTCAATGTGACGATCTAGGAGCGTGATGTTACTTGTCGGGTGACGTAGCGATCGATATGGATTGTGATCTTGATGATCCAGATGGGTGGAGAGTTTATCACTCTTACCTTGATATGTGAGTCATAAATGACGGGACTGAACTTCTTTTCGGAGCGGAGTCCATATGGTTGTTACTCAGTTGAGTAGGTTTCCGAAGTGGTCGGATTTTGTCAAACTTTGACGTGTGAATATTGGGATTGGCTTCCCTATGAAGTCAATCGAGTGTTTTGTACAGGCAACCGATAGATTCGGTTATGTTACGTCTTGATGGACTGGGTTTTGGAATCGAATTTCTGGGTGACGATTCAGGATTCGATTGCGAAGCTCGAAAATGGATTACTGGATTTGGGTGCGGAATGATTATTCCAATGCTAGCTTACAGAATAATGATTTCGGATTCGGATTTGGACATGGATTAAAAACATGATGTTTGGGTTCGGATTCGGGATTTCTTACGAAATTGCTAATTCGGATTCGGAATTGGAACTAGATGACGGGTGGAGTTCGTTTTGTCTCATGTTGGTTTGGGCAAATGTACTCCATTACTAGAACGTGTTTGGCTATGACCTGGGTGGCTATAGTCAGATTGATGGATTGAGGTACGTACAGGGTACGTTGTACGAGGATTGATACTGGTTAGGCTGAGTGGTGCCTAATGGCGGTACATGGGATGTACCAGTGGTGTGTAACTAATGTGTTGGTAATCGGCTTGGTTCTGATATCATTTGTTTGGCTGTATTGTGGACTGGACATTGGATACTGTGCACTGGGCAGATTGATCTTGTCAGGTTCAGTGATTTTATGAGCAGGTGCTCTTAGCCATGGTTGGCTTGTGGAACCCTAGTATTGAGATGTGTGTTCACTGCTGGGCTGGTATTCAATGTGTTCCAGTTACACCACTTGATGGAGTAAGTTGACGGTATACGTACACTCAGCATGAGTGAGTTGGTGGTCTGAGTAACCCCGAGTAGCCTTGTGTGACTTGAACACACCGTGTTTTCCCAGCGTTTTGGTTCGCTGACGGAGTCGGCAATTATGGACATTGAGATTATTTTGTGTCGCAGGATTGGGCTTGCCCTGCGAATTGAGATCATGTGGTTGATCTTATGCTACATCGAGGGTGATGTAGTACGTGGTGTTGTCACGGACGGACAGATGGTTGGGGCTTTACCAGGGCGGTAAAGTTTAGTGGTGACAGTTTGACTGGTGGTGTCAGCATGGACTGACAAATGAGATTTGGTGACTCCCAATGGGAGCAAATGTAAGGATATATTGGCAATGGAAGGGAACGGTTTGGCTGAATGAGTCAGCTAAATGGTTAAGCGATCTTATCGCGGATCGGGTGCTTATGTCCACTCGAGGTGGTCGAGTGTTGTTGTTGTGACGTATGACTGTAATGGGATGTCTGGGTACAGACGAGACTGGTGTTGTCCCAGTAAATGGATGTACAGGTGTACACATGATAAGAGGTCGAAATGTTTTCCACGAGGTGGTTGTGGAATAAGATTGTTGGTAATTTCGAGGACGAAATTCTTTAAGGAGGGAAACGACCCGTCCCGAATATCGGGATTTAAAAATATTTAATTGTGATTCACTAATCTGGGATTAGTTGGGCGATTTCGGACGAATTGTGCAAAATGACCGTTTTGCCCCTGGGCGTGGACAAAACGTTGACTTTTATTTCGGATGGTCAAATGGACTTTGACCGATGACCGTGACGTAGTTCGGGACGTCACGAGTTCATAGACAGGTGGCACGTTCGATTCCGACGTTCGTGGTGAAAGTTATGATGTACGGAAGTTCAAGGGCGTTTTCGTAATTTGGACGAAATAGGGGAAATGTTGACTTTTTGACCGGGATGTCCGATGGCCGAGGGCCAAGGACCGTTACGGAGGTTTCATCGATACGAATCCAACGACAGGCGGCACGCCGAAATCGGACTTCGTACGAGGAAGTTATGGTCTGAAACGTGAAATCGGGGAAGTTACGTCTCGGTAACTGTGTTGATTATTTTATTCTGAAATGGTGGTTGGAGGACACTTGGATGAGTGACAAGTGTCACTCATCCGACGGCTAGATTGGATCTTGATCCACTAATCATAAACTATATACTAAAGTTTCCACTATATAATAATTTAGGATTAAATCCCTGCTTTTGATCTGAGCCATCCATTCCACCCCCAGATTGCATCACAGCCGTCCATCTCATCGCTCCCTTCTATTTCTGATCATTCCTCCCTCACCCGTGAACAAGCAAAAATGAGAGTTGGGTTCTGGCCATTGCCAATCTCTCTTCCACAATTGATTGCACAAATGGATAATTGGTGATTTGGGGAAGGTTCTGGCTGAGGGAGAGCACGGGGGACTGAGTGGGGTGGTGTAATTCGGGAATCAAATTTCGGGGAATTGGAGGGAATTTCGAATTGGAACATTTGGGCCAGGACGATCAAAATGAAGTTTACTTTGGGTCTTCTGGGATCAAAACGATCAGCTTTGCTTCAAGAACGAAGAGAAACCATGGCGGATTGAGGAAGAACTGAACTTCCATGGCAGCTCAAAGTCGAGCTTGTGTTCAGTGGGTTTGAGGTAAGTATTTCTCAAATTAACCTTGTAGAAATGTCCCTTACACTCTCACGATGCTAACTGAATGAATTAATTTGGAAATCAGGGACGGAATCGGTGAACCCGAATTGGATCCCCGTCAAGGATCGATCGAGAGTCGTGAGGATTTGGACCCTAGATTGTGTAATTCGATTTACAGAACTTAAATGGTGATTGATTACAAGGGATCAGTTGAAAGAACGGATTGAATTGATGTCGAATTGGGTATGATTGAACCGGATCCTATCGTGGGTAATTAGACCCGTTTACCAGTCATTCGGGTGAAGAAGGAACACTGTAGCAGTCACTGTAGCAGGCGCGTGGCTTTCACACGCAGCCACTCACGGCGGCGCGTGACGGCGCGTGGGCACGAATCTCGAGGTGAGGTCAACATGACTTTTATCCTATACAATGTAACGAACATTTTAGCGTTGGTTTCGTGTCGATCGGATCCCGTTTCAATATTGTTCGGGATGTCCGAAGGTTTTAAATCCAGTTTAAAAATACTTAAAAATTCGGGAAAATTACGGGACTTGAATAGGATGTTAATGATGAGGTTAGTGATCCTCTAATGTGATTTGAACAGGATTGGGAGTCCCGGTGATAGTGGTGTGGCCCGGGAAGGCCTATGGCACGCGTATCGAGGCGCTCGGTTAAACGGTCTATGAGTGGACATTGGTTTCATAAATTCGATGCATGCATAACTGTTTTATGATTGTTATAATTATGATTAAATGATTTACTTTGGATATCGGTAAATTTAAAATGATTTCACGTATTTCGAGGTGAATTACGTATTTGCACGTAAACCGAGGTTTTCTGGATTTGCACCGATTTCCATAAATATGGTTGGATATGATTTCATGAAACGGTTACGAACTTAAATAATGTAAAATCGGGCCAGGGGCCCAGTTGAACTATGAAATCGGGCCAGGGGCCCAGTTAACTTGTGAAATCGGGCCAGGGGCCCAGTTGATTTCTACACGTGATTGCGGGTCGGGGACCCTAAAATGGAATTGAATAAATGTTTCCTGGTTTACATTTTATATATGTTCACATGCTGGAATCTATAAATGGTTTTGATGATATTTCGGTCATGGCACGTTTCACGGTATTTGGGCATGAGACCCGTTTGATGAAACGTAACGATTGGTTCGGATTTTATCTATGTATACCCATATGTTTTGCATGTGGATATCAATAAAATGTATTTGGTACTGCACTGTATGAATCCTTCCATATTATATTGTCTCCTCCGGATGAGGTACCCCGGAGAGGTCACGGACGTTTAGTACGTCCAGCGTCTATGACGCTAAGCATCGGGGATGCTGTACCCGAACGTGGTTCGGGGATTGAACTCGAAAATTGAGACCCGAGTGGCACGCGTAGCCTTGTGATTGTGACCTTATTGACGTCAGGGACGTCAGACATCAGGGATGTCGGATTGGAGTGTATAGTGCAGTGGCTAAAATTATGGTTATGGTTTATATTATATGCCCTATGGTTCATATTACTGGATTGAGGAAATAACTCTTGGATTGACGTTTGGAATTTGAAACTATGCTTTGGTTTCCGGGCTAAGGCCCTAATGGTTATTTCTAAATAAATATGGGATTATTGGTTTTTGGTGCATGCATATGATTTTACTGAGGGGCATAAATGTCTTATAAATGTTTTTAACAGACTTGTTTATTTTCGTCCACTCACAGCTTTTGTTTTTAATGCCCTTCAGGTTGATTCCGGATACGACTGCAGCAGAGACTTGACCATCGCACACCTCCTCCATCGATCCTTACGCACTCTGGAAGCCCGTTTGGGCAATGGCAATCGGTTATCCCTTGTCTGACGTCTCTTGTCAGACGGGAGCACGTCACATTCCATGGTAATCCCGGGGGGATTGGGATGGGTCGTGTCAAGGAAGGTCTCCTCGTACTCTGCTACAGTCTGATCTCCCTTCCGGAGTTGCAGAAACTCCGCCTCACGGGCATTGCGAAACGACCGTGGATAAAACTGGTTGAGATACCGCTCTCGAAAAGTCTCCCATGGAATGGTGTGAACGGTCCAGCCGGCCAGGACAAGGTTGTGCCATCATCGATAGGCGCTCCCATCCAGTCGGAAGGTCGCCAGTACGACACGCTCCTCCGGTGGACAATGCATGACCTCGAAAATCCTCTCCCAGCGGTCAATCCACTGGTGTGCTTCCTCGGGATCGGTTCCCCCACTAAAGTGCGTAGCACCCAGGCGCTGATGACAGGACCCACCCCGATTATCGCCTCGATAATCGGGAAGCATCCTGCTCCCGTCTGATAATCGAATCCAAAAGACCGGAAAACTAATTAATATTACAACACACCCATTGTCAGACCAGGGAGATTAAACGATTACAACCGACTGGACGTCTAGTCCACAGTTTCACAGAGCATAAAATTACAAAACAAGTTAAAGAAACAAATCCTACTCTGTGAACTAACTACTCCGCAACGGAAAACTTTATGCCTCCGCCTCTGCCTCGGCGCTTGCCCCCGCACTTGTACCACTTCGGGTTCGCCCTCCAGTTTTGTAACACGCATGCATAACCAAAGATTCAAATTTTGCATTTTAAACTTTTGAAAACTCTTTTTCCGAAACACATGGAAAACGTGACAAGGATCACCATAATTCATGTAAAAACCATTTAATAATTCCAAGTTTCAGAAACCGTCATTTTGAACGTTAATTGCACAAATCAAGTAAAACGTGAATCATTAACCACAATTATGTCGTTGGATCCATCCGAGTCTTTAAACTCAACATTAGGCCTTCCCGGGATATCAACGAGTCTTTAAACTCAAAACATGATTAATAGGCCTCGGGGGGTATCATAATAATCGAGTCTTTAAACTCACGAGTCTTTAAACTCATTTCGGGTCTTTAAACCCAATTTTCGGGCCCGCCCCCATCATTAAATAACCGGGTCTTTAAACCCAAAACCAGATCCAACCATTAACCGGGTCTTTAAACCCAAAACCGTTTTTAAACACAATAAACCAGGATTCATCACAAACCGTTTCCCAACATTATTCCAAAAACATTTCTCATCGTAACAGGACTCATGTCCGAATTCACATGCAAATTCCAACACATGCAATTTCCAGAAATTACTTCACAATGTGATCAAACATCATAAATCCGAAACATGCATATTCATATCCAGGTACTTTATCAAAATCATCACGCATGCATAAGCGAAAATCGTAACCTCGAAATGCGTGAAATACGGTAAATATCTCGAAAAACGTGAAAACATGTAAAACTGATATAACATATCACCATCATAAAATCATATGTAAAACCATGAGATAAATAAGCAAAATAGTCATGCATGCCCAATTTAGGAAAATCAAAAAGTCCACTCACGGTTTTAGGACGTGTCAATCGCGTCCCGCGCGCTCCTCCGTAGCTTCGGAAGTGTCCGGGCCTGTAAAAATGTACAAGAAGGGTTACAAACATCCTCAAATAGCTCGTAAGATTTTTCCCTAATTTCCCGGATTTTTCGGCAAAATAAACCTTAAGGACCTAAACTTCCGGGCTCCCGAGCTCATCCCGAACGACTCCCGAACAACTCGAATCCAAAAGGGAAATTGTTAATTAGACTGAAAGGATTATTTCTCATGTTGACCGTGATCGGAGTCGACGTCACACGCGCCGTCACGCGCCGCCCAAAGTGGCTGCGCGTGAAGGCCACGCGCCAAGCTACAGTGTCTTCTCCCTTACCCGAACAGCCTGCTAAACGGGTCTGATACCCGCGACTCAACCCGATCAGTTAGCCCTCAATTCTCAATCAATTCTTCCCGTTTTCAATCCTATTATCTTCTCTAACCCATTTATTTTAGGTCTGCATCATTGGTTAACCTCGACTTATGCTAAATCGACCCATCTCAAGCTCACACAGTCGAACAAGTCGACCTCTGAAATTTACCCAAACTGACTCCATACTCAAATTAATTTCACCAGTAGCTTAAGGAAACTTATACGAACACACTGGTACAATCAATTTAGCTCGCCGTTACCTGGAAGTCGTCGTCCTCAGCACTGGTTTTCCCCTGAAACTGAGACTCAGGTTCCCGACCAAACTGTCCTCCTCCTCTTTCAATTCTTGCACGGTTGTGTACGAAGTGACCCCAGAAGTCTAACACGGCCTTTGGTTTCGATCAACAGGCTCCAGAAATTGAATGGGATTTTTCCCTCCAACTGGTTCCTCCCTGTGCAGTGACTTGGGTTCTAGGGCCAACAGTGGTCGTCCTCACCCAAAACTTGCACCAACATGATCCTTTCACTCCCAGAAGTCCTTCAATGTGTTTAGGTTTGTCTCTCAACCCATAGAAGTCGAATTCAGAGCTTTCCCTCCAAAAACCCGAAAATGGTTCTTCACGGTTTCACTCACGGTTTCCTCTCAACTCAGCTCCTAAACTGAACCAAATGACCCAACTGAGTCCTCTCCTCACTCCTTTACTCTATCGATCGATTCAAACGGCCAGCAACCCGTGGGAGACCAACTGAGATTTCTGAAAATGTCTCCCACGCACACAGAAGCCATAGACATTATTTAACCCAGCCCGTGCACTTAGTCTCTGCCCAGACACGCAGGGATGCTTCCCACAATCTCAAAATTCATAAACTAACCCCACTCACCAGTCCACTTAGCCATAAACAATTGCACGCACAAAGCTCCACGGCCGCACTCTGTTTTTCACGGTGGTGCTACAGTAACCGCCGTGAAAATGACCAAAATGCCCCTCTGTGCAATAATTACCAAATTGCCCTCCAGCTTCCGTGACCCATAACTCGGTCATCCGATGTCCGTTTCAAGCGTGCCGCCTGTCGTTGTACTCAGGGCGTCGAGACGAACATAACGGTCTTCGAGTCAAATGCATATCAATTGTCAAACAAAAAGTCAACTTTTCCCCATAACAACGCCCAATTAAGGTAATGCCACTGAACTTCCGAACATCATAACTTTCACCCTGATCGTCCGAAACGAACGTGCCACCTGTCTATGAACTCGTGACGTCCCGAACTACGTCACGGTCATCACTCCACATCCGTTCGACCCCCCAATCAAAAAGTCAACAAATTGACCACACAAAACACAGGGGTAAAAACGTCATTTTATTCAATATTTTACAATATTACATTTCCAGAACGTCCGGGGCGTTACAATCTCCCCTCCTTAAGAAATTTCGTCCCGAAATTTCATGGAAACAAGTAGGGGAACTGTTCTCGCATCTGTGCCTCGGGTTCCCATGTGGCTTCCTCCACATTCTGGTTCCTCCAGAGAACCTTTACCAGAGGAACGGTCTTCCAACGTAGCACTTTATCCTTTCGATCCAAAATCTGTACCGGCTGTTCCTCGAAGCTCAAATCATCTCGAAGTTCAAAGGGCTGTTCCTCCAGTACATGAGCTGCGTCGAACACGTATTTCCGCAACATCGACACATGAAAAACATCGTGGACCCTCGAAAGCTCTGGCGATAGTGCCAGCCGAATCTCACCACGCCCTTCCAAGGGGACAATTTCAGAAATACCCGATCTCCGACCGCAAACTCTAGATCTCGAATCCGATGGTCCACATAGCTCTTTTGTCTGTCCTGGGCTGCCTTGAGCCGATCCCTGATGAGTTTGACCCTCTCGGTCGTCAGTTCCACCAATTCGGATTTAGTCAGCTTCCTTTCACCCACGTCCGTCCAACACAACGGAGTTCTGCACTGCCGTCCGTACAAGGCTTCGTACGGAGCCATCCCAATGCTCGCCTGATAGCTGTTGTTGTAGGCAAATTCCATCAAGGCTAGATGTGACTCCCAAGTGTCCTGAAATTGCAAAACGCAAGCTCGCATCATATCCTCCAATGTCTGGATGGTCCGCTCAGACTGGCCGTCAGTCTGAGGATGAAATGCAGTACTGAAACGAAGTTTCGTCCCAAATGCTTCTTGTAGACTCTGCCAAAATCGAGAAGTAAATCTTGGGTCTCGGTCAGAAACTATTGATTCCGGAGTACCGTGCAAACGGATGATCTCGTCAATAAACAACTGGGCCAACTGTGCCATCCTGAAGTTCTCTCGCACTGGCAAGAAGTGAGCTGATTTCGTAAGCCTGTCCACAATCACCCAAACTCCATCGTGACCCCTGGGTGTCCTAGGAAGTCCAAACACAAAATCCATCGTCAAGTGATCCCATTTCCAATCCGGAATAGGTAGTGGTTGCAAGGCTCCATAAGGTCGTTGTCTCTCAGCCTTCACTTGCTGGCAAATTAGACACCTGCTGACAAACTCGGCAATCTCCCGTTTCATTCCCGGCCACCAGTAGTGCTCTCGCAAGGTACGATACATCTTGGTCCCACCAGGATGCATCGCGTAGGCCGAACTATGAGCCTCGTCCAAGATCTCTTTCTTCAGTGCCTCAACGTCGGGCACACACAACCGTCCTTCTTTTAGAAAAGCTCCATCCTCCCTGACTGTGAAATCTAGCCGCTCGCCGGCTTCCACTTCAATCCGAAGTACACATGAGACAGGATCTTGAGATTGAACCTCAACGATCTGATCGACCAGAAGTGGTCTCACATGAAAATTAGCCAGCAAGACACCTTGGCCATCCAAACCCAAATCAATGCTATTCTTACGGAGTTCAACCAAAAGTGGTAAATGAACCATCCGTAGATGTGCTACAGAATGCGTTGACTTCCGGCTTAGAGCATCAACCACCACATTGGCTTTCCCCGGGTGGTACTCAATTGTGCAATCATAATCCTTAATTAGCTCTAGCCACCGTCGCTGCCTCACATTTAACTCCATCTGAGTGAACAAGTACTTCAGGCTTTTGTGATTCGTGAACATTCTGCAAGTCGCACCATACAGGTAATGTCTCCAAATTTTTAACGCATGCACGACAGCAGCTAATTCCAAATCGTGCGTAGGATAATTGCGATCATGCGGTTTCAACTAGCGCGAAGCATAGGCGATCACTTTCCCATGCTGCATTAGTACACATCCCAAACCATGTAAGGATGCATCACTGTACACCTCAAATTCCCCACTGTCGTCTGGAAGGGTCAGTATAGGAGCAGATGTCAACCTTTCCTTTAGCTCCCGAAAACTACGCTCACAATCGTCATCCCACTCAAACATGACTCCCTTCCGCGTCTGTCGTGTCAACGGGGCAGCAATGGTAGAGAAACCCTCTACGAACCTCCTGTAATAGCCTGCCAAACCCAAGAAACTTCTGACTTCAGTGACGGTCCTCGGTTGTTCCCACTTCGCCACTGCCTCAATTTTCTGAGTATCCACACTGATCCCGTCAGTTGAGATCACATGCCCCAAGAATCTCACGCTCGTCAACCAAAACTGACATTTACTGACCTTCGCGTACAACTGGTTTTCCCTCAAGGTACCTAGCACCATCCTTAAGTGCTCCTCGTGCGCTTCCGCACTCCTCGAGTAGATTAGGATATCGTCAATGAACACGATGACAAAATGATCCAAGTATGGCTGCAACACTCGGTTCATCAAGTCCATAAATGCTGCGGGTGCGTTGGTCAAACAAAACGGCATCACAAGGAACTCATAATGACCATAACGGGTCCTAAAAGCTGTCTTGGGTACATCCTCATCCTTAACCCGCAATTGATGATACCCAGAACGTAGATCAATTTTGGAGAAGTACTGCGCTCCCCGCAGTTGATCGAAAAAATCATCGATCCGAGGCAACGGGTATTTGTTCCTGACTGTTACTTTATTCAGTTGCCTGTAATCAATGCAGAGTCTCAAACTCCCATCCTTTTTCTTCACAAACAACACCGGGGCTCCCCAGGGGGATACACTCGGTCGAATAAACCCCATCTCAAGTAATTCTTGTAACTGCGCCTTCAGTTCTTTCAACTCGGCTGGCGCCATACGATACGGAGTCTGAGAGATAGGTTGCGTACCTGGAACCAGATTAACAGTGAACTCGACATCTCGATGCGGTGGCAATCTCGGTAGATCCTCCGGAAAGACATCCGGAAACTCCCGTACTATCGGTATATCCTCCACCCTCAATGGTGCAGCTCGTGAATCCATCACCTGAGCTAAGTATCCCTGGCACCCTTTCCTCAACAACTTACTTGCCTTCAGGGCTGATATCACTTCGACCGGAGTGGCTCGCTGAATCCCCTGAAAAGTGGTTTCCGGTAACCCCGGGCTCCGAAAGGTAACCTTCTTATCGACGCATTCGATAGAAGCGTGATGGAGCGTCAACCAGTCCATTCCCAAAATGACATCAAAGTCGTGCAAGTCCAAGAGTATCAAGTCTGCCATCAGACCAACAGCACCTACCGTTACGGGACACTCGCGCAACACTTGATTTACCACAAATACATCTCCCGTGGGTGTACTCACACCTAAGTCACAGTCCAAGACGGACACCTCTCTTCCCGCCAACAACTCACAGTCCGGGATCAATTAAAGCACAAACATCATGCCCAAAGATCGTGAGTGTACCTATCACAACACCAGGTGCTGCCCTGGCCTCCTGCTGCGTAACAGCAAAAACTCGGGCCTGTGGTCCAGCTGCTCGCCCACGGCCCCGGCCTCTCTGTCCATTAGCCGCTCCAGTACCACCTCCGCGAGTGCTCCCAGTCCCAGAAACTGCAGCTGTGCTCCGTCCCTGCTCTGCTCCACCCCGATCTGCGCCTCCACCCTGTGGCAAAGATGGACAGTCCCTCCGATAGTGGCCCCGCTCGCCACAGAAGAAACAGATGACACTGGAAGCATCTCGAACAAAACCACCACCCTGCCGTCCCGTGGAAGCAACAGAAGTCGTGCTCGCCTGCGGAGCAGTCTGCGCCCTAGGCGCTCGGAATCCGGAACCCTGATAATTACCAGGCCTGCCATAACGATCATTGCCTGCGGATGAGGCTCCATTGTAACGTCCCTTCTTCGGGGCTCTCTGACCATACGATCCAGGATATGAACGCTCGCGACGTTGTCCACCACCAGAATACTGTGGGCGTGTCGGGAGACTAGCCTCAACCCGCACCGCGGCATCAGACAACTCCCTGAGAGTAGCAAAAGCTCCGGCCGTCACAATGGCCCGTATCTCACCCCGTAGGCCAAGCTCGAACCTACGGCATTTCTCAGCCTCAGTAGATACAAAGGTAGGAGCAAAACGAGCTAGCATCTGGAATTTCTGTTCATACTCAGCTACGGACATGCTCCCCTACTGGAGCTGCAGAAACTCGGTCTCCCTAGCATCACGGAATGAACGGGGATAATACTGATCCAGAAACCGTTCACGAAAGGTCTCCCAAGTCACTGTACGGGCATCCCAGCCCGACAACTCCAGAGTATACCACCACTCATAAGCAGATCCATCAAGTAAAAATGTGGCCAACACCACACGCTCCTCATGAGGACAGTGCATCACAGTGAAGATCCGCTCAATCCGAGAAATCCAGCGGTGAGCATCCTCGGGATCCGCTCCACCACTAAACACCGTAGCCCCAAGACGCTGGGCTCGCTCGATCGAAGCGCTCTCGGCATCGCCATCAGGTCGTGGAGGGGGTTCGCGTCGCAGAGGCATGGCCGGTCGTCCTTCTCTGAAAGAGGCATAAGTTAGTACAATAATCAAGGCACACCCGAGTGCCGGACACGAATCGTAAACCTAGGCACTGATACCAATTGACAGGACCCACCCCGATTATCGCCTCGATAATCGGGAAGCATCCTGCTCCCGTATGACAATCGAATCCAAAAGACCGGAAAACTAATTAATATTACAACACACCCATTGTCAGACCAGGGAGATTAAACGATTACAACCGACTGGACGTCTAGTCCACAGTTTCACAGAGCATAAAATTACAAAACAAGTTAAAGAAACAAATCCTACTCTGTGAACTAACTACTCCGCAACGGAGGAACAGTCCCTGCTGACGTCACTGCTGACGTCAGCATGACGTCATGCTGATGTCATCTGACAGGTGTCAGGTCTGACATGTCAGACTCTGACATGTGCCACGTGTCAACATCCGATTGGTCCACCTCACTGATCTGTCAGGCCACGTGTCAGCACGGCACTGGTCCACATCACTGACATGTCAGTGACACGTGGCAGTCCCTAATTGGGCCACGTCACTAACATGTCAGGGCTGACTGTGCACTGACATGTGACACGTGTCGGCTCACGATTGGTCCACGTCACCTGACAGTCTGACAGGGTGCCACGTCATCACCTCTGTCCTTAGACGGTTGACCCGTATTCCAGCAACTCGGGTCGATCAAACCTGCGATCAAGACCCGGTCACCATTTCCTAGTTTCTCAATCATTTTCACTCTGGTTTGTTCCTACATGACAGGACCCATCCCAATCCCTCCGGGATTAACATGGGATGACCCTGCTCCCGTCTGACACGAAGTGTCAGACAAGGGATATTTCCAACCTTTGCCCTCCCGGGCTATCAGAGTACGCCAGGATCCAGAGGAGGCATGTGATATCTCGATCTCTACTACAGTCCACATCCGCTGTCAACCTGAAGGGTATTCAAAACAGAAAGGTTGTGAGTGGACAAAAATAAAGAATTTATAAAAACATTTCCATAAGAAGACCTTTATACCCTCCACTAAAAAGCATGCATGCATAGTAAAACCATTTATCCAATAATATATGTTAAAACATCCATAAATAGGGTCACAACCCCAAGTTCCGTAAATACAAGTCTCACGGGCTCCTGCCCAAAACCAATTTACAGAAAACCAGAACATAGTAAGCATATGTGGGATCTCAGCCCAAATCCATTTATCATCATAAAACACAGTTTTCCCAAGCCAATTGAAATCATGTTTATCCATTATATTTCATATCCAGAACCTGTCACGGCAAGATAAAGCTACACGTGTGCTAACCGGGGTCTCAAACCCAAGTCTCTCCAGGGTCCACCCAGGTCAATGTCCGTAGATCAATGACCCTCCCTGGAGGTAACGAACCATGCCCATCCTGAGAGTAAGGAACCCAACTGGGGGGCGACTCTACTCAGTCAGTGCTCCGTGACTACTCCGGGGTCCACCTAGGCCAACGACCCTCCCCGGAGGAGACAATCATATATAAAGGATGGAATATGAAAAACCTTTGGAAATCATTCTTGAAACCTTTCAAGGATTCATGCTCGGCCCCCATAAGCCGTCATGAACCATAAAATCCTTTCATGGGTTCATGCCGGTTCCCATAAACCGTCATGACCCGTAAATCCATTTGTAATACATAACTGGGCCCTAGGCCCTAATCCACATACAAACTGGACCTCAAGTCCGATTCGTAGACCAACTGGGCCTCCAGCCCGACTCCGTAAATCAAATGGGTTTCGAACCCGAGTTTACCTTTTCGAATCCAAAACCATTTCATGAAATCATATCCAAAACCCCAGGTATGGAAAATCAGTGTAAAACCGAAAAATCTCGATTTACGTGCAAGCACGTAAATCGCCTCGAAATACGTGAAACCATATAATTCACAAATATCCAAATCAACATTATCAAATCATATGCATAATCCATTTGGAAATCCAAAACCATTTCATTTAGACCCATAAAGACATACAGCCCCGTATAGGCACCGTATAGGGCCGAAACCTCGAAATACGTGCCTATACGTAACCGCACATCCAAATGCACTCATGGCATCACAAACAAGTATTTAAAACATATAATAAACATTTATGCATGCACCAATTTAGAAAACAAGGTCCACTCACAGACCGTCCGAAGCCGCGTCTCGATACGCGTGCCATACGGCTCCCCGAGCCGATCACCATCACCGGAACTTCCAAACCTGTCCAAATTAATTTAGAGGGTTACTAACTACTTATATTTTCGTCCATTTTCCTCCATTCCAATTCCTAAATTCCTATTTTAATGTTTCCTATCGATCCTAATGAACAAAACAACCTAAAACCGATTAAAACCCGTGAACCCAAAAATCCCCTCACGGTTCAATTTTTCGAAATCCTCCCCAGAGGTCCCTCAACGTTCAAACCTTCCCAAAACCTTCCTAATGGCTTCTTAACATCCTAACTAATTCATTAAAACAATCAAAAATGACCCATAACCACTAATATTGAAAATGGACGAAATCGGGTAAAACCGATTACCTCGATCTCCTCCTCCTCCGCCGTCCACGGCGGTGCGTCCTGGGCTGGCCACCAGCGTCCACCGGTCCATCCTCACACTCTGGTCTCCCCTATACGATCATTGGGAAGGGTTGAATGGGTTTGGGTGAGAAATGGGATCGGGTTTGGTTGGAGGAAAAATGGAAAATGGATGCACGGTGAATGGGTTTGGTGCATGAGTGGGTGAGGTTGGCCAGTGGATGGGTGACAAGTGTCACTCATCCATTGGGCCTCCATTAAATATCTGGGCCCACTAGAGACAAAACTGCACTTTTTGTCTCGTAAAACGTGCCGTCGTGAATAGTAACTGGGAACTTCCGTGAACCGTAACTTCGTCGTCGAACGTCCGAATTCGACGTGCCGCCTGTCTACGGATTCGTATCGTCCTTATCTACGTAACGGTCTTCGGCCCTCGGCCATCGGACCTCCCGATCAAAAAGTCAACTTTTGACCTCCTATTCACCCAAATTACCAAAATGCCCTTGGGCTTCCGAACGTCATAACTTCTTCTACGAACGTCGGAATTGAACGTGCCACTTGTCTATGAACTCGTGACGTCATGAACTACGTCACGGTCATCTGTCAAAGTCCATTTGACCGCCCGATTGAAAAGTCAACGTTTTGCCACCACCAGGGGCAAAACGGTCATTTCGCATCGTTCGTCCGATTTCGCTCTACTAATCACGGATTAGCCTCACTAATCGTGATTAGTCACTAATCTAATCATGGAATTTGGGACGGGTCGTTACACTACATGATCGTCACAATCCCAGAAACAGCTCTATGGAATCAAAATCGACAAATACAGACGGGATCGAAGGCCTACCTCGATGAACAGAGCCGGTTCTCCCGTCGCCGTTTAGCCACCGTCCTGATCACCTCCGGTCACGAACTCGAGCCAGAAGGTTCCTATAAGTCCCTAGAGTCGATTAGGGTTAATAGAAAACAAAACTAAACGTTGGAATTCGAGTTACCAAAATCTGAGTTTTAAAACCGTTTCGGGATGAAGCCGCTCACCTCGCCGCCGCCTGCCGCCGTTCACCGCCTTGCCTCAGCCCTCACCAGCTCAGTTCCGCCACGCCTGAAGCAAAAGGGTCAGGTGCACGCAGGTGTGATGATCGAAATGGCAGCATGTGGGTGTCGGGTATGGAAATATATAGAAATGGAGGGAAATGATGGACGGCCCAGATTGAATCCCAGAAATGAGATTAAGGGCTGAGATCAGATCTGGAGGTTTCAGATCAATGGCTGTAATTAAAAGTTGGTTTTAATGGTATTTAAACCCATAGTGGATCTGATCCAATCTAGCCAATGGGTGAGTGACACTTGTCACTCACCAGGTGTCCCCCAATCAGAATTTCAGAATAAAATATTCGACACGTAAACCGAGGCACGAACCTCCCGATTTCACGTTTTTTACCATAACTTCCTCGTACGAAGTCCGATTTCGGCGTGCCGCCTGTCTACGGACTCAGGACGTCGAGACCTACCTAACGGTCCTTGAGTCATGTGAAAATTAGTTGCCAAACGAAAAGTCAACATTTCCCCCCCCCCCCCCCAAAGTCCAAATTACGGTAATGCCCCTGAACTTCCGATAGTCATAACTTTTTCCCTGATCGTCCGAATTGGACGTGCCACCTGTCTATGAACTCGTGACGTCCCGAACTACGTCACGGTCATGGGTCAAAGTCCATTTATCCCACTAATCAAAAAGTCAACAATTTGGTCATACCATTCCCAAGGGTAAAAACGTCAATTCATACATTAAATTACAATATTCAAATCTTCTAATTTCCGGGGTGTTACACCTGGAGTCGTGCACAGGTGATCTCTTGTCCAATTACTCATGTCATTTAGTCCATAGTAGTCCTAATAAGCTTGATGTTGAGTTAATTGGATTTTGGTTTGGAAACATAGAGGTTGGGTGATCACGGGTCGATAACATGATTTAGTGATGATCAGAGTTAATTAAGGACCTAGAACATTGATTAGATAGTTGAGGAATGTTTTAGGATAAAAAACGGATGAAATTAAGGTCAAATTGATGGCTATCTAATCGGGTTGAAATCTCGGGTTTCAGACCCGAATTGCAGGGAAACGGGCAAGGACGATGATGAACAGTGCTGGGCACTGTAGCAGGCACGTGGTCTCACGTGCAGCCACTCACGGCGGCGCATGACGGCACGTGGGCACGAATCTCGAGGTACGGTCAACACGACTTTTATCCTATACGTTATACCGAACATTTTAGCGTTGGTTTCGTGTCAATCGGACCCCGTTACGATACTGTTCGGGATGTCCGAAGGTTTTAAGTCGGGTTTAAAAATACTTAAAAATTCGGTAAAATTACGGGACTTGAATAGGATGTTATTGAAGAGGTTAGTGACCCTGTAATGTGATTTGGACAGGATTGGGAGTCCCGATGATAGTGGTGTGGCCCTGGAAGGACTATGGCACGCTTATCGAGGCGCACGGTTAAACGGTCTGTGAATGGACTTTGGTTTTGTAAATTCTATACATGCCTAAATGTTTTATATGGATTATGGATATGGTTTTATGATATTGATTTGGATGATTGTGAATTATATGGTTTCATGCATTTCGAGGCGATTTACGTGGTTGCACGTAAATCGAGGTTTTCTGGTTTACACTGATTTTCCAGACTTATAACTTTGGATATGGTTTCATGAATTGGTTTTGAAATTGGAAATAGAAACTCGGTCATAAGGCCCAATTGTTTTGGAAACATCGGACTTGGAGTCCAATTGAGTTACGTAATCGGGCCAGGGGCCCAATTGCTTTATGAAATCGGGCCAGGGGCCCAGTTATTTATGAAATCGGGCTATAACCCATTGGAGTTATATAATCGGGCCGTGGGCCCAGTTGGTTTACACATTCGGGCCGTGGGCCCAGTGGTTTACAAAATCGGGCATGAGGTCCAGTTGGATTATAAACGTGATTTCAGGTCAGGGATCCTAAATGGAATTGTGATGTTTTATGGAGATTTCGGGCAGGGTCCATTGTAATGTTGTGAAATGATTTGGATAAACTGGCTCCATATACCATCTTGATATGAGGATATGTGAAGGTCTCTTCCAGGTGTCAGGGACACTGGAGAAATCACGGTGCATTGCCTGCGAGGGGTCATTGTACGGAGCTACCAGACCGTATAGTGACTCAGGAGCAGGATTGCTATAATTAGACGTCTGGGACGTCAGGCATCTGGGATGCTGTACCTGGACTGGGTTCGGGGATTGGACTCAGGATTGAGACCCAGGGTAGCACGCGTTGCTTATGGTTATACCGTGAAATATGACGTCTGGAACGTCAAGCGTTGGGGACGCTAGGCATCTGGGATGCCGGAGATGGTAACGTGGTAAATATGGATTAACGAATCTATGAAATGGTTTTTCGGTTGGAGTTATGGTTTATGGTTTTGGGCTAAGGCCCTAATGCCTTGTGGAGAAAATGTTTTAGTTACTGGTTTTCGTGGCATGCATACGTTTTTATGGAGGGCATAAATGTCTTATAACTGTGTTTAATGAACTTATTTATTTTCGTCCACTCACAGCTTTTGTTTTTAATGCCCTTCAGGTTGGTTCCGGATGCGACTGCAGCAGAGACTGGGACATCGCACACCTCCTCCATCGATCCTTGCGCACTCTGGAAGCCCATTTGGGCAGTGGCAACAGGTTATCCCTTGTCTGACACCTCTTGTCAGACGGGAGCATGACACATTCCACGGTAATCCCGGGGGGATTGGGATGGGTCGTGTCAGTATTAGTCACAAGTCGGGAGGTGACTCCGTCGAGATGGGCATACGTTCGGTATCTGTGGTTCGAGAGTGGATCACGGATAGTGATGGAATGGATAGGATCCAACGGTAGTTGAGACGTGAGGATCGAGTACTGATGTGAGGGATTAGTGACCAGTTAGTGTTGGCCAGAGTTGGTCAGTTATGGTGGTATGTAGAGATTTGACTGCAAATCACAGCAGGGGTCTGTTGTGACTCTCCAGTCGAGCGGTACATCAGATTAGGATGAATTGACACCCTTTTGGATGTAGACACACGGTCGTAACCGGATAGATGAGTTGATTGTTTACTGACACGAGGAGTACGGGTTTTTCGCATTGGTAATGGGTAAATCGAAGTCATTTTGGGTGACTTCTCAGGTTTTGCTAGGGCAGATGATGGGTGTATCACTAGTACATTGGACGTGTATTAGTTAGTGGATGTCTGTTGTGACTCTCCAGTCGAGCCGTACATCAGATTAGGATGAATTGACACCCTTTTGGATGTACACACACGGTCGTAACTGGATAGATGAGTTGATTGTTTACTCACACGCGGAGTACGGGTTTTTCGCATTGGTAATGGGTAAATCGAAGTCATTTTGGGTGACTTCTCAAGTTTTTCTACGGCAGATGATGGGTGTATCACCAGTACATTGGTCGTGTATTAGTTAGTGGACTCGAGATTGTAGACTGAGATTTCTCGTTTTCTGCTTGGTGGCAGACGATGTCAGGTAACATAACGTGGTGAGTGCATTGAGTGTTGTTTGCAATCACATTGGATGAGTGTTGATGTCGTCGTGTTGGATCATCCTTGGTTTTTCCTAGGTGGAATGACGAGGATCGATATGAGGTAATCAGTGAGAACCGACAGTCTCCGCGTGTCTCGTCGTTGACTGATCGGTTTAGTTGTGGGAGTTGGTTGTCGAACGTTGTGACAGTATGCAGATTAGTTGAGGGTGTAAGACCCTATGGTTTGGAGTCTAGTAGTTAACTGTGTGGATCCTAGGTGGAGCAGGATCGAGACGTTTATAGTCGGGGACGCAGTGTTGAATCTGGGTCGCGATCTTGATGATCCAAATAGGGGGAGAGTTTATCACCCTTACTTTGGTATGTGAGTCGTAAATGACGGGACTGAACTTCTTTTCGAAGCAAATTCCGTATGGTGTATTAATCGGGTGAGTAGGTTTCCGACGTTGTCGGATTTGTCAACCTTGAACGTGTAGATGTTGGGATTGGCTTCACTATGAAGTCAATTGAATGTATTTGAGCAGATAAACGATAGGTTCGGTTTTGGTGTGTCTTGGTAGACGTGAACGAGATTTCGGGTTTTGGAATCGAATTTCTGGGTGACGATTCAGGATTCGATTTTGGAACTTGAAAGTAGATTTCTGGATTGGGTGCGGAATGATTATTCCAAATGCTAGCTTACGGAATAATGATTCCGGATTCAGATTTGGAAATGGGTTAAGAATATGATATCTGGATTTGAATTCGGGATTTCTTACGAAATTGAGGATTCGAATTTGGATTTGGAACTGGATGATGGGTGGAGTTTCGATTTGTCTAATGCGGGATTGGGAAAATGGACTCCACTATTTGAAACGTGTTTGGCTATGACCTATGTTGTAACGACCCGAACCGAGAATAATAATATTTTCATGTAAAAAGACTATTTTACCCCTAAGGGGGGGGAGGGGGAAACTTTGACTTTTGACCCGGGAAATAATTTGGACTTTGACCCATGACTATGACGTAGGTCGGGACGTCACGAATCCGTAGACAGGCGGCACGCTGAAATCGGAGTTCGTATGAAGAAGTTATGGTCAAGGAAGCGTTTTAGTGGAATTTACGAACCGAGAACAACGGAATAAAATATTAATTTATTACGGGAATCCGTGCCAAACTAATATTTAAATCAAACCAGTGGATGAGTGACAAGTGTCACCCATCCAAGCCCATACTATTCCAATAAAGCAACCTTACACTATTTACCTATTTTATATTCATTTAATTTTCCCTCCATCAACCCTAGCCGTTGGATCTCTGCCCAAATACATCTCAGCCTTCCATGTTTCTCTGCTTTTTCTCCTTCATGCACGATCATCTCTGTCTGTTTTCTCTCAAACACACACAAACACCCATCCCCCCCTAACCCGTGCACCTTCTTCCTATTTTCTCTCCATCCAAACACACAAACCAGCTGCCCTCATCGCACCAGACGACCACCCACAGCACCACCATCATCTGCTCATCATCACCCTGCATCACCAGCGACCACCACCCCATTTCCCCCGCCTGAAAATCCTGTGCAAAACACAGACCAGAAACGCTAAGGAATCGGGTCCAGGAAGCAAATCGTGACATCCACACCACCTCGACGCAGGGGAAGCTCCAATCTACACCGTGAGGACCCCAGGAGCGTAACTGGACGACGGCGCAGCCAGCGGCGGCGACACGGCGGCGGTAAGGCCGAAAACCCGAAAGCCCCGTTTTGATCCCCTGTTTCAAACCAACCTATTTTGACGCTAGGAAGCCGATTATTTGGTGATAGGAATCCCCTAGGGTGAGAGAGGAGCTGTTTGAAACCGGTTTGGACGACGGAGACGGCGTGGATCGCCGGAGACGACGATCGGACTTTGACCGTGAGTTCAGCGACAGACTGGTGAGTTTCTTCTAATTTTCTTCCTGTTTTGAGGTTGTAGAACCATAGAACAGACCTAGACGACCCTAAAGGGATGAACCCCGTCGAAAATGGTGGCCGGAATCGTACGGTGGAATCGGGTCAAGCCGTGGGTCGACGGCGACCCGGTTCCAGTCAAACGGGCTGACCCGGTACTGTAGCATGATGACGTCACTTCTGACGTCATGATGACATCATTCTGTCAGAGGTTGTCAGACTAGGGACCAATCCGGACATGCCACATGTCACCTGACAAGTGTCAGCATGACGTCACTACTGACGTCAGCAGTACTGTGGCAGCGTTGACCCACGCGTTGACCAGGCGCATGGGGGCACATGTGAACAGTGATTTTGGTGGGGCCGGTACCATTTTTAAGGTTTCAACGATACGGATCCAATGGAGGTGGTTTCGTGTCGATCGGAGATCGTTAGATTAGTCAAAATGGGGTTTGAAGCACCGGGAATAGTGCCCGGGATGCGATTTTGAGGCGGATCTGTTCTAGGGTCTTGGTATTGATGTTATAGGGTCCTTAAGTAACCCTCAGGTATAAAAATACAGGTTTTAGAGATCGTTGAGCAGCAAGGACCGAGTGTGAGTGGGCGGTTTGATTTATAAAAGGCTTGCATGCATAAACTGTTTTACTGTTTCCACTTATGATTTCGATGAGTCTTATATGAACTGTTTATATATGCTATTACAATGTTTTGGGCATGAGACCCGTCTGGATTATATGTGGATTTTGTTTGGGATGTCCGGGGGGACATAGGGTAAACTATACTGTTATTGTACTGTACTTTCCTACCTGTGTATATTGTCTCCTCCAGGGAGGGTCGTTGGCCTGGGTGGACCCTGGAGTAGTCACGGGGCCCTGACTGAGTGGAGTTGACCCCCGTTGGGCTGCTTACTCTCAGGAAGGCATGTTTATATACCTCGGGCAGTGACCGGGATACCGGGAGCTGATGTACCTAGAGAGTCTCGGGTGTGAGACCCTGAGTGGCAACGCGTAGCCTTAGAACCGTGACATCATTTGGGTTGGGTTTTACAGTGCACTGATATGTTAGTTTCTCCTTTCGATTATTACTGTGGTTTTATGCTTATGATTTCATTATAATATTATATTTTCACTGCATGCAAGATTTGAAAAACGGAGGGGTAAAACCTTATGATTCTTTATTATTAAATTGATTTATAAACTGTTATTTTTGGCCCACTCACCCTTGTTTTACTGACCCCTCCAGACCCTAACACGGAAATAGAGGAGGAGGACCCGGAGGAGGAGGCAGAGGTTTAGTTTGCTTAGATGTGCACCTGTACACCCACTTGTGGGTAGGTTGAGCACCGAATAAATGTACTCTGACTATTGTGCTCACGTGTTGTATTTTACTTTCCCTTGTCTGACAGTATCGCTTTAAACACTATGGTAGTACGTTATCTATCTATTTAAGTATTCGGACGGGTCCTGTCAGACGGGAGCGGGGCACGTCCCCGGGTGGTCCCAGTGGGATTGGGACGGGTCCTGTCAGCTTGGTAACAGAGCATTAGGATTAGCAGTCAGAGTACTAGGTTAGCGGTTTGTACTTTGTACATGGTCGCTTTCGATGTCTTTTAACCTGTTTGCCTCTTAACAGTTGGATATGCCTCCCCGACGTGAACCCCGTGCACGTGTTAACCTATTTACCCCTGTGTTTTGTGTGGTCAATTTGTTGACTTTTTGATTGGGGGGTCGAACGGACGTGGAGTGATGACCGTGACGTAGTTCGGGACGTCACGAGTTCATAGACAAGTGGCACGTTCGTTTCGGACGATCAGGGTGAAAGTTATGATGTTCGGAAGTTCAGGGGCATTACCGTAATTGGGCGTTGTTATGGGGAAAAGTTGACTTTTTGTTTGACAACTGATATGCATTTGACTCGAAGACCGTTATGTTCGTCTCGAAGACCGTTATGTTCGTCTCGACGCCCTGAGTACAACAACAGGCGGCACTCTTGAAACGGACATCGGATGACCGAGTTATGGGTCACGGAAGCTGGAGGGCAATTTGGTAATTATTGCACAGAAGGGCATTTTGGTCATTTTCACGGCGGTTACTGTAGCACCACCGTGAAAAATAGAGTGCGGCCGTGGAGCTTTGTGCGTGCAATTGTTTATGGCTAAGTGGACTGGTGAGTGGGGTTAGTTTATGAATTTTGAGATTGTGGGAAGCATCCCTGCGTGTCTGGGCAGAGACTAAGTGCACGGGCTGGGTTAAATAATGGCTATGGCTTCTGTGTGCGTGGGAGACATTTTCAGAAATCTCAGTTGGTCTCCCACGGGTTGCTGGCCGTTTGAATCGATCGACAGAGTAAAGTTGTGAGGAGAGGACTCAGTTGGGTCATTTGGTTCAGTTTAGGAGCTGAGTTGAGAGGAAACCGTGAGTGAAACCGTGAAGAACCATTTTCGGGTTTTTGGGGGGAAAGCTCTGAATTCGACTTCTACAGGTTGAGAGACAAACCTAAACACATTGAAGGACTTCTGGGAGTGAAAGGATCATGTTGGTGCAAGTTTTGGGTGAGGACGACCACTGTTGGCCCTAGAACCCAAGTCACTGTACAGGGAGGAACCAGTTGGAGGGAAAAATCCCATTCAATTTCTGGAGCCTGTTGATCGAAACCAAAGGCCGTGTTAGACTTCTGGGGTCACTTCGTACACAACCGTGCAAGAATTGAAGGAGGAGGAGGACAGTTTGGCCGGGAACCTGAGTCTCAGTTTCAGGGGAAAACCAGTGCTGAGGACGACGACTTCCACGTAACGGCGAGCTAAATTGATTGTACCAGTGTGTTCGTATAAGTTTCCTTAAACTACTGGTGAAATTAATTTGAGTATGGAGTCAGTTTGGGTAAATTTCAGAGGTCGACTTGTTCGACTGTGTGAGCTTGAGATGGGTCGATTTAGCATAAGTCGAGGTTAACCAATGATGCAGACCTAAAATAAATGGGTTAGAGAAGATAATAGGATTGAAAACGGGAAGAATTGATTGAGAATTGAGGGCTAACTGATCGGGTTGAGTCGCGGGTATCAGACCCGTTTAGCAGGCTGTTCGGGTAAGGGAGAAGACACTGTAGCTTGGCGCGTGGCCTTCACGCGCAGCCACTTTGGGCGGCGCGTGACGGCGCGTGTGATGTCGACTCCGATCACGGTCAACATGAGAAATAATCCTTTCAGTCTAATTAACAATTTCCCTTTTGGATTCGAGTTGTTCGGGAGTCGTTCGGGATGAGCTCGGGAGCCCGGAAGTTTAGGTCCTTAAGGTTTATTTTGCCGAAAAATCTGGGAAATTAGGGAAAAATCTTACGAGCTATTTGAGGATGTTTGTAACCCTTCTCGATCGAAGCGCTCTCGGCATCGCCATCAGGTCGTGGAGGGGGTTCGCGTCGCGGAGGCATGGCCGGTCGTCCTTCTCTGAAAGAGGCATAAGTTAGTACAATAATCAAGGCACACCCGAGTGCCGGACACGAATCGTAAACCTAGGCACTGATACCAATTGACAGGACCCACCCCGATTATCGCCTCGATAATCGGGAAGCATCCTGCTCCCGTCTGACAATCGAATCCAAAAGACCGGAAAACTAATTACTAATACAACACACCCATTGTCAGACCAGGGAGATTAAACGAATATAACCGTCTGGACGTCAAGTCCACAGTTTCACAGAGCGATATTACAAAACAAGTTAAAGAAACAAGTCCTACTCTGTGAACTAGCTACTCCGCAACGGAAAACTTTATGCCTCCGCCTTTGCCTCGGCGCTTGCCCCCGCACTTGTACCACGACCTGGAGGGAATTTAAAACAACAAAGCGTGAGTGGACCGAAACATAAGTTTTAAAGGAAAACAGATTTTCCGAAATCGGGTTCGCCCTCCAGTTTTGTAACACGCATGCATAACCAAATATTCAAATTTTGCGTATCAACTTTTGAAAACTCTTTTTCTGAAACACGTGAAAAACGTTACAAAGGATCGCCATAATTCGTGTAAAAACCATTTAATAATTCCAGGTTTCAGAAACCGTCATTTTGAACGTTAATTGCACAAATCAAATAAAACGTGAATCAATAACATCAATTATGCCGTTGGATCCATCCGAGTCTTTAAACTCAATTTTAGGCCTTCCCGGGATATCAACGAGTCTTTAAACTCAAAACATGATTAATAGGCCTCGGGGGTATCATAATAATCGAGTCTTTAAACTCACGAGTCTTTAAACTCAATTCGGGTCTTTAAACCCAATTTTCGGGCCCGCCCCCGTCATCAACATACCGGGTCTTTAAACCCAAAACCAGATCCAACCATTAACCGGGTCTTTAAACCCAAAACCGTTTTTAAACATAATAAATCAGGATTCATCACAAATCTTTTTCCAACATTATTCCAAAAACATTTCTCATCGTAACAGGACTCATGTCCGAATTCACATGCAAATTCCAACACATGCAATTTCCAAAAATTACTTCACAATGTGATCAAACATCATAAATCCGAAACATGCATATTCATATCCAGGTACTTTATCAAAATCATCACGCATGCATAAGCGAAAATCGTAACCTCGAAATGCATGAAATACGGTAAATATCTCGAAAAACGTGAAAACACGTAAAACCGATATAACATATCACCATCATAAAATCATATGTAAAACCATGACATATATAAGCAAAATAGTCATGCATGCCCAGTTTAGGAAATCAAAAAGTCCACTCACGGTTTTAGGACGCGTCAATCGCGTCCTGCGTGCTCCTCCGTAGCTTCGGAAGTGTCCGGGCCTGTAAAAATGTACAAGAAAGGTTACAAACATCCCCAAATAGCTCGTAAGATTTTTCCCTAATTTTCCAGATTTTTCGGCAAAATAAACCTTAAGGGCCTAAACTTCCGGGCTCCCGAGATTATCCCGAACGACTCCCGAACAACTCCAATCCTAAAGGGAAAACGTTAATTAGACTGAAAGGATTATTTCTCAAGTTGACCGTGATCGGGGTTGACGTCACACGCGCCGTCACGCGCCGCCCAAAGTGGCTGCGCGGGAAGGCCACGCGCCAAGCTACAGTATCTTCGTCCTTACCCGAATCGACTGATAAACGGGTCTATACCTGCGACTCAACCCGACCAGTTCAAGCTCAATTCTCAGTCAATTCCTCCCGTTTTCAATCCTATTATCTTCCCTAACCCATTTATTTTAGGTCTGCATCATTGGTTAACCTCGACTTATACTAAATCGACCCATCTCAAGCTCACACAGTCGAACAAGTCGACCTCTGAAACTCACCCAAACTGACTCCATACTCAAATTAATTTCACCAGTAGCTTAAGGAAACTTATACGAACCACTGGTACAATCAATTGGGCTCACCGTTACCTCGAAGTCGTCGACCTCAAGCTAGAAAATACTCAGAACCAGGGAACTCCGTTCTTGGCCAATTCGTGAGTGTCGTCCCTCGAAATCGACGTGGTTGGTTTCCTTTTGCTCCCAGAAGACTAGAATGGCCCTTGGTTTAGCTCGAAAGTCCCTACAATTTGATCTTCAATTTTCCCTCCAACTGGTTTTTCCTTCGAACTGGACTCTGGGTTCTTGGGCAATCCGTGCTCGAATCCCTTCAATTCTTGCACAGCCGAGATTCTGTCACTCCCAGAAGACTCACAGTGTGTTTAGATTGATCCCTCGACCCTTAGAAATTGAACTCTGCGATTTCCCCCCAAAAACCCGAAACGGTTTGCTCACGGTTTCTCTCATAGTCCCTCTCAAGCTCAGCTCCCAAATTGAACCAAAATGACCCTAACTCAATCCTCACTCCATTCCCATACTCAGTTATTCGATCGGTGTGGCCAACAGCCCGTGGGAGACCAACTGAGGCCTCTGAAAACGGTTTCCCGCAAACACAGAGACCACAGCCATTTCTCGTTCCTCCCGTGCACTCAGTCTCTGCCCAGACACGCATGGCTGCTTCCCACAACCTCAAAATCCATAAACTAAACCCACTCACCAGTCCACTTAGCCAAAAACAATTTCACGCACAAGACCCACGGCCGTGCACTCTGTTTTTCACGGTGGTGAACAGTAACCACTGTGAAATGACCAAAATGCCCCTCTGTGCAATAATTACCAAAATGCCCTCCAACTTCTGTGACCCGTAACTCGGTCATCCGACGTCCATTTCAAGCGTGCCGCCTGTCGTTGTACTCGGGGCGTCGAGACGAACATAACGGTCTTCGAGTCAAATGAAAATCAATTGTCAAGCAAAAAGTCAACTTTCTCCCATATAACGTCCAAATTACGATAATGCCCCTGGACTTCCGAACATCATAACTTCCACCCTGTTCGTCCGAATCGAACGTGCCACCTGTCTATGAACTCGTGACGTCTCGAACTACGTCACGGTCATCGCTCAACGCCCGTTCGACCCCCCAATCAAAAAGTCAACAAATTGACCACACAAAACACAGGGGTAAAAACGTCATTTTATTCAATATTTTATAATATTACATTTCCCGAACGTCCGGGGCGTTACAATCTCCCCCCCTTAAGAAATTTCGTCCCGAAATTTCAAGGGAACAAGTAGGGGAACTGTTCTCGCATCTGCGCCTCGGGTTCCCATGTGGCTTCCTCCACATTCTGGTTCCTCTAGAGAACCTTTACCAGAGGAACGGTCTTCCGACGTAGTACTTTATCCTTTCGATCCAAAATCTGTACTGGCTGTTCCTCGAAGCTCAAATCATCTCGAAGTTCAATGGGCTGTTCCTCCAGTACATGAGATGCGTCAAACACGTATTTCCGCAACATCGACACATGAAAAACATCGTGGACCTTCGACAGCTCTGGCGGTAGTGCCAACCGGTAGGCCACCGGGCCAATCCTCTCGGTAATCTCATAAGGTCCGATATAACGAGGGCTCAACTTCCCTCGCCTGCCAAATCTCACTACACCCTTCCAAGGGGATAATTTCAGGAATACCCGATCTCCGACCGCAAACTCAAGATCTCGAATCCGATGGTCCACATAGCTTTTTTGTCTGTCTTGGGCTGCCTTGAGCCGATCTCTGATGAGTTTGACCTTCTCGGTCGTCAGTTCTACCAATTCAGATTTAATCAGCTTCCTTTCACCCACGTCCGTCCAACACAACGGAGTTCTGCACTGCCGTCCGTACAAGGCTTCGTACGGAGCCATCCCAATGCTCGCCTGATAGCTGTTGTTGTAGGCAAATTCCATCAAGGCTAGATGTGACTCCCAAGTGTCCTGAAATTGCAAAAAGCAAGCTCGCATCATATCCTCCAAAGTCTGGATGGTCCGCTCAGACTGGCCGTCAGTCTGAGGATGGAATGCAGTACTGAAATGAAGTTTCGTCCCAAATGCTTCCTGTGGACTCTGCCAAAATCGAGAAGTAAACCTCGGGTCTCGGTTAGAAACTATTGATTCCGGAGTACCGTGCAAACGGATGATCTCGTCAGTAAACAACTGGGCCAACTGTGTCATCCTGAAGTTCTCTCGCACTGGCAAGAAATGAGCTGATTTCGTAAGCCTGTCCACAATCACCCAAACTCCATCGTGACCCCTGGGTGTCCTAGGAAGTCCAAACACAAAATCCATTGTCAAGTGATCCCATTTCCATTCCGGAATAGGTAGTGGTTGCAAGGCTCCATAAGGTCGTTGTCTCTCAGCCTTCACTTGCTAGCAAATCAGACACCTGCTGACAAACTTGGCAATCTCCCGTTTCATTCCCGGCCACCAGTAGTGCTCTCGCAAGGTACGATACATCTTGGTCCCACCAGGATGCATCGCGTAGGACGAACTATGAGCTTCGTCCAAGATCTCCTTCTTCAGTGCCTCAACGTCGGGCACACACAACCGTCCTTCTTTTAGCAAAGCTCCATCCTCCCTGACTGTGAAATCTAGCCGCTCGCTGGCTTCCACTTCAATCCGAAGTACACATGAGACAGGATCTTGAGATTGAGCCTCAACGATCTGATCGATCAGAAGTGGTCTCACATGAAAGCTAGCCAGTAAAACACCTTGGCCATCCAAGCCCAGATCAATGCTAGTCTTACGGAGTTCTACCAAAAGTGGTAAATGAACCGTCCGTAGATGTGAACAAGTACTTCAGGCTTTTGTGATCCGTAAACATTCTGCAAGTCGCACCATACAGGTGATGTCTCCAAATTTTTAACGCATGCACGACAGCAGCTAACTCCAAGTCATACGTCAGATAATTGCGCTCATGCGGTTTCAACTGGCGCGAAGCATAGGCAATCACTTTCCCATGCTGCATTAGTACACATCCCAAACCATGTAAGGATGCATCACTGTACACCTCAAATTCCCCACTGTCGTCTGGAAGGTCAGTATAGGAGCAGATGTCAACCTTTCCTTTAGCTCCCGAAAACTACGCTCACAATCGTCATCCCACTCAAACTTGACTCCCTTCCGCGTCAGTCGCGTCAACGGGGCAGCAATGGTAGAGAAACCCTCTACAAACCTCCTGTAGTAGCCAGCCAAACCCAAGAAACTTCTTACTTCAGTGACGGTCCTCGGTTGTTCCCACTTCGCCAATGCCTCAATTTTCTGAGAATCCACACTGATCTCTTCCGTTGAGATCACATGCCCCAAGAAACTCACGCTCGTCAACCAAAACTGACATTTGCTGAGCTTCGCATACAACTGGTTTTCCCTCAAGGTACCCATCACCATCCTTAAGTGCTCCTCGTGCGCTTCCGCACTCCTCGAGTAGACCAGGATATCGTCAATGAACACGATGACAAAGTGATCCAAGTAAGGCTGCAAAACTCGGTTCATCAAATCCATAAATGCTGCGAGTGCGTTGGTCAAACCAAACGGCATCACAAGGAACTCATAATGACCATAACGGGTCCTAAAGGCTGTCTTGGGTACATCCTCATCCTTAACCCGCAATTGATGATACCCAGAACGAAGATCAATTTTGGAGAAGTACTGCGCTCCTCGCAGCTGATCGAACAAATCATCGATCCGAGGCAACGGGTATTTGTTCCTGACTGTTACTTTATTCAGTTGCCTGTAATCGATGCAGAGTCTCAAACTCCCATCCTTTTTCTTCACAAACAACACCGGGGCTCCCCAGGGGGATACACTCGGTCGAATAAATCCCATCTCAAGTAATTCTTGTAACTGCGCCTTCAGTTCTTTCAACTCAGCTGGCACCATACGATACGGAGTCTGAGAGATAGGTTGCATGACAGGACCCGCCCCGATCCCACAGGGACCATAAGGGGACGTGCCCTGCTCCCGTCTGACACCCAATAATTCATACCAATTTTAACCTCAAAACATCAAATGCATAAATAACCAAATTAAAGTCATACATCAAATCCGAATTAAACGAATGTCAGACAAGGGATGAAATTCAAAATTACAAGTTGCGAGCACGACTCTAACATAAACCTGCGGGTAAACCACCCAGTAGGGGTTCAGGTACGCGGAAGTAGATCTATGCCTCAGCCTCAGGTTCCTCCTCTACCTCAGTATCACGACCTGGAGGGGTTACCAAAAACATTAAGGGTGAGTGGACCGAACTCAAGTTTATAAAATCATTTGATAAGTAAAACATATAATTTACCCCTCCGTTTTCCAAACATGCATGCAACATTATTTAAAATCATAAACCATATAAATGAACCATAAGGCATGTAATAAAACCATAAGTATAATTTGAGTTGCTGCACTATACACTCCAATCCCGACATCCCTGATGTCTGACGTCCCTGACGTCAATAAGGTCATAATCACAAGGCTACGCGTGCCACTCGGGTCTCAATTTCCGAGTTCAATCCCCGAACCCCGTTCGGGTACAGCATCCCCGATGCTTAGCGTCATAGACGCTGGACGTACTAGACGTCCGTGACCTCTCCGGGGTACCTCATCCGGAGGAGACAATATAATATGGAAGGATCTATACAGTGCAGTACCAAATAAATTTTATTGATATCCACATGCAAAGCATATATGTATACACAGATAAAATCCAATCAATCTTTAAGTTTCATCAGACGGGCCTCAAGCCCAAATACCGTGAAACGTGCCATAACCATAATTTCCATATCATCAAAACCATATTTTGTTTTTAGCATGTGAATATGTATAATAAACCAGAAAACATTTATGCACGCAAGGGTTTAAGAAAATGGCCCACTCACAGTACAGTCTTGCTGAAAACCGAACGTATACCCTCGTCCTGGTACGATTATACAATCCCTGTCATATCCAAAGCATATGCAAAGGTCAAAACAAACCCCTAACATTCAACCATGAAACCCTAGACTGAAACCGGTCCGGAAAAGCCGCCCGAACGCGCTTTCCAAGGCAATAACTCTCATTTTGACCAACTTAATGATCTCCGATCGACCCGAAACCACCGCCATTGGATCCAGATCATCGAAACCTAAAGAATGGTGGAGGTCCCACCAAAATCACTGTTCACACGCGCCTGGTCAACCCTCTGGTCAACCGTGCTACAGTACTGCTGACGTCAGCATGACGTCATCACTCACAGTGTCAGAGGACATGTGTCAGCAGTCCATTGGTCCCTGGTCTGACTGATTTCTGACATGATGACGTCATCATGACATCACTGCTGACGTCAGCATGATGACGTCATCAGCTACAGTAACCGGGTCTGAGAACCGGTCACCGTAGACCCACGGTTCGACCCGATCTGTTCTCATCAACCCGACCACCATTTCTCATCAACCTCCTCAACGGTTCTGTGCAATTAGAACTGGATTTTAGGTCGAAGAGATTACCTGAAAATCGACTGGAAGGTTGGCTGCCGGTTCTGGTTATCTTCTCCGGCGAGTCGACGACTTTCCAGTCACGGTCCTAGCTTCAAACTGGTCGTCAAGGTCACCTGAATGTGTCCTAACAATAACCAAACAATGTCAACGTCAAAAACAGACGTTTCGAAGCAGGGAAGGAAAACGGGCACTCACGGGTTTACAGTCCAATCGTCGTCGTGTCGCCGCCGTACACCGTCCAGATCAGTTCCTCGTCGTCCTGTCGTCACGGTGAACCTAACCGTACGTTGGTTCGAGTCCCAGAGTGAAGGTTTGGATGGTTTGGTGACTTGGGCTGTTTGGGTTTCCTTCTCGGGTCTGGGAGGATTCCCGGCCGTGCAGGGTGGCTGTGCGGTGGTGGCCGGCGCCTGAGGGTGGCAATTGGCCGCCTGGTGTTGCCGTTAGTGTGAGGTTGAGAGGTGAGGTGCTGAAGTGTTTGTTCGAAGGGGTAGCCGTGCTCACGGTTTGAGAGAATGAACAATGTAGGTGTAATGTCTCCTGGGTTTATAAAACAGAATAGGAACTTAAATCAAGGGCCAGGATTCCATCAGATTTAAGATTCAATGGTGAGGATTTGAGGAGAGGAAAATAATTAATTAATCTAATGGCCAACATAGATCCTTGTTTTAGGGAGTGTGGGGATGAGTGACACTTGTCACTCATCCAAGGGTCCAGATTGATTTGATTAAAGTAATTAGATCCCATTAATAAAATATTATTTTAATCCGGTTCTCGGTTGGTTCGGTTAAATGCGAAATACTTCCGTGACCATAACTTCCCCATACGATGTCCGATTTCGGCGTGCCGCCTGTCTACGGACTCAGGACATCGAGACCTACCCAACGGTCCTTGAGTCAATTGAAAATTAGTTTCCAAGAGAAAAGTCAACATTTTCACCCTAACCGTCCAAATTACGGTAATGCCCCTGGACTTCCGATAGTCATAACTTTTTCCCTGATCGTCCGAAATGGACGTGCCACCTGTCTATGAACTCGTGACGTCCCGAACTACGTCACGGTCATAGGTCAAAGTCCATTTAATTTATAAATCAAAAAGTCAACAATTGACCATACCCAACGCAAGGGTAAAAGCGTCAATTCACACATCAACTTTCAATATTAAAATCCTCGAATTTCCGGGGTGTTACAACCTTCCCCCCTTAAGAAATTTCGTCCCGAAATTTCAAAGAAACAAGTAAGGAAATTGTTCTCGCATCTGAGCCTCAGGCTCCCATGTGGCTTCTTTCACATTCTGGTTTCTCCAGAGAATCTTCACGAGAGGAATCGTCTTCCGTCGTAGTACCTTGTCCTTCCGATCCAAGATCTGTACTGGTTGTTCTTCGAAGCTCAAATCCTCCCGTAGTTTGACGGGTTGTTCCCCAAGTACATGCGAAGCATCATGTACGTACTTCCGCAGCATCGATATGTGGAAAACATCGTGAACTCTAGACAGTTCTGGAGGTAGCGCTAATCTGTAAGCAACCTTGCCAATCCTCTCCACGATCTCATACGGTCCGATAAAACGCGGACTCAGTTTCCCCCGTCGGCCAAAACGGATAATCCCTTTCCACGGAGATAACTTCAGGAAGACAAAATCTCCCACATCAAATTCCAAGTCTCGAATCCGTCGATCGGCATAACTCTTCTGGAAATCCTGTGCCGCCTTCAATCTCTCCTTGATAACACGAACAGTTTCCAAGGGTAAGTCCATCAATTCCGGTCCTACAGTCGCTCGCTCTCCTATCTCCGTCCAGCAGATAGGTGTCCTGCACTGTCGACCATACAGTGCCTCATAGGGTGCCATTCCGATGCTTGCCTGATAGCTGTTGTTGTAAGCGAATTCCATTAATGGCAAATGAGTATCCCAAGAGTCCTGAAACTGTAGTACACATGACCTCATCATGTCCTCCAGGGTCTGAATGGTTCCTTCAGACTGCCCATCGGTCTGTGGATGGAACGCAGTACTGAAACGTAGGGTTGTTCCCAATGTAGCTTGCAAACTCCGCCAGAACCTGGAAGTGAAATGCGGATCACGATCGGACACGATCGATTCCGGCGTACCATGCAATGGTATGATTTCCTTCACAAACAACTGAGCCAGTCGGTTAGGTTTATAAGTCTCCTGAACTGGCAGAAAATGGGCTGATTTGGTTAACCGATCCACGATCACCCATACTCCGTCCACTCCACTTTGAGTCCTTGGTAACTTAAAGACGAAGTCCATGGTGATGTGATCCCACTTCCACTCGGGAATCGGAAGTGGCTGCATAGCCCCATACGGTCTCTGCCGTTCCGCCTTAACCTGCTGACAGGTTAAGCATTTGCTTACGAACTCAGCAATATCCTTCTTCATTCCTGGCCACCAGTAATGGTTCCGGAGGGTACGGTACATCTTTGTACCTCCCGGATACATAGCATAAGCCGAACTATGGGCCTCCTCAAGAATCTCGGCCCGTACCTCTGCCACTGCAGGTACACACAAACGGCCCAACTTCACAAGTGCTCCATCATCCCGGATGGTAAAATCCTGTCTCCCATCCGCATCGACCTCAATTCTGTAAATACAGAGTATCGGATCCTGAAGTTGTGCTTCGATGATCCGATCAATCAGTACTGGTCGTACATGGAAGCTGGCCAACAAAGCTCCATGCCTATCCGTACTCAAAATAACTCCCGCCTTCCGGAGTTCCACCAGCAAAGGAAGGTACACCATCCCCAGGTGTGCAATAGATCCCGCTGACTTCCTGCTGAGTGCATCTGCCACCACATTGGCCTTACCCGGATGGTACTCGATCATACATTCATAGTCTTTCAGCAGCTCCAACCATCTCCGTTGTCTCATGTTAAGCTCCTTCTGAGTGAATAGGTACTTAAGACTCTGGTGGTCGGTGTATATCCGACACGTTGCGCCGAATAGATAATGTCTCCAGATCTTTAGAGCATGAACCACCGCTGCCAACTCCAAATCATGGGTAGGGTAGTTCAACTCATGAGTCTTCAGCTGCCGGGATGCGTAGGCGATAACCTTGACAGTTTGCATCAACACGCAGCCCAGGCCTTGCAGCGAAGCACCACTGAAGACCACAAACTCTCCACTGTCATCCGGCAATGCAAGGACAGGTGCAGTGGTCAATCGATCTTTCAACTCTTGAAAGCTCCGATCGCACTGCTCGTCCCAGATAAACATCACTCCCTTCCGAGTCAAACGAGTCAATGGTGTAGTAATTTTGGAGAATCCCTCCACGAATCTCCGGTAGTAACCTGCTAACCCGACGAAACTCCGCACCTCGGTCACCGTTGTCGGTCTAGCCCAGTTGGTCACCGCTTCTATTTTCTGGGGATCCACGCAAATCCCATCCGTCGATATCACGTGTCCCAGGAAACCAATACTGCTCAGCCAAAACTGACACTTGCTCAGCTTGGCGTACAACTGTTCTTGTCTCAGTCTCTCCAAGACCAACCGTAGATGTTCTTCATGTGCACGGGCACTCCTCGAGTATACCAAGATATCATCGATGAACACAATCACGAACTTATCCAGGTAGGGTCGGAAGACTCGGTTCATCAAATCCATGAATACTGCTGCAGCATTCGTCAACCCAAAAGGCATAACCAGGAACTCGTAGTGTCCATAACGGGTTCGAAAAGCAGTTTTCGGAATATCCTCCTCCGAAATCCTGAGTTGGTGATACCCAGACCGCAAATCAATTTTCGAGAAGCACTGTGCTCCCCGCAACTGGTCAAAAAGGTCATCGATCCTGGGTAGAGGATACTGGTTCCTCAGTGTCACCTTGTTGAGTTGCCGATAGTCAATGCACAAACGAAGACTTCCTTCCTTCTTCTTCACGAACAACACCGGTGCTCCCCACGGTGAAGTACTCGGTCGAACATATCCCAAATCCACCAGCTCCTGCAATTGAGCCTTGAGTTCTCGTAACTCAGCCGGTGCCATCCGGTATGGTGCCTGGGATATAGGTCGGGTACGAGGGAGTAGTTCAATTGTAAATTCGATCTCCCGCGATGGTGGCAATCCAGGTAAGTCTTCCGGGAATACATCCGGAAACTCACATACCACCGGTATCTCGTCAATACCCGGAGTATCAACCTGCTCCGACATGACATGCGCCAGATAACCCTGGCATCCCTTCCGTAGAAGTTTGGTAGCAGTAAGTGAAGAAATCACTTCAGGAGGCGAACCATCACGTTCCCCCTGAAAGATAACCTCCGGCAAACCCGGGCTCCGCAGAATCACTTGCTTGCTACAGCAATCGATGAGCGATCCGTGCTCCGATAGCCAATCCATCCCTAGGATTATATCGAAGTCGTGGATATCCAGAATAATTAAGTCTGCTGGTGAAGCCACATCCTCAATTCTTACCGGGCACCTCCGAATCACCTGATTCACAAGGTACACGATACCCATCGGGGTGCCAACACCCATTTCGCAATCTAAAGCTGATACCACACAATCAAGCATACCAGTACATCTTTTCGAAATAAAAGAATGTGTAGCCCCCGCATCCATCAATACACGTACAAGAAGGTTAAAGATATGTAGTGTACCTGTGACCACGCCTGGGGCAGTCCTCGCCTGCTGCTGGGTCATTGCAAACACTTGGGCCCTCGGCCCTCCGTTCCGTCCGCGCCCGCGCGCGCCACGCCCAGCACCACGGTCACCTCCCTGACCGCGACCTCCATTAGTATGGGAAGCCGTGCTCTGCACCACACTAGAGCCCCCAGCGTCGTTGTTCTTGGGCAACTGCGGGCAATCACAGGCATAGTGTCCCTCCTCGCCGCAAGCAAAACAGGTTACAGACCTCGGCCAGTTTGAATGCCCACCAGAAGCACCGCTCCCAGATGAACGCTGCCCAGAGTTATATCCAGATCCTCTGCCCTGAGAGCCTCCATGTCGACCTGACCAACCACGACCCTTGAAGGATGAGGGTGCTCCCCTGTAGCCCCCTCCCTTGTTGTTCTTCTGGCCTAATGGCCCACGATTTGGGCGATCCTGACGTCGTCCCTCACCTGAAGGCTGTCGTGTCTGGTGTGCCGCCAGACTGGCCTCGACAAGCACCGCAGCGTCGACCATATCTCTTAGTGAAGTATGAGTAGCAGCAGTTGTCAGGACCCGACCCTCTTCTGTCAGGTCCCGATTCATCTAGCACGATATTGTCCGCTTTGGGCCTCCTTGCCCTTGCCCTCACGGTTTTGTTTTCGGGAGCTCACGGTGCAACTTCCCAGGGGGTCACCCATCTGGAATTGCACCAGCCTTAACTCGCTTAACTTTGGGGTTCCAATCCCCCCCAAAGCCACTGAGCTCCCAAAAGGCCTCATGCTAGATAGGTGTGTGCCTACACCTTTAAGGCACACCACCATTCCCTTCCCAGACCATTCCCCCTCGCAGGAATGTGGGATCGTTCACCGTTCCATACAGGACATGGGTCTTACAATCCACCCCCCTTAGGGCCTAGCGTCCTCGCTGGCACACTTCCCAGTTGGGGTCTGGCCCAGTTGGTCACCGCTTCCGTTTTCTGGGGGTCCACGCTGATCCCATCAGCCGAAATCACATGTCCCAGAAAACCAATGCTGCTCAGCCAAAACTGACACTTACTCAGTTTGGCGTACAACCGCTCATGTCTCAGCGTCCCTAACACCAACCGTAGGTGTTCCTCATGTGCTCGGGCACTCCCCGAGTACACCAAGATGTCATCGATGAACACAATCACAAACTTGTCCAGGTAAGGTCGGAAAACTCTGTTCATCAGATCCATGAATGCTGCTGGAGCATTCGTCAAACCAAAAGGCATCACCAAAAACTCATAGTGTCCGTAACGAGTTCGGAAAGCCGTCTTCGAAATATCCCCCTCCGCAATCCTCAGCTGATGATACCCAGATCGCAAATCAATCTTCGAGAAGCACTGTGCTCCCCGCAACTGGTCAGGTCGATCGGGGGGCTCTCAGAGGGGCGGATCGAGACCCAGTGCTGGGCAGCATCAGTCTTGGAGTGGTGCAGCAGGAGGGTCTTGCTGCTACTAAACTTCTACGGAAGGGATGCCAGGGCTATTTGGCACACGTTGTGTCGGAGCGAGTTGATACTCCGAGTATCGAGGAGATACCCGTGGTGCGGGAGTTTCCGGATGTGTTCCCGGAGGATCTACCTGGATTACCACCACCGCGGGAGATTGAGTTTACCATTGAATTACTCCCCGGTACTCGACCTATATCTCAGGCACCGTACCGGATGGCGCCGGCAGAATTACGGGAACTCAAAACACAGTTACAGGAGTTGGTCGAGTTGGGATTCATCCGACCGAGTACCTCCTTAAGCGAGTTAAGGCTGGTGCAATTCCAGATGGGTGACCCCCTGGGAAGTTGCACCGTGAGCTCCCAAAAGGCCTCATGCTAGATAGGTGTGTGCCTACACCTTTAAGGCACACCACCATTCCCTTCCCAGACCATTCCCCCTCGCAGGAATGTGGGATCGTTCACCGTTCCATACAGGACACGGGTCTTACAGCAGTCACACTTGCCCGGATATCCCCTCGGAGTCCAAGCTCGAACCTCTGGCATTTGTCCTCCTTCGTGCTCACGAATGATGCAGCGAACCGGGACAATTTCCCAAAAGTTTGCTCGTAGTCCGCAATGGACATATCCCCCTGCTCCAGCCGCAGGAACTCAGTCTCCCGTGCCGCGCAGAACGACCGCGGGTAGTACTGGTCCAGAAATCGGGAACGGAAAACTTCCCAAGTAGTGGTATGGACCGACCATCCAGACATTTCAAGTCCGTGCCACCACTGGTAGGCTCCTCCATCCAGTAAGAAGGCCGCCAAGGTCACTCGTTCGCCCGGAGGGCAGTGCATCACCGAGAAGATCCTCTCCCACTTGGTGATCCAATCATGAGCATCCTCGGGGTTTGCTCCCCCGCAGAAAGGAGTGGCTCCCAAACGTTGAGCCCTTTCAATGCTCGCGCATTCCATCTCCCTTTCCAGATCCTCGTCAGTTCGTGTATGAGGAATTCTCCTAGGAGGCATAACCAACTGTCAAGAGGCATAGATCAGAAACAATATTCTTAAAAGTCGAAAAGTAACTTGTACTAATCGCTAGTCTAGCATGCTGACCATACCCTAGTACTGACCACAACCTAGTGCTCTGATACCAAGCTGACAGGACCCGCCCCGATCCCACAGGGACCACAAGGGGACGTGCCCTGCTCCCGTCTGACACCCAATAATTCATACCAATTTTAACCTCAAAACATCAAATGCATAAATAACCAAATTAAAGTCATACATCAAATCCGAATTAAACGAATGTCAGACAAGGGATGAAATTCAAAATTACAAGTTGCGAGCACGACTCTAACATAAACTTGCGGGTAAACCACCCAGCAGGGGTTCAGGTACGCAGAAGTAGATCTATGCCTCAGCCTCAGGTTCCTCCTCTACCTCAGTATCACGACCTGGAGGGGTTACCAAAAACATTAAGGGTGAGTGGACCGAACTCAAGTTTATAAAATCATTTGATAAGTAAAACATATAATTTACCCCTCCGTTTTCCAAACATGCATGCAACATTATTTAAAATCATAAACCATATAAATGAACCATAAGGCATGTAATAAAACCATAAGTATAATTTGAGTTGCTGCACTATACACTCCAATCCCGACATCCCTGATGTCTGACGTCCCTGACGTCAATAAGGTCACAATCACAAGGCTACGCGTGCCACTCGGGTCTCAATTTCCGAGTTCAATCCCCGAACCCCGTTCGGGTACAGCATCCCCGATGCTTAGCGTCATAGACGCTGGACGTACTAGACGTCCGTGACCTCTCCGGGGTACCTCATCCGGAGGAGACAATATAATATGGAAGGATCTATACAGTGCAGTACCAAATAAATTTTATTGATATCCACATGCAAAGCATATATGTATACACAGATAAAATCCAATCAATCTTTAAGTTTCATCAGACGGGCCTCAAGCCCAAATACCGTGAAACGTGCCATAACCATAATTTCCATATCATCAAAACCATATTTTGTTTTTAGCATGTGAATATGTATAATAAACCAGAAAAAATTTATGCACGCAAGGGTTTAAGAAAATGGCCCACTCACAGTACAGTCTTGCTGAAAACTGAACGTATACCCTCGTCCTGGTACGATTATACAATCCCTATCATATCCAAAGCATATGCAAAGGTCAAAACAAACCCCTAACATTCAACCATGAAACCCTAGACCGAAACCGGTCCGAAAAAGCCGCCCGAACGCGCTTTCCAAGGCAATAACTCTCATTTTGACCAACTTAATGATCTCCGATCGACCCGAAACCACCGCCATTGGATCCGGATCATCGAAACATAAAGAATGGTGGTGGTCCCACCTAAATCACTGTTCACACGCGCCTGGTCAACCCTCTGGTCAACCGTGCTACAGTACTGCTGACGTCAGCATGACGTCATCACTGACAGTGTCAGAGGACACGTGTCAGCAGTCCATTGGTCCCTGGTCTGACTGATTTCTGACATGATGACGTCATCATGACATCACTGCTGACGTCAGCATGATGACGTCATCAGCTACAGTAACCGGGTCTGAGAACCGGGTCACCGCAGACCCACGGTTCGACCCGATCTGTTCTCATCAACCCGACCACCATTTCTTATGGGATTTGTTCCTATGGACTCGTCTCAACCTCCTCAACGGTTCTGTGCAATTAGAACTGGATTTTAGGTCGAAGAGATTACCTGAAAATCGATTGGAAGGTTGGCTGCCGGTTCTGGTTATCTTCTCCGGCGAGTCGACGACTTTCCAGTCACGGTCCTGGGTTTAAACTGGTCGTCAAGGTCCCCTGAATGTGTCCTAACAATAACCAAACAATGTCAACGTCAAAAACAGACGTTTCGAAGCAGGGAAGGAAAACGGGCACTCACGGGTTTACAGTCCAATCGCCGTCGTGTCGCCGCCGTACACCGTCCAGATCAGTTCCTCGTCGTCCTGTCGTCACGGTGAACCTAACCGTACGTTGGTTCGAGTCCCAGAGTGAAGCTTTGGATGGTTTGGTGACTTGGGCTGTTCGGGTTTCCTTCTCGGGTCTGGGAGGATTCCCGGTCGTGCAGGGTGGCTGTGGGGTGGTGGCCGGCGCCTGAGGGTGGCAGTTGGCCGCCTGGTGTTGCCGTGAGTGTGAGGTTGAGAGGTGAGGTGCTGAAGTGTTTGTTCGAAGGGGTAGCCGTGCTCACGGTTTGAGAGAATGAACAATGTAGGTGTAATGTCTCCTGGGTTTATAAAACAGAATAGGAACTTAAATCAAGGGCCAGGATTCCATCAGATTTAAGATTCAATGGTGAGGATTTGAGGAGAGGAAAATAATTAATTAATCTAATGGCCAACATAGATCCTTGTTTTAGGGAGTGTGGGGATGAGTGACACTTGTCACTCATCCAAGGGTCCAAATTGATTTGATTAAAGTAATCAGATCCCATTAATAAAATATTATTTTAATCCGGTTCTCGGTTGGTTCGGTTAAATGCGAAATACTTCTGTGACCAAAACTTCCCCGTACGAAGTCCGATTTCGGCGTGTCGCCTGTCTACGGACTCAGGACGTCGAGACCTACCCAACGGTCCTTGAGTCAAGTGAAAAATAGTTTCCAAGAGAAAAGTCAACATTTTCACCCTATCCGTCCAAATTACGTTAATGCCCCTGGACTTCCGATAGTCATAACTTTTTCCCTGATCGTCCGAAATGGACGTGCCACCTGTCTATGAACTCATGACGTCCCGAACTACGTCACGGTCATAGGTCAAAGTCCATTTAATTTATAAATCAAAAAGTCAACAATTGACCATACCCAACGCAAGGGTAAAAGCGTTAATTCACACATCAACTTTCAATATTAAAATCCTCGAATTTCCGGGGTGTTACATTGCGTACCTGGAACCAGATCAATAGTGAACTCAACATCTCGATGCGGTGGCAATCCCGGTAGATCCTCCGGAAAGACATCCGGGAACTCCCGTACAATCGGTATATCCTCCACCCTCAATGGTGCAGCTCGTGAGTCCAACACTTGGGCTAAGTATCCCTGGCACCCCTTCCTCAACAACTTACTTGCCTTCAGGGCAGAAATCACTCCGACAGGAGTGGCTCGCTGAATTCCCTGAAAAGTGGTTTCCGGTAACCCCGGGCTCCGAAAAGTAACCTTCTTATCGACACATTCGATAGAAGCATGATGGAGCGTCAACCAGTCCATTCCCAAAATGACATCAAAGTCGTGCAAGTCCAAGAGTATCAAGTCTGCCATCAGACCAACATCACCTACCATTACGGGACACTCCCGCAACACTTGATTTACCACAAGAACATCTCCCGTGGGTGTACTCACTCCCAAGTCATGGTCCAAGGCGGATACCTCTCTACCCGCCAACAACTCACAGTCCCGTGATATAAATGAATGAGTAGCTCCGAGATCAATTAAAGCACAAACATCATGCCCAAAGATCGTGAGTGTACCTGTCACAACACCAGGCGCTGCCCTGGCCTCCTGCTGCGTAACAGCAAAAACTCGGGCCTGTGGTCCAGCTGCTCGCCCACGGCCCCGGCCCCTCTGTCCATTAGCCGCTCCAGTACCACCTCCTCGAGTGCTCCCAGTCCCAGAAACTGCAGCTGTGCTCCGTCCCTGCTCTGCTCCACCCCGATCTGCGCCACCACCCTGTGGAAAAGATGGACAGTCCCTCCGATAGTGGCCCCGCTCGCCACAGAAGAAACAGATAACACTGGAAGCATCTCGAAAAAAACCACCACCATGCCGTCCCTTGGAAGCAACAGAAGTCGCGCTCGCCTGCGGAGCAGTCTGCGCCCTAGGCGCTCAGAATCCGGAACCCTGATAGTTACCAGGCCTGCCATAACGATCATTGCCTGCGGATGAGGCTCCATTATAACGTCCCTTCTTCGGGGCTCTCTGACCATACGATCCAGGATATGAACGCTCGCGACGTTGTCCACCCCCAGAATACTGTGGACGTGTCGGGAGACTAGCCTCAACCCGCACCGTGGCATCAGACAACTCCCTGAGAGTAGCAAAAGCTCCGGCCGTCACAATGGCCCGTATCTCACCCCGTAGGCCAAGCTCGAACCTACGGCATTTCTCAGCCTCAGTAGATACAAAGGTAGGAGCAAAACGAGCTAGCATCTGAAATTTCTGTTCATACTCAGCTACGGACATGCTCCCCTGCTGGAGCTGCAGAAACTCGGTCTCCCTAGCATCACGGAATGAACGGGGATAATGCTGGTCCAGAAACCGTTCACGAAAGGTCTCCCAAGCCACGGTACGGGCATCCCAGCTCGACAACTCCAGAGTATACCACCACTCATAAGTAGAGCCATCAAGTAGAAATGTGGCCAACACCACACGCTCCTCAGGAGGACAGTGCATCACAGTAAAAATCCGCTCAATCCGAGAAATCCAACGGTGAGCATCCTCGGGATCCGCTCCACCACTAAACACCGTAGCCCCAAGACGCTGGGCTCGCTCGATCGAAGCGCTCTCAGCATCGCCATCAGGTCGTGGAGGGGGTTCGCGTCGCGGAGGCATGGCCGGTCGTCCTTCTCTCTGAAAGAGGCATAAGTTAGTACAATAATCAAGGCACACCCGAGTGCCGGACACGAATCGTAAACCTAGGCTCTGATACCAATTGACAGGACCCACCCCGATTATCGCCTCGATAATCGGGAAGCATCCTGCTCCCGTCTGACAATCGAATCCAAAAGACCGGAAAACTAATTACTAATACAACACACCCATTGTCAGACCAGGGAGATTAAACGAATACAACCGTCTGGACGTCAAGTCCACAGTTTCACAGAGCGATATTACAAAACAAGTTAAAGAAACAAGTCCTACTCTGTGAACTAGCTACTCCACAACGGAAAACTTTATGCCTCTGCCTCTGCCTCGGCGCTTGCCCCCGCACTTGTACCACGACCTGGAGGGAATTTAAAACAACAAAGCGTGAGTGAACCGAAACATAAGTTTTAAAGGAAAACAGATTTTCCGAAATCGGGTTCGCCCTCCAATTTTGTAACATGCATGCATAACCAAATATTCAAATTTTGCGTATCAACTTTTGAAAACTCTTTTTCTAAAACACGTGAAAAACGTTACAAAGGATCGCCATAATTCGTGTAAAAACCATTTAATAATTCCAGGTTTCAGAAACCGTCATTTTGAACGTTAATTGCACAAATCAAATAAAACGTGAATCAATAACCACAATTATGCCGTTGGATCCATCCGAGTCTTTAAACTCAATTTTAGGCCTTCCCGGGATATCAACGAGTCTTTAAACTCAAAACATGATTAATAGGCCTCGGGGGTATCATAATAATCGAGTCTTTAAACTCAATTCAGGTCTTTAAACCCAATTTTCGGGCCCGCCCCCGTCATCAACATACCGGGTCTTTAAACCCAAAACCAGATCCAACCATTAACCGGGTCTTTAAACCCAAAACCGTTTTTAAACATAATAAATCAGGATTCATCACAAATCTTTTTCCAACATTATTCCAAAAACATTTCTCATCGTAACAGGACTCATGTCTGAATTCACATGCAAATTCCAACACATGCAATTTCCAAAAATTACTTCACAATGTGATCAAACATCATAAATCCGAAACATGCATATTCATATCCAGGTACTTTATCAAAATCATCACGCATGCATAAGCGAAAATCCTAACAACGAAATGCATGAAATACGGTAAATATCTCGAAAAACGTGAAAACACGTAAAACCGATATAACATATCACCATCATAAAATCATATGTAAAACCATGACATAAATAAGCAAAATAGTCATGCATGCCCAGTTTAGGAAATCAAAAAGTCCACTCACGGTTTTAGGACGCGTCAATCGCGTCCCGCGTGCTCCTCCGTAGCTTCGGAAGTGTCCGGGCCTGTAAAAATGTACAAGAAAGGTTACAAACATCCCCAAATAGCTCGTAAGATTTTTCCCTAATTTCCCGGATTTTTCGGCAAAATAAACCTTAAGGGCCTAAACTTCCGGGCTCCCGAGATTATCCCGAACGACTCCCGAACAACTCGAATCCTAAAGGGAAAACGTTAATTAGACTGAAAGGATTATTTCTCATGTTGACTGTGATCGGAGTTGATGTCACACGCGCCGTCACGCGCCGTCCAAAGTGGCTGCGCATGAAGGCCACGCGCCAAGCTACAGTATCTTCGTCCTTACCCGAATCGACTGATAAACGGGTCTATACCCGCGACTCAACCCGACCAGTTCAAGCTCAATTCTCAGTCAATTCTTCCCATTTTCAATCCTATTATCTTCCCTAACCCATTTATTTTAGGTCTGCATCATTGGTTAACCTCGACTTATACTAAATCGACCCATCTCAAGCTCACACAGTCGAACAAGTCGACCTCTGAAACTCACCCAAACTGACTCCATACTCAAATTAATTTCACCAGTAGCTTAAGGAAACTTATACGAACCACTGGTACAATCAATTGGGCTCACCGTTACCTGGAAGTCGTCGACCTCAAGCTCGAAAATACTCAGAACCAGGGAACTCCGTTCTTGGCCAATTCGTGAGTGTCGTCCCTCGAAATCGACGTGGTTGGTTTCCTTTTGCTCCCAGAAGACTAGAATGGTCCTTGGTTTAGCTCGAAAGTCCCTACAATTTGATCTTCAATTTTCCCTCCAACTGGTTTTTCCTTCGAACTGGACTCTGGGTTCTTGGGCAATCCGTGCTCGAATCCCTTCAATTCTTGCACGGCCGAGATTCTGTCACTCCCAGAAGACTCACAGTGTGTTTAGATTGATCCCTCGACCCTTAGAAATTGAACTCTGTGATTTCCCCCAAAAAACCCGAAACGGTTTGCTCACGGTTTCTCTCACAGTTCCTCTCAAGCTCAGCTCCCAAATTGAACCAAAATGACCCTAACTCAATCCTCACTCCATTCCCATACTCAGTTATTCGATCGGTGTGGCCAACAGCCCGTGGGAGACCAACTGAGGCCGCTGAAAACGGTTTCCCGCAAACACAGAGACCACAGCCATTTCTCGTTCCTCCCGTGCACTCAGTCTCTGCCCAGACACGCATGGCTGCTTCCCACAACCTCAAAATCCATAAACTAAACCCACTAACCAGTCCACTTAGCCAAAAACAACTTCACGCACAAGACCCACGGCCGTGCACTCTGTTTTTCACGGTGGTGAACAGTAACCTCCGTGAAATGACCAAAATGCCCCTCTGTGCAATAATTACCAAAATGCCCTCCAACTTCCGTGACCCGTAACTCGGTCATCCGACGTCCATTTCAAGCGTGCCGCCTGTCGTTGTACTCGGGGCGTCGAGACGAACATAACGGTCTTCGAGTCAAATGCAAATCAATTTTCAAGCAAAAAGTCAACTTTCTCCCATATAACGTCCAAATTACGATAATGCCCCTGAACTTCCGAACATCATAACTCCCACCCTGTTCGTCTGAATCGAACGTGCCACCTGTCTATGAACTCGTGACGTCCCGAACTACGTCACGGTCATCGGTCAACGCCCGTTCGACCCCCCAATCAAAAAGTCAACAAATTGACCACACAAAACACAGGGGTAAAAACCTCATTTTATTCAATATTTTATAATATTACATTTCCAGAACGTCCGGGGCGTTACAATTTCTCTCCATCTTTGTGCAACCTAAAACCCATCAATTTCGACCAGGAGTGAGACAAGAGAGTGGGGAGGCTGTTGGATGCGGTGGCCGGCTCAGGAAGTGACACGACCCATCCGAATCCCCCCGGGATTACCATGGAATGTGTCATGCTCCAGTCTGACAAGAGGTGTCAGACAAGGGATAACCCGTTGCCATTGCCCAACCGGGCTTCCAGAGTGCGTAAGGATCGCTGGAGGAGGTGTACGATGTCCCAGTCTCTGCTGCAGCCGCATCCGGAATCAACCTGAAGGGCATTAAAAACAAAAGCTGTGAGTGGACGAAAATAAACAAATCTGTTTAAAACATTTATAAGGCATTTATGCCCCTCAGTAAAAGCATATGCATGCACCAAAAACCAATAATCCCATATTTATTTAGAAATAACCATTAGGGCCTTAGCCCGGAAACCAAAGCATAGTTTCAAATCCCAAAAGTCAATCCAAGAGTTATCTGATAAATTCAGTAATGTTCATTTATTATTTTTCCATCTCCGGCATCCCCGATGCCTAGCGTCCTAGATACTTGATGTTCCAGACGTCATATCTCATGGTATTAAGCAACGCGTGCTGCCCGGGGTCTCACCGGGTCCATATCTCTGACATCCCCGATGTCTGACGTCCATGACGTCCAGCAATCCTGCTCCTGGATCACTATACGGTCCAGTAGCTCCGTACAATGAGCCCTCGCAGGCAATGCACCGTGACTTCTCCAGTGTCCCCGACACTTGGAGGAGACCAGAATATATATATATCATCATATCGAGATGGTTTTATGGAACACATTTTATTATTCATTTCCAAAATATCACAAGGGCCTTGCCCCGAATTTCCATAAAACCGTCATAAGTCCAAATAGTTGAATCAAATCCGAAATAGTTTATTCAATTCCATTTTAGGGTCCCCGACCCGAAATCACATATATAAATCAACTGGGCCCCTGGCTTGATTTCGTAAGTCAACAGGGCCCCTGGCCCGATTCGTAAGTTAATTGGGCCCCTGGCCCGATTCATTTTATCAAATCCGTAACCGTTTCATGAAATCATATCCAACCACATTTATGGAAATCGGTGCAAATCCAGAAAACCTCGATTTTCGTGCAAACACGTAAATCACCTCGAAATGCGTGAAACCATTTAAATTCACCGATATCCAAAATAAATCATTTAATCACAATTATAACAATCATGAAACAGTTATGCATGCATCGAATTTATAAAACCAATGTCCACTCACAGACCGTTTAACCGAGCGCCTCGATACGCGTCCCATAGGCCTTCCCGGGCCACACCACTATCACTGGGACTCCCAATCCTGTCCAAATCACATTAGAGGATTACTAACCTCATCATTAACATCCTATTCAAGTCCCGTAATTTTCCCCGAATTTTTAAGTATTTTTAAACTGGATTTAAAACCTTCGGACATCCCGAACAATATCGAAACGGGATCCGATCGACACGAAACCAACGCTAAAATGTTCGTTACATTGTATAGGATAAAAGTCATGTTGACCTCACCTCGAGATTCGTGTCCACGCGCCGTCACGCACCGCCGTGAGTGGCTGCGCGTGAAAGCCACGCGCCTGCTACAGTGACTGCTACAGTCACCATCTTCACCCGTTTGTCTGGTAAACGGGTCTGATTACCCGTGATCTGACCCGGCCAGATAACCATCAATTCGGCCTTGATTCCATCCGTTCTTGATCCTAAACCGATCATTAACCAAACAATTTCAGTTCTGTGTCAATATCCGACCTCGACATGGATTAAATCAACCAACCCAAGCTCGAACAGCAAAACGGGTCGTCCTTAGTAATTCACCCAACTCAATTCCATTTCCAAATTAACTTCACAGGAAGTATACTAGGACTCAAACGAACCCAAAACCACAACCAATTGAAGAAGAGCTCACCTGGAAGTCGTCGTCCACAGCACTGTATTTACTCTGAAAACAGTGGCCACCGTCCCAGCTTAGCCGTGGCTGGTTCCCTTCGAAATTGATACGGCTGAGCTCTAGACACTCCCAGAAAGCTAAACCCGTCCATGGTTTGGTCCAACAAGGCTCAGAAATCAAATTCTGAAATTTCCCTCCAAGAACCCGAAATGGTTTCTCACGGTTTTTCTCTCCAATTCGACAGTCATACAACTCAGAATGGTCCTCACAACTCACTCATCATTCAATTAATCCAATTTAGCCGTTTAAAGTGCCCCACAACACCACTCAGTCCCCTGTGCAAAGCTCCTGGCACTGACCCGAAAACAATATGAAATTAGTGCCCATGTCCTTGTGATCAGATGCCAACTCAAACCCATGTGCAATCACACCTCAAACTGGCCCAATTCAGTCATTTAATTGGTAAACAAACCATGGGATCGATCGCACAAAGAATCCCACATCACGGCCATTCAATCAAACAGTACCCCGTGTGAAATTACAATTCTGCCCTTGTGCAGAAAATTACCAAAATGCCCCTCACGCATCCTGACCCGTAACTCGGTCATACGGACTCCGATTGATGCGTGCCACCTGTCATTGGATTCGTATCGACGATACCTACGTAACGGTCCTTGGCCCTTGGCCATCGGACATCCCGGTCAAAAAGTCAACATTTCCCCTTATTTCGTCCAAATTACGAAAACGCCCAAGAACTTCCGTACATCACAACTTTCACCACGAAGGTCGGAATCGAACGTGCCACCTGTCTATGAACTCGTGATGTCCCGAACTACGTCACGGTCATCGGTCAAAGTCCATTTGACCATCCGAATTAAAAGTCAACGTTTTGCCCACGCCTAGGGGCAAAACGGTCATTTTGCACAATTTGTCCGAAATCGCCCAACTAATCCCAGATTAGTAAATCACAATTAAATATTATTAAATTCTGATATTCGGGATGGGTCGTTACAGGAAGGCGCAGCCGTGGGCGGTGGAGCCACGAACCCGTGCGGGTGCACGGTAAGGCCCAATCTTTCCTATTTTTCAATTTCTACATTATGCTTGTTTTTGGGTGCCTAGGAAGTGATTATTAGGTTGCTAGGGACTCAATATGAAGCTTTTTAAGGGGTTTAACGGCTGAGAAGCCATGGGAGGGAAAATGGAAAACTTTGGCCGTGAGTTCCATTTTGGAACCATGGGTTTATACGGGTTTTAGGTAGTTTTTTTGATTGGTTTAGATTGGAAATGAAGAAATAGGAATTTAGGGATTAAAATGGAAGCAAACGGACCGAAAACGAAGGAGGAGGGGCACTGAACCGGTCACGCCGGTTCAGCACAGTAACCGGCCGGTTCAGACCGGTTTTCTGAGGTTGATGATGATGAATAGTAACTTGGCCCTTCTAGGAGCATGTGAGGGCGTGTGGGCCATAATTTGGGAAAGTGTTCAACACTAAAAATCTTCTGTTCAGACATCGTTTCGATAGTTTTCGGGGAGTCGAAAGGTTTAGGGTCGGTTTAAAAATAGTTAAAAGTTCGGGAAACTTACGGGGCTTTGGTAGGAGGTTAATTAAGTAGTTTTTAACCTTCTATTAAAATTGGGACAGGTGTGGGAGTCTCGGTGATGGTGATCGGCTCGGGAGAGCCTATGGCACGCAAATCGAGGTGGCAGCTCGGACGGTCTGTGAGTGGACCTTGTTTTCTAAATTGGTGCATGCATAAATGTTTATTATATGTTTTATTACATGTTTGATGATGCCATGGGTGCATTTGTATGTACGTATAAGCACGTATTTCAAGTTTTCGGCCTTATACGGTGCTTATACGGGTCTGTATTTCTTTATTGATTTAAATGATTTGGTTTTGGACTTCTAAGAGAATAAACTCGGGTATAAGACCCATTTGGTTTGGTCTCGGGCACATTACACTATTTACAACCTTCGGGTCTAAATCGTGGTCGCGATGGGTGCTATGTGCACGGCGATCGACGATACGACGCTCGCCTCCGGATTGGGATGTGTTCCTTCCGGAGAGGTCACGATGCACGATTCGTGGTTGGGCAGCCTGGGGAGGCTCGACTTCGGAGTGCTGACGGTTCAGGATATCGATCGGTGATGAGTGCGCCATGATTTTGTGGTGGTCGCGTCAGTTGATACGTTCACGGCGACATACCAGGATTGAGGGCGGTCCTGGATGGATGGTTGCACACATCACTATGATCGGAGTCGTGACTGACCCTTAGATATCTGTCACGGTGCCCAGTTGAGTCATATGTTCGGGTACGAGACCCAGTTGTTTTACACTGATGATTTCGGGTCAGGGACCCTACATGGATTTCCAGTTTCATGACGGTTTATGGGAACCGACATGAACCTTTGTCAGGTCATTGTGGTACATGACGGTTTATGGGGACCCGCATGAACCCTCGTTATGGATGTTATGGATCATGACGGTTCAGGGGAACCGGGCATGAGTGTTTATGTTATGTATATATATGTATTCATATACCTTCCTTTACTTCTATTATCTCCTCCAGGGAGGGTCGTTGGCCTGGGTGGACCCCGGAGTAGTCACAGAGCACCGACTGAGTGAAGTCACCCCCCAGTTGGGTTCCTTACTCTCAGGAAGGCTATGATTACTATTACCTCGGGTAGGGTAAGTGGTCTGCGGACATTGATCTTGACTTTGAGAAGACTCGGATTGAGACCTGGGTAGCACGCGCGTAGCTTTGGAAACCGTGATAGGATTGTTTGTGTGAATTATATGTATATGTGATGTATGCTATATATGATATATGATGTGTGTTTACACAGGTTTTGGGGGGTAGCTCGTATGGTTGGTTTCTTATGAGTTGGGCCGAGTCCCTTATGGATTTGGGCAGAGTGGCCTGTATAGTCGCTTTCATTATGGTTCTTTCAATCTTGGTTTTGGGCTTAGTTCCCACATATGGTTTCTTTGGTTAAACGGTTTTCGAATGCATGCATGATTTTTAGTGAAGGGTACAAATGTCTTCTTTTGAAATGTTTTTATAAACTCTTGTTTTGCCCACTCACAGTTTTTAATGTTTTGACTGCCCTTCAGGTTGACAGCGGATGTGGACTGTAACAGAGATCGAGATATCACATACCTCCTCCGGATCCTGGCATACTCTAATAGCCCGGGAGGGCAAAGGTCGGAAATATCCCTTGTCTGACACTTCGTGTCAGACGGGAGCAGGGTCGTCCCGCACTAATCCCAGGGGGATTGGGATGGGTCCTGTCAGAAAACCCGGCTGCTCCCAGCAGCACAACAATCTACTATCACATGACCGAACCGACGGTCCCACATCACCTGTTCATCACCCAAAACCCCACTTGGGTTGAATCACACTAATGCACGGCGTATCGGGCCAATCGTACACTATCCACTATTCATGATTCATTCCCACTAACTATCCATCCGACCCCCTAACTATCAGGTTGATAACGAACTGCAGCCCAAAGAGACAGCACACCCTCGACCTGTGTGCACACGAAGAGCAAACCTGCTCTAATACCACTTTGACACGGCCCATCCCAATTCCCCGGGATTACCGTGGGATGTGTCATGCTCCAGTCTGACACGAAGTGTCAGACAAGGGATAACCTAAAGCCACTGCCCCAACGAGCTTCCAGAGTGCGCAAGGATCAACGGAGGAGGTATGGAATGTCCCAGTCTCTGCTGCATTCGCATTCGTGATCAACCTGAAGGGCATTAAAAACAATAAAGGATGTGAGTGGACGAAAATAAATAAGTTCATAAATCATATTTCACATAGATATTAATGCCCTCATTAAAACGTATGCATGCATCGAAAACCAGTAAGTAAACTATTTACTAAAAACAACCATTAGGGCCTTAGCCCAGAAACCGTAAAACCAAACATATATTATATAAATCCGACGTCCAGAATACCAATTCCAATTTTGCCAGTGGGCCTTCGCCCAAAACCATAACCGTAAATACCATTTCCAGAAAAACATGTTTAAACCATCCTGGGCATCCCAGATGCCTAGCGTCCCAGACGCTAGACGTCCCAGATGTCATATCTCACGGTATAATAATAAGCAACGCGTGCTGCCCGGGGTCTCTCCGGGTCCATATCTTCGACATCCCAGATGCCGGACGTCCCAGATGTCTAATCATAGCAATCCTGCTCATGAGTCATTATACAGTCCGGTAGTTCCGTACAATGACCCCTCGCAGGCAATGCACCGTGACTTCCCTAGTGTCCCAGACACCTGGAGGAGACCATCACATATCCTCGTATCAAGATGGTTTATGGAAAACAGTTTATCAATCAGTTCAAACATCTCAAGGGCCCTGCCCGGAATTTCCATAAAACCATCACAAGTCCAAACATCTTATTTTCAATTCCAAAACCATTTATTCAAATCCATGTAGGGTCCCCGACCCTAAATCACATTTATAACCAATTGGGCCTCATGCCCGATTTTGTAAATCAACTGAGCCCACGACCCGATTCCGTAAATCAACTGGGCCGCTGCCCGAATACATAACGCAATTGGACTCAAAGTCTGAGGTTTCCAAAACAATTGGACCTCATGCTCGAGTTTATCATTCCAATTTCAAAACCATTTCATGAAATCATATCCAAAACCCTAAGTATGGAACTCAGTGTAAAACCGGAAAAACCTCGATTTATGTGCAAGCACGTAAATCGCCTCGAAGTGCGTGAAACCATATAATTCACCAATATCCAAATCAACATCATATAATCACAATCATAATCCATATAAAATATTTATGTATGCATAAATTTTATAAAACCAAAGTCCACTCACAGACCGTCCTACGATTCACCTCGATACGCGTGCCATAGGCCTTCCCGGACCTCGTCACTATCACCGGAACTCCCAAACCTATCCAAATCACATTAGAGGGTCACTAAGCTCTTCATTAACCTCCTATTCAAGTCCCGTAAGTTTCCCGAATTTTTAACTATTTTTAAACTCGATTCAAAACCTTCAGACGTCCCGAACAACATCGAAACGGTGTTCGATTGACACGAAACCAATCCCAAAATGTTCGTTATAACGATCAGTTTATTTCACATGTTGAACACTTCCCCATTGGACCCATCACACGCCGCAAGCGGCTTCGCGTGAAGCCCACGCGCGTGAACAATGTCATCCCCTACCTCGCACTGAACCCGGTCCTCTGGTTTTTCCGGTTCGGCCGAACTGATGAACCGGTCTGGCCGGTTCTCAGCCAATACTCAGCCATTTCCTACGGGGTTTCTTCCTACGTGTTCATCTAGGTCCAATTAAGAGGTTTATGAAATCAAAATCGAGAAAGCACGTCTAGATCTTTACCTCTGAACAAAAACCCGAAGCCCAGATTTTTCGATCGTCCTTCCTCTTGATCCAGCCCTCCTCGAGCCTCGAAATCGAATTCAATGGGCTCGTCTCTGTCCCTAGGTCTCATTAGAATTGAATAGGAGTTCAAAAATACAGTTAAAGTTCGACTTTCAAAACTGGAACAAAGATAGCTCTCAGGTTACTCACCTTGCCGTGAACCGACGTGGTCTCCGGCCGTTCTAGGCCTCAAAACCGATCTCACTCGTCTCCTAGAGTCCCCAGTAGCACGACCCAAACAATAGGATTAGCTAAAAGCCTCTAAATCCCAACCTTGAATTTTTTTGAATATTTCCACCTCACAGTCGAGCTCCCAACTGTGGCCACCGCCATGAGCCACCATCACCCCGTCATCCTCAATCTCTCATTTCACTCCTTCACAGTCACACACCAACACTCACAAGGTCACACACAAGCTCAGATATGGATGGTGGAGTGTGGTGTGTATGTATGGGGGAAAGGAAAATGAGGTATCGGGTCATGGTATAACAGAGATGGTGGAATCTCTTCAGAATGGGAGGGAGGAGATGGACGGTCTGGATTGAAGGCATAGATCAAATGAAGGGCTTAGATCAAAAGGTGAATTAAGTGGGAATTTTTAAATAATTTAAATCCTAATATTTTAATCCAATCTCACCAATCAAGGCATAAGTCCATATTTTAAGGTTATTGGTCCATGGGCCCCACTTAGAATGTCTGACCTAATCAAAATAAGCCACGTGTCCTCCGCGCATCGTGAAATCGAACTTCCGTGACCCATAACTTTTCAGTTCAAAGTGCGATTTCAGCGTGCCGCCTGTCTATGAATTCGTATCATCTCGATCTACGTAAGGGTCCTCGGCCCTCGGCCATCGGACATCCTGGTAAAAAAATTAACATTTCACCCCTTTTAATCAAAATTACCAAAATGCCCCCTAGACTTCCTACCGTCATTACTTTTTCCTCGAATGTCGGAATCAAACCTGCCACCTGTCTATGAACTCGTGACGTCCCAAACTACGTCACGATCATCGGTCAAAGTCTATTTGACCGGCCGAATTAAAAGTCAACGTTTTACCCACGACTAGGGGCAAAACGGTCATTTTACCTCGTTCGTCCGATTTCGCCCAACTAATCACCAATTGACCCCAATAATCATGATTAGTTACTAATCTAATCCCGGAATTCGGGACGGGTCCTTACAGATGCTACCTAGATATCCTCATCCTTTAGAATATACTCTTCTTTGTAGAGATTATTTGAACAAACTTATGAAGATACAACCTAGATATCGTCATTTTTTTACAGTAATCTTCTTTATAATACTCGTTAGAACAAACTTAAGAAGATAATACCTACATATCCTCATCCTTTTGAATGTACTAATCCCTATAAAATGCGTTTGAACAAACTTAAGAAGATACTACAACGATATACTGAACCTTTTGAATGTGCTCTTCCTTGTAGAGCTTGTTTGAACAAACTTAAGAAGATACTACCTAGATATCCTCATCCTTTTGAATGTACTATTCTTTATAATACCTAATCGAACAAACCAATGAAGATAATACCGAGATATCCTCAACCCTTTGAATGTACACTTCTTTATTGAACTTGTTTGAACAAACCTAAGAAGAAGCTACCTAGATATCCTCGTCCTTTTTATTGTACTCTTCATTGTACAGTTTGTTTGAAAAAGCTTAAGAAGTCACTAGCTAGATATCCTCAACCATTCGAATGTACTCTTCTTTATAGAGGTTGTTTGAACAAACTAAAGAAGATACTACATAGATATCCTCATCCTTTTGAATGTACTATTCTCTATAGAGCGTGTTTGAAGACTCTTAAGACTATACAACCAAGATATCTACAACCTTTTGAATATATTCTTCTTTTTAGAACTTTCTTGAACAAACCTAGGAAGATACTATCTTAATATCCTCAACCTTTTTGAATTTACTCTTCTCTATATGACTTGTTTGAACAAATCAAAGAAGATACCACCTAGATATCCTCAACCTGTTGAATGTATTCTTCTTTATAGAACTTGTTTGAACAAACCTAAGAAGATACTACCAAGATATCTGTAAAGACCCGTCCCGGGAGTCGGGATTAGCGAAGTGATTAGTGACGGATTAGTGAGGTTAATCGGTGGTTAGTTGGTTACTTTTGGACTTTGGGAGCAGAATGAGGATTTTGCCCATAGTTTGGCAAAATATTGACTTTTAGTTCGGGCGGTCAATTGGGCATTACCGATGCCTGTGACGTAGTTTGGGACGTCATGAGTCCGTAGACAGGTGGTACGCCCGATTCCGACATCCGAGGAGGAAGTTATGATGTTCGGAAGGTTGAGGGCACTTTCATAATTTGGGTAAACGAAGGGGAAAAGTTGAGTTTTCACACGACAGAGTGTTTATACGTAGATCGAGGACCGTTAGGTAGATCTCTTCGTCCTAAGTTCAACGACAGGCGGCATGCTTCCGTCGGACGTAGGACGAGTGAGTTATGGGTCTAGAACGGCGAAGGGCAAATTGGTAATTTTGACTCACAAGGGCATTTTGGTCTTTTGGTGCATTGGGATTTGTGCAACATAGATGAGCACAAGTGTACAGGAGGGATTGGATATTTTGCGTTTGGGCCATGGGATGGTGGACACGTGGGGGTGCTCTTGTGGGTTCTAGGCTTTGTGCACGGTGCAATTCTATGTGTGTGTTAGTCGTGTTCGAAGAGGGAAAAACAGAGGGTGAGTGTGTGAGTGTTGTGAGGTTCTGTGGTGTTCTAAGGAGAGTTAGGGGAGTGAGTGATCGTGTTTGTGAGGATTTGAGCGTGATTGTGTGTGTGTCATAAGGGAGGAGAAACCAGAGGACACAGAGCTGAGGATCACCGTGCACGGTTGTGCATTTCCAGTGATCAAAAAGGCAAATTGATCCCCCATGGTGGCGTTGAGAGGTCTGAGGAGAGTCGAGTGGGCACGGCGGAGCTCGGGGTGTAACGACCCGTCCCAAATTCCTAGATTAGATTAGTGACTAATCACGATTAGTGAGGTTAATCGGTGATTAGTTAGGTGAAATCGGAGGAACGATGCGAAATGATCGTTTTGCCCCTGATCGTGGAAAAATGTTGACTTTTCATTCTGGCAGTCAAATGGACTTTGACCGATGACCATGACCTAGTTCGTGACGTCGCGATTTCATAGACAGGTGGCACGTTCAATTCCGACATTCGAGGAAGAAGTTATGACGTACGGAAGTTTAGGGGTATTTTGGTAATTATGGTAAAAAGGGGCAAATAGTTGACTTTTTGACTGAGAGGTCCAATGTCTGAGGGCCGTGGACTATTACGTATATAAGGATGATACGAATCCATAGACAGGTGGCACGTCGAATTCGGACGTTCGAAGACGACGTTACGGTTCACGGAAGTTCAGGTGCACTATTGCACGAATTACGAGACGACTTAACTTTTGGATTTAGTGGGCCCCAGATATTTAGCTTCTGTCCAATGGATGAGTGACAAGTGTCACCCATCCACAGGCTATCCTTATGCCTTCATGCATATCATCTTCATCGATCTATTTTCCTTCATTCCCAAAAAATTTTCCCGATCTCACCCAACCATTCAAACCAACCCAAACCCTTACCCTATGATCATCAGTGAGAGACCAGAGATGAGGAGGATGCTAAGGACGTGGTGGCCTGCCCAGGACAGCGCCACCGTGCACGGCTGAGACCCAAACCCGAACAGGTACCCGGTTACCCATTTTTTCCATTTATTTTCGGTTTTTCCATCATGGTTTCTTATGGGTGATTAGGAGGTGTTCAATAGGTTGCTAGGGAAATTTTAGGAAGGTTTTGTGAAGGTTTGAACGTTGAGTGACCCCTGGGGAGGAGTTTGGAGAATCGAACCGTGAGGTTCAAGTTGGACCGGTCGGATTTTGTGGGTTTTAGGGGTTTTAGTTAATTGGGTTAAGTTCCTAGGATCTAAACTATAAGATTAGGATTGATTAGAGTTGAAATCGGACCAAAATACGGGTTGTAGGGGCTTGGACCGGTCACGCCAGTCCAAGTTGCAGAGAAACTGGACCGGACCGGTTCGGACCAGTCTGACCGAGGTAGGAGACGACACTGTTCACTGGCGCGTGCCTTCCACGCGCAGCCACATCAGGCGGCGCGTGGAAGCACGTGGGGGAGAATCTGGGGAAGTGTTCAACAAATAAAACATCCTATTCGATGTAACGAACATTTTGGGACTTGTTTCGTGTCGATCGGATGACGTCTCGATATGTTTCGGGGCATCGGAAGGTTTAGGGTCTGTTTAAAAATAGTTAAAAGTTCGGAAAATTTACGGGGCTTTGGTAAGAGGTTAATAAGGTAGTTAGTAACCTTATATTACGATTTGGACAGGTTCAGGAGTCCCGGTTACGGTGATCGGCTCGGGGAGCCGTATGGCACGCAAATCGAGGCGGCAGCTCGGACGATCTGTGAGTGGACTTTGATTTCTAAACTGTGATGCATGCATAAATGTTTTATACGGATTATGAATGTGATTTTATGATGTTGATTTGGATACTTGTGATTTATATGATTTCAAGCTTTACGAGGCGATTTACGTGTTTGCACGTAAATCGAGGTTTTTCGATTTTACATTGGTTTTCCGTACTTATGGTTTTGGATATGATTTCATGAAATGGTTTTGGATTCGAAAAGGTAAACTCAGGTTCGAAACCCATTTGATTTATGAACTCTCGGACTTGAGGTCCAATTTCTATGTGGATTCGGGCCTAGCCCCCAGTTATGTGTTACAAATGGTTTTATGGTTCATGACGGTTTATGGGAACCGGCATGAACCCTTGAAATGGTTTTTATGGGTCATGACGGTTTATGGGAATCAGCATGAACCCGTGAAAGGATTTTATGGATTATGACAGCTTATGGGGGTCGGGCATGAATCCTGGAAAGGTTTAAAGAATGATTTCAAAAGGTTTTTCATATTCCATCCTTTATATATGATTGTCTCCTCCGGGGAGGGTCGTTGGCCTGGGTGGACCCCGGAGTAGTCACGGAGCACTGACTGAGTGGAGTCGCCCCCTAGTTGGGTTCCTTACTCTCAAGATGGGCATGGTTCGTTACCTCCAGGGAGGGTCATTGATCTAAGGACATTGACCTTGGTGGACCCTGGAGAGAATTGGGTTTGAGACCCCGGTTAGCACACGTGTAGCTTTATTTTACCGTGACAGGTTCTTGGATATGAAATATAATGGATCAATATGATTTCAAGTGGTTTGGGAATTTGTGTTTTATGATAATAAATGGTTTTGGGCTGAGATCCCACATATGGTTATTATGTTATGGTTTTCAGTAAACGGTTTTAGGCAGGAGCCAGTATGACTTGTATTTACGAAATTTGGGGCTGAGACCTTAATTGTGGATGTTTTAACATATATGATTGGATAAATGGTTTTAACTATGCATGCATGCTTTCTAGTGAAGTGTACAAATGTCTTCTTATGAAATGTTTTATAAACTCTTGTTTTGTCCACTCACAGCTTTTAATGTTTTGACTGCCCTTCAGGTTGACAGCAGATGTGGACTGTAGCAGAGACCGAGATATCACATACCTCCTCCGGATCCTGGCGTACTCTGATAGCCCGGGAGTGCAAAGGGCGGAATTATCCCTTGTCTGACACTTCATGTCAGACGGGAGCAGAGTCATCCCGCGTTAATCCCAGGGGGATTGGGATGGGTCCTGTCAACGTGGTATCAGAGCATGGTTGCTCGTGTTAATCTGAATTCTAGAGCGTGTTTTACGTACTACTCCTTACGCAGGTCGAGGATGTGATATCTCAATTGGCTATAGTTCGTGATCAACCTGATTGTTGGGGTACCGATGCGATAGTTAGTAGGATTGGATCGTGGAACGTCTTGGTTCGGCATTTGATGCCGGGGTTGCCATAGTTCTGTCGTGGATGACGTAAACAGTACTTGAGAGTTTTGATCGTGAGACCGTTAGTTGGGATCGTCTTTCACGATATCGTAGGATCGGTTCCGACGACTGGTTGGATGTCGTGACCATCCGATGATCGGATTTGGTTGAGTTCAATTGATTTACTGTGGTTGGCAGTTAGCGGTCAGATTCGTGGAATCCTAGTTGGATTGACGATAGGATTGGATTGACGTCTTTGTGATGTCAAGACCGCGGGGTCGGTCAGATTGTGGAGTGTACTGCGGTTGGCAGTTAGCAGTTGGGTTCAAGGGAGACCCTAGGCGTGATCCTGGAACCCTACCTTGGGTGTATGGTTCGGAAATGTGAGTTTACGAGTGGTTTGACTTGGACGACTATTCGGATTTGGATTCGTTACTCGGTCTAGTCATGTCAGCTTGTGATGGGACTGCAGTTCACAGTCGAGGTTGTACTTATCAGTTACACCTAGTTGGTTTTCGTGCTACCATAGTTGTGTTAGATTGCTGGTACAACTAAGGTCAAGGATGACCTGGTAGACGACATCGGTTGAGTTGAGTTACAACTGGTAGAGTTCGGCTGGACAAGTTATCAGGGTTGGTACTTGTTGATGGAATCCCTGAGTGGGATCTGGAGTGGTTAATACAGGCGGTTGGTTCCTTTGGATGCGAATCTCGATAGTGATGTCTGGTAGTTAGGTTTGCACGAGGTCGTGGCAGGCGCTACTATCAATAGGCTTAGTCGACTTTTATCAGGTCGAGTAGACTCAGGTTGTCGTGATGATTGTGACGATGGGATTGTCAGTCGTGACGATGATACGAGGTGCGTGAGTAACGTATGTGTACGAGCAGTGATTCTGGATTCGACTCGGTTACGGCTGAGTGCGATCGCAGAATGAGACGGGGACGTTCAGGGGACGTTTTCTTTTCTCGTATGAGCTATCAAGATGACTGTTCCCAGAGGTGTTAGGTACGAGGGACGCAAAGTTTCTCCAATTTGAGCAGAGGTACGAAATCGTCGTTCGGTATGAGCGGAGATCCAAGGTTGTATGTTTTGCACACGGTGTGCTAATGTTAGTGTATGGGCTGATGGTGTACTGGTACTAGTGCTGGTGCTGGTACCGGTGATCGTGATGACGGTGAGTTAAGAGTCGGGATGTGACTCCGTCGTGATGGGTATATGTTCGGTATCTGTGGTCCCAGAGTGGATCTCAGATAGAGTTATATTGGTTAGGGGACACGTGGTTGATGTCCGAGTATGTTGTTTCCAATTTGGTTGGAATTTCGGAATCGCAGGAGGTTGCGATTGAGGTGACGAGGGGAATGCGGGTTTTTCGTATTGGTAACGAGTATTTCGAAGTCATTTTGGGGTGACTTCTCAGGTTCTACCATGATTGGTAGATAATGTTGATGATGTAGATGTTGTTGGTTGCCACTAGTACACTAGTCGTGTATTGGTTGGTGGAACTGGATTTTGTCTTGGGTCATCAAGTGGAGTTGAGTATATCGAAGTTAGGTGACTGAGATTTCTCATTCTCTACTTGGTGGCAGACGATGTCAGGTTACATGACGTGGTGAGTGCAGCGAGTGTTTGCATTCACGTAGGATGGATTATTCGATCATTCTTGGTTTTCCACGGTGGAATGCCAAGGATTGATACGAGGTGATTGGGGAGAACCCACAGTCTCGGCGTGTCTCGTCGTTGACTGATCTAATTAAGATGTGGGAATTGGTTGAAAAATGATGTGTCGATATGCAGATTCGTTGAGGGTGTAAGACCCTATGATCAGATATCAGGTGGATTGTTAGCTGAGTGAGCTGTGTGATCCTAGGTGGATCCGGATTTTGATGTTGAGGACTTTGGACATCGTGACGATAGGGGATCATGACGTCTATAGTCGGTGGACGTAGTGATTAGATCTGGATCGTGATTTTGATGATCCAGATAGGTGGAGAGTTTATCGCTCTTACTTGGATCTTTGAGTTGAGGATGTTGGGACTGAACTTTGTTTTCGAAGTGAATCCCGTATGGTATTACTCGGGTGAGTAGTTTTTCAACGTGGTCGGATATGGTCAACCTAGATGTGCTAAGGTTGGGATTGGCTTCCCTATGAAGTCAATCGAACGTATTGAGGTAATCGTTTGAACAGGTATCTGATATGTTCAAATTTGGTGCGTCTTAGTAGACGTGAAAGAGATTTCGGGTTTTGGAATCAGATTTCTGGATGACGATTCAAGATTTGATTTTGGAACTTGAAAGAGGATTTCTGGATTTGGGTTTTGGAATCGGATTCTGGGTGACGATTCAGGATTTGATTCTGGAGCTTGACGGTGGATTTCCTTTTATGGATTTGGATTCAGAATGGTTATTCCAAATGCTAGCTTACGGAAAAATGATTTCGAATTCGGATTTGGACATGGTTATGGATATGATTTCTGGGTTTGAATTAGGAATTTCTTACGAAATTGCGGATTCGGATTCGGATTTGGAAACGAATAATGGGTCGGAGTTCGGTTTGTCTGATGCTGGGTTGGACAAGTGAACTCCATAATTGAAACGTGATTGACTACAACCTAGGTGGTTGTAGGCTGATTGATGGGTAGTTGTATGTACTTTTTACGTTGTTCGAGGTACGATACTGGATAGGCTTGTGGTGTCTGGTAGCGGTATTTTGGATATACCAGTGGTACATTGGTGAACGTGTTGGTAGTCGGCTTAGTTCCGATACCATCAGATTTGTTGAAGTCGTGAACTGGACATTGGATACTGTGCACTGGGTCATGGTTTTCTGATGGGTCTAGTTACACACAGGTCGAGTATTTTGTTGGTAAACGTTTACTCAGATTGAGTGAGTTGGTGGTCGGTGTAACCACAGGTAAGTATAGTGTCAGTTTTCGACTGACGACTGTCAAGTGGCAGACGTCAGGATAGGTAGTGATTGAGTAGGGAATCGTCTAGTTGTTTTGTCAACGACATGGTAGATTTGACAAGTGGCGTCAATTTGGAGCGTATGGCTACTGTCGTTCGACGTGGTCGAGGGTAGTCGATGTAACGAGAGTGTTAGTGGTACGTCTGGTTGCAGACGATTAAGTATTTTTTGGTTAGTTGGTGTACGAGTGTACACGTGTTTCGAGGTTAATTCAACTTTCCACGACGTGGTTGTGGAATCGAGATAGTTGGAGTTTCGAGAGCGAAACTAATTAAGGAGGGAAGAACCGTTGGAATTAGGTCGGTTGGAATTTCGAGGACGAAATTAATTAAGGAGGGAAGGTTGTAACGACCCGTCCCAAATTCCTAGATTAGATTAGTGACTAATCATGATTAGTGAGGTTAATCGGTGATTAGTTAGGCGAAATCGGACGAACGATGAGAAATGACAGTTTTTGTAACGACCCGTCCCAAATTCCATGATTAGATTAGTGACTAATCACGATTAGTGAGGTTAATCGGTGATTAGTTAGGCTAAATCGGATGAACGATGCGAAATGACCGTTTTGCCCCTGATGGTGGCAAAACGTTGACTTTTTAATCGGGCGGTCAAATGGACTTTGACCGATGACCGTGACATAGTTCGTGACGTCACGAGTTCATAGACAGGTGGCACGTTCAATTCCGACGTTCGAGGAGGAAGTTATGACGTTCGGAAGTTTAGGGGCATTTTGGTAATTTGGGTGAATAGTAGGTCAAAAGTTGACTTTTTGACCGGGAGGTCCGATGGCCGAGGGCCGAAGACCGTTACGTAGATAAGGACGATACGAATCCGTAGACAGGCGGCACGTCGAATTCGGACGTTCGACGGCGAAGTTACGGTTCACGGAAGTTCCCGATTACTATTCACGACGGCACGTTTTACGAGACAAAAAGTGCAGTTTGTCTTTAGTGAGTCCAGTTACTTTTCAGCAACCAATGGATGAGTGACACTTGTCACCCATCCACTGGCCAACCTCACCCACTCATGCACCAAAACACTCAACCGTGCATCCAGTTTTCCATTTTCCTCCAACTATTTTCCCGATCCCATTCCTTCCATCTGTGCAACCCAAAACCCATCCATTCTTCATTCAAGCAACCAGGGATGGAAGAGGGGACTGAGGAGGTGGCTGGGCGGCCGGAACCGCCATCCACGGCGGCGAGAGGGACAAGAACCCGTGAGGTTCACGGTGAGGCCCTTTTGATCCGTTTTTACATTTTTGATGTTGTGATTCATTTCTAATGATTTTAATGAGTCCATTGAGTTGCTAGGGGGTGGTTAGTGAGGTTTTGGTGGTTAGGGACGGCTGAGCAGCCGTGTGGGATGATCGGAAAAACAGGGACCGTGAGGTCCATTTCGAACCAAGGGGTTTCAGGTAGTTTTTCCTAGGTTTCTTGATTAGGCTAGATTGGAAATGAGAAAATAGGAATTTAGGGATTGGAATGGAGGAAATCGGACCGAAAATGAGGGAGGAGAAGGCCTGGACCGGTTACGCCGGTCCAGTTGCAGGGGTCGGACCGGACCGGTCGGTTCGGACCGGTTCGATCGAAGGAAGGGGATGCACTGTAGCGGCGCGTGGCTCCCACGCGCAGCCACTTCAGGCGGCGCGTGTGGGCGCGTGGAGAGGAATTTGAGGAAGGTTCCAACATACGAAATCTTCTATTCGATGTAACGAACATTTTGAGACTGGTTTCGTGTCGATCGGACACCGTCTCGATATGTTTCGGGGCATCAGAAGGTTTAGGTTCGAGATTAAAAATAGTTAAAAATACGGGAAAATTACGGGGCTTTGGTAGGAGGTTAATTAAGTAGTTAGTAACCTTCTATTACGATTTGGACAGGTTTGGGAGTCCCGGTGACGGTGATCGGCTCGGGGAGCCGTATGGCACGCAAATCGAGGCGGCAGCTCGGACGGTCTGTGAGTGGACCTTGTTTTCTAAATTGGTGCATGCATAAATGTTTATTATATGTTTTATTACTTGTTTGATGATGCCATGGGTGCATTTTTATGTGGTTACGTATAAGCACGTATTTCGAGGTTTCGGCCTTATACGGTGCTTATACGGGTCTGTATTTCTTTATTGATTTAAATGAACTGAATTTGGATTTCAAAATGATAAACTCGGGTATGAGACCCATTTGGTTTTGTCTCGGGCATATGACCTCAGATTCCGGGCACGGTGCCCAGTTGGTGTCCTATGTTCGGGTACGAGACCCAGTCACTTTACGGTTTTGATTTCAGGTCAGGGAACCTTAAATGGATTCCCAGGTTCATGACGGTTTATGGGAACCGGCATGAACCCTTGTTATGGTATCATGGTTCATGACGGTTTATGGGAACCGGCATGAACCCTTGTTGGTTATTACCGTACATGACGGTTTATGGGAACCGGTATGTTACCTGATTATGGGTATTATGGATTCATGACGGTTCAGGGGAACCGGTCATGAATGTTTATGTTATGTATATATATGTTCGTCTACCTTCCTTTACATGTTCTACTATCTCCTCCGGGGAGGGTCGTTGGCCTGGGTGGACCCCGGAGTAGTCACGGAGCACCGACTGAGTGGAGTCACCCCCCAGTTGGGTTCCTTACTCTCAGGAAGGCTATGGTTACTATTACCTCGGGTAGGGTCAGTGGTCTGCGGACATTGACCTTGACCTCGAGATGACTCGGATTGAGACCCGGGTAGCGCGCGCGTGGCTTTGGATACCGTGACAGGATTGGTTGTGTGACTTATATATATATGTATGTGATGGATATATGATATATGATATGTGGTGTGTGCAGGTGTGCACAGGATTTGGGCAGTGGCCCGTATGGTCGTTTTTATTGTGGTCCTTTCGACCTTAGTTTATATCTGCTTTGGGCTTAGTCCCACATATGGTTGTTTTAGATAAATGGTTTTCGAATGCATGCATGCTTTTTAGTGGAGGGTACAAATGTCTTCCTTATTAAATGTTTTTATAAACTCTTTGTTTTGTCCACTCACAGTTTTTAATGTTTTGACTGCCCTTCAGGTTGACATCGGATGTGGACTGTAGCAGAGATCGAGATATCACATGCCTCCTCCGGATCCTGGCGTACTCTGATAGCCCGGGAGGGCAAAGGACGAAAATATCCCTTGTCTGACACTTCGTGTCAGACGGGAGCAGGGTCATCCCGCACTAATCCCGGGGGGATTGGGATGGGTCCTGTCAACGTGGTATCAGAGCATAGGATTGCTCATAGGATGCTTCTTAGAGCGGGGTTGTCTCTCTTCGAGCAACCGTGTAGCTCTTGGAGTATGTACGCAGGTCGAGGATGTGATATCTCAAGGGGCTGCAGTTCGTAGTCAACCTGATTGTCGGGGTGCCGGTACGATAGTTAGTAGGATTGGCATGCCTTGGTTCGGCATTTGAGGCCGGGGTTGCCATAGTTCTGTCAAGGTTGACAGTGTGGGACCCTACGGAAGGATTAACGTGTTCGTATTCTGGAGTGTGATCGTGAGACGGTTAGTTGGGATCGTCTTCACGATGTCGTAGGATCGATTTCGACGACTGATTTGGTGTTGTGACCATCCGATGGTCGGATTGGTTGAGTTAGATGGGTTTACTGCTGTTGGCGGTTAGTAGTCGATTTCGGGAAACTCTGGTTGAACTTATGGTAGTTGGCAGCCAGATTCGAGGAATTCTGGTTGGACTTACGGTAGGATTGGATTGTCGTCTTTACGATGTCGGGACCGCGGGGTCGGTCAGATCGTGGATTTTACTGCTTTTCGCAGTTGGGTTCAGAGTGACCCTAGGTGTGATTGTGGAACCCTACCTTGGTGGGTATGGTTCGGAAATGGGAGTTGGCGAGTGGTGTGACTTTGACGACTATTCGGATTTGGATTCGTTAGTCGGTCTAGTCATGTCAGCTTGTATTGGGACTGCACTTCGCAGTCAGGGTTGTACGTATCGGTTAGACCGAGTTGGTTGTCGTGCTACTTCAGTTGTGGGTTGGTGCAACTAAGGTCGCGGGTGACCTGGTAGACGACATTGGTTGAGTCGAGTTACGATTGGTTAGTGATTGGTTGGACAAGTTATCAGGGTTGGTACTTGTCGATGGAATCCCGGAGCGTGGATACGGAGTAGTTGGTACGGTCGATGGATTCTGTTGGATGCGGAGTCTAGATCGCTATATCTGGTGGTTAGGTCTGCACGAGTTGTGGCAGGCACTACTACTGAGAGTAGTTGTAGTTACGATTGTTGGGAATCGAGGACGTTCAGGGGACGTTTCCTTTTCTCGTATGAGTTGTCAGGATGACTGTACTCATAGTTGTTGGGTACGAAGGAGACAGAGTTTCTCCTATTCGAGCAGAGGTGCGGGGTCGTCGTTCGGTGTGAGCGGAGATCCAGGGTTGTCAGTTTGCACATGGTGTGCTAGTGTTAGTACTGATGCTAGTGTGGATGCTTGTGTGTTGATGCTGACAGGTGATGATATTGGTACTAGTGCTGGTGCTAGTGCTGGTGATTGTGATGACGTTGAGTCACATCCGTCGTAATGGGCATATGCTCGGTATCTGTGGTTCAGGAGTGGAACTCAGATAGAGTTAAACTGGTTAGGGGACACGTGGTTGATGTCCGGGTATGTTGTTTCCAATCTTGTTGGAACTTCGGAAGCGCGAGAGGTTGCGATTGAGGTGACGAGTGGAACGCGGATTTTCCGCATTGGTAATGAGTATTTCGAAGTCATTTTGGGTGACTTCTCAGGTTCTACCATGGTATATGATGGTAGATGATATTGATGATGTAGATGTTGGATTACGTGACGTGGTGAGTGCAGCGAGTGTTGTTTGCATTCACGTAGGATGGATTATTCGATCATCTTTGGTTTTCCTAGGTGGAATGACAAGGATCGGTACGAGGTAATCAGTGAGAACCCACAGTCTCGGCGTGTCTCGTCGTAGACTAATCTATTTAAGATGTGGGAAATGGTCTAGGACTTTGGTTGGCGAGACGATCCTCGATCGTGACGTCTATGGTCGGTTGACGTAGTGCTGGATCTGGATCGTGATTTGGGTATCCAGATAGGTGGAGAGTTATTACTCTTACTTGGATGTTGAGTGGAGCATGTTGGGACTGAACTTCTTTTCGAGGTAAATCCCATATGGCTTATTACTCACCCGAGTAGTTGTCCGATGAGTAGTTTTCCGACGTGGTCGGATATAGTTAGCCTTAGGGATGTGCGGATATTGTGATTAGCTTCCCTATGAAGTCAATCGATGGTGTTGGAGTAATCGGTTGAGCAGACAACCGATAGGTTCATGATTGATACGTCTCGGTAGACGAGAAGGATATTTCAGGTTTTGGAATCAGATTTCTGGATGACGATTCAGGATTTGATTTTGGAACTTGAAAAAGGATTTCTAGATTTGGGTTTTGGAATCGGATTCTGGGTGACGATTCAGGATTTGATTCTAGAGCTTGACTATAGATTTTCTTTTATGGATTTGGGTTCGGAATAGTTATTCCAAATGCTAGCTTACGGAATAAGGATTTCGGATTTGAATTTGGACATGATTATGGATATGATTTCTGGGTTGGATTCGGGATTTCTTACGAAATTGCGGATTCGGATTCGGATTTGGAAATAGATACTGGGTTGGAGTTTCGATTTGTCTAGATCGGACAAATGGACTCTATAATTGAAACGTGATTGACTACAACCTAGGTGGTTGTAGGCTGATTGATGGGTAGATGTACGTGCCTTGTTCGTTGTTCGAGGTACGACATCGGGCAGACTTGGGATGTCTGGTGACGGTATATAGGTGATACCGGTGGTGCGTTGGAGAGCGTATTGGTAGTCGGATTGGTTCTGATACCATCAGATTAGTTGAGGACGTGAACTGGACATTGGATACCGTGCATTGGGTCATGGTATTTCTGATGGGTCTAGTTACACACAGGTCGGGTGAATTGTTGGTTAGTGTAACCACGAGTGAGTATAGTGACAGATTTCGATTGACGACTGTCAAGTGGTGACAATTTGTCGGAGGTGTCATCGTGGATCGGTTAGTGAGTTTTGGTGACTCCCAGTGGGAGCAGACGTCAGGATAGTTAGTGGTTGAGCAAGGAACCGTCTAGTTGGTTGTGTCAGCGAAACGGTAGATCTGACAAGTGGTGTCAGTTCGGAGCGTATGACTACTGTTCTTCGATGTGGTCGAATGTAGTCGATACGACGTGAGTGTAGTGGTACGTCTGGCGACAGACGAGTAAGTATTATTCTGGTTAGTTGGTGTGCGAGTGTACGCGTGTTGCGGGGTAGATCGAATTATTTCCACAAGGTGGAGGTGGAATCAGGATAGTTGGAGTTTCGAGAACAAAACTAATTAAGGAGGGAAGAACGGTTAGATTAGGTCGGTCGGAATTTCGAGGACGAAATTAATTAAGGAGGGAAGGTTGTAACGACCCGTCCCAAATTCCATGATTAGATTAGTGACTAATCACGATTAGTGAGGTTAATCGGTGATTAGTTAGGCTAAATCGGATGAACGATGCGAAATGACCGTTTTGCCCCTGATGGTGGCAAAACGTTGACTTTTTAATCGGGCGGTCAAATGGACTTTGACCGATGACCGTGACATAGTTCGTGACGTCACGAGTTCATAGACAGGTGGCACGTTCAATTCCGACGTTCGAGGAGGAAGTTATGACGTTCGAAAGTTTAGGGGCATTTTGGTAATTTGGGTGAATAGTAGGTCAAAAGTTGACTTTTTGACCGGGAGGTCCGATGGCCGAGGGCCGAAGACCGTTACGTAGATAAGGACGATACGAATCCGTAGACAGGCGGCACGTCGAATTCGGACGTTCGACGGCGAAGTTACGGTTCACGGAAGTTCCCGATTACTATTCACGACGGCACGTTTTACGAGACAAAAAGTGCAGTTTGTCTTTAGTGAGTCCAGTTACTTTTCAGCAACCAATGGATGAGTGACACTTGTCACCCATCCACTGGCCAACCTCACCCACTCATGCACCAAAACACTCAACCGTGCATCCAGTTTTCCATTTTCCTCCAACTATTTTCCCGATCCCATTCCTTCCATCTGTGCAACCCAAAACCCATCCATTCTTCATTCAAGCAACCAGGGATGGAAGAGGGGACTGAGGAGGTGGCTGGGCGGCCGGAACCGCCATCCACGGCGGCGAGAGGGACAAGAACCCGTGAGGTTCACGGTGAGGCCCTTTTGATCCGTTTTTACATTTTTGATGTTGTGATTCATTTCTAATGATTTTAATGAGTCCATTGAGTTGCTAGGGGGTGGTTAGTGAGGTTTTGGTGGTTAGGGACGGCTGAGCAGCCGTGTGGGATGATCGGAAAAACAGGGACCGTGAGGTCCATTTCGAACCAAGGGGTTTCAGGTAGTTTTTCCTAGGTTTCTTGATTAGGCTAGATTGGAAATGAGAAAATAGGAATTTAGGGATTGGAATGGAGGAAATCGGACCGAAAATGAGGGAGGAGAAGGCCTGGACCGGTTACGCCGGTCCAGTTGCAGGGGTCGGACCGGACCGGTCGGTTCGGACCGGTTCGATCGAAGGAAGGGGATGCACTGTAGCGGCGCGTGGCTCCCACGCGCAGCCACTTCAGGCGGCGCGTGTGGGCGCGTGGGGAGGAATTTGAGGAAGGTTCCAACATACGAAATCTTCTATTCGATGTAACGAACATTTTGAGACTGGTTTCGTGTCGATCGGACACCGTCTCGATATGTTTCGGGGCATCGGAAGGTTTAGGTTCGGGATTAAAAATAGTTAAAAATACGAGAAAATTACGGGGCTTTGGTAGGAGGTTAATTAAGTAGTTAGTAACCTTCTATTACGATTTGGACAGGTTTGGGAGTCCCGGTGACGGTGATCGGCTCGGGGAGCCGTATGGCACGCAAATCGAGGCGGCAGCTCGGACGGTCTGTGAGTGGACCTTGTTTTCTAAATTGGTGCATGCATAAATGTTTATTATATGTTTTATTACTTGTTTGATGATGCCATGGGTGCATTTTTATGTGGTTACGTATAAGCACGTATTTCGAGGTTTCGGCCTTATACGGTGCTTATACGGGTCTGTATTTCTTTATTGATTTAAATGAACTGAATTTGGATTTCAAAATGATAAACTCGGGTATGAGACCCATTTGGTTTTGTCTCGGGCATATGACCTCAGATTCCGGGCACGGTGCCCAGTTGGTGTCCTATGTTCGGGTACGAGACCCAGTCACTTTACGGTTTTGATTTCAGGTCAGGGAACCTTAAATGGATTCCCAGGTTCATGACGGTTTATGGGAACCGGCATGAACCCTTGTTATGGTATCATGGTTCATGACGGTTTATGGGAACCGGCATGAACCCTTGTTGGTTATTACGGTACATGACGGTTTATGGGAACCGGCATGTTACCTGATTATGGGTATTATGGATTCATGACGGTTCAGGGGAACCGGTCATGAATGTTTATGTTATGTATATATATGTTCGTCTACCTTCCTTTACATGTTCTACTATCTCCTCCGGGGAGGGTCGTTGGCCTGGGTGGACCCCGGAGTAGTCACGGAGCACCGACTGAGTGGAGTCACCCCCCAGTTGGGTTCCTTACTCTCAGGAAGGCTATGGTTACTATTACCTCGGGTAGGGTCAGTGGTCTGCGGACATTGACCTTGACCTCGAGATGACTCGGATTGAGACCCGGGTAGCGGGCGCGTGGCTTTGGATACCGTGACAGGATTGGTTGTGTGACTTATATATATATGTATGTGATGGATATATGATATATGATATGTGGTGTGTGCAGGTGTGCACAGGATTTGGGCAGTGGCCCGTATGGTCGTTTTTATTGTGGTCCTTTCGACCTTAGTTTATATCTGCTTTGGGCTTAGTCCCACATATGGTTGTTTTAGATAAATGGTTTTCGAATGCATGCATGCTTTTTAGTGGAGGGTACAAATGTCTTCCTTATTAAATGTTTTTATAAACTCTTTGTTTTGTCCACTCACAGTTTTTAATGTTTTGACTGCCCTTCAGGTTGACATCGGATGTGGACTGTAGCAGAGATCGAGATATCACATGCCTCCTCCGGATCCTGGCGTACTCTGATAGCCCGGGAGGGCAAAGGACGAAAATATCCCTTGTCTGACACTTCGTGTCAGACGGGAGCAGGGTCATCCCGCACTAATCCCGGGGGGATTGGGATGGGTCCTGTCAGTTTTGCCCCTAATCGTGGTAAAACGTTGACTTTTCATTCTGGCAGTCAAATGGACTTTGACCGATGACCATGACGTAGTTCATGACATCACGAGTTCGTAGACAGGTGGCACGTTCAATTCCGACGTTCGAGGAAGAAGTTATGACGTACGGAAGTTTAGGGGCATTTTGGTAATTATGGTCAAAAGGGGCAAATAGTTGACGTTTTGAACGAGAGGTCCAATGTCCGAGGGTCGAGGACTATTACGTAGATAAGGACGATATGAATCCATAGACAAGCGGCACGTCGAATTCGGACGTTCGACGGCGACGTTACGGTTCACGGAAGTTCAGGTGCACTATTGCACGAATTACGAGACGACTTAACTTTTGGATTTAGTGGGCCCCAGATATTTAGCTTCTGCCCAATGGATAAGTGACAAGTGTCACCCATCCACATGCTATCCTTATGCCTTCATGCATATCATCTTCATCGATCTATTTTCCTTCATTCCCAAAACATTTTCCCGATCTCACCCAACCATTCAAACCAACCCAAACCCTTACCCTATGATCATCAGTGAGAGACCAGAGATGAGGAGGATGCTGAAGACGTGGTGGCCTGCCCAGGACGGAAAATGATGACTATGGTATTTATGTTTTATGATTACTCTATGATTTATAAATGTTTTAAGCTATGGTTATGCATGCATGTTTTCAAAACGAAAGGCCAAACTCTGGCTTGTTTATGAAATGGTTTTTGAAACTTTTAATATTTTTGGTCCACTCACACTTTTCTGTTTTTTTAATTGCCCTCCAGGTCGTGGAGCTAGTGCGGGGGTTGACGTTGAGGCAGTGACGGAGGCATAGCGTCCTCTAGAGTTTTCCTAGAGTGTTTTCAGCTTTTCCATTGTGCGTGTAGTACTGTTTGTTTTGTTTTGTACTATGCTCTGTATAACGGTTGATTCGTTGGATTTTAAATTCTCCCTTGTCTGACAATGTAAATTGTGGTTTTCGTGAGGTTGTTTCAGTCTTTACTGTGGGGTTGTTAGACGGGAGAAGGGTTCAAATCGGTTATAGGGGGTTAATCGGGGTGGGTCCTGTCAATATCCACGTCGTTTCTATTGTGCTCTTTCTTCTAGAGCTTGTTTAAACAAACATAAGAAAACACTACCTGGATATCCTCACCATTTTTAATGTACTCTTCTCTATAGGATGTGTTTGAAAAAATTTAAGAAGATAATACCTAGATATCCTAATCCTTTTGAATGTAATCTTCTCTTGAGAACGTGTTTGAACAAATTAAGAAGCTACCAACTAGATATCCTTTTCCTTTTGAATGTACTCTTCTTTACAGAACTTTTTTGAACAAACTTAAGAAAATACTACCTAGATATCCTCATCCTTTTCAATGTTCTCTTCTCTATAGAATGTGTTTGAACAAAATTAAGGAGATACTACCATGATATCCTCAGCCTTCTGAATGTACTCTTGTTTATAGAGCTTGTTTGAACAAACTTAAGAAGATACTACCTAGATATCCTAAACCTTTTGAATGGTACTCTTCTTTAAAGAACTTGTTTGTACAAACTAAAGAAGATACCAACAGATATCCTCAACCATTTGAATGTACTCTCCTTTATAGAGCACGTTTGAACAAACTTAAGAAAATACTACCTAGATATCCTCATCCTTTTCAATGTACTCTTCTTTATAGAGCGTGTTTGAAAACTCTTAAGACGATACAACCTAGATATCTATAACCTTTTGAATCTATTCTTCTTTATAGAACTTTCTTGAACAAACGTAAGAAGATACTATCTTAATATCCTCAACCTTTTTGAATTTAATCTTCTCTATAGAACTTGTTTGAACAAATCGAAGAAGATACCACCTAGATATCCTCAACCTGTTTGAATGTACTCTTCTCTATAGAACGTGTTTGAACGAACTTAAGAAGATACTACCAAGATATCCTCATCTGTTTGAATGTACTCTTCTCTATAGAACTTGTTTGACCGAACTGAAGAAGATACTACCAAGATATCCTCATCCTTTTGAATGTACTCTTCTCCATAGAGTGAGTTTGGACAAACTTAAGAAGATACTATGTAACGATCCGTCCCAAATTCCATGATTAGATTACTGACTAATCACGATTCGTGAGGCCAATCCGTGATTAGTAGGGCGAAATCGGACGAACGATGCGAAATGACCGTTTTACCCCTAAGCGTGGCAAAACGTTGACTTTTCAATCGGCCGGTCAAATGGATTTTGACCAAGGACTGTGACGTAGTTTAGGACGTCACGAGTTCATAGACAGGTGACACGTTCAATTCCGACGTTCTAGGAGGAAGTTATGACGTTCGAAAGTTTAGGGGCATTTTGGTAATGTTGGTTAAAAAGAGGCAAATGTTGACTTTTTGACAAGGATGGCCGATGGACGAGGGCCGAAGACCGTTACATAGATTGGGACGATACGAATCCATAGACAGGCGGCACGTCGAATTCGGACTTTCGACGGCGAAGTTACGGTTCACGGAAGTTCGAGTGCACTATTGCACGAATTACGAGACGAGTTCACTTTTGGACTCTAGTGGGCCCAGATATTTGTCCTGAGGCCCAATGGATGAGTGACAAGTGTCACCCATCCAATGGACACCCTATTTCATTCATGCACAGTGCAAACCATTCCATTTTCCTCATTCAAAACCATTCACCCAATCTCACCCTTTTCCTCCCGTCCGTGCAACCCAAACACATCCAAATTCCACCCAAGACCAGGACAGAGGACTAGGAGGCTGAGGGAGCTGTGGTGGCCGGCCTGGATGGCCAGGGACGCCGGGAACGGCGGCTGGAAGGGACGAACCCGTGCGGGCAGCCGTGGGTGAGTTTTGGAAATATTGAACCGTTTGGTTCATAATTAAACCATGCGTTTTGTGCGGTTTTAGCTAGTTTAATGAATTGGGTTAGATAGGAAATGAAGAAATAGGAATTTAAGAATTGAAATGGGAGCAAACGGACCAAAATGAGGACGGAGGAACGCTGAACCGGTCACGCCGGTTCAGTACAGTGCGGACCGGTCCAGGAAAACCAGAAAAAAAAATCGGTTTTCCAAGGTTGATGGTGATAAATAGTGTTTTTGAACTTATAGGGGCTCGTGAGGACGCGTGGGCCATAATTTGGGAAAGTGTTAACCACGGGAAATATTCTATTCGATGTAACGAAGATTTTGGGATTGGTATCGCATCAATCGGACATCGTTTCCATAGTTTTTGGGGTGTCGGAAGGTTTAGGGTCGGTTTAAAAATTGTTAAAAGTTCGGGAAAATTACGGGGCATTGGTAGGAGGTTAATTAAGTTGTTATTAACCTTCTATTAAAATTTGGACAGGTTTGGGAGTCCTGGTGACGGTGATCGGTTCGGGGAGCCGTTTTGCACACATATCGATGCGGCAGCTCGGACGGTCTGTGAGTGAACCTTGTTTTCTAAATTGGTGCATGCATAAATGTTTATTATATGTTTTAAATACTTGTTTGTGATGCCATAAGTGCATTTGGATGTGTGGTTACGTATAGGTACGTATTTCGAGGTTTCGGCCCTATACGGTGCCTATACGGGTCTGTATGTCTTTATTGGTCTAAATAATTTGGTTTTGGATTTCTAAAAGGATAAACTCGGGTATAAGACCCATTTGGTTTTGTCTCGGGCACATGACACTATTTACGACCTTCGGGTCTAAATCGTGGTCGCGACGGGTGCTATGTGCACGGCGATCGACGATACGCCGCTCGCCTCCGGATTGGGATGTGTTCCTTCCGTAGAGGTCACGATGCATGATTCGTGGTCGGGCAGCCTGCAGAGGCTCGACTGCGGAGTGCGGACGGTTCAGGATATCGATCAGTGATGAGTGCACCATGATCTTGTGGTGGTCGCGTCGGTTGATACGTTCACGGCGACATACCAGGATTGAGGGAGATCCTGGATGGATGGTTGCACGCATCACTATGATTGGAGTTGTGACTGACCCTTAGATATCGGGCATGGTGCCCAGTTGAGTCATATGTTCGGACAGGAGACCAAGTTGTTTTACACTGATGATTTCGGGTCAGGGACCCTAGATGGATTTCCAAGTTCACGGCGGTTTGTGGGAACCGGCATGAACTCTGAAAAGGGCATTGTGGCTCATGACGGTTTATGGGAACCGGGATGAACCTTTGTCTGGTCATTCTGGTTCATGACGGTTTATGGGAACCGGCATGAACCCTGGTTAATGGATGTTATGGATCATGACGGTTCAGGGGAACCGGGCATGAATGTTTATGTTATGTATATATATATATATGTTCATATAACTTCCTTTACTTGTTCTTCTATCTCCTCCGGGGAGGGTCGTTGGCCTGGGTGGACCCCGGAGTAGTCACGGAGCACTGACTGAGTGGAGTCACCCCCTAGTTGGGTTCCTTACTCTCAGGAAGGCTATGATTACTATTACCTCGGGTAGGGTCAGTGGTCTGCGGACATTGATCTTGACTTTGAAAAGACTTGGATTGAGACCTGGGTAGCACGCGCGTAGCTTTGGAAACTGTGACAGGATTGGTTGTGTGAATTATATGTGTATATGATATAAATATGATATATGATATGTGATGTGTGGTTACACAGGATTTGAGCGGTGGCTCGTGTACTTGGTTTATTTCTGGTTTGGGTTGAGTCCCTCATGGATTTGGACAGTGGCCCGTACGGTCGTTTTCATTATGGTTTTGGGCTTAGTTCCCACATATGGTTCTTTCGGTTAAATGGTTTTCGAATGCATGCATGCTTTTTAGTGAAGGGTACAAATGTCTTCTCGTTAAAATGTTTTTATAAATTCTTGTTTTGTCCACTCACAGCTTTTAATGTTTTGACTACCCTTCAGGTTGGCATCGGATGTGGACTGTAGCAGAGACCGAGATATCACATACCTCCTCCGGATCCTGGCGTACTCTGATAGCCCGGGAGGGCAAAGGTCGGAAATATCCCTTGTCTGACACTTCGTGTCAGACGGGAGCAGGGTCATCCCGCACTAATCCCGGGGGGATTGGGATGGGTCCTATCAACGTGGTATCAGAGCGGGGTTGTCTCTATTCGAGCAACCGTTGAGCTCTTGGAATGTACGCAGGTCGAGGATGACAGGACCCACCCCGATTATCGCCTCGATAACGGGAAGCATCCTGCTCCCGTCTGACAATCGAACCCAAAAGACCGGAAAACTAGTTAAAATTACAACACACCCATTGTCAGACCAGGGAGATTAAACAAATACATCCGACTGGACGTCAAGTCCACAGTTTCACAGAGCAATATTACAAAACAAATTAAATAAACAAGTCCTACTCTGTGAACTAACTACTCCGCAACGGAAAACTTTATGCCTTCGCCTCTGCCTCGGCGCTTGCCCCCGCACCTGTACCACGACCTGGAGGGAATTTAAAACAACAAAGTGTGAGTGGACCGAAACATAAGTTTACAGGAAAAACAGTTTTTCCGAAATCGGGTTCGCCCTCCAGTTTTGTAATCCGCATGCATAACCAAAAATTCAAAACTTGTGTATTAGACTTTTGAAAACTCTTTTTCCGAAACACATGAAAAACGTTACAAGGATCGTCATAACTCATGTAAAACCATTTAATAATACCGGATTCCAGAAACCGTCATGTTGAAACATTATTCGCCCAAATCAAGTAAAACGTAAATCAATAATCACGATTATGCCGTTGGATCCATCCGAGTCTTTAAACTCAGCATTAGGCCTTCCCGGGATATCAACGAGTCTTTAAACTCAAAACACGATTAGTAGGCCTCGGGGGTATCATATTAATCGAGTCTTTAAACTCACGAGTCTTTAAACTCAATTTTCGGGCCCGTCCCCATCATCAACATACCGGGTCTTTAAACCCAAAACCAGATCCAACCATCAACCGGGTCTTTAAACCCAAAACCGTTTTTAAACCACAATAAACCATGATTCATCACAACCGTTTTCCAACATCATTCCGAAATCATATCACAACATAGTAGGACTTATGTCCGACGTCACATGCAATTTCCAACACATGCAATTTCCGAAAATTACTTCACAATATGATCAAACATCATAAATCCGAAACATGCATATTCATATCCAGGTACTTCATCAAAATCATCACGCATGCATAAGCAAAAACCGTAATCTCGAAATGCGTGAAATACGATAAATATCTCGAAAAACGTGAAAACATGTAAAACCGATATATCATCTCACCATCATAAAATCATATGTAAAACCATGAGATAAATAAGCAAAATAGTCATGCATGCCCAATTTAGAAATCAAAAAGTCCACTCACAATCTTAGGACGCGTCCCACGCGCTCCTCCGTAACTTCGGAAGTGTCCGGGTCTGTGAAAACGTACAAGAAAGGTTACAAACATCCCCAAAATAACTCGTAGGATTTTTCCTAATTTTTCCGGATTTTTCGGCGAAAATAAACTTAAAGACTTAATCTTCCGGACTCCCGAAATTACCCCGAATGACTCCCGATCGATTCGAACTCTAAAGATAAAATGTTAGTTAGACTGAAAGGATTAATTCTCATGTTGACCGTGATCGGAGTTGACGTCACACGCGCCGTCACGCGCCGCCCAAAGTGGCTGCGTGTGAAAGCCACGCGCCAAGCTACAGTACCTTCGTCCTTACCCGAATCAACTGATAAACGGGTCTATTACCCGCGACTCAACCCGACCAGTTCAAGCCCAATTCTCAATCAATTCCTCTCGTTTTTGATCCTATTATCTTCTCTAATCCATTAATTTTAGGTTTGTATTGATGATTTACCTCGACTAGTACCCAAACGACCCAACTCAAGCTCGAACAGTCGAACAAATCGACTTCTGGAACTCACCCAAACTAACTCCATTCTCAAATTAATTTCACCAGTAGCTTAAGGGGACTTATACGAACACAATGGTACCATCAATTGGTCTCGCCGTTACCTGGAAGTCGTCGTCCTCAAGCTCGAAAATACTCAGAACCAGGGAACTCCGTTCTTGGCCAATTCGTGAGTGTCGTCCTTCGAATTCGACGTGGTTGGTTTCCTTTTGCTCCCAGAAGACTAGAATGGCCCCTGGTTTCGATCAACAAGCCTCAGAAATCGAATTCAATTTTTCCCTCCAACTGGTTCACCTCTGAACCGCAACTCAGGTTCCTGGGCGAAACGGGCTCCAATCCCTTCAGTTCTTGCACCGTAGTGATTATTTCACTCCAAGAAGTCTCACCGTGTGATTAGATTGATCCCTCGACCCTTAGAAATTGAACTCTGCGATTTCCCCCCCAGATACCCGAAAATGGTTCTTCACTGGTTCTCTCAATCTCTCTCAGATTTTCCACAGCAGGAAGGACGCAAATGAGTCTCTCAGCCCAAAGGCATTCAGAGTAATCGATTCAAACGGCCAGCAACTCGTGGGAGACACTCTGAAGTCTCTGAAAACGGTTTCCCGTAAGCACAGAGACCACAGCCATTCCTCACTCTCCCGTGCTCTGAACTCTGCCCAAACGTGCACCAAGGTCACTCAATCCTGCTTCCACTGCCTAAATCCACATAAACAAATCGTCTGTGCCCTTCCACTAGCCATAAATAATTGCACGCACAAGACCCACGGCCGTGCACTCTGTTTTTCACGGTGGTGAACAGCAACCACCGTGAAATGACCAAAATGCCCCTCTGTGTAATAATTACCAAAATGCCCTCCAACATCCGTGACCCATAACTCGGTCATCCAACGTCCGTTTCAAGCGTGCCGCCTGTCGTTGTACTCGGGGCGTCGAGACGAACATAACGGTCTTCGAGTCAAATGAATATCAATTGTCAAACAAAAAGTCAACTTTTTCCCCTTATAACGCCCAAATTACGATAATGCCCCTGAACTTCCGAACATCATAACTTTCACTTCGAGCGTCCGAATCGGACGTGCTACCTGTCTATGAACTCGTGACATCCCGAACTACGTCACGGTCATCACTCAACATCCGTTCGACCTCCAAATCAAAAAGTCAACAAATTGACCACACAAACACAGGGGTAAAAACGTCATTTTATTCAATATTTATAATATTACATTTCCAGAACGTCCGGGGCGTTACAGACGATGTGATATCTCAATGGGCTGTAGTTCGTGGTCAACCTGATAGTGGGGTGCCAGTATGGTAGTTAGTAGGACTGTATCGTGGTTCATCTTGGTTCGGCACGTGATGCCGGGGTTGCCATAGTTCTGTCGTGCATGACAGTGTGGAACCCTACGAATGGTGAACGTAGTATTACGTTAGAGTTGTGATCGTGTGACGGTTAGTGGGATCGTCTTCACGATGTCATAGGATCGGTTTCGACGACTGGTTAGGAATAGTGACCATCGGATAGTCGGATATTATTGAGTTAGAAGGATTTACTGCTGGGAGCAGTTGGGTTATGGATTACATTGTGGTTGGCAGTTAGCCGTTGGGTTCAGAGTGACCCTAGGCATGATCGTGGAATCCTAAGGAAGGATGTGTATGGTTTGGAAATGTGAGTTGACGAGTGGTTTGTGACAGGACCCATCCTAATCCCTCCGGGATTAGTGCGGGATGACCCTGCTCCCGTCTGACATGAAGTGTCAGACAAGGGATATTTCCGACCTTTGCCCTCCCGGGCTATCAGAGTACGCCAGGATCCGGAGGAGGTATGTGATAACTCGGTCTCTGCTACAATCCTCACCGTATCCAACCTGAAGGGTATTAAAAACGGAAAGACTGTGAGTGGACAAAAATAAAGAATTTACAAAAATATTTCCATAAAAGACCTTTATACCCTCCACTAAAAAGCATGCATGCATAGTAAAACCATTTATCCAAACACACATGTTAAAACATCCACAATTAGGGTCACAGCCCCAAAATTCTGTAAGTACAAGTTATACGGGCTCCTGCCCAAAACCATTTACAGAAAACCATAACACAGTGAACATATGAGGGATCTCAGCCCAAATCCATTTATCAACATAAAACACAATTTTCCAAAACCAATTGAAATCATGTTTATCCATTATATTCATATCCAGAACCTGTCACGGTAAAATAAAGCTACACGTGTGCTAATCGGGGTCTCAAACCCAAGTCTCTCCAGGGTCCACCCAAGTCAATGTCCGTAGATCAATGACCCTTCCTGGAGGTAACGAACCATGCCCATCCTGAGAGTAAGGAACCCAACTGGGGGGCGACTCCACTCAGTCAGTGCTCCGTGACTACTCTAGGGTCCACCCAGGCCAACGACCCTCCCCGGAGGAGACAATCATATATAAAGGATGGAATATGAAAAACCTTTTGAAATCATTATTTAAATCTCTCCAGGATTCATGCCCGGCCCCCATAAGCCGTCATGAACCATTAAATCTCTCCAGGATATAGGTTATACCCGTAGTAGGTTGGTGAGCGTGTTGGTAGTTGGATTGGTTCTGATACCATCGGATTAGTTGAGGTTGTGGACTGGACATTGGATACTGTGCGTTGGGTCATGGTATTTCTGAGTGGTCCGGTTACACGCAGGTCGAGTTAGATGTTGGTATACGTATACTCGGGATGAGTATGTTGATGGTTAGTGTAACCATAAGTGGGCATCGAGTTAGTTTTGACTGACGACTGTTAAGTGGTGACCGTTGTCAGAGGTGTCGGCGTGGATCGTTGTGTGGGGTCTGATTGCTACTAGTGGGAGTAGATATCAGGATAGATTGAGATTGAGAAAGGAGCCGTCAAGTTGGTTGTGTCGACGAGTTTGTAGATTTGACAAGTGGTGTCAACTTGGAACATGTGGTTTCTGTCATTCGACGTGGTCGAATGTAGTCGATACGATGTAAGTATTAGTGGTACGTCTGGTTGCAGACGAGTAAGTATTATTCTAGTTAATTGGTGTACGAGTGTACACGTGTCGTGAGATCGAATTATTTTCACGAGGTGGATGTGGAATCAGGATAGTTGGAGTTTCGAGAATAAAACTAAATTAAGGAGGAAAGAACGGTTGGATTTAGGTCGGTTGGAATTTCGAGGACGAAATTAATTAAGGAGGGAAGGTTGTAACGACCCGTCCTAAATTCCATGATTAGATTAATGACTAATCACGATTAGTGAGGCCAATCCGTTATTAGTAGAGCGAAATCGGACGAACGATGTGAAATGACCATTTTGCCCCTAGGCGTGGCAAAACATTGACTTTTGAATCACACGGTCAAATGGAATTTGACCGAGGACCATGACGTAGTTTAGGACGTCACGAGTTCATAGACAGGTGACACGTTCAATTCCGACGTTCGAGGAGGAAGTTATGACGTTCGGAAGTTTAGGGGCATTTTGGTAATTTTGGTTAAAAAGGGGCAAATGTTGACTTTTTGACCAGGATGTCCGATGGCCGAGGGCCGAAGACCATTACGTAGATCGGGACGATACGAATCCATAAACAGGCGGCACGTCGAATTCGGACGTTCGACGGCGAAGTTACGAATCACAGAAGTTCGAGTGCACTATTGCACGAATTACGAGACGAGTTCACTTTTGGACACTAGTGGGCCCATATATTTGTCCTGATGCCCAATGGATGAGTGACAAGTGTCACCCATCCAATGGACACCCTATTTCATTAATGCACCGCCCAAACCATTCCATTTTCCTCATTCAAAACCATTCACCCGATCTCACCCTTTTCCTCCCATCCGTGCAACCCAAACCCATCCAAATTCCACCCAAGACCAGGACAAAGGACCAGGAGGCTGAGGGAGCTGTGGTGGCCGGCCTGGATGGCCAGGGCCGCCGTGAACGTCGGCTGGAAGGGACGAACCCGTGCGGGTACCCGGTTAGTCCGTTTTCGATCCAAATTCCATTTTTCTTGTTATGGTTCAATTTTAATGGTTTTAATGAATCAAATGGGTTGCTAGGATAGTTTTAGGAAGGTTTCTATGGTGGTTGGACGGCTGGGCAGCCGTGGGTGAGTTTTGGACATATTGAACCGTTTGGTTCATAATTAAACCATAGGTTTTGCGCGGTTTTAGCTAGTTTAATGAATTGGGTTAGATAGGAAATGAAGAAATAGGAATTTAGGAATTAAAATGGGAGAAAACAGACCGAAAATGAGGACGGAGGAACGCTGAACCGGTCACGCCGGTTCAGCACAGTGCGGACCGGTCCAGGAAAACCAGAAAAAAAATCGGTTTTCCAAGGTTGATGGTGATAAATAGTGTTTTTGACCTTATAGGGGGTCGTGAGGACGCGTGGGCCAGAATTTGGGAAAGTGTTCAACATGGGAAATATTCTATTCGATGTAACGAAGATTTTGGGACTGGTCTCGAATCAATCGGACATAGTTTCGATAGTTTTCGGGGTATCGGAAGGTTTAGGGTCGGTTTAAAAATAGTTAAAAGTTCGGGAAAATTACGGGGATTTGGTAGGAGATTAATTAAGTAGTTATTAACCTTCTATTAAAATTTGGACAGTTTTGGAAGTCCCGGTGATGGTGATCGGCTCGGGAAGCCCTATGGCACGCTAATTGAAGCGGTGGCTCGGACGGTCTGTGAGTGGACCTTGTTTTCTAAATTGGTGCATGCATAATTGTTTATTATATGTTTTAAATACTTGTTTGTGATGCCATGAGTGCATTTGGATATGTGGTTACGTATAGGCACGTATTTCGAGGTTTCGGCCCTATACGGTGTCTATACGGGTCTGTATGTCTCTATTGGTCTAAATAATTTGGTTTTAGATTTCTAAAAGGATAAACTTGGGTATAAGACCCATTTGGTTTTGTCTCGAGCATATGACGCTTTTTACGACCTCCGGGTCTAAATCGTGGTTGTGACGGGTGATATGTGTCAGCGATCGACGATACGATGCTCGCCTCCGGATTGGGATGTGTTCCTTCCAGAGAGGTCACGATGCACGATTCGTGGTCGGGCAGCCTGCGGAGGCTTGACTGCGGAGTGCGGACGGTTCAGGATATCGATCAGTGAGAGTGCACCATGACCTTGTGGTGGTCGCGTCGGTTGATACGTTCACGGCGACATACCGGGATTGAGGGCGATCCTGGATGGATGGTTGCACGCGTCACTACGATCGGAGTTGTGACTGACCCTTAGATATCGGGCATGGTGCCTTGTTGAGTCCTATGTTCGGGCACGAGACCCAGTTGTTTTACACTGATGATTTTGGGTCAGGGACCCTAGATTGATTTCCAAGTTCATGGCGGTTTATGGGAACTGGCATGAACTCTGGAAAGGTCATTGTGGTTCATGATGGTTTATGGGAACCGGCATGAACCTTTGTCAGGTCATTCTGGTTCATGACGGTTTATGGAACCGACATGAACCCTGGTTAATGGATGTTATGGATCTTGACGGTTCAGGGGAACCGGGCATGAATGTTTATGTTATGTATATAATATACTCTTCTTTGTAGAGATTATTTAAACAAATTTGTGAAGATACAACCTAGATGTCGTCATTTTTTTGAAAGTACTCTTCTTTATAATACTCATTAGAACAAACTTAAGAAGATAATACCTAGATATCCTCATCCTTTTGAATGTACTCATCCCTATAGAACGTGTTTGAAAAAACATAAGAAGATACTACCTCGATATACTCAACCTTTTGAATGTACTCTTCCTTGTAGTGCTTGTTAGAACAAACTTAAGAAGATACTACCTAGATATCCTCATCCTTTTGAATGTACTATTCTTTATAATACATAATCGAACAAACCAATGAAGATAATACCGAGATATCCTCAACCTTTTGAATGTACACTTCTTTATAGAACTTATTTGAACAAACCTATGAAGACGCTACCTAGATATCCTCGTCCTTTTTATTGTTCTCTTCACTGTACAGCTTGTTTGAAAAAGCTTAAGAAGATACTACCTAGATATCCTCAACCATTTCAATGTACTCTTCTTTATAGATGTTGTTTTAACAAACTTAAGAAGATACTACATAGATATCCTCATCCTTTTCAATGTACTCTTCTCTATAGAGCGTGTTTGAAGACTCTTAAGACGATACAACCTAGATATCTACAACCTTTTGAATCTATTCTTCTTTATAGAACTTTCTTGAACAAACGTAAGAAGATACTATTTAATATCCTCAACATTTTTGAATTTACTCTTCTTTATCGAACTTGTTTGAACAAATCGAAGAACATACCACCTAGATATCCTCAACCTTTTGAATGTATTCTTCTTTATAGAACTTGTTTGAACAAACCTAAGAAGATACTACCAAGATATCCTCGTCGTTTTTATTGTACTCTTCCTTCTAGAGCTTGTTTGAACAAACTTAAGAAGACACTACCTGGATATCCTCACCATTTTTAATGTACTCATCACTATAGAATGTGTTTGAAAAAACTTAAGAAGATAATACCTAGATATCCTAATCCTTTTCAATGTAATCTTCTCTTGAGAACGTGTTTGAACAAATTAAGAAGCTACCAACTAGATATCCTCTTCCTTTCGAATGTACTCTTCTTTACAGAACATGTTTGAACAAACTTAAGAAAATACTACCTAGATATCCTTATCCTTTTCAATGTACTCTTCTCTATAGAACGTGTTTGAACAAATTTAAGGTGATACTACCATGATATCTGTTGATTTACCTAATTTATACACTACTATTGCAGTAATGGTAATGCACAAGTAAGGGTGTCGAGCCACAGAGACTGATTAGGCTTCACAATTACCTCTAAATAACCCTATAATGACTCAATTAACTAGTGGAATTAAAAGATCTGCAAATAAAACAGAATTAGGTTTTGATTTATGATATTTAAGGACGTTAAACTGAAATTAAAACTTTAAGTAAATGAAGATAGATAGCAAAGATTGAGAAAAGTATGGAGATGGAAGTTAGGGTCTTGACTTCACCTATGTAACCTTGATTCTATGAATACAGTGACTAAAGTACTCTGGTCTTCCAAACCTGCTCTAAGGATCATTTTCACTTAAGTAAGATAGGCCATGGCATGTGGAACACTATCTAGTCCTTCTAATTGTAACCTAAGTATGGCATGTACTTTAGATTAATCCTAGAAAGCCTTTAAGTATGAGAAAAGAAATAAATATGACCAAACAGATTCAGTGGCATGGCATGTACTCACTAACCCTATTCATTCATTCATAAATCAATTAAACGTAGGCATGACATGTGCTATAAATTTAACTAGGCATATGGAACCCTAATGGTGATCAAGCACTAGAATCACATATGAATCAATAATTAAAATGAATGAAACAAAGAAGAGTTTGTAAAAATCAGAATACTTCAATCATAACATAGAACTGAGTTTACATGGTTACATCAAGAACCCTATATGAAAAATTAGCTACACATGTATCTAATCAACATAAAAGCATTAATTAAAGACATGGATGCAACAAACTCAAAGTAGAAGGCAGTCTTCTTCTCCAGAACTGAAAAGGGCTTCTTCTTCACACAAGAAAGATGATGGATGACGAATTTGATGAAGGAACTTTGGAGCTTTTATGATGAGAGATTGAGGTATATGGGAAAGAGATGGAAAAGGATTGAAGAGGGGAGATGGTTATGGAAGGGAAATAGAAAGATGAGTTTTATTTTTTAGGTTTTCTGAATGGAAGAAAAGGAGAATGAAAAAAGAAGAGCAGATCTGATTTCTTTGTTATGTGGAGGCTAGGGTTTATTTTGAGAGTGAAAAGGGCTTATATAGGTAAGAAAGCATGAGGGCAAATAAGGAAAGACAGGTAATCTGTTACTATTTACGTGAATAGTGTCAGGCGTGAATAGTGACAGCTTTTTGTTTTCCAAGTTATTTTTCTTTGCTTCATAAGTAAGCTCTTTCAACTTCGAATTTCTTCCTTTTTACACCGAAATCTTTCTAATTCGATATAATGTCCAATCCTGCACCACTCACACAAAAATTATCATTTTCTCCTGTGTGATGAAAGATATTAGTACTACATCAATGATAATAATGCATGGTAAAATGCATAAAATATGACCTAACAATATCCTCAGCCTTCTGAATGTACTCTAGTTTATAGAGCTTGTTTGAACAAACTTAAGAAGATACTACCTAGATATCCTAAACCTTTTGAATGTACTCTTCTTTAAAGAACTTGTTAGAACAAACTAAAGAAGATACTACCAAGATATCCTCAACCATTTGAATGTACTCTTCTCAATAGAGTGAGTTTGGACCAACATAAGGAGATACTACCAAGATATCCTCATCCTTTTGGATGTACTGTTCTTAGTAGAGCTTGTTTGAACATACTTAAGAAGATACTACCTAGATATCCTCATCCTTTAGAATATACTCTTCTTTGTAGAGATTATTTGAACAAACTTATGAAGATACAACCTAGATATCGTCATTTTTTTGAAAGTACTCTTCTTTATAATACTCGTTAGAACAAACTTAAGAAGATAATACCTAGATATCCTCATCCTTTTGAATGTACTCATCCCTATAGAACGTGTTTGAACAAACTTAAGAAGATACTATCTCGATATACTCAACCTTTTGAATGTACTCTTCCATGTAGTGCTTGTTTGAACAAACTTAAGAAGATACTTTTCAGGGCCCACCCCTAATCTCCGGGGATTAAGGGCTAAACCACGCTCCCGTCTAACTTACGCATGACACGAGGGTCAAACAGATGTCTAATGTCAAGGCCCACCCCTAATCCCCCAGGATTAAGGGTTAAACCCCGCTCCCGTCTAACTTACGCATGACACGAGAGCCAAACAGATGTCTAACCTCCGTGTGACACATAAGTTGGACAAGGGATTTCCGATCCGTCCGTCCCAAAACTTCCGAACTTCCCAGAGTACGCAGAGTCTACTGTGGATCGTACGTATGATGTCTCCGTCTCTCTCGACCAACAGCCCGCACCGCAACAACCTGGAGGGTATCGAAAACACGAAAAGACTGTGAGTGGACAAAAATAAAGTTTAAGTTTAAAAACAGTTATCTATAAACACATACAGTTACACCCTCCGTTTTAAAAGCCAATGCATGCATATCAATTTCAGGTCATATAACCATGTACGAAAAATTAAACACATTTTTCCTTTTCTCAAATCCCGGGCCTCAGCCCAAAAGCACCGAAAATCATTTTATAAACCATCATTATCACATCTCCGTGAAATCCAAAATACATTTGAAACCACATTCTCATCTATGAACCTGCTGGATCTATCCGAGTCTTTAAACTCCGGAGTCTTTAAACTCAATCCAGGCCTCAATATAATCCGAATCTTTAAACTCCCGAGTCTTTGAACTCAATAAGCCTACGGGGGAAATATCAATATATTCGAGTCTTTAAACTCAATCCGGGCCCGTCCCCTGTCAATCACAATATCCGGGCCTTTAAACCCAATAACCAGATCCAGCAAATCCAATCCAAACCGTTTGAAAACCAATTCGAATCCATATCCACACCCGAATCATAGCCATCTCATTTCCAGATCTGAGTCTGCAACCATCATTCCGTAAGCCGGCATCCGGAATAACCGTTCCGAACCCAAACCCGGAAATCCACTTCAAGTCCCGAATCGAATTCTGAATCGTCACCCGGAATTCCGTTTCCGAAACCCGAAATCACCTTTCTGAAAACCACTTTTATACTGGGCTTCAAGCCCGAAAACCCTTTCCGAAAACACTTTTCCAAATCCTTTTACTTTCCTTGAAATCAAATCGTATTTCAAATCATTAAGATCAGGTTCAAACCACGATATTCGTCAAATCTCGTAAAACGTGAATTACCGTAATTTTCTCGAAAACGTGCAAAAACCATAAACCATAACAAATCATAAATCGAATCATAGAATCAAGTATAGAAAACATAAAACATATATGCATGCATCAAGAGTTAGAAAGAAAAGTCCACTCACAGACCATTCCGTCGTCGCCTCGATATGCTCGTACTTACTCCATTCCGGGCTATTCTGCTATCCTCGACTTTCCCGAACCTTTTCACATCCCATAACGAGGTTACTAACTACTTAATTAAGTTTCTACTAAAGCCCCAAAATTTTCCCGTAGTTTTTACTATTTTTAACTGAGGTCTAAAACCTTCGGATAGCCCGAAACATATCGAGCCGATGTCCGATTGACTCGAAATCAGCGCCAAAATGTTTGTTACATCGAATAATTTAGAAGTCATGTTGGAAACTTATCCAAACTACCCTTCACGTGCCCCCACGCGAGTTTGAAAGCCCCTACGCGTGAACATTGTCACCAGCAACCTCTGATCGACCCGGTTCAGACCGGCCTCTGCAACTCGAACCGGGGTGGCTGGTTCTCCGCCGTGGCTGCACCGTTTTCCTCCTTCTCTCCACCATTCTCTTCGTCCTCACCCCAGCAAGCCATTCCCCTACTCCAAACACTCCATCACGGCCTAATTCTCAATGTCCCTACCTCGAAACAAAACCACCCAAAACCCCTGGTTTACAATCTGTCCAACCACCTACTCCCCCGTCACGACTGTACAACCAGCAGCTTCCTAGGGACCTAGGGAACCGTTTAGCACCTACTAGCCCCCTCGACTCGACCTCAAAACCCACGACTTACTGTTTGAAGTTCACGACCAAAAGAGAGCAATTAAAAGAAGATGAGGAATTACCTGTACACTGACCACCACCGTGAGCTTAGTCGTGAGAACACGACTCCTCCAGTCCACCTCCGTCCTCTGGATACCTCCACCAACTTCAATTGGTCCCTCACATGGCAGCACCACCGCTCGAACTCCTCTCTGTTTTCTGGAACCTCACACCCTCCTCACACACGAACACGACACCTCCCAACCTCCTCACCTCATTCACTATCTCTCTCACTATCTCTAGTCACTCACTCCCTCACCAGGACACACAAACACCCACAACCATCATCCCATTTTCTCTTCAGCTTCCTCCTCTGTTTCTCTCTGGTTCGAACACACACACACACGGGCACACGACTACACAATTTTTAAACACACCCGTGCACTCCCTAGAAACCTCTAGCCAAGCCCCACGTGTCACCATCCCCTCAAGCCTCACAAAACAATTCTCCTCTCTGCCCTGGGCACTTGTCCAAATCCGGCTGCACCAAGCCCCATGTGAAAAAGACCAAAATACCCCTCTTTGAACCCAAAATTATGACTATGCCACTACTTTCCTAGACCCGTAACTCACACATACTAACTCCGATGAATACGTACCACCTGTCATCGAACTCGGAACGACAAGATCTACCTAATGGTCCTAGGTCAACTTGTAAAAACCCAGTCGTACGAAAAGTCAACTTTTCCCCCGAATTTAGCCAAATTACGAAAGTGCCCTCAACCTTCCGAACATCATATCTTCCTCCTCCGATGTCGGAATCGTCGTGTGCCACCTGTCTACGGATTCGTGACATCTCGAACTACGTCACAGTCATTGGGATAACTTCCTATTTATTCTCCTAACTTCTAGGGATTGGAGACTACTATTTAAAGGAGTTTAGTCTCTGATTTCAGGGGCTCCAAAAAAAACCCTAGATGCATTATTGTTTATTTTTATTTTTAAACCTCTCTTGAATGTTTTTGGGGGGAGGAGAGGGCTGAATGCAAGAGGAAGGAGTCGACGTCAGAATTTCTTCAAGGGTTTCTTCCCCTTTTGAGTTTGATTTCACTCATGCTTTATATTGCTTCTATGTTTTTGTTAATCGTGATGTGTAACTAAATTCATATCTATGGTTTTGATGTAATCCTGCAATTTTTATTCCATGTGTTGAACTTAAGTATTTTCAGTTTCTTGATGTGTTTCATGATTCAATTACTATGCTCTATTGATACTTAACATTCTATTTTGACGTCTGATCACCATTGAGATTGTTTGTTAGTTTTCTTATCCAAATACTGAGTAGACACCCATGCCTTTGTTTGGATGATCGGCAATTGAATGAATAATATCCTAAGAAGACACCCATTCCATGGAGTTATTTGGCTCTATTGTTTTCTTGTTCTTATTGGTTCTTTGATTGAAATCTACGTTGGACACCACATCTAGATTAAGGTTAAAGGAACTTGGTTTGATCGGACACCCACGACTGACCATAAGTAAGTGAAAACGAACCCATGAAGCTATCTAGTAGAACTGATTTGTGCTCGGTTTAATTTACATGGAATTGAATTGAAGTGGTGAAGTCAAGACCCTAGGCCTCTTAATCATCAGTTTTCTTCCTTATTTAGTATATTCTCTGCTTACTTCTCTCAACAGAAAATCAGTTACTAATTCAAACCAAATCAAAGACCTGAACTTCAATTTTTTGTTTTAGTTGCATTCACATAGAATAGGTTAAGGCTAGTTTCTGCTTAAGTCTACTCAGTCCCTGTGGGTTCGACATCCTTACTTGTGCACCACTATACTATCAACACTTGTGCACTTGGAAGACACAACACAAGGATCGATACGAACTTGGGTATGTGAGTCGTAAATGACGGGACATAACTTCTTTTCAAAGTGGAGCCCGTATGGTATCTTACAGGAGAGAATAGGTTTCCGACGTGGTCAGATTTTGTCAACCTTAGACGTGTGGAGGTTGGATTGGCTTCCCTATGAAGTCAATCGATTGTATTGAACAGGTAACCAATAGGTTCGGTTTTGGTGTGTCTTGATAGACGTGAACGAGATTTCGGGTTTTGGAATCGAATTTCTGAGTGACGATTCAGGATTCGATTTTGGAACTTGAAAATGGATTTCTGGATTTGGGTACGGAATGATTATTCCAAATGCTAGCTTACGGAATAATGATTTAGGATTCGGATTTGGAAATGGATTAAAAATATGATGTCTGGGTTTGGATTCGGGATTTCTTACGAAATTGCGGATTCGGATTCGAAATTGGAACTAGATGATGGGTGGAGTTTCGATTTGTCTCATGCTGGATTGGGCAAATGTACTCCATTATTGGAACGTATTTGGCTATGACCTAGGTGGTTGTAGTCTGGTCGATAGGTTATACTCGAGGTGTGTCGGTCAACGTAGATTGTTGAGTGAGGTCTGATGACTTCCAGTGGGAGTAAATACCAGGATAGATTGGTGAGTGGGAAAGGAACCGTCGAGCTATTGCGTCAACGAAAGGGTAGATTTGACAAGTGGTGTCAATTCGAAACGAGTGGTTTCAGTCATTTGACGGGGTCGAATGTAGTCGATACGACGTAAATATTAGTGCTACATTGAGTGCAGACAAGTTTTTGTTCCGATTAGTTGGTGTACGGGTGTACACATGTTGCGAGGTCGATTCCACTTTCCACGGGGTGTTTGTGGAATCAGGGTAGTAGAGTTCCGAGAATGAAACTAATTAAGGAGGGAAGAACGTTTGAGTTTAGATCAGTTGGAATTTCGAGGACGAAATTAATTAAGGAGGGAAGGCTGTAACGACCCGTCCTGAATTCTGGGATTAGATTAGTGACAAATCTTGATTAGTGAGGTTGATCGGTGGTTAGTAGGGCGAAATCGGACAAAATGTGCAAAATGACCGTTTTGCCCCTAGTCGTTGGTAAAATGTTGATTTTTTGATCGGGTGGTCAAACGGACTTTGACCGATGACCGTGACGTAGTTCGGGACGTCACGAGTTCATAAACAAGCGGCACGTTCGATTCCGACATTCGAGGAGAAAGTTATGATGTTCGGAAGTCGCGGGGCATTTTGGTAATTTGGAATATTAGGGGCCAAATGCTGACTTTTTGACCGGGAGGTCCAATGGACGAGGGCCAAGGACCATTACGTAGGTCTCGTCGATGCGAATCCAATGATAGACGGCATGCCGAAATCGGAGTTTAGACGACGAAGTTATGGTCACGGGAATGAATTAACGAACCGAGGCTTCGATTAAAATAATAATAAAATAATGAACAGTACCTGATGACTGTGCACACCTGGATGAGTGACAAGTGTCACCCATCCCCTAATCTAAGCCCTAAAACCTGATCCATGTTTCCGTCCCAACATTATCATTACTACATCATCATCACCATTAATCAACCATTAACCTTAATTAATCCCCACCATTATTCCTTCTCTGTGTCTTTCAAACCGTGAACAACTGAGTGTGAGGGCTGGGAGAATTGGCTCCCTTCCTTTGCCGTTCTTGAGAGAAAAATGAGAGATTAGAGGACTGTGATATTAGGGGAAACACGAGGGATTGAGAGAGTGCTGAATTCTGGGTTTTGGATTTTAGAAATTTTGGGGGGAAAATTCAATTGTTGAGAATTGAGCCTTGTGGATCGAAATTGAGCTTGATTCTAACTTCCTGGGATTGAGACGAGTGAAACCCAACGAAAATTGAGGAGAATTGGGGTCGAATTGAGGAAGAACAGAAGGAAGGAGGTCTCTGAAATTTCGACCTTGAGTCGAAGAATTTGAGGCTTTGATTGATGAAATTGGACTGGGGATTTTGTTCCTGAGGATCCCACGATGCTTCTAGAAGGATCAATTGAAGAAAATCGATGGCTTTTGGCTCTGAACAGACCTGGTAACAGTAAGGAAAATTCGAAGTTGGGTCGTTTCGATAGAGAGATCAAACGATGCTTCTGGGTGGATCAATTGGAAGAAACCAGTAGCCATTTACGGAATTCGATGAAGGAACAGTGACGGGTGTTCTTCATTGTTCATCGTGAAATCGTTGGAATTTAGGTAAGTGATCGTATAATTAAGTTTACAGATCTTAAATTGAACTTAAAACGAAGCTAACTGAATGATCAATTGAAGTAATTAAGGCTGAATTGATAGGAAACCAACCGGGTCATCTCGCGGGCAAAAGGACCCGTTTATCAGTTAAACGGGTAAGAAAAAATGACACTGTAGCAGGCGCGTGGGTTTCACGCGCAGCCACTCACGGCGACGCGTGACGGCGCGTGGACACAAATCTCGAGGTGAGATCAACATGACTTATGTCCTATTTAACGTAACGAACATTTTGGGATTGGTTTCGTGTCGATCGGACACCGTCTCGATATTGTTCAGGACGTCCAAAAGTTTTAAATCAAGTTTAAAAATAGTTAAAAATCCGGGAAAATTACGGGACTTTAATAGGATGTTAATGAAGAGGTTAGTGACCCTCTAATGTGATTTGGACAGGATTGGGAGTCCCAGTGATAGTGGTGTGGCCCGGGAGGGCCTATGGCACGCGTATCGAGGCGTATCGTAAAACGGTCTGTGAGTCGACTTTGGTTTTATAAATTCTATGCATGCTTAACTGTTTTATATGGATTATGATTGTGATTGTATGATGTTGATTTGGATATTGGTAAATTATACGGTTTCACGTATTTCGAGGTGATTTACGTGCTTGCACGTAAATCGAGGTGTTTCCGGTTTTACACGGATTTTCCATACTTATGACTTGGATATAATATGATGAAATGGTTTTAAAATTGGAAAGATGAACTCAGGCTTGAGACCCAATTATTTTGGAAACCTCGGACTTGGAGTCCATTTGAGTTAATGAAATCGGGTCGGGGGCCCAGTTGCTTATGAAATCGGGCCAGGGGCCCAGTTGTTACGAAATCGGGCTGAGACCCATTTGAGTTATATTATCGGGCCAGAAGCCTAGTTGGTTTACAAAGTCGGGTCGTGGGCCCAGTGGTTCATAAAATCGGGCATGAGGCCCAGTTGGGTAATAAATGTGATTTCGGGTGTGGGACCTATGTTTAATAAATGTGGTTTCGGGTCAGGGACCCTAAATGGAATTGTGATGTTTTATGGCGACTTCGGGCAGGGCCCATTGTAATGTTGTGAAATGATTTAATAAAACTGTTTTCCATATACCATCTAGATACGAGGATATATGATGGTTTCCTCCAGGTGTTTAGGACTCTGGGGAAGTCACGGTGCATTGCCTGCGAGGGGTCATCGTACGGAGTTACCGGATTCGAGATCTTGAGTTTGCGGTCGGAGATCGGGTATTTCTGAAACTGTCCCCGTGGAAAGGTGTAGTGAGATTTGGCAAGCGAGGAAAGTTGAGCCCTCGTTTTATCGGACCTTATGAGATTACTGAGAGGATTGGCCAAGTTGCCTACAGGTTAGCATTACCACCAGAACTTTCGAAGGTCCACGATGTTTTCCACGTGTCGTTGTTGCGAAATACGTGTTCGATGCATCTCATGTATTGGAGGAACAACCTATTGAACTTCGAGAGGACTTGAGTTTTGAAGAATAGCCGGTACAGATTTTGGACCGAAAGGATAAGGTGCTACGCCGGAAGACCGTTCCTCTGGTAAAGGTTCTCTGGAGGAACCAGAATGTGGAGGAAGCCACATGGGAACCCGAAGCGCAGATGCGAGAACGGTTCCCCTATTTGTTTCCTTGAAATTTCGGGACGAAATTTCTTAAGGGGCGGAGATTGTAACGCCCCGGAAATTCGGAAAATGTAATATTGTAAAATAATGAATAAAATGACGTTTTTACCCTTGAGATTCGTATGGACAATTTGTTGAATTTTTGATGGGGGGTCGAACGGACGTTGAACGATGACCGTGACGTATTTCGGGACGTCACGAGTTCATAGACAGGTGGCACGTCCGATTCGGACGAACAGGGTGAAAGTTATGAAGTTCGGAAGTCCAGGGGCATTATCGTAATTTGGACGTTATAAGGGAAAAAGTTGACTTTTTGTTTGACAATTGGTTTTCATGTGACTCGAAGACCGTTAGGTTCGTCTCGAAGCCCCGAGTACAATGACAGGCGGCACGCTTGAAACGGACATCGGATGACCGAGTTACGGGTCACGGAAGTTGGAGGGCATTTTGGTAATTATTGCACTGAAGGGCATTTTGGTCATTTGCACGGCGGTTACTGTAGCACCACCGTGAAAAACAGAGTACACGGCCATGCCGTGGTGTTTTGTGCGTGTAATTGTTTTGGCTTTAGTGGACTGGTGAGTGGGTTTTGTTTATGTGAATTTAGGGAGTGGGAAGCACACATGGGTGTTTGATCAGAGCTCAGAGCACGGGCTGGGATTAAAAATTGGCCATGGTTTCTGTGTTTGCGGGAAACCATTTTCCGAGACCTCAGTTGGTCTCCCACGAGTTGCTGGCCGTTTCAATCGATTATCTGATTACTCATTTGCATCTTCCTGCCGTTGAGAAACCGAGAGAGATTGAGAGAAACCGTGAAGAACCATTTTCGGGTTTTTGGGGGGGAAAACTCAGAATTCGATTTCTACGGGTTTTGGGACCAATCTAAACACAGAGGGAGCCTTCTGGGAGTGACAGAAACACGACCGTGCAAGAGTTGAAGGGATTTGAGCACGGATTGCCCAGGAACCCAAGTTTCAGTTTAGAGAAAAACCAGTTTGGAGGGAAAATCGAAGATCAAATTGTGGGGCCTTTTGAGCGAAACCAAGGGTCGTATTAGTCTCCTGGGAGCAAAAGGAAACCGACCACATCGATTTCGAAGGACAGCACTCAGGAATTGGCCAAGAACTGAGTTCCCTAGTTCTGAGAATTGTCGAGCTTGAGGACGACGACTTCCAGGTGAGTTCTGGTCAAATTGGTTGTGCAATTGTGTTCGTCTAGGTTCCCTTAAGCTACTGGTGAAGTCAATTTGGAAGTGGGGCTAGGTTAGGTGAGTTCCAGAAGTCGACCAATTCGACTGTTCGAGTCTGGTTTGGATCGATTTAATGTTAGTCGAGGTTAATCGTTAATACAGACCTAAAATTAATGGATTAGAGAAGATGCTAGGATTTGAAACGAGAGGAATTGATTGAGAATTGAGGGCTAACTGATCGGGTTGAGCCGCGGGTATCAGACCCGTTTAACAGGCTATTCGGGTGAGGAAGATAGCACTGTAGCTGGGCGTGTGGCCTTCACGCGCAGCCATTTTGGGCGGCGCGTGACGGTGCGTGTGAGGTCTTTTCCGATCACGGTCAACTGAGGTTTTCTTCCTTTTAATGTTTTTAACATTTTACCTTTAGGGTTCGAGTTGTTCGGGAGTCGTTCGGGATAATTTCGGGAGTTCGGAAGTTTAGGTCCTTAAGGTTTATTTCGTCTAAAAATCCGGAAAAATTATGGAAAATCTTACGAGTTGTTTGGGAATGATTGTAACCCTCCTTGTACGTTTTTACAGGCCCAGACATTTCCGAAGCTACTGAGGAGCGCACGGGGCACGATTGACGCGTCCTAAAACCGTGAGTGGACTTTTGATTCCTAAACCGAGCATGCATGACGATTTTACTCATCTATCTTATGTTTTCATATATGATTTTATGATGATGATATGGTATTTCGGTTTTATGTGATTTCACGCTTTTCAAGATGATTATCGTATTTCACGCATTTCGAGGTTACGGTTTTCTCCTATGCATGAATGATGTTTTGATGAAGTATGTGGATATGATTATGCATGTTACGTATTTATAATGTTCTGATTATAATTGTGAAGTAACTTTCGGGAATTGCATGTTTTGGAATTTGCATGTGAATTCGGACATAAGTCCTGTTATGGCAAGATATGATTTCGGAATGATTTTTGGAAAACGGAGCATGATGAATCCTGGTTTATTGTGTTTATAAATGGTTTTGGGTTTAAAGACCCGGTTGATTGTTGGATCTGGTTTTGGGTTTAAAGACCCGGTTAATTGATGACGGGGGCGGGCCCGGTAAATTGTGTTTAAAGACTCGTGAGTTTAAAGACTCGGTTATGGTGATACCCCCGAGGCCTATTGATTATGTTTTGAGTTTAAAGAATCGTTGATATCCCGGGAAGGCCTGATATTGAGTTTAAAGACTCGGATGGATCCAACGGTTTGATTGTGATTATTGATTCACTTTTTACTTGATTTGCGTAATTGATGTTTCAAAATGACGGATTCTGGATTTTGGTAATATTATATTATTTTACATGAGTTGTGACGGTTTTCTGTAACGTTTTACATGTGTTTCGGGAATAGAGATTTTGAATGTTTAATACGCGGTTTTCGAATAACTGGTTATGCATGCGTGTTATAAAACTGGAGGGTGAACCCCGATTTCATTAAACTGTTTCTGCAAACTTTTGTTTCAGTCCACTCACACTTTGTTGTTTTAACTACCCTCCAGGTCGTGGTACAAGTTCGGGGGCTAGCGCCGAGGCAGAGGCAGAGGCATAGAGTTTTTCGTTGCGGAGTAGTTAGTTCACGGAGTAGGATTTGTTCTTTAACTTGTTTTGTAATATTATGCTCTGTGAAACTAAGGACTTGAGGTCCAGTCGGTTGTATTTGTTTAATCTCCCTGGTCTGACAATGGGTGTGCTGTAAGATTATTTGGTTTTCCGGTCTTTGGATTCGATTGTCAGACGGGAGCAAGATGCTTCCCGATTATCGAGGCGATAATCGGGGTGGGTCCTGTCATTTATTGCCATTCTTTTAGAGTGATATACATTGTTTCTAATCTTAAACACTCTCTGATTTTGTTCTTTTATGATGATCTCATTCCATTACATTTTCATTGAATTTTAAAGAACTGATATCATATAGATGCTCTTGATTTGAGGTGTGGTTTTCCATAAGAAGTGATGTAGGCTATGTGTGAATAAACCTCTAAAGGCCTTGTCCTACCTTGTTGTGTGCTCCCTAAGCCATTTTGAAACTAAATGACATGACCCGTCCCAACTGGACCTCGATAACCGTGCCTGGTCCTGCTCCCGTCTGACAAGTCAACTAAAATCCCGAAAGTACCCTTCAGCACCTGTCAGACCAGGGATAACTGCACTGATTTCTGCTCATGCCTCCGCCTCGTAATCCGCCCCGAATGTCGTGCCACGGCCTGGAGGGTCATCAAAACAAAGGTGTGAGTGGACAAAAATAATATCATCTAAAATACATTTTGAAAACACATCAGTTTACCCTCCAGTTTTTCTAATTATGCATGCATAGGGAAAAACATATGAATCACAAGCACCGGCTTTCCAGCCAAATCACAAAAGAAATCAAATCTCGGCTCTCAGGCCAAACATATGAAAACATGAGTACCTGTCACACCGACCATAAACCCATACTCAATACCAGTACGTAATCACAATCAATCAATCAAACAATGCAACCAATTAATCAATCAATTCATCAATTCGAACTATTCACAAGTTCACCATCCATCACATAATCACATCCGCACTACGCGTAGGCCAACATCCAGCCACACTCTCGGGATCAGACACCTCTGGGCTCAACCCTCGGGCTCAGTCACATCTGGGCGAACACATCCCCAGGCTCAGACACATCTGAATGGTACATCCAGGCTCAGTCGCATCCGAGGAGTTGGCTTACCATAATAACTCACAATCATACCATCATATCCCCAAGCTACGGTCGACTAGGTAATCCCCTAGCTCCGGCCGTCTGGGCATCCATAATCACAATCACAGTGAAAACCATCCGGAATTACATCCCACAACATGTCAATCAAATCCATGACTCAACCTAAGTCAAATCATTACCAACTGGGACTCAAGCCCAGGTATCCTTTATACGTAAATCCGTAATATTACATAGAAAATATTATAATAATCCAGAATCATTCTTGACTTATCGATTAAGTAAAATATCCATTTTGAAACCATTTTGACTCCGGGCTTAGCCCAAAATATCCTTTACATATTTCTCGTAAAACGTGCCCAAAATACCGATTAAAATAATCATTAAATCATAAATAATCATCCAAAACAAATCATGACATCATTGCAAACCAAATCATGCAATCAATCATGTAAAACATTTAACTATGCATGCATATCAATTGATAAAAAAAAAACGTCCACTCACACACGTCCAATTGCTCGTTTCCCACGCTGCACGCGTTTCCGTAATTTCTGACACTTGTCAGGAATCTGGGATCCTGTTCAAAATCATTATGTGGGTTACTAACAAGTCAATTTACATCATATAATTTTCCCATAATTTTCCAGGAATTTAATATTAATTAAGTACGTAACGTAAATCTTCGGACCCTCGAAACAATATCGAAACGGTGTCCGATTGACTCGAAACAAATTTTAAAATGTCCGGTACATTACATAGAGTAAAACATCTGTTGAAACCTTCCTCAGAAACTCCACCACGCGCCCTCAAGCGCCGACGCAAGCGGCTGCGCGTGAGTTCACGCGCCTTGCTACAGTACCTACACAGTCGCCCCTGTCGCCCGTTTACCTGGTAAACGGATCCTACGACCCGCGTGCCAACCCGACTCATCCCTAGCCAAGTTGAACTCAATTTCTCCAATTCTTTCACTCATTACCATCTATTCCACGTCTAATAAGGATCTGTAACCTCAATTTAATTAAACCATGTTCTGAAACTCACGAATCAACATCAAAACCCGACAGGTCCCTAATCGGGTTCTACCCCATTTCATCTTATTTCATCAAATTGATTGCACATGGAGCATTCTATAGTCATTCTAAGCATCAATTCAAAGCCAATTGCAAGAACGCTTACCTCAAGGTATCTGAACTCAACCTCCAAAATTTGCAGACGTCGCAGGGTCTGTTCCTGATCAATTCATCTCCAATTTCTTGCCCAATCAATTTGGTTCACTTCGTTGAGCTCCTAGAAGATGAAATATATCGTCAATTCCAATCGAAACCGTCTAAGAATTTAAATTCGATATTTATGAATTTAGGTGGATTTTCGGGTATTCTCAATATCATTCGATTAGGATTTCCGTTGTTCCCCTTTCGGTTTTTCTCTCCGAAACACACTGAATTGGTCCCTCAATTTCACTTATTCCCCTCTGTTTCTGCTAATTGATCACAAGGATGAGTTTTGTTCTCTGTTTTTCATTTTGGTCGAATACTGCCAGTATATGAACATGTGCAACCGTTCAATAGTTAATTAAGGCAACTAAGTGCCACTAATCTCCCTCTTATGGTGACAAGTGTCACTACATGACCAAATCCTCATCCAATTAGGCTGAATCAGCCATTTAATTATCCAATTATCCCAGCTGTGGCAGATTACCATTTTGCCCTTACTACAATAAATTACCAAAATGCCCCTCATAGTTCTAGACCCATAACTTTTTTGTTCGGACTCCGATTGACGCATGCCGCCTGTCTATGGATTTAGTATCCCGAGACCTATCCAACGGTACTTCCGGAAAGTCCAAATAATGTCCCGATCAAAAATTCAACAAATGACCCCTTTTTAACCAATTTACCGAATTACCCTTAACTTCCGCACGTCATAACTTTTTCCTCGAATGTCGGAATTGGGTGTTCCACCTGTCTATGAACTCGTGACGTTCCGAACTACGTCACGGTCATCGGTCAAAGTCCATTTGACTGCTCGAATTAAAAGTCAACTTTTCGCCCAATTCTAGGGGCATAATCGTCATTTTCCTTCAAAATTTCAAAATTTTCCTTTTTCGAATTTCCGGGGCGTCACAACCTTCCCCCCTTAAGGAATTTCGTCCTCGAAATTCCAATCAACCTTTCCAACAACAACCATGGAGACTTAAGTCACATCCAGTTCAATACCTCGGGTTCCCACATGAACCCTCACTTGTTATGCACTACTATTATCACGATTTCCATATTTCCCGGCTCATCCCGAGCCTTCATAGCACATCATGACTCGTTCCGAGTTCAAAACCAACTCTTGACTCCTGTTGAGTCCAAGTCTTCTGTCTCGACCCCTCTCGAGTCCGAATCCATTCACAAAGCAATGCCACCACACACATTCCTAAGTGAATCACATCTTATTCAGGACTTTTCAAGAGTCATTAAACCAATTATGGACTCCCTCTGAGTCCCATTACCTGCTATTCTCGGGTCAAGTCTATCCTGGGCCTAACATGCCCATCCATAGACCACATCGGTATCGTAAACAATCATCCAGACCAACACAAGTCCGACACAACCAGATCACATGATACCATATCCTCATCAAAATCAACCATCAGAAGCAAATACAAGTCCGACATAATCAAAATACATAATACAATATTACCACACGAGTATATAACATAAAATATTTACAAGGTATCGCGAAATCATATTACATTTATTTTCAACTTCATTTAAGTCGATAGGGGCAATTCCTTCACAAATGTCCAAATTTTCTACAATAGTGACATAGGGCAGTACTAAGGCGATTTGCTCTACCCCGCTGTTTACCCGTTGACTGGGTTAAAGTCCTATTCGACTAAACCACTGTCTGGGGTCGCGATACAAGGGAATGAAGATTTACTCTCTTTGATGTTTCCTGACTTATTGGTTCAGTAACCTGACGCTCTCGGCGTCGTCCAGAGCTCAAAGATTGTTCTTGCATAGGTAAACTAGCCTCCACTCGGATAACAGCATCAAATAATTCTCTCAGAGTGGAATACGAGCCTACGGTCACAGCGCCTCGTATTGTATTCCTCAATCCCTGCTCGAATCTTCGACACTTATCCTCCTCAGTTGCTACATACATAGGAGCAAAACTATATAAGTGCAAGAATTTCTGTTCATAGTCGACCACTGACAGATTTCCCTGCTGCAATTGGAGGAATTCAACCTCTTTAGCATTCCGAAAGGAGCGGGGGTAAAACTGATCCAAAAATCTCTCCTGGAATGTTTCCCATGCCAATGTACGAGCATCCCATCCAGTCAATTGTAAACCATGCCACCACCTATACGCATAGCCATCCAAAAGAAAAGTGGCTAATAACACCATGTCCTTCGGGGGACACCTCATGACTTCAAAAATCCTTTACAAACGAGTGATCCAATCGTGGGTACCATCCGGGCACGAATCACCACGAAACACAGTGGCTCCCAACCGTTGAGCTCTCTCAATATCTGGGCTTTCTCTAACCCTATCCTCGTTTCTCTTATCTTCAGGCCGTGCACGGGGCGCACGTCTCAGACGCATGTCGTCACAACATAAATCAATAACCAAATGCTCTGATACCAATTTGACAGGACCTGACCCAACTGGACCTCGATAACCGTGCCTGGTCCTGCTCCCGTCTGACAAGTCAACTGAAATCCCGAAAGTACTCTTCAGCACCTGTCAAACCAGGGATAACTGAACTGATTTCTGCTCATGCCTCCGCCTAATAATCCGCCCCGAATGTCGTGCCACGGCCTGGAGGGTCATCAAACACAAAGGTGTGAGTGGACAAAAATAATATCATTTAAAATACATTTTGAAAACACATCAGTTTACCCTCCAGTTTTTCTAATTATGCATGCATAGGGAAAAACATATGAATCACAAGCACCGGCTTTCTAGCCAAATCACAAAAGAAATCAAATCTCGGCTCTCAGGCCAAACGTATGAAAACATGAGTACCTGGTCACACCGATCATAAACCCATACTCAATACCAGTACGTAATCACAATCAATCAATCAAACAATGCAACCAATTAATCAATCAATTCATCAATTCGCACTATTCACAAGTTCACCATCCATCACATAATCACATCCGCACTACGCGTAGGCCAACATCCAGCCACACTCTCGGGATCAGACACCTCTTGTCAGGACCCGTCCCAAATATCACCTCGATACCCGGGACGAACCCTGCTCCCGTCTGACAATCACCCTTAAGTACCCAAAAATAACCTCAACAACTACTATAAGCATAATTATCAGACGAAGGAGTAAATAAAATACAACTGTAAGTCAGAGCATAGTTCTACAAAATGGGCACAAAATCCTACTAAGCTAGTCTCGCAACGGAAGAACGTCGTAAGCTCTATGCCTCGATTCCTGCCTCAACGTTCACCCCGACGCTATCACCACGACCTGGAGGGAAAATTTAAAACCAAAAGTGTGAGTGGACTAGAATAAATGAAAGTTTCAAAAACAGTTTATCATCATATCAACGTTAAGAAAAAACAATAATAATATTTGTTCCCTCCGTTTTGAAAACATGCATGCCCAACTACGTAATAGAAAATCATAACATAAAACATCATAAGAAACAGAAACACTATAAAACTGCATCATAAAACGTGAATATCAAGGTATCATTTTACGATCAAACCTGCTGGGTCTATCCGAGTCTTTAAACTCAACCAGACCTCAATACTATCCGAGTCTTTAAACTCCCAAGTCTTTAAACTCAATAGGCCTACAGGGGTAATATCGTAAGTATCCGAGTCTTTAAACTCCCGAGTCTTTAAACTCAATCCGGGCCCGTCCCCCGTTAATCAGAATCCGGGTCTTTAAACCCAATATCCAGATCCAGCAAATCCAATCCAAATTCAATGTAAACCCATTTCTAAATCCATAACCAAACTCGAATTCGAAATCCCCGGTTCGAAGCCCATCCGGCGTTCAGAACCGACATTCCGAACCCAAATCCGGAAATCCACTTTTAAACCAAAACCCACATTTAATCACAAATCATGTTTTACAATCCATTTATCATCATCAGAAAACACTTATAGATTGAAATCCCCAAATATGATATCAAAATCCGAAAACCAACTTTTCTCGAAAAACGTGCAAAATCCCGGAAATGTCTCGAAAAACATGTAAACACATCAACCATATATAATCATCACTAAGAAGCATAAAAACATATTTAATATCATCAAACATCAATAAAACAGTTAGGCATGCTCGTAAAGAAAGAAAGAGTCCACTCACTAATCAGAACGAGTCAATCGCGCTCCGTGCGCTCCTCGACCGTCTCAGGCGTCTCCCGTCCTGTCAATATGCACCAAATAGGGTCACCAATACATCAAGGATACTAACCCTAATTTCCCCAATTTTTCGGGAATTTATTAATATTTTAATCTTAAACCCTAAACTGTCTGGATTCCCGAACTATCTCACAACATCGTCCGATTAACCCGAAAATCATACCAATGGATTCCTTAAAACATTTAGAACCAAAACCATGTTGGAAGCTTGGCCGGAATCCTCCCCACGCGCCTCCACGCGCCGCCCAAAGTGGCTGCGCATGGGCCTCACGCGCCTGCTACAGTTCTCCTTCAACCTCGAGCCACCCGGTTCAACACAATTGAACCGGCGTGACCGGTTATCCTCAGTTCCTCCACCGTTTCAGTCCAATCCAATCCCAGAAGCTTCGTCCCATCCTAAGCAATCTAACCCCGTCCTAACTTATGAAAATCGATGCCTAAAACCCATCGTTCACGGCCTCAAAACAGACGGCCCGTGGCCCCTGTTTTGGCCGCCGGCCGCCCAGGTCCTCCCCCGGAACGGCACCACAACCAAACGACTCCTGGGACCTCCAGGAGTCTCACCATGACCACCAAATCTCTCGACTCTAAGCCTAACTCCACGACTTTGCAAAATAAGAAACACGAGAAAACAGGGGAATCGGGTATACCTTTCGATTCGGTCTCCGCCGTGTGCACCGCCGCGTTCCACGGTGTTCGTTGGGTTCCCTGCAGCCACCTGAACCTCCCACAGTCTTGGTTTGAACCACCTCACAGCACAACCACCACCACAGTCCTCCTCCTCTCTGTTTTCCCCAAAAACCCAGCCGTCCACCGTCGTGTCCTCGTGCACGATTCCTCCACCAAAACACGATCACCAGCTCAGCCCTGTCTCTCTGTCACTCTCTCAATTCACTCTTCACTCACCCTTGCACTGAATCGATCGAACTCTCTCCAATTTCTTCTCTCTGTTTTCTGGTTCTCAAAGCCCAAATGCACGATTTTGAACGTGCACAATGTGTGGCCGTGCACACACAAATCTTCCTAGAAACCTCTAGGCCTCTCCCACGTGTCCATCATCCTATGGACAAAAAGAAAAGATCCCAATCCACTACTGCCACTTGCCCTTATCTGATTGGGCTGAGGGAAAAAGACTAAAATACCCCTAAGTGTACAAATTACCATTTTACCCTCGAACTTCTCAGACCCGTAACTATTCCAGCCGACGTCCGATGACAGCGTGCCGCCTGTCGTTGTACTCAGGACGTCGAGACCTATCTAACGGTCCTCGGTCTACGAGAAAATCACAAGTCCACCAAAACTTATTATGTTGTAGTCCCGGACCAGATTCCAGAGAGATGTGTGGACTAGATCCAGAGAGAGAGCTCGGACTAGATCCAGAGATTGAGCCTCCCAGATGGAGATTCCTGGGAGAAGACTCGGAGTGAGACCCCGAGTAGTGTGCACACTAGATAGATTGATTGATATCGTGAATCCATCGGGGATGTGTTCCCTAGGGGTTGTGTGCCCCGACTTGACATCTTCTCCAGAAGTGCCTAGGATGGGTTATACGTATGACGGTACGTATGAGATTTTATGAAAGTGTTTTGGGGCGAGACCCCGTATTCGATGTTTATGAAAATGATATGGGGGCGGAGACCCCGTGTGGTACGTTTTGGTATTTCACTGAGAATGATTTGGGCCGAGTTACCACATGTATTGTTTATGGTTTTAAGGTTGTGATTTCGGTCGAGGACCCAAATGCATTTACGGGTCATGACGGTTTATGAGAACCAGGCATGAACCCTTGAATGATTTCAATAATATGTTTGACAAATTGAATGATTTTATGAATGTTTTACTAAACGGTTTTTGGAATGCATGTGTATGTTTTTATGAAAGGCATAAACGTCTTTATGCGGAAATGTTTTTAATGAAAATGTTTAAATTGTCCACTCACAGTTTTCGTGTTTTAATGCCCTTCAGGTTGATCGCGGATGCGGGCTGTAGCAGAGATGTGACATCACTCCCCTCCTCCTACGATCCTAGCGCACTCTGGAAGCCTCGGCGAGAGCTAGAGACAGAACTTTCCCTGGTCTGACACTTCGTGTCAGACGGGATCAGGCGGGTCCCACGTTAATCCCAGGGGATTTGGGACCGGTCCTGATACTTAGGGCTGGGTTAAGTATGGTACGATATTTGATAATACCGAAACCATACCATTTATTTTTAATCGGTTCGGTATTCCACTATTTGAATTGGATACCGGATCGTACAGTATCGATTAAATTCGGTATGGTTTCGGTACGGTTTCGATTTTTAGCGAAAATTTTATGGATTTAGGATTTAGGTGAATGCTAATGAGGAATATGATTTCTAGTGTAACAAATACTCAGTTAGCAAGCTTTTATTTTTTTTGTTTCTTCTATTAATGAGGAATTATGATGTCAACTCCTTAGATAACTACTAGTGTCAGGACCCGACCCGACTCGGTCAGGACCCGACTCATCTAGCACCATATTGTCCGTTTTGGGTCTCGCCCTCACGATTTTGTTTTCGGGAGCTCATGGTGCAACTTCTCAGGGGGGTCACCCATCATGGAATTGCACCAGCCTCAACTCGCTTAACTTTGGGGTTTCAATCCCCCCCAAAGCCATTTGAGCTCCCAAAAGGCTTAGTGCTAGATAGGTGTGTGCCTACACCTTTAAGGCACACCACCATCCTCTCCCAGACCATTCCCCCTCGCAGGAATGTGGGATTGTCCACCGTTCCCTCCAAGACACGGGTCTTACAATCCACCCTCCTTAGGGCTCAGCGTCCCCGCTGGCACACTTCTCGGTTGGAGTCTGGCTCTGATACAAAATTGTTAGGACCCGACCCTCCTCAGTCAGGACCCCACTCATCTAGCACCATATTGTCCGCTTTGGGCCTCGCCCTCATGGTTTTGTTTTCGAGAGCTATTGGTGCAACTTCCCAGGGGATCACCCATCATGGAATTGCACCAGCCTCAACTCGCTTAACTTTGGGGTTCCAATCCCCCCCAAAGCCACTTGAGCTCCCAAAAGGCCTAGTGCTAGATAGGTGTGTGCCTACACCTTTAAAGCACACCACCATCCTCTCCCAGACCATTCCCCTTCGCAGGAATGTGAGATTGTTCACCGTTCCCTCCAGGACATGGGTTTTACAACTAGTGTTGTTAGTATTTAGGTTAAGACAAATGGTTTCTAATTCAATCCAACAAGACTGTTTCAAGTATGGTAGATAAGATAATTTTAATTAGACAAATTTATTATCATCAAACCACAAAGAACTCATAATAGTTTTTAGTATATGATTGCTATATCAACTAATAGGAAAATAGTTTTAGTTATTTAAAAAAAATACTAATTCGGTTCGATATGAGACGGTTTTTCAAAACATCGAAACCAAAACTATACTGACTTGAATCAGTACCGTACCGATCATCGCATCGATTTTACTATTTGGTATTTTTTCGATTTGATTCGATCTGAAACGGTATGATTTCAATCGGTTCTATATGTCCGCCCCTAGGTAAACTCTTAAAAATTAAAAATTGGTATAAATAAGAATAATACCCCTTAGTAATTTAATACTAAGTTGGGTAAGAGTCCACCCATACCCTCTAAATGATCCATTTGACATTTGATAGTATACAAGGACGGCATAAAAAGAATAAAAAAAAGTATGAAATGGCACAAATTCTACTTTCTCTAATTGATGTTAACGTAATCTATACAAACTGGGGAATAAGGCACTACAGATTAAAGCCCTGTTCGATGACTACGTCCATTATAACATATATACAGCTTACTGGTTGAACATGGCATTTTATAATTTATATAGCTCACATCTTCTCTTCTTTTGTCTACTTCTAACTCTTAACAATACTAAAACACAGTGGTCTCCCTCTCTGTGATCTTGCAGTGATATATTATAGCGAAGGAAATAGGAAACTTTGGAAGAAAGCCTATAAAAGCAAACTCAATACTCACCCTAGAGGTGAGAAACCTCCTCCCATCTTTTTCAGCCTCCTCTCAAGAAACAATTGCTACTACCGGAACTGCTTACAGCAGAAGGTATATCACGGACAAGGAACTTCACGCAACGTGTCCCAATGTCACCCAATATTTCAAGACACTCCTGCAGATCTGCGTCACTCACTAGCATCACCCATTCCTCTTCATCGTCTAAATACTTGAGCTGGAATGTCCCATTTTGCAACTTCAACCTCTTTGCAACCTCTTCATACAACTGAAAGCAACCAACAGAAGGCTCAAACTTAAATCTGATCGTATCTTCTTTATAAGTAGCTTTCGCAATTATTTTTGACCCATTCTCGATACTGCTTGCTATCACGTGCTTTGGCTCCTCAAAGCTCTGAGAACTTGATGAGTAGCCATGCGTAGTTGAATCATAGCCATTCGATGAATCCGTTGTGCTTGAAGAATTCTGGTTATATTCAGCAATCCCATCATCCCCATCAACCCCCGTCTCCATCTCATCACCAACAACCAAGGAGCTTGAGCTTTGAGAAACGAAGTGGCAGTCAGAATTCTCTAATTTAAGACTCACCATGCCTTGACCCCATTTATTGCCGTCTTTTACCAGATAAGATTCCATGGAAGCATTTTCATGACAACTCTGAGGCATGGTTTCATGGTTAGCTGGCTGGCATGACCCAAAATCTATTGCAATTGGCTTGGAGCCCCTTTGAGGAATGAAAGAGAGATTCTTTTTCCTTACCTCTTCCTCATTAGAGGTAAGAATACAGCACCTATCCTCTTCCAATTTAATCCCAAAACTCTCACAACTATTACAAGACCCTGAAGGTACTGAAATTGGATCTTGGGTAACTGGCTCGGAATTCTGTACATTCTTCTCAGGGAATAACAGACTTTTCCTTGCATCGAATTCTTGCATGATGGACCCCGTTGCCATAAACCCCCCAGTATTTGGGTCATACTTCAATCCTCCCTCAACCCCCTGAACAGAATCAAGCACAGTTCGTATTTTCCTCAATGAGCGGTTCACCTTATTTATTTTGCGAGATGGCCATCTTGAGATCCCATGTTGTCTGCAGATCCTTTTTAGAGTGGTGGGGCAGACTACCAAAAGAAAAAAATATGTTGGTTAAAGAAATCCTTCAAATAGATTGCAATAATTATACCATAATAAGATCAAAATTTGCATGAAAACTAAATACTGTTTTTCAAATGAATATTACTTACTTTCTTAATGGAAAGTACTTTGTGATAGAAACTTGAAAAGAGAGCCATAACTGTTTCATATTTATAATATATATATATAATTTGGTCCAATATATATATATATATATACACACACACACACACAAACATACATATTTTATTTCAGTACATCCTACTATTAATATTAAATACATATAACTTACTCCCTGATCAATATTCACTACTTCATAAACATGAAGAGTTTTGTGAAGAGTATAATTTTAAAACTTGGAAAAGTATCAAATACTTCTCAATAGACATTTAAGATGTACATCATAAATTAGGACAACCAATTTTAGTAGACAAAAATTCATATTTTAGAAAAGTGAAAAGGTAGGATAAGTTTTTGCATAAATTTTCATCACCGTTTATCTTAATATTATACTACTGCCACAACTGTCAGAAAACAATAATCTGTATGCATATGAGTATATTAGTGTGAATGACTCTCTCTCTCTCTCTCTCTCTCTCTCTCTCTCTCTCTCTCTCTCTCTCTCTCTCTCGCTGTATATCCCTTCAGGATTGTTTAACCCAATGTTATACATGATTCTAGAAGAAAGCACAATGGAAAGAAACATAGACAAATAAATTAGCAACTAATCAAACATGTTTTTTAATCAACTCCTAACCATATTCTTAGATGGATTCTTGAATATGCTTTTAGATTTAACTAGTAAAGCATAATTCCCATAATAAGTAGACCCATTACATTTAACATTAGGCAAAACAAGAGATGAAATCTCACCCCCGATGCTTCTTGCAGCATCCTTGAGACTACCAGAGAAGTATTGTTGTAGAACACTCAAGCTCACATTTTTCTCTGCTGTGCTTCGCTTTTTCTCAACCTGCCTTCTGGATCCAGATGCCTATACAATGCAAAAGAATATAAGAAGCTATTTCCCCAACGATAATCCTCAAGTGAATAGCCAGCAGCGAAACAAGAGACTATTATTATGTAAGTTTCCAGGTACAGATAGATAGTAAAGACCCCTGACAGTAGTTCCGTAATTAAGAAAGTATTTCCATGTAGATTGAATTTCAGATTTCTTTAAAGTATCAACCAGCTGTAAGGAGCATAAAGGATTATATGAACATAAAGGACCAGTGTAGAATGTTCTACAGGTCTGTATTTTATTCTCTACCAAGCAAGAGTAATATTTCCTCTGTGAATGATATAGTGATGATGAGGTGTGTCTCAAGGAAGGGTTCCATACAAATACTACCTAAGTTGGAGACTAAGCTACACTCAACAATGGTCAAGCCAAAATTCCGAATCTTTTAAGGTTACCAACAAGCTAATTATCATGCAGCCTCTAACGAATGTATTCCAGATATCAATTCTTAGACAAGGATCCAATTAAAAGGGGGATAACAACATGATGATTTCTTCTGTCCACTATATCTGCAGAATTTTTAAGCACAAATGGACAGCACTTTTTCTCTCTTTAACCTTCAATTTCAATATACTATAACATCTTAGACTAGTAAGACACCAGGTATCCCAAGTTTAGTTTTTTCAAAATAAAATATATTTAAGTGCATAATGATTCGCCATTTGAGACAAAGTAAAATCTTCAATCAAGTCTCATCAAGATACACATGCTAGAGCCAGAAAAGAGTAACTAGAACACCATTACAGAAGAACGCCTAGCAGAGTTTAAGTCATCAAGTAAAGAAAAGAAAACTATATTGACGTCGAGCATTATTAAACCTAAGGGGGTCTACAAATCTGCAAAGATAAACTAACAAAAACTCAATGATATGAACAGATATACTGTCAGTGCTGAAATTATAAACATAAATAAGGAAACTATAAAGTTCTCTAAAGAGACTGAAACAGCTGAATTCTTTTAATAATGATTTCTTTAACAAAAGCAATACCTGCCCACAAGGATTATCCGCTTCAGTTCCCCTATTTCTTCTAGTGAATACATCAGAAGGCATATTCTCAATTGAGTTCAATTCACTATCGGATGATGTTGTTTGAGAATTCCTCGGTTGTGGGATATTGGGGATTGGCCCCTTTTGAAACCCAGTGTTGGAGCCTTGTACCCCAACTAATTCTGCATCTGAAACTGTCCTTAAACTCTTACAAATTCTTTGCATCGTACCTGAGAGGTTGTTTAACAAAAGTTGCTGTTCGGAACTTCCCTTCACATTAACAGGGAGAAAAAACTCTAATATATAGTCATCATCACCAGTGTAGGTGCTCCTTAGTCTAATTGCAACAGCAGCATTCAAACCATACTTGCGTGCATGATGAACAAGCGGATAGTCGTATACATCATACACCTTAACATCATGAATAAAGAAGGGATGAATTGATTGAAGTGCTTTCCCAGAAATTCCTTCTCCTTCCTCAAGATGATGTTCTGCACATGCATGCACAAATCCTTGCATCGATCTCTCATTTACATAACAAGCTGTTTCCTCAATGCATAGTACAGATTTCTCATTTGAATTTGTAATACCCTCTCTGACACGTAATCTGCTAATCTCATGACCATCACCCTCAGAATAGCAACAAGGAATCCAGGTTAGAGCCAATGGCAAGATGTGTGCATGACATACAGCTCGTAAGACATCAGTTATTTCAGTTAAAGCAGCTCTCTTGTTCATTGAGAGGCACTGCAATCCACAGATTACCAACTAAGAAGTGAAGAATATTAACAAAGAAAATACTATTACAACTTTTGCTTCCTCGCATAAATGTAATGTCGTCCATTTTGTGCGGCGCGGGGGGGGGGGGGGGGGGGGGGGGGGGGGGGGGGTGCGGGGGTGGGGTGGTTGGAGCTGGTGGTGCAGTTAAGATTTTTAGGCAACTGGACAAGAAATAAATACATACTCTGACATGTACCTGAGGAAGAAGCCGAGGAGGCGCGGTCCTTAAATTCACAGCCTGCAAACAATGGTCATCAAAATAGAATCCGTAATCATACCTAAATATTCACAGTAACAAAAACACATGTGAAGCATAAACAGTAGCGAAATTTTTATAAATCTAGGGTTGTAATGCGGCTTCATCATAAGCATGAAGATAGCTATGCAGAAATCTCTGAGGTGCCTATGATTGTTTAACAATTTACGCAGGTCAGTTTAAAATGCAGAGGACCAAATTATGTACTTTCTTACTCTACTATTTATTCTTTTGAAGGTATAGATACCAATACTAACATGACAAATTGAAAGGAGCTATCCAACTATCGGATGAGAGATGGCATCTAAGAAAGGAATCAACCATAAAAATAATATAGAGATCATAAGAGAACATTTGGGCTCCTATCTAAAGCCTTTATGCCTTTTTGTGAGAACCTAATACATGTTATGGACAGTTAAAAACAAGGGACAACTTCTAACCAATACTTTTTTTCATCTTAAACTTATTGCCTTTGAGGGTTGAACAATTTCATGACCTGTGCATTTATTAAAAGATATTTCTACCACATGATTTATCCTAACATATACCAGTTTTAGTATATGAACCTACAAATTTCAATAAAGAGAGACAGAGAGAGAGAGAGAGAGAGAGAGAGAGAGAGAGAAAGAGAAACTGACCTGGAGTGCGTTGCAAACTATTTCCATCTCCGCATCAAAATTGGATTTCTCTTTCGTACTGACAAGTTCCAACACAGCACAGCATGAACTGTCAGGATCAAAATCAAAAACTGGTAACGCAATTGATCCACGGACTTGATGATTAGCAGCATGATCTACCCGCAGGTACTCAGTCTTATTGTAATAACTAACATCTGAAGTCCACTCTGGAACTTTGGAGACAAAAACACGGCCAGGAAGCCCCAGGATAGAACCTTGTTTTTCTTCTGCAGAGAATGTAAACATCCTTGACACTTCACGATACCCTGCAAGAATATGGTCAAGCAAATAGGGCTGCTCACAAGTGCTCAAGATGTGATGATCACCATGTTTCATGGGAACCCATAACTGCGCCAAAATTCCCCCACCAGAAGACTCCTTAAACAACGACAACGCCTTAAGCATCTTCTCATTAAGCGACAATCCAGGTGGCCTAGATATCATATAATTTTCTGCATGCATGACATTAGTGTGTTGAAAAGAACCATTATTCTTCACACCTGAATCTTTATCATTTCTAGAATCATTTGACACCTCAAATTGGGGAGTGTCCATTTGCTGAAACACAATGTTGTCACCAAAGTTGAAAGAACTTTCCCCCACATTGAAAATTTCATCACCTTCAGTTACAGGCAGTGCCCCACCATTCTGTCCTGCAAAGTTGAAAGCATCCAAAGGTGCATAGGTCATTGATGGACATGATGGCATGCCAAAAGAAGCTGAAAGCTGATCCATTGCTGCTGGGCTGCACCATCCAGCATAGGTATCGAAATTCATAAGCTCAGAAATGTTATTAAACATATCCTCTGAAGTCGAGTTCCTTGCTCCAACATCCACTGATGCCCAATTCTCCACCTGCGCTCTAGAAGATGCCCAATGGTCACTCCCCTTCTCTTTAGGGAAAAAGTGGTAATCCATTTAAGGGTTCAAATCCAATTCCAATTAGAAATGACCACTGCTATACCAAACAACCGCTGCTCAAAAAATTCCTTCTTTCCCTATCAGCTGATTCAGCTTCCGCAACAGGCCTGCCTCTTTCAGCTTTCATCATTAACTTTCCTTCACTTTCTACGGACGAAACCAAGAGCTGTAGAGAAAAAAACAACCCATATTTAACAACAAAGTACCACAACGTTGTCCATTGAATACCAAAAGAAACAGCACCAACAACACAAAATTATAATTCCCACCATTGCCATATTGGAAAAAAAAAAACCAATAAAAGATATTCAATATGCAATCACTCTCAAACCACGTGAAATTCAACTGTGACAATTACTTCTCTCAGCTTTCTATAAATAGCAATAAAAGAAATCACAGAAACTGAACTCAAAGCGATAATATCAACTCTGCCAACTCATCGAAAATTGCTGAAACAAAACGCCAAGGCTTTTAATCAGCAACAACACAGAAACCCATTTCAGATTCAGCTTTTTCAGTCACAAATAAGTGAGGGGTTCTGTCCCTATGTGTGTATATACAAATATGTGGGTATGCCAAAAATTGCCAAAATAAAGCCAAATTACACTGAAATTCAGGAACAAATCTAAACCTCCTAATTCAAGAATCAAAACCCAAAAGTATAACTCTCCGAGCATCCGTCCAAAATTAAGTATCCTCACCAACAGCCTTGAAACTCGACTAGTCCGCGCTGAATTCTAAGGGCTTGAGAGAAAGTGAGAGTCGTGGAGATAGGAAGGCCTGAATTAGAATTAGTAAGAAAAGGAAACCCTAGGTGTTAGTGTTAATGGCTTTGCCTTGAAGGATTGCATTGTAGAATTGTTATACAAAAAATAGAAGCCTGCGCTTTAGCAGAGCAATTGACAAGCATACCATGGACTTGTGGTAACAAGGTGGAGTTTTTAGTTTAAATGCACCGTTAATTCGTCCGAGAGTCCAATATTGCATATTATTCTAATTATATTATAAGTTTATATTAATCTAGCAAGGTGGCCCACTCGTACTATTTCATTAAATTCTGCCATATTCTTGTTAATTTTATTAAGTGACGATTCCATTGATTAAAAATTGTTGAATAAGCAATGAGCATTTTGGAATTGCCCACTTCATGCTGCCCGTCATGCTCGAAATCAACTTCAGTTTTCGATACATTCTTCCCCTAACCTAATCCCTAAATTTTGTAATCATTTGCCCCTGTCTCATACTTCAATTCTCAATTTCCATTTCCATCGAATAAAACGAAGAGATGAATGGAACTGAACTTAAAATGTGCTATTGCCGGAAAAAAATGTAGAGCGAAGACGGCCGATAGATATCCTGAGCAAAGATTCCAAATTTGTCAAAGTTCTAAGGTAATAAAACCTTTAACTTTGGTTTTGAGAGTTGAAAATTTTGAATTTCTTTTGAGTTTCCGCATTTTGGGTTTCGAATCTAGGTTCTTGAGCTCATATATATTCAAAATCCTTATTGGGTTTCTTATTTGGGTTCAAGTATATTTCTGATCGAGTTCAATTTTACTTTATTTTTTATGAGTTTTTTTTTCAAATTTCAAGAAGGCAATTGTAGGTTTTGAGAATAATTTGATCCTAAAATGTGTCATGTAAAGCAATTATACCTGGGTTGTTGAGGAAAAATGGGATAATGGAAGAGGAATTGAAGAAGAGCAAAGCATGTTCAAGGAATCATGTGTTGCTTTAATTGTAACATGGATTGTGATGATTATGATGAAGTTTTGAGTATGCAACAAGTTTTTGTGTAATGTCTTTATTAGTGAATGAATGGTGAAGTTTATGAGTATGTCTTTATTAGTGAATATGGATTGGGATATGTAATATAAAATGGTTTGTTGCTTTGTATTATCTCTAGTAGTGAATGAATGATGAAGTTTATGTTGGAATGATGGAAGTTTCTGTGTAATGAGAATATTAGGGAATGAATGATGAAATTTTTTGTTTGTTGGAGTATAATTCGTCCTTTAAACTCAAAATCCTCATGGATTACTGCAAACAGCAAACAGCAAACAGTAAGCTATCGTTCGTTCAACGATCGAGATTTGGAGGGTTATTCGACCAAGAACGCTCAAATGTTTAAGTCAGTTTTGAAAGAGAAATCTCAAGAGTTTAAGTAGCGTTGAATCGAATTACCTGGAAAGTGAAATGAGCTCCGCTATTTATAGGAAATCTTTGGGAGCCTCAGAGCGTTCTGATTTGTCGATTGAATTTGTAATTAATATATAATATATTAATAATAAAATACATTATTTAATAATTATAATAATGGCTCATTATGATAGTAATGATAATTATTGTGATTTAATATTAATATTAATTTTCCGCTATTAAGAATAATGACAATTAACTACGGGGGAGAATATTAATATTACTAAGACTTTTAACCCGATTAAATAATGTATTTAGCTGGTAAAAAAATTATTTAATGTGTGGGTGTCTACAAGTCGTTAGTGTTATTGTCAAAGGTAATTTGGTCATTTCGGGAATTATGGGCCATGTGGCAGCTCCACAATTTTTGAGTGATTTTGGGTTCCACATTGTTGATGGTAATGATTCAAGTTTGAAGGAATGATTCAAGTTTGAAGGAATGATTCAAGTTTGATGGAATAATTCAAGTTTGATAGAATGATTCAAGTTTCAGTAGAATTTCATGTTCATTGATTTCATTTGCAAAGCAGTCTATCCAAAAAAATATAATTTGTCTATATATCTTTGCATATTGAGTCAACAACATTGAAAAGAATCTAAGGCCAACTGCCCAAAAAGGCACATGCACCAAACTAAACACTAAGGCCACAAAGAACAAAACATGGCCAAAGTCACAACATCATGTTCAAAATGCCTGCAGACAACTCTCTATTTCTTCCTCTTTGTTGGAGATTTAAATCTCATCTTCCTTGGCACCGTAGCTATAGGTGGTTGTGGAAAGGATTGAGTCATCTGTGATTGAGTTGGTGGAGAAGGTTGATTGCAGAGGGTTGACTTAATTGAGAAGGTGGGGGTGGAGATGGTTGAACTAATTGAGATGGTGGTGGTGAAGAGGGCTAAATCAGTTGAAAGGGTGTTGGTAAGATATGTGTTTGAGGTTATGGGGCAAGTTTGGGTTCTAGAGGTGGTGCTAGAGGTGCTTATTTTGGTGCTGGTTATGGTGGTCTGGTTCTTGGTGTTCTTGAACTTATGGCCACTTTTTCTTGTCTCTGTTCTCTTACTTCTTTCTTTTTTCTCCTCAAAACTTATGCCTTGTCTATGACAGGCTCCTTAAAAACATAGCTCATAGAGTAAAAAAACTTAAATTGGATCAAATTAGTTAGAAATGTGAACATGTATCCTCTAATATATGCACCTTGAAATCAACTATAAGTCCCACATTAGTATAGCAATATCAGAAAGAAACTTGAAATGCACCATGAACTCGACCGTAAGTCCAACTTTGGTATCCCAAATTAGACAGAAAGTTTAAATGTACAATACACTCGACTCTAGACTCACATTGGTATGCCAACATTAGAAACGAAAATTCACTTTGACTTATGCAATATTACAAACAGAACCTTAATCCAACATGAGCAGCAAACTCAGAAACTTTCCAAAATTGCATAAACATTCAAGTGCAGCAAAGATAACTAAACATTCAATATCTTAATATCATAATCTCAATCCAATATCGTAATCTCAATCCAATATCGTAATCTCAATCCAATATAATCTCAAGTGGATATCATTTCATATTCTTAATCCAATACCAAGTCACAATATTAGAATACTAGAGTCTCACTTTACCATATTATCAAATTAACAGAAACTTAGCAAAAAACACCAGAATCTCACGAAATGGACAATGTAACGACCCGTCCTGGAAATCGGGATTAGATTAGTTGTTAATGAAGGATTCGTGAAGTTAATCGGTGATTAGTTGGAGATATTCGGACGGACAGTGCAAAATGACAATTCTGCCCCAAGAATGGGCAAAATGTTGACTTTTAGTTAAGGCGGTCAAATGGACTTTGACCGATGACCGTGACGTAGTTTAGGACGTCACGAGTTCATAGACAGGTGGCACGTCCGATTCCGACATTCGAGGGAAAAGTTATGACATTCAGAAGTTAAGGGTATTTTGGTAATTTCATTGAAAAGGGGCGATTGGTTGACTTGCATACGACATAGAATTTTCACGAACTTCGAGGACCGCTAGGTAGGTCTCGAGTCCCTGATTCCAAATACAAGCGGCATGTACCATTTGGAGTTCGGGAATTAGAGTTACGGGTCAGGGATTATGAGGGGCAAAATGGTAATTTAAGCCTCAGGGGCAAAATGGTGTTTTGGGCAACCTTTGGAATGAGTGAGTAATGAGATGGGGACATATGTCCCTAAAGGATTGGACATTTTCACTAGGTGAAGGGGGATGTGGACACTTGGCTCAGTTCTGGTTGGTTCCAGCCCCATCTTCCATTTGTTTTTATCTTTGATCGAGTAAACTATTTCCCCTATTTTCTCCCAGTAAGGACCCGAAACAGAGACAAGGACAGAGCAATCGTGTGTGTGTGTGTAGTGCGAGTTCATTTGGGTTTGTGGGTAAGTTTGAGTAAAGCAGAGAGTTAAGGTGGTGGTAGGGTGGTGCCACCGTCGTGGTGGCCGTGAATTGGTGGCCACGACCCTAAACCGTAAGGAAAAAAAATAGAGGAGTAGTGAGGAACCAGGGCTGAACCGCTTCCATACGACCCAAAGTACTTGTCCTGTCTGAAGGAATTGTGAAAGGAAGTTGAGACAAGTCGATTGGTTGCCTTGGATTGAGCAGCCGTGGACTGGTGGCCGGCGAACCGACACGGTAAGATTGAGCTTAACTCTTGATTATGGATTTTTAGGCCTTGTCGATGACTGCTACTAATTGGAACCTGCTAATTGAAGGTAAACAAGTCGATTAGGACCAAAGTGGAGGCTAGAGGAAGTCAGGAACTGTGGAGGGACCTGGGTGCAGAGCGTGGTGTAAAATGTGAATCGGGAAGGTAAGATGCAAGTACTAAAGTCGTGATTTTATTAGGTAGATCAATTAGTCTAGAAGGGACGAAATTGACAGGACCGCCCCCGAAAGGGGCATTGATAATCGTTCCTGGTCCTGCTCCCGTCTGGCAAGATGACTGAAATTCCTAATTTACCCTCAGTACTTGCCAAACCAGGGATAGCCACATGTACTTACTCATGCCTCCGCCTCTCGATCAGCCTCGATCAACGCGCCACGACCTGGAGGGTCAATAAAAACCAAAAGGTGTGAGTGGACAAAATAAATCAGTTCACAAAACAGTTACAGAAAGGCGTTTTTACCCTCCACGTAAAACCAATGCATGCATTCAAAAAATCATTTCGCAATCCGTTACATTTTCAACGTAAGAAAACAGTGCAAGAAATCAAATCATTTTCCTTTTCTTAACCTTCGGGTCTTAGCTCGCGATCATAAACACAAGGCCTCAGCCCAAAACCATGAATCAAAACCAAATACACAACATGATCCAAAACCATCAACCACATATACAGGGCCACTGCCCAACTCAACCGAAACATAAGAAATTAACACTAAATCACAAGTCAATCATTTTACTAGATATCAAGTGCGCCCGAGTCTTTAAACTCAAAACCATGCGCATAATCAGGCCTTCCCAGGATTTCAACGAGTCTTTAAACTCAAAACATAATCAATAGGCCTCGGGGGTATCACAATAACCGAGTCTTTAAACTCACGAGTCTTTAAACTCATTAAGGGCCCTCCCCCGTCATCAATTAACCGAGTCTTTAAACTCAAAATGTGCTCCAGCAATAGTACCGGGTCTTTAAACCCAAAACAGTTTTCAATGGGTCTTTAAACCCAAAACATTTGTCAATCACACCAACTCGGGATCCATCCCGAAATCACATTTTGTCATAACAGGACTCATTGTCCGAATTTCCACATCGTACTTCTCAAAACATATTCAAATCATCATTAAACACGGGGCATGTATAATCATACCAAATCACTTTATTAAATCTTCTTCCATTCCCGAATTTGAATTCGTAATGATGATTCCGTAAGCCGGCATCCGGAAGCATCATCCCGAACCCAAACCAAGAATCCGTTTTCAAACTTCCAAAAACCGAAATCTCGTTCATCAAAATTACTTTTATGCCCCGAGCACCAAGCCCGAAATCACCTTTTTCAAAATCCATTTTAAATTCTTGAAATCACATCATTTTTCCAATCCCAAGGTCAAAACATCAAAACCACAATCATAAACACCAAAATCACGGTTAAATCACAACATACTCTAACCCTCGTAAAACGTGTAAATTCGTGAAAAACTGCGAAATCCGTGCCAACACCGTAAATGTAACGACCCGTCCCGAATATCGGGATTTAATAATATTTAATTGTGATTTACTAATCTGGGATTAGTTGGGCGATTTCGGACGAATTGTGCAAAATGACCGTTTTGCCCCTAGGCGTGGGCAAAACGTTGACTTTTAATTCGGATGGTCAAATGGACTTTGACCGATGACTGTGACGTAGTTCGGGACGTCACGAGTTCATAGACAGGTGGCACGTTCGATTCCGACGTTCGTGGTGAAAGTTATGATGTACGGAAGTTCATGGGCGTTTTCGTAATTTAAACATAATAAGGGCGAAATGTTGACTTTTTGATCGGGTGGTCCGATGGCCGAGGACCGAGGACCGTTAGGAAGGTCTCGATGCCCTGAGTTCGTAGACAGGCGGCACGCATCAATCGGGGTCCGTATGACCGAGTTACGGGTCAGGATGCGTGAGGGGCATTTTGGTAATTTTCTGCACAAGGGCAGAATTGTAATTTCACGGGGTACTGTTTCATTGAACAGCCGTGAAGGTGGGATGTTTGTGCGATCGATCCCGTGATTGTTTATCAATTTAATTGAGTTAATTGGGTCAGTTTGAGGTGGAATCGCACATATGATGGTGCTGGCAATCAATCACATGAACATGGGCACTGTTTTATCATGTTTTCGGGTCAGTGCAGGGAATTTACACAGTGGACTGAGGGGCACTTTAGGATGGTTTTAATGGTTGATTTAGATCGATAGAATGGAGAGTGAGTCGAGAGGATGACTCTGAGATTGAGAATGAGAGGATTGGAGTGAGAATGGTGGAGGAATGCTCAAAAACCCGAAACTGGGTTCTGGGAAATTCAAATTCGAACTTCCAATTTTAGGCCAGCCCAAGCATAATTGATGATGGATTGAGCTTTCTGGAACCTCAACGTGTCGAACCAGATCAATTGGGGCAAGCTTTGGGGCTCCTAGGGCTGTGAACGGATAAGGTGGACGGCCGGAAAACTCAAGCTTGAGTTGTGGTGATTGAGGTAATGTCGTGTTCAATTAATCATGCTAATTGGTTCGTATTAATCCTTTTAAGCTTCCTGTGAAGTTAATTTGACAATGGTTGAGGATTGGAGGAGTTTTGGTGATTGACCCGTTTTGGGTGATCGCGGGTTGATGGCTTGATTAAGGAATGGTTGATGTTGATCAATGTCACAGACCTGAAATTCATTGGTTAATGATTGTTGTAGGATCAAGAACGGATTGAATTGATGTCGAATTGGGTGTGATTGAACCGGATCCTATCGCGGGTAATCAGACCCGTTTACCAGACAAACGGGTGAAGATGGTAACTATAGCAGTCACTGTAGCAGGCGCGTGGCTTTCACGCGCAGCCACTCACGGCGGCGCGCGACGGCACGTGGACACGAATCTCGAGGTGAGGTCAACATGACTTTTATCCTATACAATGTAACGAACATTTTAGCGTTGGTTTCGTGTCGATCGGATCCCGTTTCGTTATTGTTCGGGATGTTCGAAGGTTTTAAATCGAGTTTAAAAATACTTAAAAATTCGGGAAAATTACAGGACTTGAATAGGATGTTAATGATGAGGTTAGTGATCCTCTAATGTGATTTGAACAGGATTGGGAGTCCCGGTGATAGTGGTGTGGCCTGGGAAGGCCTATGGCACGCGTATCGAGGCACTCGGTTAAACGGTCTGTGAGTGGACATTGGTTTTATAAATTCGATGCATGCATAACTGTTTCATGATTGTTATAATTGTGATTATATGATTTATTTTGGATATCAGTGAATTTATATGTTTTTACGCATTTCGAGGCGATTTACGTGTTTGCTCGTGAATCAAGGTTTTCTGGATTTGCACTGATTTCCATAAATTTGGTTGGATATGATTTCAGGAAACGGTTACGGATTTGTTAAAATGAATCGGGTCAGGGGCCCAGTTAACTTATAAATCGGGCCAGGGGTCCAGTTAACTTATGAAATCGGGCCAGGGGCCCAGTTGACTTATATATGTTATTTCGGGTCGGGGACCCTAAAATGGAATTGAATAAACTATTTCGGATTTGATTAACCTATTTGGACTTATGACGGTTTTATGGAAATTCGGGGCAGGGCCCTTGTGATAGTTTGGAAATGAACAATAAAAATGTGTTCCATAAAACCATCTCGATATGAGGATATTTATATCCTGGTCTCCTCCAAGTGTCGGGGACACTGGAGAAGTCACGGTGCATTGCCTGCGAGGGCTCATTATACGGAGCTACCGGACCGTATAGTGATCCAGGAGCAGGATTGCTGGACGTCATGGACATCAGACATCGGGGATGTCAGAGATATGGACCCGATGAGACCCCGGGCAGCACGCGTTGCTTAATACCGTGAGATATGACGTCTGGAAGTCAAGCGTCTAGGACGCCAGGCATCGGGGATGCCGGAGATGGAAAAACAATAAATGAATATTACTGGATTGATGAAATAACTCTTGGATTGACTTTTGGAATTTGAAACTATGCTTTGGTTTCCGGGCTAAGGCCCTAATGGTTATTTCTAAATAAATATGGGATTATTGGGTTTTGGTGCATGCATATTTTTTTTTAGAGGGGCATAAATGTCTTATAAATGTTTTAAGCAGACTTGTTTATTTTCGTCCACTCACAGCTTTTGTTTTTAATGCCCTTCAGGTTGATTCCGGATATGACTGCAGCAGAGACTGGGACATCATACACCTCCTCCATCGATCCTTACGCACTCTGGAAGCCCGGTTGGGCAATGGCAACAGGTTATCCCTTGTCCGACACCTCTTGTCAGACGGGAGCACGTCACATTCCATGGTAATCCCGGGGGGATTGGGATGGGTCATGTCAGTAAATCATACTCACAACATAAATGAACATCCATAAAACATGATACGTGCACAAATCATATCAAATCATTCATTAGCCCATCATCAAAACGTAAGAGAAACCATAGTTTCGAAATACGTGCAATTCGTATGTTTAGCAAAATACGTGTAAATACGGAAATCAAAATCAATCATAATTCATAATCATAATCATAGAAATCATAGAAATATTTATGCATGCATTAAATTTTGAAAGCAACGTCCACCCTTTGTCAGGACCGGTCCCAAATCCCCCGGGATTAACGTGGGACTCGCCTGATCCCATCTGACACCACATGTCAAACCAGGGAAAATTCCATCTCTGCCCTCGCCGGGGCTATCAGAGTGCATCAGGATCGTAGGAGGAGGGGAGTGATGTCTCGTCTCTGCTACAGCCCGCATCCACGATCAACCTGAAGGGCATTAAAACATTAAAAGTCGTGAGTGGACAAAATAATATTTTATTAAAAACATTTTAGCTTAAAGACAATTATGCCCTTCATAAAAACATACGCATGCATTCCAAAAACCGTTTTAGTAAAACATTCATAAAATCATTCAATTTATCAAACATATTCTTGAAATCATTCAAGGGTTCATGTCCGGTTCCCATAAATCGTCATGACCCACAAACACCTATCAAAAGTTCATGCCGGTTCCCATAAACCGTCATGAGCCATAAATCCATTTGGGTGCTCGACCCGAAATCACAAATAAAAAACCATCAATCAAAACATAGGAACTCAGCCCCAAATCATGGCACGTGGGTCTCAGCCCAAAACCTTTCTCAATGAAATACCAACACATACCACACGGGGGGTCTCCGCCCCAAACCATTTCCAAAACATCGTTTACGGGGTCACCGCCCAAATCACTTTCTAACTCATAAAACACGGGGTCTCTGCCCCCAATTCACTTTATAAAATCTCATACGTATCGTCATACGTATAACCCATCCTAGGCACTTCCGGAGAAGATGCCAACTTGGGGCACATAGCCCCTAGGGAACACATCCCCGATATAGTCACGATTAATCATATTTATCTAGTGTGCACACTACTCGGGGTCTCACTCCGAGCCTTCCCCCAGGAATCTCCATCTGGGAGGCTCAATCACTAGATCTAGTCCGAGCTCTCTCTCTGGATCTAGTCCACACATCTCTCCGGAATCTGGTCCGGGACCACAACATAATAAGTAACCACCACTCCTGGAACGGGATCCCTATGGGGATACCTACTCTGGTCTGTGGATCGTGACTCTCCAAGTCGACGATGGAGGAGACCATATAATCATATGGAGGGTTCATTCATTTCCAAATACTTTCTTTCTTTCTCAAATACTTTCTTTCTCAAATCACTTTTCAACTAGGTCTCATACCCGATTCATCTCAATGGGATTCCTCGAATCCGATTCAATTCACTTTCACAGGCCTCGGCCTAAATCCTCAATTCAACAGGGTCTCATGCCAGAATACTCATTTCATAAACTGAATTGGGACTCAAGCCCAATTTCACAATCAACAGTGCCTCAAGCCCCATATCACGACTAACTGGGCCCTAAGCCCGAAACCATAACTCAAAGGTACCTCACGTCCGATTTCACAACCAACGGGGCCTTAAGCCCGATATCTCAAATAAATGGGTCTCAGGACCGATTTCATAAACCAACTGGGCATCAAGCCCGATAGTACCACTAACTGGGCCTCAAACCCGAATCGTAAACCAACTGGACTCTCGGTCTGATCGTATAGCTCAAATGGACCCTAGGTCCTATTCCTCGTCAAATCAAATGGACTCCAAGTCCGAGAGTTTATAAATCAATTGGGTCTCACGCCCGAGTTCATGTTTCTAAATCCGAAATCCATTTATTAAACCCTCGTTGAAAACCTAGAACGTATATGCATCGTATAAAACCAGAAATCTCGAAATACGTGCAAATACATAAATCCTAGGCTACCACAAACAATTACACTCATGGCATCACAAAACATATATTAAAACAATTATAAAACATTATGCATTCATCGAATTCGAAAGAAAGGTCCACTCACAGACCGTCCGAAGCCGCGCCTCGATACGCGTGCTATAAACGTCTCCCGGGTCAATCGGTGCCTCCGGGATTCCCGAACCTGTCCAAATTAATTTAGAGGGTTACTAACTAATTAATTAACCTCCTACCAAAGCCCCGTAATTTTTCCGAACTTCTAACTATTTTTAAACACGAACCTAAACCTTCGAACAACCCGAGCTATATCGAAACGATGTTCGATTGACACGAGACCAGTCCCAAAATGTTCGTTACATCGAATAGAAGATTTCGTATGTTGAAAACTCACCCAAAGGACTGGACACGTGCCCTCACGCGCCCAAAACAGGCCCTGCGCATGGGCCTCACGCGCCAGGGTACTGTAGCTGCATCTTCAACCTCCAGAACCGGTCCGAACCGGTTTCCTGTGCAGCTGGTTTGCCTGGACAGGCGTGACCGGTCCAAGCTCATACAATCGTCATTTTTTGTCCGTTTGGTCCCTAATTAATCCCTAAATTCCTATTTTCAAGTTTCCTATCAATTCCAATCATCCAAACTAATCAAAAACGTCCTAAATCGATCCATAAAAATTACCCCCCACGGTCCCTTGTAACGCCCCGAAAAATCCAAAAATTGTAAAATATTAAAATAATACAAAAATGACGTTTTTACCCCTAGAAGGATATGGCTAAAAGTTGACTTTTTTTTTGGTATACTGTTTGTATATTTTGCTTGTGCCATTGTGTAGGTCTCGGAACGCTGAATCCGTAGACAGGTGGCACGTCGAAAACGGAGTTCAGATGAAGAAGTTACGGGGTTGTGAAGTGTAGGGGTAAAATGGTAATTGTGCTTAAGAAGGGTAAAATGGTAATTTTGTGTGGAGTATACTTGGACGGTGGAAGGATCATTACAACATCAATTGCCTTGCTGATTTACCTAGTTAATGGCTGATCCATTCCCTTTATGGACACATGGCATGTTGAGAAACCAATTAGTGGCATTAGTTAGATTAATTAGTAATTGAAGATTGTTAATTGAGGAACACTAACCGTACACGACTAAAACCTTCAAACACCAAAACATCTTCACCTTGATCGATTGCAGCAGAGTTAAGTGTAATTGAGTAAGGAATTAGAGACAAATTGGAGAGAAAAACTGAGAAGAAACCGAACAAAACCCAGAGGCAACCCGTACTGCACATACCCGAAAATCATCCAAAAACCTTGATTTCGATTTTCATTTTAGAGACAGTTTGGTGTGAAATTAAGGTGAGATTTAGCTTCCTGGGAACTCAACGACTCGAACCCAATCAATTGGAACAAGAATTGAAGGTGAAACTGTGACGATCAGACGCTGCAACTGTTTGGAAAAATCGAGCTTGAGTCGAGTTACTTAGAGGTACAATTTCATGAAATTGATCTTGATTTCGTGTTCCTTATAGTTCTATGATGCTTCTGGTGTGAATAATTGAAGCAAACAGGTCGATTTGAGGTCAAACCAGAATAAGGATCCGATAAGTGTTCTTCGTGAGTCGAAGTGTTTGATGGTTTAATTAGTGCAATTGAAGGCACCGAACTATCAGTTAGATTGGATAGATGTTAATGAGTGAAAGAACGAGATGAATTGAGTTAGAATCAAGGGAAAACGAGTCGGGTCTGATCGCGGTTATACAACCCGAATACCAGAGAAACGGGCGAAAGAGAGACACTGTACAATCAATGTTCACGGCGCGTGAGGGCGCGTGACCGGGAATCTGAAGGAGGGTCCAACATACTTTTTAATGTTCTTGATGATACGGACCTATTGGCGTTAGTTTCGGGTCAATCGGAGATAAATTGAGGATAGTTTTACGTATCCGAAGCGTATAGGTTACGTTTAAATAATATTATTTTATTCCGACGATTCGGAACTTCGTACCTAAGAGTATATGATATTTTAGTAACCCTATATTACATGTTTGACAGGCCAAAATATTCTCGGGACAGCGGACGAGAACGAACAGCTCGAATCCGAGCAATCTGGACGGTGTGTGAGTGGGCTTTTGTTTTCTACCCTAAATGCATGCATATATGTTTTAACTGCTTTTAAATGCTTATAATATGATTTAAGTTGATTTTCCATGATTAATAATGTGATATGATAATTTCCGAATTTTGGGAATATTATATTATTATTATATTATTATATTGTTTTGAGCTCAAATTTCGAGAAAATCATAAGAGTGTGATTTTGGGCGATGACTTGAGATTTGAAATGGTTTTTAACTTTGAAACTAAATTACATGATTTAATTGAAGAAATTGAATTATAAATGATCTGTTCGACATGAAATTATGGAATTTACTTGTGCTGTGGAAATGCTATAATTCGGGCAGAGACCCTGTTGAACTATTGATTTGATTTTGAGATTTAAATAGTTTTGAAATAAGATTCTTGATTTATGGTATCATCCTCGATGATTTGATGGTCTCCTCCAGACGTCGTAGATCCTGGAGTAGTCACGATCCACTGCCTGGTGATGAGTAGCTCCGAGGGGAGGCTCAATCTCAGGAGTGTGAGTTTATATTGATATCCTCCAGACGTCGTTGATCCTGGAGATGATATCACCCCAGACGTCGTTGATCCTGGGGAGGTACTCGGACGTGAGACACCCGAGTTGCACGCGTTGCATTGATATCATGACGGGTTATTTGATATTGAGATTGGATGTTGAGGATGGTGGTATCATGATTGATTTTGCATTGTATTAGTCGTTTTCTTTTACCTTTGATTTATATAACTCATTTTTTTATATGATATGCATGCATGTTTGTGAAAACTGGAGGGTAAGACGATTTTAAGAAATGTATTTCTAAACCTTTATTTTTGTCCACTCACACCTTTACTGTTTTTGTACCCTCCAGGCCCGTGCACAGGTACCGAGGCTCGTACTAAGGCAGAAGAATAAGCAAACTGCTGCATACTCGAGTTCTGACCGCGTAGGACTTTAATCCTTGTGTGTACATATTTCTTATGCTTTGTAAACCGGTTGACGACTGAGATAGTCAACGGTCCTAAAGATATACCTATCCCTGGTCTAACTATATGGGTTGTTGGTTATGTTATATTATGTACTTATATATATTTGGACTACTTTTGGTATTTTAAAATCATAGTCAGACGGGAGCAGGATCATTCACGATTATCGAGGAATAATCGGGATGGGTCCTGTCAAATTGGTATCAGAGCATAGGTTTGCGGTCTGAGTTCGGTACATGGTGTGCATGGGTTGTTATACTAATCTGTTTCTGCTTACAGCTACCTCAAAATGCCTCCACGACGCGAGCCTCGTGCACAGCCTGGTGAAGAGATAGAGGGTCCCGATATCGAAAGAGCTCAACGATTAGGGGCCACTAGCTTTACGGGCCAGACCAACCCAGACGAAGCCTATGATTGGATTACCCAGTTGGAGAGGATTTTTGAGATTATGTCCACCCGGAGATATGGTTCCCCTAGCTACATTCATGTTGAGTAGTCAGGCATATAGATGGTGGCGCGGCTTACAGTTGACGGGATTGGATGCTAGCACTCTGACTTGGGAGGATTTCAAGCATCGTTTTTAGATAAATTCTACCCTCGTTCCTTTCGTAATGCTAAGGAAGTGGAGTTTCTTCAGCTGCAACAAGGAAATATGTCGGTGGCTGATTATGAACAGAAGTTCCTGAACCTAGCTAATTTCGCTCCTCTGTATGTAGCCAATGAAGAAGATAAGTGCAGAAGATTTGAACAGGGGTTACAGAATGAGATCCGTGGTGCTGTAACAGTGGGATCGTTTGCTACTCTGAGAGAGTTATCTGATGCTGCTACTAGAGTTGAGGCAACATTACCAGTACGACAGCAGTTTTCGGGTTTCGGCCAGCGCCGAGAGCGATCATATCAGGGAGCTCCGAACCAAAGATGGCCAAAAAGGGGTAGTTTTAGTTCTGGATCTTCTGGTGGTACTCGACCGAGTTATAGCAGTGGAGGAGGTACGCAGAGATATGGTGTTCGACCTTAGGCAACAACTCAGTCCAGTGGAACATCTGTGGGATCTACTGCGAGACAGAGTGAGAGATCTAGTCGACCGAGTTCAGTGACTTGTTTTTCCTGTGGAGAGCCTGGACACATTATAAGGAACTGCCCAAACCGGTCAGGTAACAGTGCTACAGGTCGGGGGACAACAGAGCAGAATTTGAATACAGCCTCGACTTCTGACGCAACTGGAGGAAGCGGAGTTGGTCGCGGACGTGGTGGATCCCGGGGACGTGGTCAGACTTCAGGACCACAGGCTCGAGTGTTTGCTGTAACCCAACAGGAGGCCCGAGCAACTCCAGGAGTGGTGACAGGTATGCTTCCTATTTTTGGTCATGATGCACGTACCTTAATAGACCCGGGAGCTACGCATTCTTTTGTTTCTTGCACTTATGCAACCTTAGCTGATAGAGAGATTTCTGCACTCGGTTGTGATATGGGAGTCGGTACGCCGACCGGTGAGGTTTATGTAGTCAACCAAGTGATACGAGATTATCCTATATTGATAGGGGGTGTGCATCTAGTAGCTGACTTAATATTATTAGATTTGTGCGATTTTGATGTTATCCTTGGGATGGATTGGCTGACAAACCATCATGCCTCGATTGAATGTTTCGAGAAGAAGGTACTACTCCGGAGCCCAGGGTTACCTGACAGGACCCGCCCCGATCCCACAGGGACCACAAGGGGACGTGCCCTGCTCCCGTCTGACACCCAAGAATTCATACCAATTTTAACCTCAAAACATCAAATGCATAAATAACCAAATTAAAGTCATACATCAAATCCGAATTAAACGAATGTCAGACAAGGGATGAAATTCAAAATTACAAGTTGCGAGCACGACTCTATAGTAAACCTGCGGGTACACCACCCAACAGGGGTTCAGGTACGCAGAAGTAGATCTATGCCTCAGCCTCAAGTTCTTCCTCTACCTCAGTATCACGACCTGGAGGGGTTACCAAAAACATTAAGGGTGAGTGGACCGAAACTCATGTTTATAAAATCAGTTGATAAGTAAAACATATAATTTACCCCTCCGTTTTCCAGACATGCATGCATCCGTAATTAAAACCATCAATCATATAAAATGAACCATAGGGCATATAATAAAATCATAAGTATAATTTTAGTTGCTGCATTATACACTCCAATCCTGACATCCCTGATGTCTGACGTCCCTGACGTCAATAAGGTCACAATCACAAGGCTACGCGTGCCACTCGGGTCTCAATTTCCGAGTTCAATCCCCGAACCCCGTTCGGGTACAGCATCCCCGATGCTTAGCGTCATAGACGCTGGACGTACTAGACGTCCGTGACCTCTCCGGGGTACCTCATCCGGAGGAGACAGTATCATATGGATGAATCTATACAGTGCAGTACCAAATACATTTTATTGATATCCACATGCAAGGCATATATATACCTAGATAAAATCCGAATCAATCATTAAGTTTCATCAAACGGGTCTTAAGCCCAAATACCGTGAAACGTGCCATAACCATATTTTCCATATCATCAAAACCATCATTGTTTTTAGCATGTGAATAAGTATAATAAACCAGAAAACATTTATGCACGCAAGGGTTTAAGAAAATGGCCCACTCACAGTACAGTCTTGCTGAAAACCGAACGTATACCCTCGTTCTGGTACGATTATACAATCCCTGTCATATCCAAAGCATATGCAAAGGTCAAAACAAACCCCTAACATTCAACCATGAAACCCTAGACCGAAACCGGTCCGGAAAAGCCGCCCGAACGCGCTTTCCAAGGCAATAACTCTCATTTTGACCAACTTAATGATCTCCGATCGACCCGAAACCACTGCCATTGGATCCGGATCGTCGAAACCTAAAGAATGGTGGTGGTCCCACCAAAATCACTGTTCACACGCGCCCCCACGCGCCTGGTCAACCCTCTGGTCAACCGTGCTACAGTACTGCTGACGTCATCACTGACAGTGTCAGAGGACACGTGTCAGCAGTCCATTGGTCCCTGGTTTGACTGATTTCTGACATGATGACGTCATCTTGACGTCACTGCTGACGTCAGCATGATGACGTCATCAGCTACAGTAACCGGGTCTGAGAACCGGGTCACCGCAGACCCACGGTTCGACCCGATCAGTTCTCATCAACCCGACCACCATTTCTGATGGGATTTGTTCCTATGGACTCGTCTCAACCTCCTCAACGGTTCTGTGCAACTAGAACTGGATTTTAGGTCGAAGAGATTACCTGAAAATCGACTGGAAGGTTGGCTGCCGGTTCTGGTTATCTTCTCCGGCGAGTCGACGACTTTCCAGTCATGGTCCTGGGTTCAAACTGGTCGTCAAGGTCCCCTGAATGTGTCCTAACAATAACCAAACAATGTCAACGTCAAAAACAGACGTTTCGAAGCAGGGAAGGAAAACGGGCACTCACGGGTTTACCGTCCTATCGCCGCCGTGTTGCCGCCGTACACCGTCCAGATCAGTTCCTCGTCGTCCTGTCATCACGGTGAACCCAACCGTACGTTGGTTCGAGTCCGAGAGTGAAGGTTTGGATGGTTTGGTGACTTGGGCTGTTCGGGTTTCCTTCTCTGGTCTGGGGGAAAACCGGCCTTGCAGGGTGGCCGTGGAGTGGTGGCCGGCGTCTGGGGGTGGCAGTTGGCCGCCTGGTGTTGCCGTGAGGGTGAGGTTGAGAGGTGAGGTGCTGGAGTGTTTGTTCGAAGGGGTAGCCGTGCTCACGGTTTAAGAGAATGAACAATGTAGGTGTAATGTCTCCTGGGTTTATAAAACAGAATAGGAACTTAAATCAAGGGCCAGGATTCCATCAGATTTAAGATTCAATGGTGAGGATTTGAGGAGAGGAAATCAATTAATTAATCTAATGGCCAACATAGATCCTTGTTTTAGGGAGTGTGGGGATGAGTGACACTTGTCACTTATCCAAGGGTCCAGATTGATTTGATTAAAGTAATCAGATCCCATTAATAAAATATTATTTTAATCCGGTTCTCGGTTGGTTCGGTTAAATGCAAAACACTTCCGTGACCATAACTTCCCCGTACGAAGTCCGATTTCGGCGTGCCGCCTGTCTACGGACTCGGGACGTCGAGACCTACCCAACGGTCCTTGAGTCAAGTGAAAATTAGTTTCCAAGAGAAAAGTCAACATTTTCACCCTAACCGTCCAAATTACGGTAATGCCCCTGGACTTCCGATAGTCATAACTTTTTCCCTGATCGTCCGAAATGGACGTGCCACCTGTCTATGAACTCGTGACGTCCCGAACTACGTCACGGTCATAGGTCAAAGTCCATTTAATTAATAAATCAAAAAGTCAACAATTGGCCATACCCAACGCAAGGGTAAAAGCGTCAATTCACACATTAACTTTCAATATTAAAATCCTCGAATTTCCGGGGTGTTACAACCTTCCCCCCTTAAGAAATTTCGTCCCGAAATTTCAAAGAAACAAGTAAGGAAATTGTTCTCGCATCTGAGCCTCAGGCTCCCATGTGGCTTCTTCCACATTCTGGTTTCTCCAGAGAATCTTCACGAGAGGAATCGTCTTCCGTCGTAGTACCTTGTCCTTCCGATCCAAGATCTATACTGGTTGTTCTTCGAAGCTCAAATCCTCCCGTAGTTCGACAGGTTGTTCCCCAAGTACATGCGAAGCATCATGTACGTACTTCCGCAGCATCGATATGTGGAAAACATCGTGAACTCTAGAAAGTTCTGGAGGTAGCGCCAATCTGTAAGCAACCTTGCCAATCCTCTCTACGATCTCATACGGTCCGATAAAACGCGGACTAAGTTTCCCCCGTCGGCCAAAACGGATAATCCCTTTCCACGGAGATAATTTCAGGAAGACAAAATCTCCCACCTCAAATTCCAAGTCTCGAATCCGTCGATCAGCATAACTCTTTTGGCGATCCTGTGCCGTCTTCAATCTCTCCTTGATAACTCAAACAGTTTCCATGGTTATGTCCATCAATTCCGGCCCTACAGCCGCTCGCTCTCCTACCTCCGTCCAGCAGATAGGTGTCCTGCACTGTCGACCATACAGTGCCTCATAGGGTGCCATTCCGATGCTTGCCTGATAGCTGTTGTTGTAAGCGAATTCCATTAATGGCAAATGAGTATCCCAAGAGTCCTGAAACTGTAGTACACAAGACCTCATCATGTCCTCCAGGGTCTGAATAGTTCTTTCAGACTGTCCATCGGTCTGAGGATGGAAAGCAGTACTGAAACGTAGGGTTGGTCCCAGAGTAGCTTGCAAACTCCGCCAGAACCTGGAAGTGAAACGCGGATCACGATCGGACACGATCGATTCCGGCGTACCATGCAATCGTATGATTTCCTTCACAAACAACTGAGCCGGTCGGTTAGGTTTATAAGTCTCCTGAACGGGCAGAAAATGGGCTGACTTGGTTAACCGGTCCACGATCACCCATACTCCGTAAACTCCACTCTGAGTCCTCGGTAACTTAAAGACGAAGTCCATGGTGATGTGATCCCACTTCCACTCGGGAATCGGAAGCGGCTGCATAGCCCCATACGGTCTCTACCGTTCCGCCTTAACCTGCTGACAGGTTAAGCATTTGCTCACGAACTCAGCAATATCATTCTTCATTCCTGGCCACCAATAATGGTTCCGGAGGGTACGGTACATCTTTGTACCCCCTAGATGCATAGCATAGGCCGAACTATGGGCCTCTTCAAGAATCTCGGCCCGTAACTCTGCCACTGCAGGTACACACAAACGGCCCAACTTCACCAGTGCTCCATCGTCCCGGATGGTAAAATCCTGTCTCCCATCCGCATCGACCTCAATTCTGTAAATACAGAGTATCGGATCCTGAAGTTGTGCTTCGATGATCCGATCGATCAGTACTGGTCGTACATGGAAGCTGGCCAACAAAGCTCCATGCCTATCCGTACTCAAAATAACTCCCGCCTTCCGGAGTTCCACCAGCAAAGGAAGGTACACCATCCCCAGGTGTGCAATAGATCCCGCTGACTTCCTGCTGAGTGCATCTGCCACCACATTGGCCTTACCCGGATGGTACTCGATCGTACAGTCATAATCCTTCAGCAGCTCCAACCATCTCCGTTGTCTCATGTTAAGCTTCTTCTGAGTGAATAAGTACTTAAGACTCTGGTGGTCGGTGTATATCCGACATGTTGCGCCGAATAGATAATGTCTCCAGATCTTTAGAGCATGAACCACAGCCGCCAACTCCAAATCATGGGTAGGGTAGTTCAACTCATGAGTCTTCAGCTGCCGGGATGCATAGGCGATAACCTTGCCAGTCTGCATCAACACGCAGCCCAGACCTTGCAGCGATGCATCACTGAAGACCACAAACTCTCCACTGTCATCCGGCAATGCAAGGACAGGTGCAGTGGTCAATCGATCTTTCAACTCTTGAAAGCTCCTATCGCACTGCTCGTCCCAGATAAACTTCACTCCCTTCCGAGTCAACGAGTCAATGGTGCAGCAATTTTGGAGAAACCCTCGACAAATCTCCGGTAGTAACCTGCTAACCCGACAAAACTCCGCACCTCGGTCACCGTTGTCGGTCTAGCCCAGTTGGTCACCGCTTCTGTTTTCTGGGGATCCACGCAAATCCCATCTGTCGATATCACGTGTCCCAGAAAACCAATACTGCTTAGCCAAAACTGACACTTGCTCAGCTTGGCGTACAACTGTTCTTGTCTCAGTCTCTCCAAGACCAACCGTAGATGTTCCTCATGTGCACGGGCACTCCTCGAGTACACCAAAATATCATCGATGAACACAATCACGAACTTATCCAGGTAGGGTCGGAAGACCCGGTTCATCAGATCCATGAATGCTGCTGGAGCATTCGTCAAACCAAATGGCATAACAAGGAACTCGTAGTGTCTGTAACGGGTTCGAAAAGCAGTTTTCGGAATATCCTCCTCCGAAATCCTCAGTTGGTGATACCCAGACCGCAAATCAATTTTCGAGAAGCACTGAGCTCCCCGCAACTAATCAAAAAGGTCATCGATCCTGAGTAAAGGATACTGGTTCCTCAGTGTCACCCTGTTGAGTTGTCGATAGTCAATACATAAACGGAGACTTCCCTCCTTCTTCTTTACGTACAACACCGGTGCTCCCCACGGTGAAGTTCTCGGTCAGACATATCCCAAATCCACCAACTCCTGCAATTGAGCCTTGAGTTTTCGTAACTCAGCCGGCGACATCCGGTATGGTGCCTGGGATATGGGTCGGGTACTAGGGAGTAGTTCAATTGTAAATTCGATCTCCCGCGATGGTGGAAATCCAGGTAAGTCTTCAAGGAATACATCCGGAAACTCACATACCACCGGTATCTCGTCGATACCCTGAGTATCAACATGTTCCGACACGACATGCGCCAGATAAGCCTGGCATCCCTTCCGTAGAAGTTTGGTAGCAGTGAGTGACGAAATCACTTCAGGAGGCGAACCGTCACGTTCCCCCTGAAAGATAACTTCCAGCAAACCCGGGCTCCGCAGAATCACTTGCTTGCTACAGCAGTCGATGAGCGATCCGTGCTCCGACAGCCAATCCATCCCTAGGATTATATCAAAGTCGTGGATATCCAAAATAATTAAGTCTGCTGGTAAATCCACATCCTCAATTCTTACCGAGCACCTCCGAATCACCTGATTCACAAGGTACACGATGCCCATCGGGGTGCCAACACCCATTTCGTAATCTAAGGCTGATACCACACAATCAAGCATACCAGCACAACGCTTCGAAATAAAAGAATGCGTAGCCCCCGCATCCATCAATACCCGTACAAGAAGGTTTAAGATATGTAGTGTACCTGTGACCACGCCTGGGGCAGTCCTCGCCTGCTGCTGGGTCATTGCAAACACTTGGGCCCTCGGCCCTCCGTTCCGTCCGCGCCCGCGCGCGCCACGCCCAGCACCACGGTCACCTCCCTGACCGCGACCTCCATTAGTGTGGGAAGCCGTGCTCTGCACCACACTAGAGCCCCCAGCATCGTTGTTCTTGGACAACTGCGGGCAATCACAGGCATAGTGGCCCTCATCTCCGCAAGCAAAACAGGTTACAGACCTCGGCCAGTTCGAATGCCCACCAGAAGCACCGCTCCCAAATGAACGCTGCCCAGAGTTATATCCAGATCCACTGCCCTGAGAGCCTCCACGTCGACCTGACCAGCCACGACCCTAGAAGGATGAGGGTGCTCCCCTGTAGCCCCCTCCCTTGTTGTTCTTCTGGCCTGATGGCCCACGATGTGGGCGATCCTGACGCCGTCCCTCGCCCGAAGGCTGTCGTGTCTGGTGTGCCGCCAGACTGGCCTCGACACGCACCACAGCGTCGACCATATCTCTCAATGAAGTATGAGTAGTAGCAGTCACACTTGCCCGGATATCCCCTCAGAGTCCAAGCTCGAACCTTTGGCATTTGTCCTCCTCCGTGCTCACGAATGATGCAGCGAACCGGGACAGTTTCCTGAAAGTTTGTTCGTAGTCCGCAACGGACATATCCCCCTGCTCCAGCCGCAGGAACTCAGTCTCGCGTGCCACGCGGAACGACAGCGGGTAGTACTGGTCCAGAAATCGGGAACGAAAAACTTCCCAAGTAGTGGTATGGACCGACCATCTAGACATTTCAAGTCCGTGCCACCACTGGTAGGCTCCTCTTTCTACTAAGAAGGCCGCCAAGGTCACTCGTTCGCCCGGAGGGCAGTGCATCACCGAGAAGATCCTCTCCCACTTGGTGATCCAATCATGAGCATCCTCGGGGTTTGCTCCCCCGCAGAAAGGAGTGGCTCCCAAACGTTGAGCCCTTTCAATGCTCGCGCATTCCATCTCCCTTTCCAGATCCTCGTCAGTTCGTGTATGAGGAATTCTCATAGGAGGCATAACCAACTGTCAAGAGGCATAGATCAGATAACAATATTCTTCAAAGTTGAAAAGTAACTAGTACTAATCGCTAGTCTAGCATGCCGACCAAAACCTAGTACTGACCACAACCTAGTGCTCTGATACCAAGCTGACAGGACCCGCCCCGATCCCACAGGGACCACAAGGGGACGTGCCCTGCTCCCGTCTGACACCCAAGAATTCATACCAATTTTAACCTCAAAACATCAAATGCATAAATAACCAAATTAAAGTCATACATCAAATCCGAATTAAACGAATGTCAGACAAGGGATGAAATTCAAAATTACAAGTTGCGAGCACGACTCTATAGTAAACCTGCGGGTACACCACCCAACAGGGGTTCAGGTACGCAGAAGTAGATCTATGCCTCAGCCTCAAGTTCTTCCTCTACCTCAGTATCACGACCTGGAGGGGTTACCAAAAACATTAAGGGTGAGTGGACCGAAACTCATGTTTATAAAATCAGTTGATAAGTAAAACATATAATTTACCCCTCCGTTTTCCAGACATGCATGCATCCGTAATTAAAACCATCAATCATATAAAATGAACCATAGGGCATATAATAAAATCATAAGTATAATTTTAGTTGCTGCATTATACACTCCAATCCTGACATCCCTGATGTCTGACGTCCCTGACGTCAATAAGGTCACAATCACAAGGCTACGCGTGCCACTCGGGTCTCAATTTCCGAGTTCAATCCCCGAACCCCGTTCGGGTACAGCATCCCCGATGCTTAGCGTCATAGACGCTGGACGTACTAGACGTCCGTGACCTCTCCGGGGTACCTCATCCGGAGGAGACAGTATCATATGGATGAATCTATACAGTGCAGTACCAAATACATTTTATTGATATCCACATGCAAGGCATATATATACCTAGATAAAATCCGAATCAATCATTAAGTTTCATCAAACGGGTCTTAAGCCCAAATACCGTGAAACGTGCCATAACCATATTTTCCATATCATCAAAACCATCATTGTTTTTAGCATGTGAATAAGTATAATAAACCAGAAAACATTTATGCACGCAAGGGTTTAAGAAAATGGCCCACTCACAGTACAGTCTTGCTGAAAACCGAACGTATACCCTCGTTCTGGTACGATTATACAATCCCTGTCATATCCAAAGCATATGCAAAGGTCAAAACAAACCCCTAACATTCAACCATGAAACCCTAGACCGAAACCGGTCCGGAAAAGCCGCCCGAACGCGCTTTCCAAGGCAATAACTCTCATTTTGACCAACTTAATGATCTCCGATCGACCCGAAACCACCGCCATTGGATCCGATCGTCGAAACCTAAAGAATGGTGGTGGTCCCACCAAAATCACTGTTCACACGCGCCCCCACGCGCCTGGTCAACCCTCTGGTCAACCGTGCTACAGTACTGCTGACGTCAGCATGACGTCACTGCTGACGTCATCACTGACAGTGTCAGAGGACACGTGTCAGCAGTCCATTGGTCCCTGATTTGACTGATTTCTGACATGATGACGTCATCATGACGTCACTGCTGACGTCAGCATGATGACGTCATCAGCTACAGTAACCGGGTCTGAGAACCGGGTCACCGCAGACCCACGGTTCGACCCGATCAGTTCTCATCAACCCGACCACCATTTCTGATGGGATTTGTTCCTATGGACTCGTCTCAACCTCCTCAACGGTTTTGTGCAACTAGAACTGGATTTTAGGTCGAAGAGATTACCTGAAAATCGACTGGAAGGTTGGCTGCCGGTTCTGGTTATCTTCTCCAGCGAGTCGACGACTTTCCAGTCACGGTCCTGGGTTTAAACTGGTCGTCAAGGTCCCCTGAATGTGTCCTAACAATAACCAAACAATGTCAACGTCAAAAACAGACGTTTCGAAGCAGGGAAGGAAAACGGGCACCCACGGGTTTACCGTCCTATCGCCTCCGTGTCGCCGCCGTACACCGTCCAGATCAGTTCCTCGTCGTCTTGTCGTCATGGTGAACCCAACCGTACGTTGGTTCGAGTCCCAGAGTGAAGGTTTGGATGGTTTGGTGACTTGGGCTGTTCGGGTTTCCTTCTCGGGTCTGGGGGAAAACCGGCCGTGCAGGGTGGCCGTGGAGTGGTGGCCAGCGTCTGGGGGTGGCAGTTGGCCTCCTGGTGTTGCCGTGAGGGTGAGGTTGAGAGGTGAGGTGCTGGAGTGTTTGTTGGAAGGGGTAGCCGTGCTCACGGTTTGAGAGAATGAACAATGTAGGTGTAATGTCTCCTGGGTTTATAAAACAGAATAGGAACTTAAATCAAGGGCCAGGATTCCATCAGATTTAAGATTCAATGGTGAGGATTTGAGGAGAGGAAATCAATTAATTAATCTAATGGCCAACATAGATCCTTGTTTTAGGGAGTGTGGGGATGAGTGACACTTGTCACTTATCCAAGGGTCCAGATTGATTTGATTAAAGTAATCAGATCCCATTAATAAAATATTATTTTAATCCGGTTCTCGGTTGGTTCGGTTAAATGCAAAACACTTCCGTGACCATAACTTCCCCGTACGAAGTTCGATTTCGGCGTGCCGCCTGTCTACGGACTCGGGACGTCGAGACCTACCCAACGGTCCTTGAGTCAAGTGAAAATTAGTTTCCAAGAGAAAAGTCAACATTTTCACCCTAACCGTCCAAATTACGGTAATGCCCCTGGACTTCCGATAGTCATAACTTTTTCCCTGATCGTCCGAAATGGACGTGCCACCTGTCTATGAACTCGTGACGTCCCGAACTACGTCACGGTCATAGGTCAAATTCCAGTTAATTAATAAATCAAAAAGTCAACAATTGGCCATACCCAACGCAAGGGTAAAAGCGTCAATTCACACATTAACTTTCAATATTAAAATCCTCGAATTTCCGGGGTGTTACATTACCGGAGGTGGTATTTCAGGGAGATCGGAGAGCGTTACCCGCCAAAATCATATCCTCTCTCACAACAGAGAAATTGTTGAGGAAGGGTTGTCAGGGCTATTTAGCACAGGTGATTGATGTGCGGGATTCACCAGTTAAGGCCGAGGATATTCCCATAGTATGTGAGTTTCCGGATGTATTTCCTACGGATTTGCTAGGGTTACCACCACATAGGGAGGTGGAGTTCACGATTGATTTGATCCCTGGTACATGACCCATTTCATTGACTCCTTATCGTATGGCCCCAGCTGAATTGAAGGAACTAAAGGTGCAACTGCAAGATTTAATTGACATGGGGTTCATTCGACCAAGCGTATCACCGTGGGGAGCCCTCGTGTTGTTTGTAAAGAAGAAAGAATGCAGTTTGAGATTGTGCATGGATTATAGACAGCTCAACAAGGTCACAATCAAGAATAAGTATCCTTTGCCCAGGATTGATGATTTGTTTGATCAATTAAGGGGGGCCAAGTATTTCTCGAAGATCGATCTCCGTTCTGGTTATCATCAGTTGAGGATTCGGGAAGAAGATATTCCAAAAACAGCATTCCGAACTCGGTATGGTCATTATGAGTTTCTAGTAATTCCGTTTGGGTTGACCAATGCACCGGCGGCATTTATGGATCTAATGAACCGAGTATTCCGGAAATATCTGGATCAGTTTGCCATTGTATTTATTGATGATATTTTGGTGTATTCCAAGAGTAAAAAGCTGCATGAGAAACACCTGATATTTGTGCTTGAGACACTGAGGGAGAACAAGTTGTATGTGAAGTTGAGTAAGTGCCAATTTTGGCTAACCAGTGTGGGATTTCTGGGGCATGTGATTTCTACAGAAGGCATTTGTGTTGATCCCCAGAAGATTGAAGCAGTCGCAAAATGGGAACAACCGAAGACAGTAACGGAAGTGAGAAGCTTTTTGGGATTGGCCGGTTACTACAGACGTTTTGTCGAAGGTTTTGCTACTATTGCTGCTCCATTGACCCAATTAACCAGAAAAGGAATTAAGTTCATTTGGAATGAAGCTTGTGAGTGGAGCTTTCAAGAATTGAAGAAATGATTGACATCCGCTCCGGTGTTGGTTCTTCCGGACGATAGTGGTGAATTTGATGTATATACAGATGCATCCTTGCATGGATTGGGATGTGTGTTGATGCAACATGGTAAGGTAATTGCTTATGCCACTCGACAATTAAAACCACATGAACACAATTACCCTACCCACGATCTAGAGCTGGCTGCGGTGGTGCATGCACTCAAGATCTGGCAACACTATTTATATGGTGCCACTTGTAGACTTTTTACGGATCACAAGAGTTTAAAGTACTTTTTCACACAAAAAGAATTAAATGTGCGGCAAAGAAGATGGCTGGAATTGCTTAAAGATTATGACTGTACGATCGAATATCATCCAGGGAAAGCAAACATAGTGGCGGATGCGTTGAGTAGGAAGTCAGCACATTCTATAGCTCATTTGCAGATGGTACATTTACCCTTATTGGTTGAGCTTCGTCGGACTGGTGCTATGTTGAAACTGGATAATCAAGGTGGATTAGTAGCGAGTTTCCAGGTTCGACCAATTTTACTTGATCAGATAATTGAAGCTCAGTTTCAAGATCCTATCTTATGTATTCTCCGGATTGAAGTAGAAGCCGGGAAACGACAGGATTATGCAGTCAGTGAGGATGGAGCCTTGACAAAAGGAGGCAGATTGTGTGTTCCTGCTGATGCTGTGTTAAAGAAGGAAATTCTGGATGGAGCTCATAGTTCAGCATACGCTATGCACCCAGGAGGAACTAAGATGTACCGTACGCTCCGAGAACATTACTGGTGGCCTGGAATGAAACGAGAAATTGCTGAGTATGTAAGTAAATGTTTGATATGCCAACAAGTAAAAGCCGAAAGACAAAGACCTTATGGAACAATGCAACCGCTTCCTATCCCAGAATGGAAATGGGATCATATAACCATGGACTTTGTATTTAAACTTCCGAGGACGCCCAGAGGCCACGATGGAGTTTGGGTGATTGTGGACAGACTTACCAAATCAGCGCATTTCTTACCTGTCAAGGAAGATTTTCAGATGACCCAGTATGCCAATTTATTCATTAATGAGATCATCCGATTACATGGTACACCTGCCTCTATTATTTCAGATCGAGATCCACGATTTACCTCTAGATTTTGGCAAAGTTTACAAGAAGCTTTTGGGACGAGATTGCATTTCAGTACGGCGTTCCACCCTCAGACAGACGGACAGTCCGAATGAACTATCAAGATCCTGGAAGATATGATGAGGGCATGTGTTCTGCAATTTCAGGGAACTTGGGAGTCGCACTTACCATTGATGGAATTCGCCTACAACAATAGCTACCAGGCGAGCATTGGGATGGCACCTTATGAAGCTTTATATGGACGACAATGCAGAACTCCTTTGTGTTGGACAGAAGTGGGCGAAAGAAAATTGTCTAAGTCTGAATTGATTGATCTGACGACGGAGAAGGTCAAGCTTATCCGGGAGAGACTCAAGGCGGCCCAGGATAGGCAAAAGAGCTACATGGATCGACGGACGAGAGATCTTGAATTTGCTGTTGGAGATTGGGTTTTCCTGAAGTTATCACCTTGGAAAGGCATAGTACGATTTGGCAGACGCGGGAAATTAAGCCCCCGTTTCATTGGTCCTTATGAGATTATCGAACGGATCGGCCGAGTGGCTTACAGACTAGCATTACCTTCCGAACTTTCCAGAGTTCATAATGTATTTCATGTGTCAATGTTGCGAAAATATGTGTATGACGAGTCTCATGTACTAGAAGAGCAACCTATTGAGCTCAGGGAAGATCTACGCTTTGAGGAACAACCTGTGCAGATCTTGGATCGAAAAGATAAGGTACTCCGCCGAAAGACAATTCCCCTAGTGAAAGTGCTTTGGAGAAATCAGAATGTAGAAGAAGCTACTTGGGAACCCGAAGCTCAGATGCGAGACCAGTATCCGTACTTGTTTCCGTGAAATTTCGGGGACGAAATTTCCCAAGGGGGAAGGTTGTAACGCCTCGAAAAATCCAAAAATTGTAAAATATTAAAATAATACAAAAATGACGTTTTTACCCCTAGAAGGATATGGCTAAAAGTTGACTTTATGTTTGGTATACTGTTTGTATATTTTGCTTGTGTCATTGTGTAGGTCTTGGAACGCTGAATCCGTAGACAGGTGGCACGTCGAAAACGGAGTTCAGATGAAGAAATTACGGGGTTGTGAAGTGTAGGGGTAAAATGGTAATTGTGCTTAAGAAGGGTAAAATGGTAATTTTGTGTGGAGTATACTTGGACGGTGGAAGGAACATTACAACATCAATTGCCTTGCTGATTCACCTAGTTAATGGCTGATTCATTCCCTTTATGGACACATGGCATGTTGAGAAACCAATTAGTGGCATTAGTTAGATTAATTAGTAATTGAAGATTGTTAATTGAGGAACACTAACCGTACACGACCAAAACCTTCAAACACCAAAACATCTTCATCTTGATCGATTGCAGCAGAGTTAAGTGTAATTGAGTAAGGAATTAGAGACAAGTTGGAGAGAAAAACTGAGAAGAAACCGAACAAAACCCAGAGGCAACCCGTACTGCACATACCCGAAAATCATCCAAAAACCTTGATTTCGATTTTCATTTTAGAGACAGTTTGGTGTGAAATTAAGGTGAGATTTAGCTTCCTAGGAACTTAACGACTCGAACCCAATCAATTGGAACGAGAATTGAAGGTGAAACTGTGACGATCAGACGCTGCAACTGTTTGGAAAAATCGAGCTTGAGTTGAGTTACTTAGAGGTACAATTTCATGAAATTGATCTTGATTTCGTGTTCCTTATAGTTCTATGATGCTTCTGGTGTGAATAATTGAAGGAAACAGGTCGATTTGAGGTCAAACCAGAATAAGGATCCGATAAGTGTTCTTCGTGAGTCGAAGTGTTTTATGGTTTAATTAGTGCAATTGAAGGCATAGAACTATCAGTTAGATTGGATAGATGTTAATGAGTGAAAGAACGAGATGAATTGAGTTAAAATCAAGGGAAAACGAGTCGGGTCTGATCGCGGGTCTACAACCCGAATACTAGAGAAACGGGCGAAAGAGAGACACTGTACAGTCACTGTTCACGGCGCGTGGCTGTCACGCGCAGCCGCTTGCGGCAGCGCGTGAGGGCGCGTGACCGGGAATCTGAAGGAGGGTCCAACATACTTTTTAATGTTCTCGATGATACGAACCTATTGGCGTTAGTTTCGGGTCAATCGGAGATAAATTGATGATAGTTTTACGTATCCGAAGCGTATAGGTTACGTTTAAATAATATTATTTTATTCCGACGATTCGGAACTTCGTACCTAAGAGTATATGATATTTTAGTAACCCTATATTACATGTTTGACAGGCCAAAATATTCTCGGGACAGCGGACGAGAACGAACAGCTCGAATCCGAGCAATCTGGACGGTGTGTGAGTGGGTTTTTGTTTTCTACCCTAAATGCATGCATATATGTTTTAACTGCTTTTAAATGCTTATAATATGATTTAAGTTGATTTTCCATGATTAATAATGTGATATGATAATTTCCGAATTTTGGGAATATTATATTATTATTATATTATTATATTGTTTTGAGCTCAAATTTCGAGAAAATCATAAGAGTGTGATTTTGGGCGATGACTTGAGATTTGAAATGGTTTTTAACTTTGAAACTAAATTACATGATTTAATTGAAGAAATTGAATTATAAATGATCTGTTCGACATGAAATTATGGAATTTACTTTGCTGTGGAAATGCTATAATTCGGGCAGAGACCCTGTTGAACTATTGATTTGATTTTGAGATTTAAATAGTTTTGAAATGAGATTCTTGATTTATGGTATCATCCTCGGTGATTTGATGGTCTCCTCCAGACGTCGTAGATCCTGGAGTAGTCACGATCCACTGCCTGGAGATGAGTAGCTCTGAGGGGAGGCTTAATCTCAGGAGTGTGAGTTTATATTGATATCCTCCAGACATCGTTGATCCTGGAGATGATATCACCCCAGACGTCGTTGATTCTGGGGAGGTACTCGGACGTGAGACACCCGAGTTGCATGCGTTGCATTGATATCGTGACGGGTTATTTGATATTGAGATTGGATGTTGAGGATGGTGGTATCATGATTGATTTTGCATTGCATTAGTCGTTTTCTTTTACCTTTGATTTATATAACTCATTTTTTTATATGATATGCATGCATGTTTGTGAAAACTGGAGGGTAAGACGATTTTAAGAAATGTATTTCTAAACCTTTATTTTTGTCCACTCACACCTTTACTGTTTTTGTACCCTCCAGGCCCGTGCACAGGTACCGAGGCTCATACTAAGGCAGAAGAATAAGCAAACCGCTGCATACTCGAGTTCTGACCGCGTAGGACTTTAATCCTTGTTTGTACATATTTCTTATGCTCTGTAAACCGGTTGACGACTGAGATAGTCAACGGTCCTAAAGATATACCTATCCCTGGTCTGACTATATGGGTTGTTGGTTATGTTATATTATGACAAGATCCGTCCCAATCCCCCTGGGATTAGTGCGGGATGACCCTGCTCCCGTCTGACACGAAGTGTCAGACAAGGGATATTTCCGACCTTTGCCCTCCCGGGCTATCAGAGTACGCCAGGATCCGTAGGAGGCATGTGATATCTCGGTCTCTGCTACAGTCCACATCCGCTGTCAACCTGAAGGGCAGTCAAAACATTAAAAACTGTGAGTGGACAAAACAAGAATTTATAAAAACCTTTTAACGAGAAGACATTTGTACCCTTCACTAAAAAGCATGCATGCATTTGAAAACCATTTAGCCAAAACAAACCATATGTGGGACTAAGCCCAAAACCATAACCATGTTGAAACCAAGTACCCGAGCCACTGCTCGACTCTAGTGCACACCTGTGCATACCACATATCACAATCCATATATCATATCTATATCATATACACATATAATTCACACAACCAATCCTGTCACGGTTTCCAACGCTACGCGCGTGCTACCCGGGTCTCAATCCGAGTCTTCTCAAAGTCAAGATCAATGTCCGCAGACCACTGACCCTACCCGAGGTAATAGTAATCATAGCCTTCATGAGAGTAAGGAACTCAACTGGGGGGTGACTCCACTCAGTCGGTGCTCCGTGACTACTCCGGGGTCCACCCAGGCCAACGACCCTCCCCGGAGGAGATAGTAGAATATGTAAAGGAAGGTAGATGAACATATATATACATAACATAAACATTCATGTCCGGTTCCCCCCTAAACCGTCATGATCCATAATATCCATAATCAGGTAACATGCTGGTTCCCATAAACCGTCATGTACCGTAATAACATAACCAGGGTTCATACCGGTCCCCATAAACCGTCAAGAACCAGAATAACCTGACAAAGGTTCATGCCGGTTCCCATAAACCGACATGAACCACAATGACCTTTCCAGAGTTCATGCCGGTTCCCATAAACCGCCATGAACTTGGAAATCCATCTAGGGTCCCTGACCCGAAATCATCAGTGTAAAACATCTGGGTCTCGTGCCCGAACATATGACATCAACTGGGCACCGTGCCCGATAACGAAGGGTCAGTCACGACTCCGATCATAATGATGCGTGCAACCATCCATCCAGGACCGCCCTCAATCCTGGTATGTCGCCGTGAACAAATCAACCGACGCGACCACCACAAGATCATGGTACACTCATCACTGATCGCTATCCTGAACCGTCACCACTCCGAAGTCGAGCCTCCCCAGGCTGCTCGACCACGAATCGTGCATCGTGACCTCTCCGGAAGGAACACATCCCAATCCGGAGGCGAGCGTCGTATCGTCGATCGCCGTGCACATAGCACCCGTCGCGACCACGATTTAGACCAGAAGGTCGTAAATAGCGTCATATGCCCGAGACAAAACCAAATGGGTCTCATACCAGAGTTGATCCTTTTAGAAATCCAAAACCAAATCATTTAAGTTAATAAAGAAATACAGACCCGTACAAGCACCGTATAAGGGCGAAACCTCGAAATACGTGCTTATACGTAACCACATACAAATGCACCCATGGCATCCTCAGACAAGTAATAAAACATATAATAAACATTTATGCATGCACCAATTTAGAAAACAAAGTCCACTCACAGACCGTCCGAGCTGCCGCCTCGATTTGCGTGCCATACGGCTCCCCGAGCCGATCACTGTCACCGGGACTCCCAAACCTGTCCAAATCGTAATAGAACCACTAACTACTTAATTAACCTCCTACCAAAGCCCCGTAATGTTTCCGTATTTTTAACTATTTTTAATCCCGAACCTAAACCTTCCGATGCCCCGAAACAAATCGAGACGGTGTCCGATCGACACGAAACCAGTCCCAAAATGTTCGTTACATCGAATAGAAGATTTCGTATGTTGAAACCATCCCCAGATTCCCTGCCACGCGCCTTCACGCACCGCCCGAAGTGGCTGTGCGTGGGCTTCACGCGCCGCTACAGTACCTGCTGACGTCATCGCTGACGTCAGCATGACATCATCTGACAGCTGTCAGGTCTGACATGTCAGACTCTGACAGGTGCCACGTGTCATGCTCCCATTGGTCCACGTCACTGTGCTGTCAGTGCCACGTGGCAGTCTGACATGTGCCACGTGTCATCACGGCACTGGTCCACGTCTGTGCCACGTGTCAGCCCCTGATTGGGCCACGTCACTAACATGTCAGTGCTGACTGTGCACTGACATGTGACACGTGTCGCACTCCTATTGGCCCATTTTCTGACATGTCAGCTGACATTGTTAGATTTGACAATGCTGACGTCGTCCCTGACATGATGACGTCAGCAGGATGACGTCACCTGTCATCCCCTACATCGGTCAGACCGGTCCGAATCGGTCCGGTCCGGTTTTTCCTGCAACTTGGACCGGCATAACCGGTCCAGGTCTTCTTCTCCCTCATTTTTGGTCCGTTTGCTTCCATCCCAACTCCTAAATTCCTATTTCTTCATTTCCTATCCAACCCAATTAACAAAACTACCTAAAACCCTCGAAATCCGACCGGTTCAATTTTGAACCTCACGGTTCAATTTTCCCGAAACCCCCCAGGGCTTCCCCGACGTCCAACCACCACCAAAACCTCTCTAACAACTCCCTAGCAACCTATTTAACTCAAACCAATCGTCCAAAACAACCCATAACATCAAAATCCACACAAAAATTGAAAGTGGGCTTACCGGGTAACCGCTCGGGTTCTGGGTTCCCGCCACCGCCCACGGCGGTTCCAGCCACCAGCTGCCATCTTTAGTCCTCCTCTCTCACCCTCTGGTCTCAGTTATGGTCAGAAGGGAAGGGTTTGGTGTTTGGGTGAGAAATGGTGATCGGGTTGGTTTGGGGAGAAATGGGAGAAATGGATGAACGGGGAAGGGTTTGGTGCATGAGTGGGTGAGGTTGGCCAGTGGATGGGTGACAAATGTCACTCATCCATTGGGCCTCCATTAAATATCTGGGCCCACTAGAGACAAAACTGCACTTTTTGTCTCGTAAAACGTGCCTTCGTGAATAGTAATCGGGAACTTCTGTGAACCGTAACTTCACCGTCGAACGTCCGAATTCGACGTGCCGCCTGTCTACGGATTCATATCATCCTTATCTACGTAACGGTCTTCGGCCCTCGGCCATCGGACCTCCCGGTCAAAAAGTCAACATTTGACCCCTTTTATCCAAAATTACCAAAATGCCCCTAAACTTTCGAACGTCATAACTCCCTCCTCGAATGTCGGAATTGAACGTGCCACCTGTCTATGAACTCGTGACGTCACGAACTACGTCACGGTCATCGGTCAAAGTTCATTTGACCACCCGATTGAAAAGTCAACGTTTTGCCACCACTAGGGGCAAAACGGTCATTTCGCATCGTTCGTCCGATTTCGCCCAACTAATCACCGATTAACCTCACTAATCGTGATTAGTCACTAATCTAATCCTGGAATTTGGGACGGGTCGTTACAACCATCCCTCAATTAATTTCGTCCTCGAAATTCCAACCGACCTAATCTAACCGTTCTTCCCTCCTTAATTAGTTTCGTTCTCGAAACTCCAACTATATTGATTCCACATCCACCTTGTGTAAATAATTCGATCTCCTGACACGTGTACACTAGTACACCCACGTCGATCTCCTCGTTTGCAACCCGACGTGCCACTAACGCTCTCGTCGTATCGACTACATTCGACCACGTCGAATGACCGTAGTCATACGCTCCGAACTGACACCACTTGTCAGATCTACCATTTCGTTCACACAACAATTCGACGGTTCCTTACTAAATCTCCACTCAACGATCCACGCTGACACATCTGATAAACTGCCACCACTTGACAGTCGCCAGTCAAAAACTGATATGACACACACTCGTGGTTACACTAACCACAAGCATTTCACTCGACCTGTGTGTAACTAGACCCATCAAAAATACCATGACCCACTGCACAGTATCCAATGTCCAGTCCACGACCTCAACTAATCCGATGGTATCAGAACCAATCCGACTACCAATACGCTCTCCAACGTACCACCGGTATCTCCTATATACCGTCACCAGGCAAGACAAGTACACCCGGTATCGTACCTTGAACAACGTACAAAGTACGTACATCTACCCATCGACATACCACAACAATAACCAGACCACCTAGGTCGTAGTCAAACACGTTTCAATTATGGAGTTCATTCGTCCAATCCAGCATTAGACAAATCGAAACTCCGACCCATTATCAATTTCCAAATCCGAATCCGAATCCGCAATTTCGTAAGAAATCCCGAATCCATACTCAGATATCATATCCCTAACCATTTCCCAAATTCGAATCCAAAATCATAATTCCGTAAACTAGTATTAGGAATGACCATTCCGAACCCAAATCCATAAAAGAAAATCTACAGTCAAGCTCTAGAATCAAATCCTGAATCGTCACCCAGAATCCGATTCCAAAACCCAAATCTAGAAATCCTTTTTCAAGTTCCAAAATCAAATCCTGAATCGTCATCCAGAAATCTGATTCCAAAACTCGAAATATCGTTCACGTATACCGAGACGTATCAAAACCGAACCTATCGGTTACCTGATCAACCGATTACACACCATACATTAGATTGACTTCATAGAGAATTCAATCCCAACATCCACACAGCTCTAAGGCTGACCATATCCGACCACGTCGGAAAACTACTCATCGGACAACTACTCAGGTGGGTAGTAAGTCATATGGGATTTTCCTCGAAAAGAAGTTCAGTCCCATCATGCTCCACTCAACATCCAAGTAAGACTAATAAACTCTCCACCTATCTGGATATCCAAATCACGGTCTAGATTCGACACTACGTCAACCGACCATGGACGTCACGATCCCCGATCGTCACGACGTCCAAAGTCCTCAACCATTTCCCACATCTAAATAGATTAGTCAACGACGAGACACGCCGAGACTGTGGGTACTCACTGATTACCTCGTATCGATCCTTGTCATTCCACCTAGGAAAAACCAAGGATGATCCGACACGATGACATCAAAACCCAACCTACGTGCATGCAACCAAAACTCAATGCATTCACCACGCCATATAACCCAACATCGTCTGCCACCAAGCAGAAATGAGGAATCTCAGTCACCTAACTTCGATATACTCAACTCCACTTGATGACCCAAGACAAATCCGAGTCCACCACCCAATACACGATCGGCGTACTAGTGGCAACCAACAACATCTACATCATCAACATCATCTACCATCAACAATTATGGTAGAATCTGAGAACTCACCCAAAATGACTTCGACATACCCATTACCAATGCGGAAAACCCGCATTCCATTTGTCACCTCAATCGCAACCTCTCGCGATTTCGAAGTTCCAACAAGATTGGAAACAACATACACAGACATCAACCACGTGTACCCTAACTATCCGTGATCCACTCCTGAACCACAGATACCGAACATATGCCCCTCTCGACGGTTGTCACATCCCGACTCGTAACTCACCGTCATCAAGATCACCGGTACCAGCACCACACACTATCACCAACACTAGTGTCAGTATTAGCACAAAGTGTCCACACTAGCATCAACAATAACACTAGCACACCATGTGCAAAACTGACAACCCTGGATCTCCGCTTATACCGAGCGACGACCCCGTACCTCTGCACGAATAGGAGAAACTCTGCCTCCCTCGTACCCAACTCTAGGTACAGTCACCCTGACAACTCCTACGGGAAAAGCAAACGTCACCTGAATGTCACCAATCCCCAACAACCGTAACTACAACCATCATCTGTAGTAGTGCCTGCCACCTACTCGTGCAGACCTAACTACCAGACCTCGTTATATCCAGACTCCGTATCCAACGGAATCAATCGCCCGTACCAACCATTTCGTCTCCCACTCAGGGATTCCATCGACAAGTACCAACCTTGATACCTTGCCCAACCAAACACTAACCAGTCGTAACTCGACTAAGCCAATGTCGTCTACTAGGTCACCCGCAACCTTAGTTGCATCAACAGTTCATCACCACTGAAGTAGCACGAAAACCAACTCGGTCTAACCGATACGTACAACCCTGACTGCGAAGTGGAGTCCCAACACAAGCTGACATGACTAGACCGACTAACGAATCCAAATCCGAATAGTCGTCCAAGACAAACCACTCGCCAACTCCCATTTCCGAACCATACCCACCAAGGTAGGGTTCCACAATCACCCCTAGGGTCACTCTGAACCCAACTGCGAAAAGCAGTAAAATCCACGATCTGACCGACCCCGCGGTCCCGACATCGTAAAGATGACAATCCAATCCTACCGTCAATCCAACTAGGATTCCCCGAATCTGACTTCTAACTGCCGACCACAGTAAATCCATCTAGCCCAACCAAAGTCCGAACATCGGATGGTCATAATTCCCAACCAGTCGTCGGAACCGATCCTACGACATCGTGAAGACGATCCCAACTAACCGTCTCACGATCCAAAACTCTAACGTAATAGTACGTTCACCATTCGTAGGGTTCCACACTGTCAATCCCGACAGAACTATGGCAACCTCGACATCTAGTGCCAAATCAAGACGTTCCACGGTACAAACCTACTAACTATCGTACCGGCACCACAACATCAGGTTGACCACGAACTGTAGCCCATTGAGATATCACATCCTCGACCAGCGTACATACTCCAAGAGCTCCGCGGTTGCTCGAATAGAGACAACCCCGCTCTGATACCAAATTGTCAGGACCCGACCCTCTTCGGTCAGGTCCCGATTCATCTAGCACGATATTGTCCGCTTTGGGCCTCGCCCTCACGGTTTTGTTTTCGGGAGCTCACGGTGCAACTTCCCAGGGGGTCACCCATCTGGAATTGCACCAGCCTCAACTCGCTTAACTTTGGGGTTCCAATCCCCCCCAAAGCCAGTGAGCTCCCAAAAGGCCTCATGCTAGATAGGTGTGTGCCTAAACCTTTAAGGCACACCACCATTCCTTTCCCAGACCATTCCCCCCTCGCAGGAATGTGGGATTGTTCACCGTTCCCTCTAGGACACGGGTCTTACTATCCATCCCCCTTAGGGCCCAGCGTCCTCGCTGGCACACTTCCCGGTCGGGGTCTGGCTCTGATACCACGTTGACAAGACCCGTCCCAATCCCCCCGGGATTAGTGCGGGATGACCCTGCTCCTGTCTGACACGAAGTGTCAGACAAGGGATATTTCCAACCTTTGTCCTCCCGGGCTATCAGAGTACGCCAGGATCTGGAGGAGGCATGTGATATCTCGGTCTCTGCTACAGTCCACATCCGCTGTCAACCTGAAGGGCAGTCACAACATTAAAAACTGTGAGTGGACAAAACAAGAATTTATAAAAACCTTTTAACGAGAAGACATTTGTACCCTTCACTAAAAAGCATGCATGCATTTGAAAACCATTTAGCCAAAACAAACCATATGTGGGACTAAGCCCAAAACCATAACCATGTTGAAACCAAGTACCCGAGCCACTGCTCGACTCCAGTGCACACCTGTGCATACCACATATCACAATCCATATATCATATCTATATCATATACACATATAATTCACACAACCAATCCTGTCACGGTTTCCAATGCTACGCGCGTGCTACCCGGGTCTCAATCCGAGTCTTCTCAAAGTCAAGATCAATGTCCGCAGACCACTGACCCTACCCGAGGTAATAGTAATCATAGCCTTCCTGAGAGTAAGGAACCCAACTGGGGGGTGACTCCACTCAGTCGGTGCTCCGTGACTACTCCGGGGTCCACCCAGGCCAACGACCCTCCCCGGAGGAGATAGTAGAACATGTAAAGGAAGGTAGATGAACATATATATACATAACATAAACATTCATGTCCGGTTCCCCCCTGAACCGTCATGATCCATAATATCCATAATCAGGTAACATGCCGGTTCCCATAAACCGTCATGTACCGTAATAACATAATCAGGGTTCATGCCGGTCCCCATAAACCGTCAAGAACCAGAATGACCTGACAAAGGTTCATGCCGGTTCCCATAAACCGTCATGAACCACAATGACCTTTCAAGAGTTCATGCCGGTTCCCATAAACCGCCATGAACTTGGAAATCCATCTAGGGTCCCTGACCCGAAATCATCAGTGTAAAACATCTGGGTCTCGTGCCCGAACATATGACATCAACTGGGCACCGTGCCCGATATCGAAGGGTCAGTCACGACTCTGATCATAGTGATGTGTGCAACCGTCCATCCAGGACCGCCCTCAATCCTGGTATGTCGCCGTGAACAAATCAACCGACGCGACCACCACAAGATCATGGTGCACTCATCACCGATCGCTATCCTGAACCGTCACCACTCCGAAGTCGAGCCTCCCCAGGCTGCTCGACCACGAATCGTGCATCGTGACCTCTTCGGAAGGAACACATCCCAATCCGGAGGCGAGCGTCGTATCGTCGATCGCCGTGCACATAGCACCCGTCGCGACCACGATTTAGACCCGAAGGTCGTAAATAGCGTCATATGCCCGAGACAAAACCAAATGGGTCTCATACCAGAGTTGATCCTTTTAGAAATCCAAAACCAAATCATTTAAGTTAATAAAGAAATACAGACCCGTACAAGCACCGTATAAGAGCGAAACCTCGAAATACGTGCTTATACGTAACCACATACAAATGCACCCATGGCATCCTCAAACAAGTAATAAAACATATAATAAACATTTATGCATGCACCAATTTAGAAAACAAAGTCCACTCACAGACCGTCCGAGCTGCCGCCTCGATTTGCGTGCCATACGGTTCCCCGAGCCGATCACTGTCACCGGGACTCCCAAACCTGTCCAAATCGTAATAGAAGGTTACTAACTACTTAATTAACCTCCTACCAAAGCCCCGTAATTTTTCCGTATTTTTAACTATTTTTAATCCCGAACCTAAACCTTCCGATGCCCTGAAACATATCGAGACGGTGTCCGATCGACACGAAACCAGTCCCAAAATGTTCGTTACATCGAATAGAAGATTTCGTATGTTGAAACCTTCCCCAGATTCCTAGCCACGCGCCCTCACGCGCCGCCCAAAGTGGCTGCGCGTGGGCTTCACGCGCCGTTACAGTACCTGCTGACGTCATCGCTGACGTCAGCATGACATCATCTGACAGCTGTCAGGTCTGACATGTCAGACTCTGACAGGTGCCACGTGTCATGCTCCCATTGGTCCACGTCACTGTGCTGTCAGTGCCACGTGGCAGTCTGACATGTGCCACGTGGCAGTCTGACATGTGCCACGTGTCATCACGGCACTGGTCCACGTCTGTGCCACGTGTCAGCCCCTGATTGGGCCACGTCACTGACATGTCAGTGCTGACTGTGCACTGACATGTGACACGTGTCGCACTCCTATTGGCCCATTTTCTGACATGTCAGCTGACATTGTCAGATCTGACAATGCTGACGTCATCCCTGACATGATGACGTCAGCAGGATGACGTCACCTGTCATCCCCTACATCGGTCAGACCGGTCCGAACCGGTCCGGTCCGGTTTTTCCTACAACTTGGACCAGCGTAACCGGTCCAGGTCTCCTTTCCCTCATTTTTGGTCCGTTTGCTTCCATCCCAACTCCTAAATTCCTATTTCTTCATTTCCTATCCAACCCAATTAACAAAACTACCTAAAACCCTTGAAATCCGACCGGTTCAATTTTGAACCTCACGGTTCAATTTTCCCGAAACCCCCCAGGGCTTCCCCGACGTCCAACCACCACCAAAACCTCTCTAAAAACTCCCTAGCAACCTATTTAACTCAAACCAATCGTTCAAAACAACCCATAACATCAAAATCCACACAAAAATTGAAAGTGGGCTTACCGGGTACCCGCTCGGGTTCTGGGTTCCCGCCACCGCCCACGGCGGTTCCAGCCACCAGCTGCCGTCCTTAGTCCTCCTCTCTCACCCTCTGGTCTCAGTTATGGTTAGAAGGGAAGGGTTTGGTGTTTGGGTGAGAAATGGTGATCGGGTTGGTTTGGGGAGAAAGGGGAGAAATGGATGAACGGGGAAGGGTTTGGTGCATGAGTGGGTGAGGTTGGCCAGTGGATGGGTGACAAATGTCACTCATCCATTGGGCCTCCATTAAATATCTGGGCCCACTAGAGACAAAACTGCACTTTTTGTCTCGTAAAACGTGCCTTCGTGAATAGTAACTGGGAACTTCTGTGAACCGTAACTTCACCGTCGAACGTCCGAATTCGACGTGCCGCCTGTCTACGGATTCATATCATCCTTATCTACGTAACGGTCTTCGGCCCTCGGCCATCGGACCTCCCGGTCAAAAAGTCAACATTTGACCCCTTTTATCCAAAATTACCAAAATGCCCCTAAACTTCCGAACGTCATAACTCCCTCCTCGAATGTCGGAATTGAACGTGCCACCTGTCTATGAACTCGTGACGTCTCGAACTACGTCACGGTCATCGGTCAAAGTTCATTTGACCCCCCGATTGTAAAGTCAACGTTTTGCCACCACTAGGGGCAAAACGGTCATTTCGCATCGTTCGTCCGATTTCGCCCAACTAATCACCGATTAACCTCACTAATCGTGATTAGTCACTAATCTAATCCTGGAATTTGGGACGGGTCGTTACAACCTTCCCTCAATTAATTTCGTCCTCGAAATTCCAACCGACCGAATCTAACCGTTCTTCCCTCCTTAATTAGTTTCGTTCTCGAAACTCCAACTATATTGATTCCACATCCACCTCGTGTAAATAATTCGATCTCCTGACACGTGTACACTAGTACACCCACGTCGATCTCCTCGTTTGCAACCCGATGTGCCACTAACGCTCTCGTCGTATCGACTACATTCGACCACGTCGAATGACCGTAGTCATACGCTCCGAACTGACACCACTTGTCAGATCTACCATTTCGTTCACACAACAATTCGACGGTTCCTTACTAAATCTCCACTCAACGATCCACGCTGACACATCTGATAAACTGCCACCACCTGACAGTCGCCAGTCAAAAACTGATATGACACACACTCGTGGTTACACTAACCACAAGCATTTCACTCGACCTGTGTGTAACTAGACCCATCAAAAATACCATGACCCACTGCACAGTATCCAATGTCCAGTCCACGACCTCAACTAATCCGATGGTATCAGAACCAATCCGACTACCAATACGCTCTCCAACGCACCACCGGTATCTCCTATATACCGTCACCAGGAAAGACAAGTACACCCGGTATCGTACCTTGAACAACGTACAAAGTACGTACATCTACCCATCGACATACCACAACAATAACCAGACCACCTAGGTCGTAGTCAAACACGTTTCAATTATGGAGTTCATTCGTCCAATCCAGCATTAGACAAATCGAAACTCCGACCCATTATCAATTTCCAAATCCGAATCCGAATCCGCAATTTCGTAAGAAATCCCGAATCCAAACTCAGATATCATATCCCTAACCATTTCCCAAATTCGAATCCAAAATCATCATTCCGTAAACTAGTATTAGGAATGACCATTCCGAACCCAAATCCATAAAAGAAAATCTACAGTCAAGCTCTAGAATCAAATCCTGAATCGTCACCCAGAATCCGATTCCAAAACCCAAATCTAGAAATCCTTTTTCAAGTTCCAAAATCAAATCCTGAATCGTCATCCAGAAATCTGATTCCAAAACTCGAAATATCGTTCACGTCTACCGAGACGTATCAAAACCGAACCTATCGGTTACCTGATCAACCGATTACACACCATACATTAGATTGACTTCATAGAGAATTCAATCCCAACATCCACACAGCTCTAAGGCTGACCATATCCGACCACGTCGGAAAACTACTCATCGGACAACTACTCAGGTGGGTAGTAAGTCATATGGGATTTTCCTCGAAAAGAAGTTCAGTCCCATCATGCTCCACTCAACATCCAAGTAAGAGTAATAAACTCTCCACCTATCTGGATATCCAAATCACGGTCCAGATTCAACACTACGTCAACCGACCATAGACGTCACGATCCCCGATCGTCACGACGTCCAAAGTCCTCAACCATTTCCCACATCTAAATAGATTAGTCAACGACGAGACACGCCGAGACTGTGGGTACTCACTGATTACCTCGTATCGATCCTTGTCATTCCACCTAGGAAAACCAAGGATGATCCGACACGATGACATCAAAACCCAACCTACGTGCATGCAACCAAAACTCAATGCATTCACCACGCCATATAACCCAACATCGTCTGCCACCAAGCAGAAATGAGGAATCTCAGTCACCTAACTTCGATATACTCAACTCCACTTGATGACCCAAGACAAATCCGAGTCCACCACCCAATACACGATCGGCGTACTAGTGGCAACCAACAACATCTACATCATCAACATCATCTACCATCAACAATTATGGTAGAATCTGAGAACTCACCCAAAATGACTTCGACATACCCATTACCAATGCGGAAAACCCGCATTCCATTTGTCACCTCAATCGCAACCTCTCGCGATTTCGAAGTTCCAACAAGATTGGAAACAACATACCCGGACATCAACCACGTGTACCCTAACTATCCGTGATCCACTCCCGAACCACAGATACCGAACATATGCCCCTCTCCACGGTTGTCACATCCCGACTCGTAACTCAACGTCATCAAGATCACCGGCACCAGCACCACGCACTATCACCAACACTAGTGTCAGTATTAGCACAAAGTGTCCACACTAGCATCAACAATAACACTAGCACACTATGTGCAAAACTAACAACCCTGGATCTCCGCTTATACCGAGCGACAACCCCGTACGTCTGCTCGAATAGGAGAAACTCTGCCTCCCTCGTGCCCAACTCTAGGTACAGTCACCCTGACAACACCTACGGGAAAAGCAAACGTCACCAATCCCCAACAACCGTAACTACAACCATCATCTGTAGTAGTGCCTGCCACCTACTCGTGCAGACCTAACTATCAGACCTCGTTATATCCAGACTCTGTATCCAACGGAATCAATCGCCGTACCAACCATTTCGTCTCCCACTCAGGGATTCCATCGACAAGTACCAACCTTGATACCTTGCCCAACCAAACACTAACCAGTCGTAACTCGACCAAGCCAATGTCGTCTACCAGGTCACCCGCGACCTTAGTTGCATCAACAGTTCATCACCACTGAAGTAGCACGAAAACCAACTCGGTTTAACCGATACGTACAACCCTGACTGCGAAGTGGAGTCCCAACACAAGCTGACATGACTAGACCGACTAACGAATCCAAATCCGAATAGTCGTCCCAGTCAAACCACTCGCCAACTCCCATTTCCGAACCATACCCACCAAGGTAGGGTTCCACAATCACACCTAGGGTCACTCTGAACCCAACTGCGAAAAGCAGTAAAATCCACGATCTTCCCGCTGTCCCGACATCGTAAAGACGACAATCCAATCCTACCGTCAATCCAACTAGGATTCCCCGAATCTGACTTCTAACTGCCGCCCACAGTAAATCCATCTAGCCCAACCAAAGTCCGAACATCGGATGGTCATAATTCCCAACCAGTCGTCGGAACCGATCCTACGACATCGTGAAGTCGATCCCAACTAACAGTCTCACGATCCAAAACTCTAACGTAATACTACGTTCACCATTCGTAGGGTTCCACACTGTCAATCCCGACAGAACTATGGCAACCCCGACATCTAGTGCCAAACCAAGACGTTCCACGGTACAAACCTACTAACTATCGTACCGGCACCACAACATCAGGTTGACCACGAACTGTAGCCCATTGAGATATCACATCCTCGACCAGCGTACATACTCCAAGAGCTCCGCGGTTGCTCGAATAGAGACAACCCCGCTCTGATACCAAATTGTCAGGACCCGACCCTCTTCTGTCAGGTCCCGATTCATCTAGCACGATATTGTCCGCTTTGGGCCTCGCCCTCACGGTTTTGTTTTCGGGAGCTCACGGTGCAACTTCCCAGGGGGTCACCCATCTGGAATTGCACCAGCCTCAACTCGCTTAACTTTGGGGTTCCAATCCCCCCCAAAGCCACTGAGCTCCCAAAAGGCCTCATGCTAGATAGGTGTGTGCCTACACCTTTAAGGCACACCACCATTCCTTTCCCAGACCATTCCCCCCTCGCAGGAATGTGGGATTGTTCACCGTTCCCTCTAGGACACGGGTCTTACAATCCATCCCCCTTAGGGCCCAGCGTCCTCGCTGGCACACTTCCCGGTCGGGGTCTGGCTCTGATACCACGTTGACAAGACCCGTCCCAATCCCCCCGGTATTAGTGCGGGATGACCCTGCTCCCGTCTGAGACGAAGTGTCAGACAAGGGATATTTCCGACCTTTGCCCTCCCGGGCTATCAGAGTACGCCAGGATCCGGAGGAGGCATGTGATATCTCGGTCTCTGCTACAGTCCACATCCGCTGTCAACGTGAAGGGCAGTCAAAACATTAAAAACTGTGAGTGGACAAAACAAGAATTTATAAAAACCTTTTAACGAGAAGACATTTGTACCCTTCACTAAAAAGCATGCATGCATTTGAAAACCATTTAGCCAAAACAAACCATATGTGGGACTAAGCCCAAAACCATAACCATGTTGAAACCAAGTACCCGAGCCACTGCTCGACTCCAGTGCACACCTGTGCATACCACATATCACAATCCATATATCATATCTATATCATATACACATATAATTCACACAACCAATCCTGTCACGGTTTCCAATGCTACGCGCGTGCTACCCGGGTCTCAATCCGAGTCTTCTCAAAGTCAAGATCAATGTCCGCAGACCACTGACCCTACCCGAGGTAATAGTAATCATAGCCTTCCTGAGAGTAAGGAACCCAACTGGGGGGTGACTCCACTCAGTCGGTGCTTCGTGACTACTCCGGGGTCCACCTAGGCCAACGACCCTCCCCGGAGGAGATAGTAGAACATGTAAAGGAAGGTAGATGAACATATATATACATAACATAAACATTCATGTCCAGTTCCCCCCTGAACCGTCATGATCTATAATATCCATAATCAGGTAACATGCCGGTTCCCATAAACCGTCATGTACCGTAATAACATAACCAGGGTTCATGCCGGTCCCCATAAACCGTCAAGAACCAGAATGACCTGACAAAGGTTCATGCCGGTTCCCATAAACCGTCATGAACCACAATGACCTTTCCAGAGTTCATGCCGGTTCCCATAAACCGTCATGAACTTGGAAATCCATCTAGGGTCCCTGACCCGTAATCATTAGTGTAAAACATTTGGGTCTCATGCTCGAACATATGACATCAACTAGGCACCGTGCCCGATATCGAAGGGTCAATCATGACTCCGATCATAGTGATGCGTGCAACCATCCATCCAGGACCGCCCTCAATCCTGGTATGTCGCCGTGAACAAATCAACCGACGCGACCACCACAAGATCATGGTGCACTCATCACCGATCGCTATCCTGAACCGTCAGCACTCCGAAGTCGAGCCTCCCTAGGCTGCTCGACCACGAATCGTGCATCGTGACCTCTCAGGAAGGAACACATCCCAATCCGGAGACGAGCGTCGTATCGTCGATCGCTGTGCACATAGCACCCGTCGCGACCACGATTTAGACCCGAAGGTCGTAAATAGCGTCATATGCCCAAGATAAAACAAAATGGGTCTCATAGCCGAGTTGATCCTTTTAGAAATCCAAAACCAAATCATTTAAGTCAATAAAGAAATACAGACCCGTACAAGCACCGTATAAGGGCGAAACCTCGAAATACGTGCTTATACGTAACCACATACAAATGCACCCATGGCATCCTCAAACAAGTAATAAAACATATAATAAACATTTATGCATGCACCAATTTAGAAAACAAAGTCCACTCACAGACCGTCCGAGCTGTCGCCTCGATTTGCGTGTAATACGGCTCCCTGAGCCGATCACCGTCACCGGGACTCCCAAACCTGTCCAAATCGTAATAGAAGGTTACTAACTACTTAATTAACCTCCTACCAAAGCCCCGTAATTTTTCCGTATTTTTAACTATTTTTAATCCAGAACCTAAACCTTCCGATGCCCCGAAACATATCGAGACGGTGTCCGATCGACACGAAACCAGTCCCAAAATGTTCGTTACATCGAATAGAAGATTTTGTGTGTTGAAACCTTCCCCAGATTCCCTGCCACGCGCCCTCACGCGCCACCCGAAGTGGCTGCGCATGGGCTTCACGCGCCGCTACAGTACCTGCTGACGTCATCGCTGACGTCAGCATGACATCATCTGACAGCTATCAGGTCTGACATGTCAGACTCTGACAAGTGCCACGTGTCATGCTCCCATTGGTCCACGTCACTGTACTGTCAATTCCACGTGGCAGTCTGACATGTGCCACGTGTCATCACGGCACTGGTCCACGTCTGTGCCACGTGTTAGCCCCTGATTGGGCCACGTCACTAACATGTCAGTGCTGACTATGCACTGACATGTGACACGTGTCGCACTCCTATTGGCCCATTTTCTGACATGTTAGCTGACATTGTCAGATCTGACAATGCTGACGTCATCCCTGACATGATGACGTCAGCAGGATGACATCACCTGTCATCCCCTACATCGGTCAGACCGGTCCGAACCGGTCCGGTCCAGTTTTTCCTGCAACTTGGACCGGCGTAACCGGTCCAGGTTTCCTTCTCCCTCATTTTTGGTCCGTTTTCTTCCATCCCAACTCCTAAATTACTATTTCTTCATTTCCTATCCAACCCAATTAACAAAACTATCTAAAACCCTCGAAATCCGACCGGTTCAATTTTCCCGAAACCCCCCAGGGGTTCCCCGACGTCCAACCACCACCAAAACCTCTCTAACAACTCCCTAGCAACCTATTTAACTCAAACCAATCGTCCAAAACAACCAATAACATCAAAATCCACACAAAAATTGAAAGTGGGCTTACTGGGTACCCGCTCGGGTTCTGGGTTCCCGCCACCGCCCACGGCGGTTCCAGCCACCAGCTGCCGTCCTTAGTCCTCCTCTCTCACCCTCTGGTCTCAGTTATGGTTAGAAGGGAAGGGTTTGGTGTTTGGGTGAGAAATGGTGATCGGGTTGGTTTGGGGAGAAATGGGAGAAATGGATGAACGGGGAAGGGTTTGGTGCATGAGTGGGTGAGGTTGGCCAGTGGATGGGTGACAAATGTCACTCATCCATTGGGCCTCCATTAAATATCTGGGCCCACTAGAGATAAAACTGCACTTTTTGTCTCGTAAAACGTGCCTTCGTGAATAGTAATCGGGAACTTCCGTGAACCGTAACTTCGTCGTCGAACGTCCGAATTCGACGTGCCGCCTGTCTACGGATTCATATCATCCTTATCTACGTAATGGTCTTCGGCCCTCGGCCATCGGACCTCCCGGTCAAAAAGTCAACATTTGACCCCTTTTATCCAAAATTACCAAAATGCCCCTAAACTTCCGAACGTCATAACTCCCTCCTCGAATGTCGGAATTGAACGTGCCACCTGTCTGTGAACTCGTGACGTCACGAAATACGTCACGGTCATCGGTCAAAGTCCATTTGACCACCCGATTGAAAAGTCAACGTTTTGCCACCACTAGGGGCAAAATGGTCATTTCGCATCATTCGTCTGATTTCGCCCAACTAATCACCGATTAACCTCACTAATCGTGATTAGTCACTAATATAATCCTGGAATTTGGGACGGGTCGTTACATATTATGCACTTATATATATTTGGACTACTTTTGGTATTTTAAAATCATAGTCAGACGGGAGCAGGATCATTCACGATTATCGAGGAATAATCGGGATGGGTCCTGTCATCCCTGTTTTCCCGTTCAGTCCCCATGCTTCACAGCCGTCAACTCCCGTTCAAAACCATCTCTATACGCCCTAAACAACATAACAAATGTTCCATAATCAACCAAAACTATCCATAATGAAAAAATCGACAAAAGGGAGATTTGGGTCTAACCGGGTACCCGTTCGGGTTTGGGCCTCCATCGTGCACGGTGGCGCCGTCCAGGCCAGCCACCATCATCAATCTTCACTCCTCTCACTCTCTGGGCCTCACAAGGGTTGAAGGTTTGGATTTGGGGTGGTAGGGAGATCGGTTTGGGTTGTTTGGAAATGAGAAGATGAATGATCGATCGATGATGGAAGATGCATGAATGGAGGGATAGTGGCCAGTGGATGAGTGACAAGTATCACTCATCCATTGGTTGCTGAAAAGTAACTGGGCCCACAAAAGACAAAACTCCCCTTTTCGTCTCGAAAAATGTGTCATCATGAATAGTACCCCCGGAACTTCTGTGAACCGTAACTTCTCCGTCGAACGTCCGAATTCGACGTGCCGCCTATCTACGGATTCGTATCGTCCCGATCTACGTAACGGTCTTTGGCCCTCGGCCATTGGACCTCTCGGTCAAAAAGTCAACTTTTTTCCTAAATTACTAAAATGCCCTTGAACTTCCGAACGTCATAACTTTTTCCTCGGATGTCGGAATCGAGCGTGCCACCTATCTATGAACTCGTGATGTCACGTACTACGTCACAATCATCGGCCAAAGTCCATTTGACCGCCTGAACGAAAAGTCAATGATTTGCCCAATCAAGGGGCAAAATCGTCATTTCGCCCAAATGTGCGCTAATCCTCGTCAAATCCGCGATTAGTCTCGCTAATCCATAATTAATTCTTAATTAATCCCGCTAATTCAGGACGGGTCGTCACACACACACCGTCCTTAGTGCTCGGTTTCGTGCCGCACGCGTTTCCGTAATTTCCGCCATTTTCCAGAAATCTCGAATCCTGTCCAAAATCACTTTTCAGGGTCACTAAGGTCTCAATTAACAACATACTAATTTCCCATAATTTTCCGGGATTTTTCATCATAATTTAACTTAAGGCCCTAATTTTCGAACCCTCAAAACTATCCCGAACGACCTCAGATCGACTCGAACTTAAGAATAAAAATGTTAAATAAATACAAAGGATTAATTCTCTAGTTGACCGTGATCGGAAAATGGGTCTCACGCGCCGCCCAAAGTGGCTGCGCTTGAAATCCACGCGCTGCTACAGTGACATGCTACAGTGTCACCATCTTCACCCGCATTTCTGCTAAACGGGTCTTCAATCTGCGACTCGACCCGGGAAATTAACCTTCAATACTCACTCTAAACCTTCCCTTCTTCCACCTAATCATTCCTCATCAGGTTAATTTAGGATCTCATTCTTTAGTTATCTTCAACTAGCCCTAAATCGATCAATTCGAACTCGAACATCCAAACGGGTCGAAGTACGAAACTCACCCAAATCGACCCCATTCCTAAATTAACTTAGACAGAAGTTTTAAGGGACCTAAGGGAACACTTTAGCACTGTCAATTTCAGGGAATATTACCTGGAGGTTGTCGACTTCAAGATCGAAAATCTCTGAAACCAGGGGCTTCCGTTCATGGCCTGTCTGTGATGGATTTCCCCCAAAATTGATGCGGTTGGTTTCTAAATGATCCCAGAGGATTAAAACAATCCTCAGTTTCGTTCAACTCGACTCCTAATTGAGAAATTGAATTTCCCCCCAAAACTGATTTTTCCCAGAACCCACGTTTTCTCTCAACTCTCAGCCCCCACTCTGGTTCGAAATGAACCTCTCATCCTCCAGCACTCTGCTAATCGATCAGTGCGGCAAGCAACCCGTGGGAGACACTCTGAAAATCTCTGGAGATTTTTTCCCGCAACACAGAACCCAGAGCCATTTTAAAACTTACCCGTGCTCAGCATACAGTCCCAACCACGCCTGAATGCTTCCAACATCCTCAAATTCCATAAAGTAATCACTCTGGCCATCCACTAACCTGAATAAACAAAGACGGGTCAGAACGACCAAGCATGGTGGTGAGGCTCTGTTTCCAACGGCCATTAAACAATAACAGCCCTGCAAAAAAACCAAAATGCCCTCCTATTCAAAAATTACCAAAATGCCCCTCACTTCTGTGACCCGTAACTTGGTCATCCGATGTCCGTTCGATGCGTGCCACCTATCGTTGTACTCAGGGCATCGACCTACCTAGCGGTCATCGAGTCGTGTGAAAATCAATGGTCAATCAAGAAGTCAACATTTTCCCCCTAATAGTCCAAATTACGGAAATGCCCTTGTAGTTCCGAACGTCATAACTTCCACCTCGAACGTCGGAACCGAACGTGCCACCTGTCTATGAACTCGTGGCGTCCCTAACTACGTCACGGTCATCGGTCAAAGTCCATTTGACCTCCCGAATTAAAAGTCAACGTTTTACCCACAACTAAGGGCAAAACGGTCATTTTGCATTGTTCGACCGATTTCGCCCAACTAATCACCGATTAGCCCCGTTAATCATGATTAGTTACTAATCTAATCCCGAATTCCGGGATGGGTCGTTACAATCTTCCCCCCTTAAATAAATTCCGTCCTCGAAATTTCCAATTATCCTCATTCCACATCCACCACGTGGAAAACATTTCGACCTCATACTTGTGTACACTCGTACACCAACTAAACTCATCTGTACTCATACGTCCCATCATAGTCTTACGTCGGACCAACCACACTCGACCACCTCGAGTGAAATTGATCACCCGGTCCGTGTCATTAACGCTTGTCAGATTCACTATTTTAGCTAACTCCTCCAACATTGTCGGTTCCTATCAATCATCAATATACCTGACGTCTGCTCCCCCTGGGAGTCACCAACTCTAACTCGTCAGTCCATGCTGACGCTACCAGCCAAACTTTCACCGCTTAAGCTTTACCACCCTAGTAAAGCTCCAACTACCAACCAATCGGTGCCACTCAAAGTACCGTAAGATCAATAACACGATCTCATCTCGCAGGGCAAGCCCAATCCTGCGGCATATATCAAGCTCAAGGTCCATAACAGTCGACTCCCTCAACGAATCATGACGCTGGAAATGTCACGGCGTGGTAACATCACAGAAGGCCACTAGTGGTTACACTCACCACCAACTCACTCATCCTGAGTATACGTATACGGTCCTCTTACTCAATCAGGTGGTGAAATTGAAACACATTGAATACTATCCCAGCAGTGATCCCACATCTCAACCCTAGGGTTTCACTAGCCATCCGTGGCTAAGAGCATCTGTTCACAAAATCACTGATCCCAACAAAAGAACTCTGCCTAGTGCATAGTACTAAGTGTCCAGTTCACACTCACCACCAAATCTAATGGTGTCGGAACTAAGCCGATTACCAACACGTACAACCACACACCACTGGTACCTCCTATGTACCAATTCTCGTACACCGTACAGGGTGCGTGTGTCCATCCCCCAACAAGTCCAATTTCAGGCTAGACAAATCGATCATTCCAACTCATCATCCATTATGGATCCTATGGTCACCCGACCAGTAACACAACATCAACTCCCAGACACGTCATCCAAGATGTACCAATCCAAGCACGCTTACCAACGCGTGTACAGTCATGCCAAAAGGGCATCCACTCACAATTACCGAGGCGCTCCAACCCTGAATCTATCGGATACTCGCTCAAACGGTCACCACATCACAATCGATTGACTTCAAAAGGAAGCTAATCCAATCACACATATCTATGCCTGACCAATTACACCTTGTTGGATATCCACTTATCCACAGGTCAAACCTCGAGTCAAATCATAAATATTCCCACTCGCTCGAGTACAGATTAACTTCGAAAGGAAATTCGGTCCAACTATTCCCATATCTAAACATGTATGACAGAGAGACAAGCTCTTCACCTAGCCTGACCAAGGCGATCACAATACAAATCCGTTACCACGTCACCTGACTGGTAACACCACGATCCTAGATCGTCACCACGTCTAAGGTCCACAACATCATAATCTAGATCCACCTAGGATCCACACATGCTCACAGCTAGCAATCTACCTGGAACCTGGTCGTAGGGTCTTACACCCACTAAATTTCTTGTCACCCACCCAACACTCCTCAACTATTTTCTCATCCAATCATTCACTCAACAACGTAACACATCCACTCTGTGGATCCCCTCCATTACCTCATATCGATCCCTGCCACTCCACCTAGGAGAGACCAAGGATGATCCAATACAATGTCACTAACATCCATCCTATGTGAATGCAAACACAACTCACTGCACCCACCGTACCAAATATCCAACATCGTCTGCCACCAAGCAGAAAATGAGTATCCCGTTTACCCAACTTCGAAAAACGTAACTCCTCCTGATGACCCCAAAACACACATAGGTCCACCAACCCATACACGCTCAACGTACTGGTATCCACGATCAACGTCTGCCAGGGCAGAAGATAAGAAGTCAACCCCGATGTCTTCAGAATACTAATCACCAATGATTTCCTCATCCTTTCCTATTCAGTAATTTCCTTGTACTTTCTGGGAATATAAGGAACGCATGGTCACACCAATCTTGGAGTTGACAACAACTCCCCAAATCCTCCAACTCTCATGACATAGGGAAAGTCGTCCCAAGATTCCTCATGTCTCAAACATACCGTTTATTCACTAATCTCTTATCACCTCATCACTGTTGGGACTTATCCCAACACATCACAATCTCCGCTGGATTCCATCCAGCCCATGACTCCACCACTACTGAATCCCAAATACCAAACGTACGTTCATCATGACAGAGTCACATCCCAACTCGTGGCTCAACACAATCTCAATCACTGACATTAGCACCAGCGCTAGTACCAACACCAACATACAAACATCCACACTAGTGCACATAGTGCAAAGTTGATAGCCCTGGATTTCCGCTCATACCGAGCGACGATCCCGTATCATTACTCGTACTCCACAACTATGGGTACCACCATTCTGACAATCCATATTTCGACTCCTCTCGAGTCCAGTCTAATACCAAATCAATCATGTCATCACTGACATACCCAGTCCCCGAGCAATTTCCAATGCTCAACCATATTCTATACCACCAATAGGGCCTAAGAGATAGTACACTCGCCCAATTATGCGGCCTTCCAGCCACTGGTCTCATTCGTCCCCGCGACCCACGCAATTCTATGTTTAACAACTAGTAGTTTACAGTGTACACTACCCGACATCTGACCCTCAAACCAGGGTCAATCTCACCCGAGATCTATCACGAGGTCCCAAACACCCTCGGCTACTCGTCTCACTACCAGGTCGCGCACGAGGCTTACGCTTCGGAGGCATGATGTGGCATTAGAATCAGCAACCTAGTGGTCTGAAACCAAATTGACAGGACCGCCCCCAAAAGGGGCATTGATAATCATGCCCAGTCCTGCTCCCTTCTGGCAAGACAACTGGAATTCCTAATTTACCCACAATAATTGCCAAACCAGGGACAGCCACATGTACTTACACATGCCTCCGCCTCTCGATCAGCCTCGATCAACGCGCTACGACCTGGAGGGTCAATAAAAACCAAAAGGTGTGAGTGGACAAAAATAAATCAGTTTACAAAACAGTTACAGAAAGACGTTTTTACCCTCCACGTAAAACCAATGCATGCATTCAAAAAATCATTTCGCAATCCGTTACATTTTCAACGTAAGAAAACAGTGCATGAAATCAAATCATTTTCCGTTTCTTAACCTTCGGGTCATAGCCCGCGATCATAAACACATGGCCTCAGCCCAAAACCATGAATCAAAACCAAATACACAACATGATCCAAAACCATCAACAACATATACAGGGCCACTGCCCAACTCAACCGAAACATCAGAAATTAACACTAAATCACAAGTCAATCATTTTGCTGGATATCAAGTGCGCCAGAGTCTTTAAACTCAAAACCATGCGCATAATCAGGCCTTCCCAGGATTTCAACGAGTCTTTAAACTCAAAACATAATCAATAGGCCTCGGGGGTATCACAATAACTGAGTCTTTAAACTCATTAAGGGCCCTCCCCCGTCATCAATTAACCGAGTCTTTAAACTCATTAAGGGCCCTCCCCCGTCATCAATTAACCGAGTCTTTAAACTCAAAACGTGCTCCAGCAATAGCACCGGGTTTTTAACCCAAAACATTTTTCAACGGGTCTTTAAACCCAAAACATTTGTAAACCACAACAACTCAGGATCCATCACGAAATCACATTTTGTCATAACAGGACTCATGGTCCGAATTTCCACATCGTACTTCACAAAACATATTCAAATCATCATTAAACACGGGGCATGTATAATCATACCAAATCACTTTATTAAATCCTCTTCCATTTCCGAATTCGAATTCGTAATGATGATTCCGTAAGCCGGCATCCGGAAGCATCATCCCGAACCCAAACCAAGAATCCGTTTTCAAACTTCCAAAAATCGAAATCTCGTTCATCAAAATTACTTTTATGCCCCGAGCACCAATGTAACAACCCGTCCCAAATTCCTAGATTAGATTAGTGAGTAATCACGATTAGCGAGGCTAATCCGTGGTTAGTTTGGCGAAATCGGACGAACGATGCGAAATGAGCGTTTTGCCCTTGGTCGTGGTAAAACGTTGACTTTTCATTCCTGCGGTTAAACAGACTTTGACCGATGACCGTGACGTAGTTCGTGACGTCACGAGTTCATAGACAGGTGGCACGTTCAATTCCGACGTTCGAGGAGGAAGTTATGACGTTCGGAAGTTTAGGGGCATTTTTGTAATTTTGGTTAAATGGGGTCAAAAGTTGACTTTTTTACCGGGAGGTCCAATGGCCGAGGGCCGAGGACTATTACGTAGATAAGGACGATACGAATCCACATCGTACTTCGAATGGGAGAGTTATAGGTCACGGAAGTTCGATTTCACTATGCACGTACTTCGAGACGGGATGATTTGGCAAAATCTGATTGGGCTAGATATTTTAGGTGGGTCCCATGGATGAGTGACACTTGTCACTCATCCCATTGGAAAAACCCCTAATTTGTGGATCTCATTAATTAAATACTATTATTTTTTATTATTTAATAATTAATCTTTTCTAACAATCAATCCAAGCCATCCATTCCATTTAACTTTTAAATCCTCACCACTCATCTAATCATCTAATCAATCTCTCTTCCCTCATCAGATCAAACCATCAATTATCATCATTTTCTTCTATTTTCTTCATCAAACCCGAAACCCCCCTCCTCCATATTTTCTTCATTTTTCTTCATAACCCAAACACCACCCATCACACTATCACCCTTCATTGGCTGAGCTTATGTGAGACCGTGAGGGAGCGAATGATGAGGAGGACACGGCGGGGGTGGCTCACGGCGGGTGGTGGACGGCGGATAGGCCGTGAAGTAAGGAAAATATTTGGAAAATTCAAATTTCGGTTGTAATGGTTTTTACTCAATTTCATTAATTGGGTAAGGTTTCTGGGGACTCTTCGAGGTTAATGGGATTAGTTTTGGGGCTTGGGATGGCCGGGAAAGGCCGTGAACGGTGGAGGAAATTTCGGCCACCATTGATGGCGGATGGAAGCTCGGTTTTGGGTGGTTTTCCTTCGGTTTTTAAGGTCTAAAAGATAGGAAATAGGATTAGGATTATATTAGAATCAAAATGGGATGAAATGGACCTTGAATCAGTCCAAAAACAAGAAAAAACCCGATGGATGAACAGTGTTTTGCTACAGTAAAACTGGTTCAGTTCTGAGGTTGAAGACGATGAATAGTGATCTAGCCCTTCTAGGGGCCCGTGAGGGTACGTGGGCCATAATTTGGGAAAGTGTTTAACACGGGAAATCTTCTATTCGATGCAACAAACATTTTAGGACTGGTTTCGTGTCTATTGGTCACTGTCTTGATATGTTTCGGAGCATCGGAAGGTTTAGGGTAGGTTTAAAAATAGTTAAAAGTTCGGGAAAATTACGGGGCTTTGATAGGAGGTTAATTAAGTAGTTAGTAACCTTCGATTAAAATTTGGGTAGGTTTGGGAGTCCCGGTGATGGTGATCAGCTTGGGGATCCGTATGACACGCAAATCGAGGCGGCAGCTCGTACGGTCTGTGAGTGGACCTTATTTTCGAAATTGGTGCATGCATAAATGTTTAATGTTTCATTACTTGTTTGATGATGCCATGGGTGCATTTGTATGTGGTTAAGTATAAGCACGTATTTCGAGGTTTCGGCCTTATATGGTGCTTATACGGGTCTGTATTTCTTATTTGGTTTTAATGAAAAGGTTTTGGATTTCAAAAGGATAAACTCGGGTATGAGACCCATTTGGTTTTGTCTCGGGCATATGACCTCGGATATCGGGCACGGTGCCCAGCTGATGTCCTATGTTCGGGCACGAGAGCCAGGTTTCTTTACGGTTTTGATTTCAGGTCAGGGAACCTTAAATGGATTTCCCAGTTCAGGACGGTTTATGGGAACCGGCATGAACCCTTGTTATGGTATCGTGGTTCATGATGGTTTATGGGAACCGGCATGAACCCTTGTTGGATGTTATGGATCATGACGGTTCAAAGGAACCGGGCATGAATGTTTATGGTATGTGTATATATGTATTCATATACCTTCCTTTACTTCTATTATCTCCTCCGGGGAGGGTCGTTGGCCTGGGTGGACCCCAGAGTAGTCACGGAGCACCGACTGAGTGGAGTCACCCCCTAGTTGGGTTCCTTACTCTCAAGAAGGCTATGATTACTATTACCTCGGGTAGGGTCAGTGGTCTGCGGACATTGATCTTGACTTTGAGAAGACTCGGATTGAGACCTGGGTAGCACGCGCGTAGCTTTGGAAACCGTGACAGGATTGGTTGTGTGAATTATATGTATATATGATATGATATATGATGTGTGTTTACACAGGTTTTGGGCAGTGGCCCGTGTGGTTTGTTTCTTATGGTTTGGGCCGAGTCCCTTGTGGATTTGGGCAGTGGCCCGTATGGTCATTTTCATCATGGTTCTTTCAACCTTGGTTCTGGGCTTAGTTCCCACATATGGTTTATTTCGGATAATTGGTTTTCGAATGCATGCATGCTTTTTAGTGAAGGGTACAAATGTCTTTCGATAAACTGTTTTTATAAACTTTTATTTTGTCCACTCACAACTTTTAATGTTTTGACTGCCTTTCAGGTTGACATTGGATGTGGACTGTAGCAGAGACTGAGATATCACACACCTCCTCCGGATCCTGGCGTACTCTGATAGCCTGGGAGGGCAAAGGTCGAAATTATCCCTTGTCTGACGCTTCGTGTCAGACGGGAGCATGGTCATCCCTCACTAATCCCGGGGGGGGGGGGGGGGGGGGGATTGGGATGGGTCCTGTCAGCGTGGTATCAGAGCGGGGTTGTCTCTATTCGAGCAACCGTGTAGCTCTTGGAGTATGTATGCAGGTCGAGGATGTGATATCTCAAGTGGCTACAGTTCGTGGTCAACCTGATAGTTAGGTTGCCAGTACGATAGTTAGTAGGATGGAATCGTGATATGTCTTGGTTCGGCACTAGATGCCGGGGTTGCCATAGTTCTGTCAGGGTTGACAGTGTGGGACCCTATGGAAGGGATGACGTAACGGTACGTTAACGTTGTGATCGTGAGACGGTTAGTTGGGATCGTCTTTCACGATACTGGGGGATCAGTTTGACAGCAGTTCGGAATTGTGACCATTAGTTGGTCTGACTTTGTGGAATCCTAGTTAATTTGACGGTAGGACTGGATTGACGTCTTTACGATGTCAAGGCCGCGGAGTCGGTCAGATTGTTGATTATACTACCTTATGCAGTTGGGTTCGGTGGAACTCTAGGTGTGATCGTGGAACCCTACCTTGGGTGTATGGTTCGGAAATGTGAATTGACGAGTGGTGTGACTTTGATGACTATTCGGATTTGGGTTCGTTAGTCGGTCTAGTCATGACAGCTTTTGTTGGGACTGCACTCTACAGTCGAGGTTGTATTTATCGGTTAGACCTAGTTAGTTGTCGTGCTACTTCAATTGTGGTTTGGTGCAACTAAAGTCATGGATGACCTGGTAGCCGACATTGGTTCAGTCGAGTTATGACTGGTAGAGTTTGATTTGGACTAGTTATCAGGGTTGGTACTTGTCGATGGAATCCCTGAGTCGGATCTGGAGTGGTTAATACAGGCGGTTGATTCCGTTGGATGCGAATCTCGATAGTGATGCCTGGTAGTTAGGTCTGCACGAGTCTGTGGCAGGCGCTACTACCGAGAATGGTCGTAGTTACGATTGTTGGGAATTGGGGACGTTCAGGGGACGTTTCCTTTTCTCATATGAGTTATCAAGGTGACTGTACCCAGAGTTGTCGAGTACGAGGGAGGCAGAGTTTCTCCTATTCTAGCAGAGGTACGGGGTCGTAGCTCGGTATGAGAGGAGATCCAGGGTGTCAGTTTTGCACACGGCGTGCTGATACTGACACTAGTGTTGGTGATAGTGCTTGGTGCTGGTACTAGCGCTGGTGCTGGTGCCGGTGATCTTGATGACGGTGAGTTACGAGTCGGGATGTGACATCCGTCGTGATGGGCATATGTTCGGTGTCTGTGGTCCCAGAGTGGATCTCAGATAGAGTTAAATTGGTTAGGGGACATATGGTTGATGTTCAGGTATGTTGTTTCCAATCTTGTTGGAACTTCGGAATCGCGAGAGGTTGTGATTGAGGTGACGAGTGGAATGCGGGTCTTCCGCATTGGTAATGAGTATGTCGAAGTCATTAGGGTGACTTCTCAGGTTCTACAATGGTAGATGACAGTAGATGATGGATGTGACACCAGTACATTGGTCGTGTATTGGTTGGTGAACCTGGGATTTGTTTTGGGTCATTAAGTGGAGTTGAGTATATCGAAGTTAGGTGACTGAGATTTCTCATTTCTGCTTGGTGGTAGACGATGTTGGATTACGTGGCGTGGTGAACGCAGTGAGTTTTGTTCGCATTCACGTAGGATGGATTTTGATGTCATAGTCTTGAATCATTCTTAGTTTTTCCTAGGTGGAATGACAAGGATCAATACGATGTAATCAGTGAGGACCCACAGTCTCGACGTGTCTCATCATTGACTAATCTCTTTAGATGTGGGAAATAGTTAAGGACTTTGGTCGGCGTGACGATTCTCGATTGTGACGTCTGTGGTCGGTTGACGTAGTGATGGATCTGGATCGTGACCTTGATGATCCAGATAGGTGGAGAGTTTATCACTCTTACTTGGATGTTGAGTTGAGGATGATGGGACTGAACTTCTTTTCGATGTGAATCCCGTATGGTATATTACTCAGGTGAGTAGTTTTCCGACGTGGTCGGATTTTGGTGAGCCTAGATGTGTTGACATTGGGATTGGCTTCCCTATGAAGTCAATCAAAGGTATTGAGGTAATTGTTTAAACGGGTAACCGATAGGTTCGGTTTTGATGCGCCTCGGTAGACGAGAACGATATTTCGGGTTTTGGAATCAGATTTCTGGATGACGATTCAGGATTTGATTTTGGAACTTGAAAGAGGATTTCTGGATTTGGGTTTTGGAATTGGATTCTGGGTGACGATTCAGGATTTGGTTCTAGAGCTTGACTGTTGATTTTGGTTAGTGGGTGTACGAGTGTACACGTGTCGTGAGATCGAATTATTTCCACAGAGTGGATGTGGAATCAGGATAGTTGGAGTTTCGAGAGCGAAACTAAATTAAGGAGGGAAGAACGGTTAGAATTAGGTCGGTTGGAATTTCGAGGACGAAATTAATTAAGGAGGGAAGGTTGTAACGACCCGTCCCAAATTCCTAGATTATATTAGTGACTAATCACGATTAGTGAGGCTAATCCGTGGTTAGTTGTGCGAAATCGGACGAACGCTGCGAAATGACCGTTTTGCCCTTGGTCGTGGTAAAACGTTGACTTTTCATTCCGGCGGTCAAACAGACTTTGACCGATGACCTTGACGTAGTTGGTGACGTCACGAGTTCATAGACAGGTGGCACGTTCAATTCCGACGTTCGAGGAGGAAGTTATGACGTTCGGAAGTTTAGGGGGATTTTGGTAATTTTGGTTAAATGGGGTCAAAAGTTGACTTTTTGACCGGGAGGTCCAATGGCCGAGGACTATTACGTAGATAAGGACGATACGAATCTATAGACAGGTAGCACGCTGAAATAGGACTTCGAACGGGAGAGTTATAGGTCACGGAAGTTCGATTTCACTAAGCACGTACTTTGAGACGGGATGATTTGGCAAAATCTGATTGGGCTAGATATTTTAGGTGGGTCCCATGGATGAGTGACAAGATTTAATAATTAATCTTTTCTAACAATCAATCCAAACCATCCATTCCATTTAACTTTTAAATCCTCACCACTCATCTAATCATCTAATCAATCTCTCTTCCCTCATCAGATCAAACCATCAATTATCATCATTTTCTTCTATTTTCTTCATCAAACCCGAAACCCCCTCCTCCATATTTTCTTCATTTTTCTTCATAACCCAAACACCACCTATCACACTATCACCCTTCATTGGATGAGCTTATGAGAGACCGTGAGTGAGCGAATGATGAGGAGGACACGACGGGGGTGGCTCACGGCGGGTGGTCGACGGCGGAGAGGCCGTGAGGTAAGGAAAATATTTGGAAAATTCAACTTTCGGTTTTAAAGGTTTTTACACGATTTCATTAATTGGGTAAGGTTTCTGGGGACTCTTGGAGGTTAATGGGATTAGTTTTGGGGCTTGGGATGGCCGGGAAAGGACGTGAACGGTGGAGGAAATTCCGGCCACCATTGATGGCGGATGGAAGCTCGGTTTTGGGTGGTTTTCTTCGGGTTTTAAGGTCTAAAAGATAGGAAATAGGATTAGGATTATATTAGAATCAAAATGGGATGAAATGGACCTTGAATCAGTCCAAAAAAAAAAGAAAAAAACCGACGGATGAACAGTGTTTTGCTACAGTATAACTGGTTCAGTTCTGAGGTTAATGATGATGAATAGTGATCTGGCCCTTCTAGGGGCCCGTGAGGGCACGTGAGTCATAATTTGGGAAAGTGTTCAACACGGGAAATCTTCTATTCGATGTAACTAACATTTTGGGACTGGTTTCGTGTCGATCGGACACCGTCTTGATATGTTTGGGGGCATCGGAAGGTTTAGGGTAGGTTTAAAAATAGTTAAAAGTTCGGGAAAATTACGGGGCTTTGATAGGAGGTTTATTAAGTAGTTAGTAACCTTCTATTAAAATTTGGGCAGGTTTGGGAGTCCCGGTGATGGTGATCGGCTCGGGGAGCCGTATGGCACTCAAATCGAGGCGGCAGCTCGGACGGTCTGTGAGTGGACCTTGTTTTCTAAATTGGTGCATGCATAAATGTTTATTATATGTTTTATTTCTTGTTTGATGATGCCATGGGTGCAATTGTATGTGGTTACGTATAAGCACGTATTTCGAGGATTCGACCTTATATTGTGCTTATACGGGTCTGTATTTCTTATTTGGTTTTAATGAAAAGGTTTTGGATTTCAAAAGGATAAACTCGGGTATGAGACCCATTTGTTTTCTAAATTGGTGCATGCATAAATGTTTATTATATGTTTTATTTCTTGTTTGATGATGCCATGGGTGCAATTGTATGTGGTTACGTATAAGCACGTATTTCGAGGTTTCGACCTTATATTGTGCTTATACGGGTCTGTATTTCTTATTTGGTTTTAATGAAAAGGTTTTGGATTTCAAAAGGATAAACTCGGGTATGAGACCCATTTGGTTTTGTCTCGGGCATATGACCTCGGATATCGGGCACGGTGCCCAGCTGATGTCCTATGTTCGGGCACGAGAGCCAGGTTTCTTTACGGTTTTGATTTCAGGTCAGGGAACCTTAAATGGATTTCCCGGTTCATGACGGTTTATGGGAACCGGCATGAACCCTTGTTATGGTATCGTGGTTCATGATGATTTATGGGAACCGGTATGAAGCCTTGTTGGATGTTATGGATCATGACGGTTCAAGGGAACCGGGCATGAATTTTTATGTTATGTATATATATGTATTCATATACCTTCCTTTATTATATTATCTCCTCTGGGGAGGGTCGTTGGCCTGGGTGGACCCCGAAGTAGTCACGGAGCACCGACTGAGTGGAGTCACCCCCTAGTTGGGTTCCTTACTCTCAGGAAGGCTATGATTACTATTACCTCGGGTAGGGCCAGTGGTCTGCGAACATTGATCTTGACTATGAGAAGACTCGGATTGAGACCTGGGTAGCATGCGCGTAGCTTTCGAAGCCGTGACATGATTGGTTGTGTGAGTTATATGTATATAAGATATGATATATGATGTGTGTTTACACAGGTTTTGGGCAGTGGCCCGTGTGGTTTGTTTCTTATGGTTTGGGCCGAGTCCCTTGTGGATTTGGGCAGTGGCCCGTATGGTCATTTTCATCATGGTTCTTTCAACCTTGGTTTTGGGCTTAGTTCCTACATATCGTTTATTTCGGATAAATGGTTTTCGAATGCATGCATGCTTTTTAGTGAAGGGTACAAATGTCTTTCGATAAACTGTTTTTATAAACTTTTGTTTTGTCCACTCACAGCTTTTAATGTTTTGATTGCCCTTCAGGTTGACATTGGATGTGGACTGTAGCAGAGACCGAGATATCACATACCTCCTCCGGATCCTGGCGTACTCTGATAGCCCGGGAGGGCAAAGGTCAGATTTATCCCTTGTCTGACTCTTCGTGTCAGACGGGAGCAGGGTCATCCCTCACTAATCCCGGGGAGGATTGGGATGGGTCCTGTCAACCAAGCCAGAAATCACCTTTTTCAAAATCCATTTTAAATTCTTGAAATCACATCATTTTTCCAATCCCAAGGTCAAAACATCAAAACCACAATCATAAACACCAAAATCACGTTTAAATCACAACATACTCGAAATCTCGTAAAACGTGCAAATCCGTGAAAAACCGCGAAATCCTTGCCAACACCGTAAATCATACTCACAACATAAATGAACATCCTTAAAATATGATACGTGCACAAATCATATCAAATCATTCATTTAACCCATCATCAGAACGTAAGAGAAACCATAGTTTCGAAATACGTGCAATTCGTATGTGTAGAAAAATACGTATAAATACGGAAATCGAAATCAATCACAATTCATAATCATAATCATAGAAATCATAGAAATATTTATGTATGCATTAAATTTTGAAAGCAAAGTCCACTCACACACCGTCCTTAGTGCTCGGTTTTGCGCCGCAAGCGTTTCCGTAATTTCCGCCATTTTCCAGAAATCTCGAATCCTGTCCAAAATTACTTTTCATGGTCACTAAGGTCTCAATTAACAAAATATTAATTTCCCATAATTTTCCGGTATTTTTCGACATAATTTAACTTAAGGCCCTAATTTCCGAACCCTCAAAACTATCCTGATCGACCTCCGTTCGACTCGAACTTAAGAACAAAAATGTTAAATAAACTGAAAGGATTAATTCTCTAGTTTTCCGTGATCGGAAACTGGGTCTCACGCGCCGTCATGCGCCGCCCAAAGTGGTTACGCGTGAAAGCCTCGCGCTGCTACAGTGACATGCTACATTGTCACCATCTTCACCCACATTTCTGCTAAACGGGTCTTCAACCCGTGACTCGACCTGGGAAATTAACCTTCAATATTCACTCTAAACATTCCCTTCCTCCACCTAATCATTCCTCATCAGGTTAATTTAGGATTTCATTCTTTAGTATCTTCAATTAGCCCTAAATCGATCAATTCGAACACGAACATCCAAACGGGTCGAACTACGAAACTCACCCAAATCGACCCCATTCCCAAATTAACTTATACAGGAGTTTTAAGGGACCTAAATGAACACTTTAGCACTGTCAATTTCAGGGAATATTACATGGAGGTTGTCGACTTCAAGCTCGAAAATCTCTGAAACCAGGGGCTTCCGTTCATGGCCTGTCTGTGATGGATTTCCCCCGAAATTGATGTGGTCCAAATGATCCTATATGATTAAAACAATCCTCTGTTTCTTTCAACTCGACTCCTAATTGAGAAATTGAATTTCCCCCCAAAACTGATTTTTCCCCGAACCCACGTTTTCTCTCAACTCTCAGCCCTCAATCTGGTTCGAAATGAACCTCTCATCCCCCAGCACTCAGCTAATCGATCAGTGCGGCAAGCAACCCGTGGGAGACACTCTGAAACTCTCTGGAGATTGTTTCCCGCAACACAGAACCTAGAGCCATTTTAAAACTTACCCGTGCTCAGCATACAGTCCCAACCACGCCTGAATGCTTACAACATCCTCAAATTCCATAAACTAATCACTCTGGCCAGCCACTAACCTGATTAAACAAAGACGGGGTCAGAACCACCAAGCACGGTGGTGCGACTCTGTTTCCAATGGCCATTAAACAGTAACAGCCCTGTAAAATGACCAAAATGCCCCTCACTTCTGTGACCCGTAACTTGGTCATCCGATGTCCGTTCGATGCGTGCCATATGTCGTTGTACTCAGTGTAACACCCCGGAAGTTCGCAGATTGTAATATTGTAATTTAATGTATGAATTGACGATTTTACCCTTGTGGATTATGGCCAATTGTTGACTTTTTCGTTCATGGGTCAAATGGACTTTGACCAGTGACCGTGACGTATTTCGGGACATCACGAGTTCACAGACAGGTGGCACGTCCAATTCGGACGATCAGGGAAAAAGTTATGACTATCGGAAGTTCAGGGGCATTACCGTAATTTGGACGAGTTAGGGGAAAAACTTGACTATTTGATGTACCGGGATTTTTCGCACGACCCGAAGACCGTTAGATTCGTCTCGATGCCCTGAGTACAACGACAGGCGGCACGCGTGAAACGGACATCGGATGACCGAGTTACGGGTCACGGAAGTTGGAGGGCATTTTGGTCTTTTGCACGGTTACTGTAGCAGCAACCGTGAAAAGTAGAGTACACGGCCATGCCGTGGTGGTTGTGGGCGTGCAATTGTTTAAACCTTAGTGGACTGAGTTGTGAACATTGTTTAATTAGTTTGAGGTAATGGGAGTGTAATTTGAGGCTGTGCAGGCCACGGGAAGAATTAAAAACATGTACGGGCTCAGTGTGCGGGAAATAGGTGCAGTGCGATCTGTGAGTGTCTCCCACGGGTGTTGGACGCCTTGATCGATTAACCGTGCAAGGGGAGTGAGTGACGGGTTCATTGGCGTCTGTTTGAGGCTGAGGGATTGTGAGAGACTGAAGGAAAACCGTGGAAAACAGTTTCGGGTCTTTGGGGGGGGAAATTTCCGAATTCAATTCCTACGGGTTTTGGGACCAATCTAGGCACCGTGGAAGCCTTCTGGGAGTGACAGAAACTTGTGCGAGCAGTCTTTGAAGCGGGTTGATCGTGGTGTGCCCAGTAACCCAAGTTCCAGTTCTGAGAAAACCGATTTGGAGGGAAAATCCAAGTTCAATTTCTACGGCTTGTTGGACGAAACTAATCACTGAGTGAGCTTTCTGGGAACATTTGGAACCTGTCCATATCGAAATCGACGACAACCAGCGACGGAGGAGCTGGGACGGTGACCGCCGTGTGCAGAGGAAATCGCAGCGTTTGGACGGCCACTTTCAGGTGATGTTTCGTTCAATTGATGGTTCTATTTTGTTAGTCTAGGTCCTAGTATGCTTCTGTATAAATTAATTAGACAATGGTGATAGTTTGGAGGTGTTCTGAGGTTTGACCCGTGTAGCTATTCGGGTTTGGATAGGATGGTTGAAGGCTTGTCGAGTTGATTAGTGGACTAAGAACTGTAATTAAATGACTTTATAACATGTTAGAATCAAGAATGAATGAAATTAAGTAGAGATGGACGGTTAATTAATCGGGTCACCCCGCGGGTCGCAGACCCAAATTACAGTAAATCGGGCAAGGACGGTGACACTGTAGCAGTGACACTGTAGCAGCGCGTGACTTTCACGCGCAGCCACTTTGGGCGGCGCGTGAGGGCGCGTTGGGCACTATCTCGAATCACGGTCAACATGACTTTTAATCCTTTCATCATTTTGGACATTTTCTGTGAAATAACCATGTTGATCTGAGATAGTGAGGAAGGTCAGTTTAGGGCCGGATGTCTCGGGAAGCGTGTTGGCCGGCTTTCCCGAACCGGTTCCTGTTTTGGACTTTTTGAGGGTATTTTAAGGACCTTTTATGACACTTGTGTGTGATTGGAAATGATAGAAAACTTACGTTAATTCCGGAGACAAGTTCGTACGCGCGTTAATCGCAGCGGGAGCGTACTATGAGTGGGCCCGTTTTTATTAACTCTTGCATGCATAACCGTTTTCATTTCCGTATATCTAAATGTGTGTGTGATTCATTAATGGATTTTGATTATCTCGATTTACGGCTGTGACACGTTTTACGGTGTTGGGCTGAGGCCCGTTTTACGGAAAATGAATACTGTTTTATACTGTATATATCTAGTTACATATACTTGTGGATACGATGACTATCTTGGGTACTGCACTGTATAATCCACTGTATGATACTGTCTCCTACGGATTTGGTACCCCGGAGCGGTCACGGTGCATTGCCTGCGAGGGGTCATGCTACGGAGGTGCCGGACCGTAGGATGACTCAGGAGCAGGATTGCTATTATTAGACGTCTGGGACGTCGAGCGTCTGGGACGCTGGGCATCTGGGATGCCATAACCAAACTGGGTTCGGAGATTGGACTCGGGATTTGAGACCCCGGGTGGCACGCGTAGCCTTGAGACTGTGACCATTATTGGACGTCAGGGACGTCGAACATCTCGGATGTCAATATCGGTTGTGTATGGTGCAGTAGCTGGGTTTATATTACATTTCTGACTTAATATGATACTTGTGATATATTACATGTGTTTATGGCTTTTAAATACTGATGCATGCATGTTTGGAAAACGGAGGGGTAAATTATATTTTACTTATTATACTGTTTTTACAAACCTGAGTTTCGGCCCACTCACCCTTCATGTTTTGGTAACCCCTCCAGGTCGTGTGGCTGAAGTTGGTGAGGACCCCGAGGCTGAGGCATAGATTTTGTACTGCGCACCTGATCCCCTGTCGGGTCGGATCACCCGCAGGATTTTCCTTTCTAGCGTCGTGCTCGGATTTGTATTTTAAATTGTATCCCTTCTCTTACATCTGTTAAATTTGGACTATGTATGACTTTTTAATTCAGACACATATGCATTTAAGTTTTTAAGGCTAAAATCGGGATTTTCGGTCCGGGTGTCAGACGGGAGGAGGGCACGTCCCCTTGTGGTCCCCGGGGAATCGGGGCGGGTCCCTGTCAGCTTGGTATCAGAGCACTAGGTTGTGATCAGCATGTTAGACTAGCGGTTAATATTAGGTACTTTTGGAGTCTAAGAATTGCGTTAACTAATCTATGCCTCTTAACAGTTGGTTATGCCTCCGAGGAGAGCCTCTTCAGCACGGACCGCCGAGGAAATTGAGAGAGAGATGGAATGTGCCAGTATTGAGCGGGCTCAACGGTTGGGAGCCAAACCTTTCAACGGGGGATCTGACCCCGAGGATGCCTACGAGTGGATTGACAAATGGGAAAGAATCTTTACTGTGATGCATTGCCCACCCGGCGAGCGGGTGACTTTGGCAGCTTTCTTACTGGAAGGCGGAGCTTACCGATGGTGGCAGGGCCTGGAGATGTCGGGGTGGTCTGTTCGTACCACCACATGGGAGGTCTTTCGTGCTCGGTTCCTAGATCAGTACTATCCGCGATCTTTTCGCGCAGCACGAGAGGCGGAGTTCCTGCAACTGGAGCAGGGGGACATGTCTGTGGCAGACTATGAGCAGGCTTTCGGGAAGCTTTCCCGTTTTGCAGAAGCTTTTGTGAGTACTGAGGAGGACAGATGTCAGAGGTTTGAGTTGGGGCTCCGAGGAGAGATACGGGCAGGTGTGACGGCTGCCACTTATGCAACTCTGAGGGACATGGTCGACGCTGCAGTTCGTGTCGAGGCCAGTCTGGCGGCACACCAGGCGCGACAATCATCAGGCGAGGGGCGGCGCCGGGATCATCCCCATCCGGGACCAACCGGCCAGAAGATCTCTAAGGGGGGAAGTTATCGAGGAGCACCCACATCGTTCCGGGGTCGTGGCTGGTCAGGTCGATCAGGGGGCTCTCAGAGGGGCGGATCGAGATCCAGTGCTGGGCAGCATCAGTCTTGGAGTGGTGCGTCAGGAGGGTCTTGGGATGGACCGAGGACAGTGAATTGTTTTGCTTGCAGAGGAGCGGGCCACTATGCCCGAGATTGCCCGTCGTTGTCGAGGAACAACGATACTGGAGGTGCTAGTGTTGCACAGAGTTCGGCTTCCAACACTGCCGGAGGCCGAGGACAGGGTGCTGGACGTGGCGCATGTGGGCGCGGGCAGACTACGGGGCCCAGTGCTCGTGTTTTTGTAGTGACTCAGCAGCAGGCGAGGTCAGCCCCGGATGTGATTACAGGTACACTTCATATCTCGAACCTTATTGTGCGAGTATTGTTGGATGCGGGGGCTACACATTCTTTTATTTCGAGGCGTTGTGCCGGTAGGTTAGATTGTGAGGTTTCAGCCTTAGATAGTGAGATGGGTGTTGGTACACCTATGGGCGTCGTGTACTTGGTGAATCGGGTGATTTGGAGGTGCCCGGTGAGAATTGAGGAGGTGGATCTGCCAGCAGACTTGATTATTATGGACATCCATGACTTCGACGTGATTCTCGGGATGGATTGGTTAGCGGAGCATGGGTCGCTTATTAATTGCTGTAGTCGCCAAGTGTTTCTGCGGAGTCCGGGTTTGCCGGAAGTTACCTTTCAGGGGGAGGGTGATGGTTCACTGCCTGAAGTGATTTCTTCACTTGCTGCTACTAAACTTCTACGGAAGGGATGCCAGGGCTATTTGGCACACGTTGTGTCGGAGCGAGTTGATACTCCGAGTATCGAGGAGATACCTGTGGTGCGGGAGTTTCCGGATGTGTTCCCGGAAGATCTACCTAGATTACCACCACCGCGGGAGATTGAGTTTACCATTGAACTACTCCCCGGTACCCGACCTATATCTCAGGCACCGTACCGGATGGCGCCGGCAGAATTACGGGAACTCAAAACACAGTTACAGGAGTTGGTCGAGTTGGGATTCATCCGACCGAGTACTTCACCGTGGGGAGCACCGGTGTTGTTTGTGAGGAAGAAGGAGGGGAGTCTCCAATTGTGTGTGGATTACCGACAGTTGAACAAGGTGACGCTGAGGAACCAGTATTCTCTACCCAGGATCGGTGACTTATTCGACCAGTTGCGGGGAGCACAGTGCTTCTCGAAGATTGATTTGCGATCTGGGTATCATCAGCTGAGGATTGCGGAGGGGGATATTTCGAAGACGGCTTTCCGAACTCGTTATGGACACTATGAATTCCTGGTGATGCCTTTTGGTTTGACGAATGCTCCAGCAGCATTCATGGATCTGATGAACAGAGTTTTCCGACCTTACCTGGACAAGTTTGTGATTGTGTTCATCGATGACATCTTGGTGTACTCGGGAAGTGCCCGAGCACATGAGGAACACCTACGGTTGGTGTTAGGGAAGCTGAGACATGAACGGTTGTACGCCAAACTGAGTAAGTGTCAGTTTTGGCTGAGCAGCATTGGTTTTCTGGGACATTTGATTTTGGCTGATGGGATCAGCGTGGATCCCCAGAAAACGGAAGCGGTGACCAACTGGGCCAGACCGACGACAGTAACAGAGGTGCGGAGTTTTGTCGGATTGGCAGGCTACTACCAGAGATTTGTGGAAGGTTTCTCCAAGATTGCTGCACCGTTGACTCGTTTGACCAGGAAAGGAGTGAAGTTCATCTGGGACGAGCAGTGTGAGCAAAATTTTCAGGAATTGAAACATCGTTTGACCACTGCTCCTATCCTTGCGTTGCCCGACAACAGTGGAGAGTTTGTAGTTTTTAGTGATGCCTCACTACAAGGTTTGGGATGCGTATTAATGCAGAACGGTAAGGTGATCGCTTACGCATCACGGCAGCTAAAAACTTATGAGTTGAATTACCCTACCCATGATTTGGAGTTGGCGGCGATAGTTCATGCTTTGAAGATCTGGAGACATTACCTTTTCGGTGCAACGTGCAGGATATACACCGACCACCAAAGCCTGAAGTATCTATTTACCCAGAAGGAACTCAACTTGAGGCAACGGAGATGGTTGGAGTTGATCAAGGACTACGACTGTACGATCGAGTACCATCCGGGTAAGGCTAATGTGGTGGCAGATACGCTCAGCAGGAAATCAGCGGGATCAATTGCACACCTGAGGATGGTATATCTTCCTTTACTGGTGAAACTACGGAAGGCTGGGGTTATTCTAGATACGGATGAGCATGGAGCTTTATTGGCCAGTTTCCATGTACGGCCAGTGTTGGTTGATCGGATCATTGAGGCGCAACTTCAGGACCCGATATTGTGCATCTACAGGATTGAAGTTGAGGCTGGGGAACGGCAGGACTTTACCATCCGTGACGATGGGGCACTTGTGAAATTGGCCCGTTTGTGTGTGCCAGCAGAGACAGAGTTACGAGCCGAGATTTTGGAGGAGGCCCACAGTTCAGCGTATGCTATGCACCCGGGAGGTACAAAGATGTACCGTACCCTCCGGAACTATTATTGGTGGCCAGGGATGAAGAGAGACATTGCTGGGTTTGTGAGCAGATGCTTAACCTGTCAGCAGGTTAAGGCGGAGCGGCAGAGACCGTATGGGGCTATGCAGCCACTACCGATTCCCGAGTGGAAGTGGGACCACATCACCATGGACTTTGTCTTTAAGTTACCAAGGACCCGGAGTGGATTTGACGGAGTTTGGGTGATTGTAGACCGATTAACGAAGTCAGCACATTTTCTGCCAGTACAAGAGACTTACAAACCGAACCGACTGGCTCAATTGTTCGTGAAGGAGATCATCCGACTTCATGGTACGCCGGAGTCGATCGTGTCCGATCGCGATCCGCGTTTCACTTCCAGGTTCTGGCGGAGTTTGCAGGCTACCTTGGGAACGAAACTGCGTTTCAGTACCGCTTTCCATCCACAGACCGATGGACAGTCTGAGAGGACTATTCAGACCCTGGAGGACATGATGAGATCTTGTGTACTGCAATTTCCGGATTCGTGGGATACTCACTTGCCTTTGATGGAATTTGCTTACAACAACAGCTACCAGGCGAGTATTGGGATGGCCCCCTACGAGGCACTGTATGGTCGACAGTGCAGGACACCTATCTGCTGGATGGAGATTGGGGAGCGAGCGGCCGTAGGGCCGGAGTTGATGGATATCACCCAGGAAACAGTCCGTGTTATCAAGGAGAGGTTGAGGGCGGCACAGGATCGCCAAAAGAGTTATGCTGATAGACGGATCCGAGATTTGGAATTCGAGGTTGGAGATTTTGTCTTCCTGAGTTGTCCCTGTGGAAAGGGATTATTCGTTTTGACCGACGGGGAAAACTGAGTCCACGTTTCATTGGGCCTTATGAGATTGTGGAGAGGATTGGCCGGGTGGCATATAGATTGGCTTTACCCCCGGAACTTTCTAAGGTTCACGACGTCTTCCACGTGTCCATGTTGCGGAAGTACGTACGTGACGCCTCTCATGTATTGGAGGAGCAACCTATCGAGCTTCGAGAGGATTTGAGCTTTGAAGAACAACCAGTACAGATTCTGGACAGGAAGGAGAAGGTACTACGGTAGAAGACGATTCCTCTCGTGAAAGTCCTTTGAAGGAATCAGAACGTGGAAGAAGCCACATGGGAGCCCGAGGCTCAGATGCGGGAACAGTTTCCTTATTTGTTTCCTTAAATTTCAGGACGAAATTCCTTATGGGGGGAAGGTTGTAACACCCCGGAAATTTGCAGATTGTAATATTGTAATTTAATGTATGAATTGACGATTTTACCCCTGTGGATTATGGCCAATTGTTGACTTTTTCGTTCATGGGTCAAATGGACTTTGACCAGTGACCGTGACGTAGTTCGGGACGTCACGAGTTCACAGACAGGTGGCACGTCCAATTCGGACGATCAGGGAAAAAGTTATGACTATCGGAAGTTCAGGGGCATTACCGTAATTTGGACAAGTTAGGGGAAACAGTTGACTTTTTGATGTACCGGGATTTTTCACACGACCCGAAGACCGTTAGATTCGTCTCGATGCACTGAGCACAACGACAGGCGGCACGCGTGAAACGGACATCGGATGCCCGAGTTACGGGTCACGGAAGTTGGAGGGCATTTTGGTAATTTCTGCCCTGAGGGCATTTTGGTCTTTTGCACGGTTACTGTAGCAGCAACCGTGAAAAGCAGAGTACACGGCCATGCCGTGGTGGTTGTGGGCGTGCAATTGTTTAAACCTTAGTGGACTGAGTTGTGAACATTGTTAATTAGTTTGAGGTAATGGGAGTGTAATTTGAGGCTGTGCAGGCCACGAGAAGAATTAAAAACATGTACGGGCTCTGTGTGCGGGAAACAGGTGCAGTACGATCTGTGAGTGTCTCCCACGGGTGTTGGACGCCTTGATCGATTAACCGCGCAAGGGGAGTGAGTGACGGGTTCATTGGCGTCTGTTTGAGGCTGAGGGATTGTGAGAGACTGAAGGAAAACCGTGAAAAACAGTTTCGGGTCTTTGGGGGGGAAATTTCCGAATTCAATTCCTGCGGGTTTTGGGACCAATCTAGGCACCGTGGAAGCCTTCTGGGAGTGACAGAAACTTGTGCGAGCAGTCTTTGAAGCGGGTTGATCGTGGTGTGCCCAGGAACCCAAGTTCCAGTTCTGAGAAAACCGATTTGGAGGGAAAATCCAAGTTCAATTTCTACGGCTTGTTGGACGAAACTAATCACTGAGTGAGCTTTCTGGGAACATTTGGAACCTGTCCATATCGAAATCGACGACAACCAGCGACGGAGGAGCTGGGACGGTGACCGCCGGGTGCAGAGGAAATCGCAGCGTTTGGACGGCCACTTTCAGGTGATAGTTTGGAGGTGTTCTGAGGTTTGACTCGTGTAGCTATTCGGGTTTGGATAGGATGGTTGAAGGCTTGTCGAGTTGATTATTTGACTGAGAACTGTAATTAAATGACTTTAGAACATGTTAGAATCAAGAATGAATGAAATTAAGTAGAGATGGACGGTTAATTAATCGGGTCACCCCGAGGGTCGCAGACCCAAATTACAGTAAATCGGGCAAGGACGGTGACACTGTAGCAGTGACACTGTAGCAGCGCGTGACTTTCACGCGCAACCACTTTGGGCGGCGCGTGAGGGCGCGTTGGGCACTATCTCGGATCATGGTCAACATGACTTTTAATCCTTTCATCATTTTGGACATTTTCTGTGAAATAACCATGTTGATCTGAGATAGTGAGGAAGGTCAGTTTAGGGCCGGATGTCTCGGGAAGCGTGTTGGCCGGCTTTCCCGAACCGGTTCCTGTTTTGGACTTTTTGAGGGTATTTTAAGGACCTTTTATGACACTTGTGTGTGATTGGAAATGACAGGAAACTTACGTTAATTCCGGAGACAAGTTCGTACGCGCGTTAATCGCAGCGGGAGCGTACTATGAGTGGGCCCGTTTTTATTAACTCTTGCATGCATAACCGTTTTCATTTCCGTATATCTAAATGTGTGTGTGATTCATTAATGGATTTTGATTATCTCGATTTACGGCTGTGACACGTTTTACGGTGTTGGGCTGAGGCCCGTTTTACGAAAAATGAATACTGTTTTATACTGTATATATCTAGTTACATATACTTGTGGATACGATGACTATCTTGGGTACTGCACTGTATAATCCACCGTATGATACTGTCTCCTCCGGATTTGGTACCCCGGAGCGGTCACGGTGCATTGCCTGCGAGGGTTCATGCTACGGAGGTGCCGGACCGTAGGATGACTCAGGAGCAGGATTGCTATTATTAGACGTCTGGGACGTCGAGCGTCTGGGACGCTGGGCATCTGGGATGCCATAACCGAACTGGGTTCGGAGATTGGACTCGGGATTTGAGACCCCGGGTGGCACGCGTAGCCTTGAGACTGTGACCATTATTGGACGTCAGGGACGTCGGACATCTGGGATGTCAATATCGGTTGTGTATGGTGCAGTAGCTGGGTTTATATTACATTTCTGACTTAATATGATACTTGTGATATATTACATGTGTTTATGGCTTTTAAATACTGATGCATGCATGTTTGGAAAACGGAGGGGTAAATTATATTTTACTTATTATACTGTTTTTACAAACCTGAGTTTCGGCCCACTCACCCTTCATGTTTTGGTAACCCCTCCAGGTCGTGTGGCTGAAGTTGGTGAGGACCCCGAGGCTGAGGCATAGATTTTGTACTGCGCACCTGTTCCCTGTCGGGTCGGATCACCCGCAGGATTTTCCTTTCTAGCGTCGTGCTCGGATTTGTATTTTAAATTGTATCCCTTGTCTGACATCTGTTAAATTTGGACTATGTATGACTTTTTATTTCGGACACATATGCATTTAAGTTTTTAAGGCTAAAATCGGGATTTTCGGTTCGGGTGTCAGACGGGGGCAGGGCACGTCCCCTTGTGGTCCCCGGGGGATCGAGGCGGGTCCCTGTCACTCAGGGCATCGAGACCTACCTAACGGTCCTCGAGTCGTGTAAAAATCAATGGTCAATCAAGAAGTCAACATTTTCCCCTTAATAGTCCAAATTACGGAAATGCCCTTGAACTTTCGAACGTCGGAACCGAACGTGCCACCTCTCTATGAACTCGTGGCGTCCCCAACTACGTCACGGTCATCGGTCAAAGTCCATTTGACCACCCAAATTAAAAGTCAACGTTTTACCCACGACTAGGCGCAAAACGGTCATTTTGCATCGTTCGACCGATTTCGTCAAACTAATCACCGATTAGCCCCGTTAATCATGATTAGTTACTAATCTAATCCCGAATTCAGGGATGGGTTAATACAGAAACTAAGGATTAAAATAGACACAAAAATTAGTTGAAACTCGCTGAAAATCGGCAACGCCGATCGATTTGCAAAAGACCGGTCCAACTCAGTCTGAACCTGGTCGACCTAAGGTCAGTGACGATGAACAGTAACCGCACGTGATTTCACGTGCAGGACGATTGGGCAGCGCTTGAGGGCGTGCAGGCCCTCTTTTCTAGGCACGCTCAACACGTGTTTTAAAGTATTTAATGTAACGAACATTTTGGCTCTGGTTTCGAGTCAATCGGACACCGTCTCGATATGTTTCGGGATGTCCGAAGGTTTTATGGCTCTGTTAAAAATAGTTAAAAGTTTGGGAAAATTACGGGGCTTAAGTATGATCATTATGAAGTAGTTAGTGACCTTATTATGGAATTTGGATAGGTTTGGGAAAGCCTGTGATGGCGGATTAGCCGGGAAAGCATTAGTGCGCGCGTATCGAGGCGACGACGCTATGGTCTGTGAGTGGACTTTGTTTTCTAACTCTTGATGCATGCATATATGTTTTTATATGTTTTCTATACGTGATTCTATGATTTAATTTATGATCTTGATGGTTTACAGTTTTGCACGTTTTTCGAGAAAATTACGGAATTTCACGTTTTACTAGATTTCGATGGATATTGTGATTTCAACCTGGTTTTAATGATCTGCTGTCGGGATTTGAAATATGATTTAATATCAAAGATTTAAAAATGGATTTTGGAAAGTGACTTCGGGCTTAGAAGCCCAGTTCTGAAAAGTGGTTTTAAAGAATGTGATTTCGGGTTTTTGAATCGGATTTCCGGATGACGATTCAGGATTCGATTTGGAACTTGAAAGTGGATTTCCTGGTTGGGTTCGAAATGGTTATTTTGGATGCTAGCTCACAGGATGATGGTTTCGAACTCGGATTTGGAAATGGATATAGATATGGGTTCTGGGTTTGGATTCGAGATCCTAATGAGATTGCGGATTCGGATTCAGAAATGGATAATGGTTTTCAAGTGGTTTATGGATTGGATTTGCTGGATCTGGTTATTGGGTTTAAAGACCCGGATATGATTATTACGGGGGCGGGCCCGGATTGGGTTTAAAGATCCGGATTGGGTTTAAAGACCCGGATTGAGTTTAATGACTCGGGTATTATGATTTTCCCCCGTAGGCATATTGAGTTTAAAGACTCGGGAGTTTAAAGACTCGGATTATATTGAGGCCTGGATTGAGTTTAAAGACTCGGGAGTTTAAAGACTTGAATAGATCCAGCAGGTTCGATGGATGGATATGTGGTTTTAAATGTGTTTGGATTTCACTGAGTTTTGATTTTGATTTTCATTTGGTTTCCAATAACGGTTTTCCGATGTTTTGGGCACTGCCTGGATGATTTGGCTTTGATGGTTTTGGGCTGAGGCCTGGGATTTGAGAAAAGGAAACTGTGTTTGGTTTTTCTTACATGGTTGGTTATCCTGAATAGTGCATGGTTTTATGACATGAATTTGATATGCATGCATTGGTTTTTAATTGGAGGGTATAAAGGTACTTGTTTTATGAACTGTTTTTAAACTTATACTTTATTTTTATCCACTCACAGTCTTTTTGTATTTTCGATACCGTCTAGGTTGTAGCGGTGCGGGTTGTTGGTTGAGAGAGGCAGAGACATCACACACGATATCCACAGTAGTGTTTGGTACACTCGGGGAAGTCTGGAAGCTTTTGTACGGTCATATCAAGAATCCCTTGTCCGACTTACGTGTCACATGGAGGTTAGACGTTGGTTTAGCCTTCGTGTCATTCGTAAGTTAGACGGGAGCAGGACTTAGCCCTTAATCCCGGGGGATTGAGGGTGGGTCCTGACAATTGGTATCAGAGCGAGGTTTCGTGTGATCTGCGCAAGGTTTGGTTCCCAGAGTCTTTAGTTCATTGACTTGGGTGGTGTGATGCTACTGTGGATGTGATGTCTCGACGCGAAACAACCCGTCAGCAACCTGGATGCGATGGTGATAGTACGTTCGTTGTGGTTAGTTAGCTGCGATTGTTAGTGTTAGAATGTTAGTCGCTCGATACGCGATACGAGGTATGACGAACGTCGGTTCAAGGCCGAAACGGTTAGTGCGTTGGCGTTGGTTCTTCTTGATAGTTTTAGGGTCGGAGATACACCAGCGGGATTAACCTTGGTGGTAGCCCGTGAGCTACGGATGAGTAGGTTGGTCGGCCTGTGGGGCCCAAGAGTAGCCTGTTGAGCTAGTGAGATACGTGGGCCGAGGAGGCCGATTGATGGTGGCCGGTTAGGCCAGATGCTAGTTGGATGATGACAGTATGGATTGGTGACCCTTTTGGTCAGTTTTGTTGGAATTGGGCTTGTACGGCTACGAGTAGTAGGATGCCTCGAGTGGCAGAGTTTAGATTGAGCCCTGAGAGATTTCCCCTTATCGAGGGTTGCTGGTTGACGGTTGTGAGTACCTGAGTAAGAAACCCCAGAGTAAGAGTTTTGTTTGGAAACCGCGAGTCGGGGTTGTGCCAAATAGTCGTTGTGGCTTGGGCTGATTTACGGCCCGACTGGCGACTGAGTTGCTAGGTGCATCCGAGATAGTAGATGGTTGGTGGATGACTCTGGAGGAGTCCAGTAAGATGACGGTGTTGGTTGAGCATGTGGTTGCTCAGAGTTGTGGCTAACGAGGGATGTTAGTTTCCCCAACCCGAGCGTAGATTGAGAGTTTTGGCTCGGTGTGAGCAGAGGTTCAGGCTTAGCGTATTGTCAACCCGGGAGTAGAGATGATGTGTCACGAGTCACACTGTTTGTAAAGGAACAAATGGGCACTTTGAACTGAGATTGTGGCCGGTAGTGAGGACCATTGGTAGGTCATGGTTGTGACGAACGGTCAGGATACTGTGAGGTCTGATCAGAGTAGCGCAGCGGAAGCGCGGTAGACCTCTGCCTCATGTTGGATTGGGTTAGGTTGATATGGTCGGGTTTGACCATCCGTGGGGTTGATTTTGTGGACTCATCTTGATTTGTCATAAATGCCGAGGTTGGCATTCGGGTAATGCTGATGTCGTGCTTGGAATTGTCTGAGAGGTGTAAACCCACTTGATCGTGGATCCTTGTGGATGTGTTCAGGAGTAGAAAGAGTACTTGGTGACGCCGGAAGTGGCTTGTGTGGCGAGTGCCATAGAATTGTGCTAAGTTGGATTAAGGTTGGATGACTTGTGATGTCCTAATTGTGGACTATTCAGAGTTCCATCGAAGGACGACGGAAGGAAGCTGAGAAGGAGTGGCTATAGCTGATCGATATGAGGTTATTGAAGAGAACGCACAATCTAGACGTGCGGTCTATAAGATCGATTGGATTTAATGCAGTAAGTCTGAAACCTAGTCAATAGGATCCATGTAGGTTTGTGTAGATCGGGACTGGATTTTCTTCTGACAGGTTTGGGTAGTTGTGGAGCAGGAGGATCGCCTGCGAGACATAAGTTGTATAGCTTGACCACCTTGGAGTTGTGAAGGACATATGTGGTCCGTCTCGCAGACGTATGAGTATTGGACTTGGAGCTAGTGATGGGGATGCCCTATGTACATGTGAGATGTGTTTGAGGTTTATACTGGCCATGAGACCGGGAGACGCGGAAGGGACTTGAATTGGATTTTCACGGTAGATGTGTCTCAGAGCCATGAGTGGCTGGTGGGACCCTGATATTGAGATGGAATTGTGATGACCCTAGTGCGATTGGGACGATCTCCCAAAGAACTGAAAATGTGGTGACAGTATGGGCGCTATCAGGACACAATGGAGTTGGCAGGTGCTGGGCACCAGGTAGGAGACCCAGAGGTAAGACCAGGTAGGTTTCGGAAGTACGAGATTCGGAATTTCGGGGACAAAATTCTTTAAGGGGGATAGATTGTAACGACCCGTCCCGGAAATCGGGATTAGATTAGTTGTTAATGATGGATTCATGAAGTTAATCAGTGATTAGTTGGAGGTATTCGGACGGATAGTGCAAAATGACGATTCTGCCCTTAGAATGGGCAAAATGTGAACTTTTAGTTCGAGTGGTCAAATGGACTTTGACCGATGACTGTGACGTAGTTCGGGACGTCACGAGTTCATAGACAGGTGGCACGTCCGATTCTGACATTTGAGGGAAAAGTTATGACGTTCAGAAGTTAAGGGTATTTTGGTAATTTCATTAAAAAGAGGCGATTGGTTGACTTGCATACGACATAGAATTTTCACGAACTTCGAGGACTGCTAGGTAGGTCTCGAGTCCCTAATTCCAACGACAGGCAGCATGTGCCATTTGGAGTTTGGGAATTAGAGTTACGGGTAAGGGATTGTGAGGGGCAAAATGGTAATTTAAGCATCAGGGGAAAAATGGTCTTTTGGGCAACCTTTGGAATGAGTGAGCAATGAGATGAGGACATCTGTCCCTAAACGATTGGATATTTTCACCTGGTGAAGGGGCATGCGGACACTTGGGCTCAGTTCTGGTTGGTTCCAGCCCCATCTTCCATTTGTTTTTATCTTTGATCGAGTAAACCATTTCCTCCATTTTCTCCCAGTTAGGACCCGAAACAGAGACAAGGACAGAAGAATCGTGTATGTGTGCAGTGCAGGTTTATTTGGGTTTGTGGGTGAGTTTGAGTAAAGCAGAGAGTTAAGGTGGTGGTAGGGTGGTGCCACCGTCGTGGTGGCCGTGAATTGGTGGCCACGACTTTAAACCGTAATGAAACAAAACAGAGGAGTCGTGAGGAACCAGGGTTGAACCGCTTCCATACGACCCAAAGTACTTGTCCTTTCTGAAGGAATTGTGAAAGGAAGTTGAGACAAGTCGATTGGTGGCCTTGGATTTAGCCGCCGTGGACTGGTGGCCGGCGAACCGACACAGTAAGATTGAGCTTAAATCTTGATTATGCATTTTTCGGCCTTGTCGATGACTGCTTCTGATTGGAACCTGCTAATTGAAGTTAAAAAAGTCGATTAGGACCAAAGTGGAGGCTAGAGGAAGTTAGGAACTGTGGAGGGACCTGGATGCAGAGCGTGGTGTAAAATGTGAATCAGGAAGGTAAGATGCAGGTACTAAAGTCGTGATTTTATTAGGTAGATCAATTAGTCTGGAAGGGACGAAACTAAGGATTAAAATAGACTCAAAATTTATTTGAAACTGGCTGAAAACCGGTAACGCCGGTCGAGTTGCAAAGACCGGTCCAACCCGGTCTGAACCGGCTCGACCTAAGGTCAGTGAAGATGAACAGTAACCGCACGTGGCTTCACGTGCAGGACGATTGGGCAGCGTGTGAGGGCACATGGGCCCTCTTTTCGAGGAACATTTAACACATGTTTTAAAGTATTTAATGTAAGGAACATTTTGGCGCTGGTTTCGAGTCAATCGGACACCGTCTCGATATGTTTCGGGATGTCCGAAGGTTTTATGGCTTGGTTAAAAATAGTAAAAAGTTCGGGAAAATTACGGGGCTTAAGTATGATCATTATGAAGTATGTAGTGACATTATTATTTGATTTGGTCAGGTTCGGGAAAGCTGATGATAACAGATTAGTCGGAAAAGCATTAGTGCGCGCGTATCGAGGCGACGACGCTATGGTCTGTGAGTGGACTTTGTTTTCTAACTCTTGATGCATGCATATATGTTTTTATATGTTTTCTATACGTGATTCTATGATTTAATTTATGATCTTGATGGTTTACGGTTTTGCACGTTTTACGAGGTAATTATGAAATTTCACGTTTTACGAGATTTCGATGGATATTGTGATTTGAACCTAGTTTTAATGATTTGATGTCGGGATTTGAAATATGATTTAATATCAATGATTTAAAAATGGATTTCGGAAAGTGACTTCGGGCTTAGAAGCCCAATTCTGAAAAGTGGTTTTAAAGAATGGGATTTCGGATTTTTGCATCGGATTTCCGGATGACGATTCAGGATTCGATTTGGAACTTGAAAGTGGATTTCCAGGTTGGGTTCAGAATGGTTATTCCGGATGCTAGCTTACGGGATGATGGTTTCAAACTCGGGTTTGGAAATGGATATGGGTTCTGGGTTTGGATTCGGGATCCTAATGAGATTGCGGATTCGGATTCGGAAATGGATAATGGTTTTCAAGTATTGTTGGGTATGGAAATGGACCAACTCGATGAGACCCGCTGGGGGATCTAGGACCAGCTGCGTGGTGCTTCGGGCCCGCTGGGGGCGTTGCCGTTCGGCAGGGATTCTCCAAAGACTTGACACCGGTGTGGTGTCGGCCAAAGGGGCTCCGATGCCTAAGTTAGTATATGTGTGCCGAAGGGCAAGTAAATACAGTACTTGGGATAAGGTCTAAGGGGCTTACCTTTGTGAAGGGTTTCGAGGTATTTATAGTAGCCATAACTGCGGTAGTTGGGCTACTGTTTCGGAGCAGGTTGTGCTTTGTGGCTAAGAGTTGCCTGACAAGCCCTAGACATCCGGAGGAGGCGCCAGCTGGAGTCCCAACCTGCCTCCTTCAGGGAGTAGGTATGGCAGAGCTGGTTAGGTGACTGTCGCAGCCAGCTGGCGTCTGTATCCTGTCAAGTGCCGAATGACAGGTCTGCATGTAAGTGCAGATCGGAGGGCCACGTTTGTGGCGGTGCCGATCGGGTAATCAGTCGGTGTCCTTCCTGTCCTGGCGGGCCCTGTGCATTGGTGGTTGGTCGATATGGTATCAACATAAGTCCCTTAAGTTTTTTACTGAGTTGGATTTCCTCGGTGAAGGACTTGTGATTACGGCTGGTACCTGTCGACCGACCAGGGCGGTGCGCCCTATTCCATAGTAGCCCGAAGTCATGGATCGAGGAGCGGCATCGTATGTCTGATGTGAAAGGAGTCGCCATTGCCAAGTCCCGCGAGCGGCCCACCAGGATGACCAGATGATTGTGGAGAGGCAGCCGAGGGGGATGACGGGGACACGTTGGTCGCAGAGTGTGCTTGCCGACGGAGAGAGGAAGCATGCCGTCGAGGGAGATGGCGAGAGACGTTGGTCGGCATGCTGGAGTGATGTATATTAGTGTAGGGACGTACGTATGTATGTAGGTGGGAATGTATGATACAGATGTGCATACAGTATAAGGACGTATCCGTATCGGAAAGGTGGTCGTCAGATCGGAAGCGCGCATCTCGAGGCATGCCAGGGGCCTATAAAAAGGGGTGGAAGCTTTTGACGTTTTTCACTTTTCGGATTGGATTTGATGGATCTGGTTATTAGGTTTAAAGACCCGAATATGATTATGGCGGGGACGGGCCCAGATTGAGTTTAATGACTCGGATATTATGATTTTCCCCCGTAGGCCTATTTAGTTTAAAGACTCGGGAGTTTAAAGACTCGGATTATATTGAGGCCTGGATTGAGTTTAAAGACTCAGGAGTTTAAAGACTCGAATAGATCCAGCAGGTTCGATGGATGGGTATGTGGTTTTAAATGTGTTTGGATTTCACTGATTTTTTATGTTGATTTGGTTTCCAATAACGGTTTTTCGATGTTTTGGGCACTGCCCGGATGATATGGGTTTGATGGTTTTAGGCTGAGGCCCGGGATTGGAGAAAAGGAAACTGTGTTTGGTTTTTCTTACATGGTTGCTTATCCTGAATAGTGCATGGTTTTATGACATGAATTTGATATGCATGCATTAGTTTTTAATTTGAGGGTATAAAGGTACTTGTTTTATGAACTTTTTTTAAACTTATACTTTATTTTTGTCCACTCACAGTCTTTTTGTATTTTCGATACCCTCCAGGTTGTAGCGGTGCGGGCTGTTGGTTGAGAGAGGCGGAGACATCACACACGAGATCCACAGTAGTGTTTGGTACACTCGGGGGAAGTCTAGAAGCTTTTGTAAGGTCGGTTCGAAAATCCCTTGTCCGACTTACGTGTCACATGGAGGTTGGACGTTGTTTTAGACTTCGTGTCATGCGTAAGTTAGACGGGAGCAGGACTTAGCCCTTAATCCCAGGGGATTGAGGGTGGGTCCTAACAATTGGTATCAGAGCGAGGTTTCGTGTGATCTGCGCAAGGTTTGGTTCCCAGAATCGTTGGTTCGTTGACATGGGTGGCGTGATGTCTCGACGCGAAACAGCCCATCAGCAACCTAGATGCGATGGTGATAGTACGTTCGTTGTGGTTAGTTAGCAGCGATTGTTAGTGTTAGAATGTTAGTCGCTCGATACGTGGTACGAGGTATGACGGACGTCGGCTCAGGGCCGAAACGGTTAGTGAGTTGGCGCTGGTTTTGCTTGATGGTTTTAGGGTCGGAGATACACCAGCTGTAACGACCAGTCCCGAGTATCGGGATTAATTATTAATTAATTATGATTTAGAATGACTAATCTAGAATTAGTTGAGTAAGATCGGACGAAATGTTCAAAATGACCGTTTTGCCCCTAGAATTGGCAAAATGTTGACTTTTTGATCAGGAGTTCAAACAGACTTTGACCGATGACCATGACGTAGTTCAGGACGTCACGAGTTCATAGATAGGTGGCACGTCCAATTCTGACATTCGAGGAAGAAGTTATGACGTTCGGAAGATGAAGGGCATTTTGGTAATTTGGTTGAAAAGGGCCAAATGTTGACTTTTGACTCGGGAGGTCCAATGAATGAGGGCCAAGGACCGTTACGTAGGTTCGACGACGAAGTTGGGGTCACGAGAGCCAAATCGATTAACCGAACGAACCGAGATTTCGATTAAAATATTATTAAACTATTGAATAGTGATCAGTGTTGGTGGACACTTGGATGAGTGACAAGTCCCTTGATTGAGGCCCTAATTTTCGGAACATGTTTCCCTTAATCCATTTCTAATCATCCTTCATCATTCTCATTCATCATCATTCCTTCCTCATCATTCCTAATCATCATTCTTAATCATCACTGTCTTCTTTCTTTATCAGCCATTATCTTCCTTGTGCCTTCTTTGAAATGTGAAGGAAATAAGAAACAGAGCATGAGAGATGGGAGAATTGGCTTCCTTCCATAGCCGTTATTGACAGAAAATTGCGAGAATTGAGAGATTGAAGAGACTGAGCTAGAGAGGGAAACACGGGGACAGAGAGAGAGAGTAGTGAAACAGAGAATCAAAATTTTGGAGTTTGGATGGAAAATTCGAATTCTATCATTTGAGCTGTGAAACTTCAAATTGAGCTTGGATTTAGCTTCCTGAGGTTATTACGAGTCGATCCACATCATGAATGAAGAAAATCGATGGCTTTTGGGCTCTGAACGGACTTGGTATCAGAGAAGCAAAGTCGAAGGTTGAGTCGTAATCTTGGAGAGATCAAACGATGAAATTGATTTGGGAAATGAGTTTCTCATGGTCCACTGAAGCTTTTGGGTGGATCAAATGAAAGAAATCAGATGAGACTGATGAATTTCGAAGGTTGAACAGTGTCCAGGTGTTCTTCGATGTTCATCTTCGAATCGTTTGATTCGAGGTAAGGTTTTGTAAAATTAAGATTACAGAACTATAATTGGACTTAAAACGAAGCTGATTGAATGTTCAATTGAAACAATTGAGGTTGAATTGACAGAGAACTGGTCGGGTCATCTCGCTGGTTGCAAGACCCGTTTTACAGACAAACGGGTGATGACGAAGGTACTGTAGCAGGCGCGTGGGTTTCACGCGCAACCATTCACGGCGGCGCATGGGCACGAATCTCGAGTTGACGTCAACATGACTTTTGTCCTATCTAATGTAACGAACATTTTAGGATTGGTTTCGTGTCGATCGGAGACCGTTTCGATATTGTTCGGGACGTCCGAAAGTTTTGAATCGAGTTTAAAAATAGTTAAAAATTCGGAAAAATTACGGGACTTTAATAGGAGGTTAATTAAGAGGTTAGTGACCCTCTAATTTGATTTGGATAGGTTTGGAAGTCCCGGTGATAGTGGTGTGGCCTAGGAAGGCCAATGGCACGCGTATCGAGGCATACCTTTGGACGGTCTGTGAGTGGACTTTGGTTTTCTAAATTCTATGCATGCCTAACGGTTTTATATATTTTATATACGTGATTTCCATTATGATGATTGTGATTATTGATTTCACGTATGTTGCACGTATTTCGAGATATTTTTCGTATTGCACGTATATTGAGACTGATGATTTTATTGTGGTTTTACGTGCTTGTGGTTTTATGTATAATGTGAAATGGATTTGAAATTGGAAAGATGAACTCGGGCTTGAGGCCCAATTGTTTTGGAAACCTCAGACTTGGAGTCCATTTGAGTTACGTAATCGGGTCGGGGGCCCAGTTGCTTTATGAAATCGGGCTAGGGGCCCAGTTGTTTATGGAATCGGGCTAAGACCCAGTTGAGTTATACTATCGGGCCAAGGGCCCAGTTGATTTACTAAATTGGGCCAAGGGCCCAGTTGATTTACAAATTCGGGTCGTGGGTCCAGTGGTTTACAGAATCGGGCATGAGGCCCAGTTGGGTCATAACTGGGATTTCGGGTCTAGGAACCTATGTTTCATAAATGTGATTTCGGGTCGAGGACCCTAAATGGAATTGTGATGTTTTATGGAGATTTAGGGCAAGGCCCATTGAAATGTTGTGAAATGATTTGATAAAACTGTTTTCCATATACCATCTTGATACGAGGATATGTGATGGTCTCCTCTAGGTGTCTGGGATACTGGAGAAGTCACGGTGCATTGCCTGCGAGGGGTCATTGTACGGAGCTACCATACCGTATAGTGAGTCAGGAGCAGGATTGCTATGATTAGATGTCTGGGATGTCAGACATCTGAGATGTCAGAGATATTAACCCGGAGAGACCCCGGGCAGCACGCGTTGCTTATTATACCGTGAGATATGATGTCTGCGACGTCAAGCGTCTGGGACGCTAGGCATCTGGGATGTCGGAGATGGTAATGTGGTAAATATGAACTATTGGACCTATGAAATGTTTTTTCGGTTGGATTTATGTTTATGGATTTGGGTGGTGGCCCACTTGGTTTTGTATTTATGGATTTGGTATCCTACAGTTTTGGGCTGAGTTCCCACACTTGTTTTGAGTTACGGTTTTGGGCTAAGGCCCTAATGGCTTATTGAGTAAATGTTTTGGTTACTGGTTTTCGATGCATGCATACGTTTTAATGAAGGGCATAAATGTCTTTATGAATGTGTTTATGAACTTGTTCATTTTCGTCTACTCACAGCTTTTATTGGTTTTAATGCCCTTCAGGTTGATCACGGATGCGACTGCAGTAGAGACTGGGACATCGCACGCCTCCTCCATCGATCCTTGCGCACTCTGGAAGCCCCGTTTGGGCAGTGGCACCAGGTTATCCCTTGTCTGGCACTTCGTGTCAGACGGGAGCATGGCACATTCCACGGTAATCCCGGGGGGATTGGGATGGGACGTGTCAAGTGGTATCAGAGCAGGTTTGTTCTTTTTATACGCGCAGATTGAGGTTGTGATGTCTCTTTTAACTGCAGCTCGTTATCAACCTGATAGATAGTTTTTGGGTTTGAATAGTGGATAGAGTATGATTGGGCTGATACGCTATGCGTTAATGTGATTCGACCCAAATGGGGTTGTATGTGATGAATTGGTAATGTGGGACCATCGATTCAGTCATGTGATACTAGATTGTTGTGCTGCTAGGTGCAGCTAGGTTCGAGGAACCTCATTTGAGTAATGGTCTAAAAATGTGAACCCTAGTGGTGATTGCTAGTGTGAGGGATGTTGGTACATCAGAGTTACCCGATGACCTTAGTGGTGGAACCCATACTGAGTGGATGGTAGGATTGGAATTGACGTCTATAAGATGTCAGGACTGCGGGGTCGGTCAAGTTGTGGATTTTATTGTAGAGGACAGTTGGGTTCCTCTGAACCATAGGATGTGATTGTGGAACCCTAGTAATTGATGGATTGGAAAGGTGAACCTTAGTTGTGACTTGTGGATGAGAACTTGTGCTGCGAAGAGCGGCTGAGGTCATGGATGACCATGTGGAGGACTCTAGTGAGTCTAGTCAGAACTATGGGATTCGATCGACGAGTACGGATTGAGATAAGATATGGAATCCTGAGTTGAACTGAATAATAGTGTGATGTGTGGATACGGATCTCGATAGTGATGTCTGTTGGTAGGTAGTCATGTGGAGATGGCTGGCTATCAAAGGTATTTGGCGTGGTTGTAGTAGTTGAGACTCAGGGGACATTCAGGGAACGTTCATTATCCTGATGTGGATTGTCAGAATGGTGGTACCCATAGTTGTGGGGTACGAGGGAGACTGAGTTTCTCCAACTTGAGCAGAGGTACGGGATCGTTGCTTGGTAAGAGCAGAGATCTAGGGTTGTCATGTGACGGCCCGTCCCAAATTAACGGGATTAATTAAGAATTAATGACGGATTAGCGAGACTAATCGGAGATTAGACGAGGATTACCAGACGTTCGGGCGAAATGATGATTTTTCCCATAGAATGGGCGAATCGTTGACTTTTCATTGAGGCTGTCAAATGGACTTTGGCTGATGATCGTGACGTAGTTCGTGACGTCACGAGTTCATAGATAGGTGGCACGTTCAATTCCGACGTTCGAGGAGGAAGTTATGACGTTCGAAAGTTTAGGGGCATTTTGGTAATTTTATTTAAAATGGGCCAAATGTTGACTTTTTGACCGAGAGGTCCAATGGCCGAGGGCCGAAGACCATTACGTAGAATGGGACGATACGAATCCATAGATAGGCGGCAAGTCGAATTCAGACGTTCGACGGCGAAGTTACGGGTCACAAAAGTTTCGGGGAATTATTTACGGTGACACGTTTTACGAGGTAAAAAGTGAAGTTTTGTCTTTTTTGGGCCCAGTCACTTTTTAGTGGACCAATGGATGAGTGACAAGTGTCACCCATCCACTGGCCCTTAGCTTCCATTCATGCATCTCCCTTTCCATTTTTCATCGTTCATCCTCCACCCTTCGAACCCAAAACCCGATCCACTCTTCACCCCAATCACCAAACCCTTAACCCCAAATGATACTGGAGAGACTGGTGAGTGATGAGAGTACGGTGGAGGATGGTGGCCGGCCAGGTGACGCCGCCGTGCACGGCTGAAACCATCAACCCGAGCAAGTACCTAGTAAGCCCATTTTCAATTTTTATTTGGATTTTGATGTTATGGGCAATTTTGGATGTTTAGAGTAGGTTTATTAGGTTGTTTAGGTTGTGTAGAGGAAGTTTTGGAGGGGGTTTCACGGCTGTGGGAGCCTGGGAAAATTCTGAAACTTTGGGCCATGAGGTTCAAGAATCAAACCTCGAATTCTTTGTGTTTTTCGTTGTTCTTACCATCCAAACTTGCTCCTAGGATCAAAATAGGAATTTAGGGATTTATTAGGAAGGAAATTGGACGAAAATGAGAGAGGAGGAGCCGTGAACCGGTCACGCCGGTCCAACTGGACCGACCAACCAGGTGAACCGGCCTGTTCGACCAAGGAAGAAGAAAACTGTTCTGGCGCGTGAAGCCCACGTGCCTTCCCTTCTAGGGGCCCGTGTGGGAGCTTGGGGGGAGATTTTGGGTAATGTTCCAACATGTAATTTCATCTATTCGATGTAACGAACATTTCGGAACTGGTTTCGTGTCAATCGGACATCGTTTCGATATAGTTCGGGACGTCCGAAGGTTTAGGTTCGCATTTAAAAATAGTTAGAAATTCTGGAAAATTACGGGGCTTTAGTGAGGCGTTATATAAGTAGTTAGTAACCCTCTAAATTAATTTGGACAGGTTCAGGAATCCCGGAGGCGTCGATTGACCCGAGAGACGATTATGGCACGCGTGTCGAGGCGCGGCTTCGGACGGTCTGTGAGTGGACCCTTCTTTTGAAATTGATGCATGCTTAAATGTTTTATAATTGTTTTTGAATATATTTTGTAATGCCATGAGTGCAATTGTTTTTGTTAGCCTAGGATTTACGTATTTGCACGTATTTCGAGATTTCCGGTTTTATACGATGCATATACGTTCTAAGTTTTCAACGAGGGTTTAATAAATGGATTTTGGATTTAGAAACATGAACTCAGGAGTGAGTCCCAATTGATTTACAAACTCTCGGACTTGGAGTACATTTGAATTGACGAGGAATCGGACCGAGGGTCCAGTTGGTTTACGATTCGGGTTTGAGACCCAGTTAGTGGTACTATCGGGCTTGAAGCCTCGTTGATTTATGATATCGGGCCTGAGACCCATTTAGTTGAGATATCGGGCTTAGGGCCCTATTGGTTGTAAAATCGGACTTGAGGTCCTGTTGAGTTGTGGTTCGGGCTTAGGGCCCAGTTATTCGTGTTAACGGGCTTGAGTCCCAGTTCAGTTTGTGAAATGAGAATTCAGGCATGAGACCCAGTTGAACTGTGGATTTAGGCCGAGGCCTGTAAAATGGAATTGAATCGGATTCGAGGAATCCTATTAAGATGAATCGGGTATGAGACCCAGTTGAAAAGTGATTTGAGAAAGAAAGAAAAGAATTGAAATGAATGAACCCTCCATATGTTTATATGGTCTCCTCCAGCGTCGACCTGGAGAGTCACGATCCACAGACCAGAATGGGTATCCCCATAGGGATCCCGTTCTAGGAGTGGTGGTTACTAGATATGATGTGGTCCCGGACCAGATTCCGGAGAGATGTGTGGACTAGATCCACAGAGAGAGCTCAGACTAGATCCAGTGATTGAGCCTCCCAGATGGAGATTCCTGGGAGAAGACTTGGAGTGAGACCCCGAGTAGTGTGCACAATAGATAGATATGATGTTATCATGACTATATCAGGGATGTGTTCCCTAGGGGCTGTGTGCCCTGAGTTGGCATCTTCTCTGGAAGTGCCTAGGATGGGTCATACGTATACGTACGTATGTGGTACAAAAAAGTGATTTGAGGGCAGAGGCCCTGTTTGTAACAACCCGTACATTCGTGAAGGGTATAAATGTAATTTTGTAAAAGATTTGTATAAAAGAACGATTTTGCCCTTGTGAATATTGTGTCAAAAGTTGACTTTTTTATTTACAGGTTGGACGAGTGTTGACCGTTGACCGTGACGTAGTTTAGGACGTCACGAGTCCGTAGACAGGTGGCATTTCTGGTTTGGACAATCGGGAGAAAAGTTATGACGTTCGGAAGATTGAGGGCGTTACCGTAATTTTGACTATTTGAGGAAAATGTTGACTTTTAGTGGACTTGTGATTTTCACGTAGACCGAGGACCGTTGGATAGGTCTCAACGTCCTGAGTGAAACGACAGGCGGCACGCTGTCATCGCACGTCGGACGAAATAGTTACGGGTCTGGAAAGTTTGAGGGTAAAATGGTAATTTTAACTCTAGAGGTATTTTGGTCTTTTTGTCTTTAGGGCCAATCAGCTAAGAACAAGTGGCATGAGTGGGATTGGATATTTGTGCTAATGACCATGGAGAAGAGGACATGTGGATTAACACTAGAGGATTCTAGGATGTTAATTATACACACGGGCACATATTGATCGATTTCAACCGTGCAAACTGGTTTGAGAAGCAGAAAACAGAGTGGTGAGGCGGTGGTGAGTGTGATCGATTCTGTGCTTGTGTGAGAGTCCTGTGAGTTGTGAGAGTAACAGAGGGAAGAGAGGAAGCTGGTGATCGGAAATTGGGGGTGAGATCGTGCAAGAAACACGGTGGTGGTGGGGCTGAGTTTTCAGGGAAAACAGAGAGGTTGTGGGACAGAGGTGTGGTTGTGCCATGTTGTGGTTCAATCCAAGCTGAGGAGGAGTTAGGACAACCGCAGAGGACTCATTGGACACCGTGGTTCATGGCGGTGCAGACGACGGAGGAGGAATCGAAGGTATGATTCGAATCCCCTGTTTTTCCCATTTTCTTCATTTCGAAAGTCGTGGACTTTGGGTTAGAGTCGAGGGTTTTGGAGGTTAGGGTGAGACTTCTGAAGGTCCCAGGAGTCGTGGAGGGTAAAATGTAATTGTTTTATTGAACTGTTTTCTAAATTATATTTTATTTTTGTCCACTCTCAGTCTTTTCGTGTTTTTGATACCCTCCAAGTTGTTGCGGCACGAGCTGTTGGTCGAGAAAGACGGAGACATCACACCCTCGATCCACAGTAGTTTGGAATACTCTGGAAAGACCAGTTACTTTTCGGATGGTTGGTTCGAGAATCCCTTGTCCGACTTACGTGTCGCATGAAGGTTGGCCGTTGGTTTAGCCTTCGTGTCATGTGTAAGTTTGACGGGATCGGGATTTAGCCCTTAATCCCAGGGGATTAGGGGTGGGTCCTGACACAGAGGTTTACGGAACAGATTGTCCCGACATTGACCCAAGGAAGAGGACTGATTTGTCTTTTGATAAGTTTCATTATGAGTTATATTCTGTTGAACCATAAGGGTATGCGGTTGATTATATTTTTGGTTCACATATATATGCCTCGGGAGAACTATCGTGACACCTACTCATTCGAATTTCGAGGATGAAATTTTTTTTTGGGGGGGGGGGGGGGGGGGGGGGTAGGTGGTAACGACCCGAAAATTAGGAAAAGGAAAATTTGGAAAATTTGAAGGAAATGACGATTTTGCCCTTGGAATTGGGTGAACGGTTGACTTTTGGTTCGAGCGATCAAACGGACTTTTACCGATGACTGTGACGTATTTGGGATGTCACAAGTTCATACACAGGTGGCACGCCCGATTTCGACATTCGAGGAGAAAGTTAAGATATTCGGAAGTTCAAGGGTAATTTGGTAATTTGATTAAAAAGGGGCAATTTGTTGATTTTTCAAACGACATGGAATTTTCACGTAATTCGAAGACCGTTGGGTAGGTCTCGAGACTCTGAATCCATGGATAGGCGGCCTGCGTCCATCGGGGTTCAGATGGAAAAGTTAAAAACCTTGGAATGCTAAGGTCATTTTGGTAATTAACCATGAAAGGGCATTTTGGTCAATTGTATTTTAAGGGAGCAACTTTGTCATTTTGTTAATGTTGATGAATCAGTTACTTCGTGACTCAATTTGGTTTTTAAGTGACATATGTCACTTGGTAAGAAAGATTAGTGGCTTAAGTGATGATGGTGCAAGCATGATGGGCGGTGTGGATTTAAACTGAGAAAACAAATCGTGTAGGTGTGCGTATTTGCGAAGGAAAAAACAGAGCATGAACATAATTCATCATTGATCTCAGGTGACAATGAATCCTTAGTCTAGGATTGTGAGAATTTAAATAAAATCCAGAGAGCAAAACGAAGGGATAAAGAAGGATGAATGATGGGCTTCGAACCCAGTTGTACCCAGACTCAGAAACCCGAACATCAAACCTTTATTAAATTTCTAATTCGGGCTTCTCCATTTGGACCCTCTTTGATTCAATTGACCTTGAATTCATTTTCCTGAGATCATTTCGAGTCGAACCCAATCAAAAACGAAAGAAAAGGACGTCGTTTTGACTGAGAACAGAGATGGTAAGAATTGGAAATTGCAAAGATTGAGTTGTGTAATTAGAGGAGTTGGACGTTGAAATTGAGCTTGGAGGTATGTTTATATGGATCCTGGGAAGCTTCTGAGTAAATCAATTGCAAGAATTCAATTGGAATTGATGAAGTTCGAAGATGAACAATGCTTACATGTTCTTCGATATTTTGAATACGAAGTCGACTAGATTAAGGTAAGTTCTATTGAAATTAAGGTTACAAAACCATAATTAGATGTATAACGATGCTATTCGATGATTCAATTGAAGGAATTGATGAATAATTGAAAGGATTCCAATCGGGTCATCTTGCGGGCCAACCGGACCCTTTTTACAGACAAACGGGTGAGGACAAACACTGTAGCTGTTACTGTAGCAGGCGCGTGGACACACACGCAGCCACTTATGGTGGCGTGTGAGGGCGCGTGGGAACGATTTCCAATGTGAGGTTAACATGATTTTTGTCCTATTTAATGTAACGAACATTTTGGCACTAGGTTCGAGAAAATCGATTATCATTTCGATAGTGTTCTGAGTATCCGAAGTTGTAATATACGTTTAAATTACGTATTTAAATCCCAGAAAAATTGGGGAAAATTATGTGAGGTATATTGAGATGTTAGTGACCCTCGATAATGATTGTGGATAGGAATAGTGATTTCTGAAATTTACGGAAAAATGTGCAGCTCGGAAAGCGAGTGATATGGACGGTGTGTGAGTGGACTTTTGTTTTCTACCCAGAATGCATACATATATGTTTTAAATGCTTTATTATATGAATTGAAATTATTTGGCATGATTAATGTTTCGATGTGATGATTTTAGGATTTTGGGAATATTATAATGTTTTATATGATTTTAGGCACAATTTTCAAGAAAACCGTGAAATTGCCGTTTTAGGCGAAGGCCCGGGATTTGAAATTGGTTTTGACTTGAATTATGAGTCGGGAAATGATTAGATGGATTTTTAATGCTTTTGGCTATCTCTTATGGACTTATGTGAAATTTGCAACTGATGTTGCAATTGCACGGATTTGAGTGAAAATGACATTTTGGGCTTGAGACCCAATTGGGTAGTGATTTTGACTCGGATTTGGAGTCACATGTGAATATGATTAAATTGATGATTTTGATTTATAAAGTGAATTCTTGACACTGTTTTTATGATGGATTTGTCGAACTTGCTTTGCGAAAGCTAAGTTTCGGGTAGATGCTCTATTGAAATGTTTTTTACTTGATTGAGATTTGAATGGTTTTCAAATGAGATTACTGAATTTGGTGACTGTTCCACATATACCATCCTCTGTGATTTGATAGTCTCCTCCAAACATCGTAGATCCTGTAGTAGTCACGATCCACTGTCTGGAGATGAGTAGCTTCGAGGGAGGCTCAATCTCAGGAGTGTGAGATTATGATGATATCCTCCAGACGTCGTAGATCCTGGAGATGATATCACCCCAGACGTCGTAGATCCTGGGGAGGTACTCAGACATGAGACACCCGAGTTTGCACACGTTTCATTGATATCGTGACGGGTTACTTGGATATTGAGATTGGATATTGAGGATTGGTGGTATTGTGATTTATTGATATTTGTGTCCAGATACTTTATATCATGAACTGATTTGATGAACATGAGTTTTATGGACTATGGGAAAACATGTTTTGATTTTATCCGTCCACTGTTCATACTTGATTGATTTCACGCTATTACTCATGTTTTATGATATGCATGCATGTTTGTGAAACTGGAGGGTAAGAAGGTATTTTGATAAATGTATTTCTAAAACTTTGTTTTGTCCACTCACACCTTTTCTGTTTTACTGACCCTCCAGGTCGTGGCACAATGATCGAGGCTATTCGAGAGGTGGAGGCATGAGTAGGCACATGTGCGGTTATCCCTTGTTTGGCAAGTGCTGAGGGTAATTCCGGAACTTCAATTGACTTGTCAGACTGGAGCAGGACCGGACACGGTTATCTATCTCCTTCGGGGATGGGTCCTGTCAGAATTACATACACATTGAGTATCTATCTAATTAGAGATCCCATATAATGTGTGAATAGAAATACTACTGAGTTATAGGGCTAAATGGCAGTGTTAGTTTAGTTTGATTTTTATTTCATTTTTTTGCCACATAGGGCCAATTTGGGATTGTTGTGTTTTAAAAAAAATATTGTTTTTCTGTATTTTTTTTGTTTCGGATTTATTTTCTTAATAATTCGCTATAAACTAAATTTTTGTTTTGTAAAAACAACTTTCAAAAGTAACTTACAGACTGATTTTAAAAATGTCGTCAAAAGTTTATATCATTTTTAAAAAAGAATCTTTATTTTTACCCAATATTTTTGTTGTGCCTCACTTTTAAATAAAGCAATTTTTTTAAGAATCCTACATGTTATATAAGATGTTTTGACAATCCTACTCAAGGGTAACTCAATGTGTGTATTGTAATCATCCACTTAAATGTTAAATAAATTTAACTTTGAAATAAAAATATCTAATTCTACTATTTGTTCTTATTTTTTAAATAACCTTTTTTTTTAAAATTTCATTAACTAAGATTATTTTTGTCCAAAATATTTTGGTGAAGCCTACTCAATTTCTTAGCTTTATAAAATATAGATCTTAAAAAAAAAAAGCCTACTCAATCCCTTTTTTTTTAAAGCCTACTTAACCCCCTCAGAATAATTGGCATCTTGTGGGTTTGCTTGGTCGTGAAGGATAACGTCGTTGGTTTCTCTTCAGCCCCTTCACAAAGCTTTAGGCTTTGTCCTTAGGGAGGCTAATCATGTGCCGCATTAGGTAGTGCAAGAAGGGCTTGATTTTGGTTTTCTACTACTATTTTTTTTTTGTTAGGAGGTACTCTTTTTCTTTAACCAAATTTATCCTGAACTAACTAGGTTTTATGGTGAGATTTTAATGTGGCCCTTATATGTTTTGTGCACCCATCCATGTGTAACCCTTCATTTCATCAATGAAATTTCATTAAGATAAAAAAAAAATATGGCAAGTAACGATGAGACTCAAAATGACAGGACCCGCCCCGATCCACCTGGGACCATAAGGGGACGTGCCCTGCTCCCGTCTGACACACGAACAAAAATTCCAATTTTAACCTTTAAAGTTAAAATGCATAAATATCCAAATTAAAGTCGTACATAAAATCCGAATTCAAAAGATGTCAGACAAGGGATAATGTGCAAAAGTACAAGTTCCGAGCACGACTCTAAGCTATCTTGCGGGCTAACCTACCCAACAGGGGGTTCAGGTGCGCAGTGTAGATCTATGCCTCAGCCTCAGGATCCTCTTCTACCTCAATAGCACGACCTGGAGGGGTCAACAAAACATTAAGGGTGATTGGGCCGAAACTCAAAGTTTATAAAATAGTTCAGCAATTAAAACATATAATTTTACTCCTCCGTTTTCCGAACATGCACGCATTAGTATTTAAAACCATAAAATCATATAAGATATAACAAGTAATATAATAAAGCCATAAACATAACCACAGCCACTGCACTATACACTCCAACCCTGAAATCCCAGATGTCCGACGTCCCTGACGTCCAATAAGGTCACAGTCCCAAGGCTACGCGTGCCACTCGGGGTCTCAATCCCGAGTCCAATCCCCGAACCCAGTCCGGGTACGGCATCACAGATGCCTGATGTCCCAGACGTCCAATCATAGCAATCTTGCTCATGAGTCATCCTACGGTTCGGTCCATCCGTAGAATGACCCCTCCCAGGCAATGCGCCATGACCACTCCGGGGTACCCACATCCGGAGGAGACAGTATCACACGGGTAGATCTATACAGTGCAGTACCAAATATCGACAATCCACATACGTAAATATATATATATATATATATAATCCAAAATAATGCTTAAATTTCACCAGACGGGTCTCAAGCCCAAACATCGTAAATCGTGCCATAGCCATAACCCACGATAATCGAAACCTTTGCTTGATTCACACACACACACACACATATATATATATATATATATAGAAGTGAAAATCGTTATGCATGCAAGGGTTTAATGAAATCGGGCCCACTCACTGTACAATCTTGCTGCAAAACTGTGCGGATAACCTCGTCCGGGTACTATTGTATGATTCCTGTCAGTCCAAATCACATGTAAAGGTCACTACAAGTCCTTAACATTTAACCAAGAAATCCTAAACTGAAACCGGCCCGGGAAAACCACCTGAACACGCTTCCCGAGGCAATATACCCTATTTTTACCAACTTAACTATCTCCGATCAACTCGAAGATTAGCCCAAAATGTTTAATAAATTGAAAGGATGAAAACTCAAGTTGACCTTGATCGGAGATGAGGCTTCACGCGCCCTCACGCGCCACCCAAAGTGGCTACGCGTGAAAGCCACGCGCCAAGCACTGTCGCTACAGTGTCATCGTCCTTACCCGGAAGCCTGTTAAACGGGTCCCCAAACCCGCGACTCAACCCGGCCAAATCCCACCAATTATCACTTGAATTCCTTCGTTTTTCCACCTAGGACCTTCCTTAGCCTTTTAATTTAAGTTCTCATCCATTAATTAACCCCAACAAGCCCTAAATCGACCCTTCGACCCGTGATCAACCAAACAGGTCGACCGTCGTATCTCACTGGTTTCAACTCCATTTCTAAATTAACTTAACCTGAAGCTTACTACGACCTATACAAACCATAAGGCACAAACAATTTCAAAAATCCTCACCTGGAAGTCGTCGTCCTCAGGTCTGAAAATCCTTCGAAAATGGAACATGGGTTCCTGGCCAAACCGTGGTCGATTCACTTCAGGATTGATATGGTTGAACTCCAAATGGTCCCAGAAAGCTATTTTGATCCTTGGTTTCGTCCAACTCGCCTCACAAATCATAACTTGATTTTTCCCTCCAATTTCCAAATTCTCCAGTCTCTGTTTTCTCTCAAGTTTTCAGACTCTCCTTAACAGAAATGACCCTCTCTCACTCCCCATCACTCTGTTAATTTAACTGTGCAGCCAGCAGCCCGTGGGAATCCCTCTGGCGTCTCTGAAAAATGATTCCCGCAACGGTCCCCAACCAGTTAAACAATGGTGCCCGTGCACTGTGGTCTGATTCAACCCACAATCCTGTGTTTTCCACTGCCTAAAAACCATTAATCTAATCTCTTGTCCAGCCACTAACACGTTTAAACTAATCCTTGACCAGAACAACCAAGCACGGTGGTGCAGGTTCTATTTCCACGGTTTTAAACAGTACCCTCCTGCCAAATTACCATTGTGCCCTTCTGCCCAAAATTACCAAAATGCCCTTCTCTTTCTAGACTCGTAACTCAGCCGTCCGATGTTCGTTTTGAGTGTGCCGCCCGTCTATGGACTCAGGGCATCGAGACCTACCTAACGGTCCTCGAATCGTGTGAAAATCAGTTTTCAATCAAAAAGTCAACATTTTCCCCCCTTTGTCCAAATTACAAAAATGCCCTTGAACTTCCGAATGTCATAACTTCTTCCCTGATCGTCGGAATTGGACGTGCCACCTGTATATGGACTCGTGACGTCCCGAACTACGTCACGGTCATTGGTAAACGTCTGTTTGACCTACCAATTAAAAAGTCAACAATTTTTCCATACTATTCACAAGGGTAAAAACGTCATTTCATTTATTATTTTACAATTTTACATTCCTTGAATTTCCGGGGTTACAACCTCCCCCCTTAAGAAATTTCGTCCCGAAATTTTAAGGAAAAAAATATGGAAACTGTTCTCGTATCTGTGTCTCGGGTTCCCATGTGGCTTCCTCCACATTCTGGTTTCTCCAGAGAACCTTTACTAGGGGAATGGTCTTCTGACATTGCACCTTATCTTTCCAATAGAAAATCTGTACGGGCTGCTCTTCAAAGCTTAAGTCTTCTCGGAGTGCGATGGGTTGCTCCTCCAGTACATGAGAGGCATCATACACCTACTTCCGTAGCATCGACATGTGGAATACATCGTGGACTTTAGAAAGTTCTGGAGGTAGTGCTAATCTGTAAGCAACCTGGCCAATCCTCTCAACAATCTCGTATGGTCCGATATATCGTGGACTCAGTTTCCCCCGTCGACCAAAACGGATAATCCTTTTCCATGGAGATAGCTTCAGGAAAACAAAATCTCTAACCTCAAATTCCAAGTCTCGAATCCGTCGATCAGCATAACTTTTTTGGCGATCCTGTGCCGCTTTCAATATTTCTCTGATAATACGGACTGTTTCCTGGGTTATGTCCATCAAATCCGGCCCTACTGCCGCTCGCTCTCCTATCTCCATCCAACATATAGGTGTTCTGCACTGCCGACCATACAGTGCCTCGTAGGGTTCCTGCAACGACCCGTCCCGGAAATAAGGATTAAGACAGCGATTAGTGTAGGATTAGTGAGTTTAAGAAGTACTTAGTTGGGTACGTTTGTACCGATAGGGTAGAATGACGATTTTATCCCTAGTTCGAGCAAAATGTTGACTTTTAGTTCGGGCGGTCAATTAGGTTTTGACCGATGACCAGGACGTAGTTTAGGACGTCACGAATCCGTAGACAGGTTGTACGCTCGATTCCGACATCCGAGGAGGAAGTTATGATGTTTGGAAGGTTAAGGACATAACCGTAATTTGGTTAAACTAGGGGGAAGAGTTAACTTTCGTTACGAATGGGTTTTGGTACGTTGACCTAGGATACTTAGATAGATCTCGTCATCCTGAGTTCGATGACATGCGGCACGTATTCATCGGACTTACGATGTGGGAGTTACGTGTCTAGAAAGGTAGTGGCAAAGTTGTAATTTTGAGGTTCTAGGAAGGGCATTTTGGTCTTTTTGCACCTTGGGATTTGTGCAACAGCGAGGGAAGATGGAGGGCTGAGATTGAGCCACTTGGGAGAGGAGTTGAGGGATTGGTGACACGTGTAGGAGGTCTGGTTGGTTCTAGTGAGTGCACAGTCCAATTATTTGGGGTGCAACCGTCCCGTGTGTGTTGTTCGACCCAGACAGAAACAGAGGGAGGAATTGAGAAGAATTGAGGGGTGAGTGTGTGTGTTGTGTGAATGGAAGGGTGAGGAGTGACCAGAGAGGGGAAGAGAGCTTGGGAGGAGACAGGGAGGTACGGTGGCCGTGTGTGTGTGAGTAGTGAGCCACGGGAACCAGGGAGGAAACTCAGAGAAAAACAGAGAGATCGTGGTAGTGGTTGTGCCGTGTTCGACCAATCGAGGCCAGAGGAGGTGTCCAGAGGTTGGAGGTGGACGGGAGGAGCTATTGCCTCACGGCTGAGCTCACGACGGCGCCTGGAAGCAGGTAAATTTCATACTTTTCTCTTCGTGTTCTGTTTTGCCGTCGAGTTTCAAGTCGAGAGTTGTAGCGTTTGTGACAGGACCCATCCCAATCCCCCCGGGATTAACGTGGGATGACCCTGCTCCCGTCTGACACGGAGTGTCAGACAAGGGATATTTCCGACCTTTGCCCTCCCGGGCTATCAGAGTACGCCAGGATCCGGAGGTGATATCTCGGTCTCTGCTACAGTCCACATCCAATGTCAACCTGAAGGGCAGTCAAAACATTAAAAGCTGTGAGTGGACAAAACAAGAGTTTATAAAAACATTTTAACGAGAAGACATTTGTAACCTTCACTAAAAAGCATGCATGCATTCGAAAACCATTTATCAAAGAAACCATATGTGGGAACTAAGCCCAAAAACAAGATTGAAAGAACCATAATGAAAACGACCATACGGGACTCAGCCCAAACCATAGTAAAACCACGTACACGGGCCACTGCCCAAAACCTGTGCATAACACATATCATATATCTCATATAGCATACCTCATATATACATATAATTCACACAACCAATCCTGTCACGGTTTCCAAAGCTACGCGCGTGCTACCCAGGTCTCAATCCGAGTCTTCTCAAAGTCAAGATCAATGTCCGTAGACCACTAACCCTACCCGAGGTAATAGTAATCATAGCCTTCCTGAGAGTAAGGAACCCAACTGGGGGGTGACTCCACTCAGTCGGTGCTCCGTGACTACTCCGAGGTCCACCCAGGCCAACGACCCTCCCCGGAGGAGATAATAGAAGTAAAGGAAGGTATATGAATACATATATATACATAACATAAACATTCATGCCCGGTTCCCTTGAACAGTCATGATCCATAACATCCAATAAGGGTTCATGCCGGTTCCCATAAACCGTTATGAACCACGATACCATAACAAGGGTTCATGCCGATTCCCATAAACCGTCATGAACCGGGAAATCCATTTAAGATTCCCTCACTTGAAATCAAAACCGTAAAGTAACCTGGGTCTCGTGCCCGAACATAGGACATCAGCTGGGCACCGTGCCCGATATCTGAGGTCATATGCCCGAGACAAAACCAAATGGGTCTCATACCCGAGTTTATCCTTTTGAAATCCAAAACCTTTTCATTAAAACCAAATAAGAAATACAGACCCGTATAAGCACCGTATAAGGCCGAAACCTCGAAATACGTGCTTATACGTAACCACATACAAATTCACCCATGGCATCATCAAACAAGTAATAAAACATATAATAAACATTTATGCATGCACCAATTTAGAAAACAAGGTCCACTCACAGACCGTCCGAGCTGCCGCCTTGATTTGCGTGCCATACGGCTCCCCGAGCCGATCATCGTCACCGAGACTCCCAAACCTGTCCAATTTTTAATAGAAGGTTACTAACTACTTAATTAACCTCCTACCAAAACCCCGTAATTTTCCCTAACTTTTAACTATTTTTAAACCGACCCTAAACGTTCGGACACCCCGAAAGCTATCAAAACGATGTCCGATTGACGCGAGACTAGTCCCAAAATCTTCGTTACATCGAATAGAAGATTTCCCGTGTTGAACACTTTCCAAAATTATGGACCATGGGCCCTCACGGGCCCCTAGAAAGTCGAAAACACCGTTCATCGGCACTAACCTCCAGCAGACCGGTTTTACTGTTCATGGTCGGTTCACCTGGTTTGGTCGGTCCAACTGGACCGGCGTGACCGGTTCACAGCCCTAGACACCCCATTTTTCATCCTAGTTCTTCCTTTTTGGTTCCTTTGTTCCTATTTTCATGTTTTCCATCCATTGCAACCCTTAAAACAACCTAAAAACCGCCTAAACCCATGGTTCGATTTTGAACCAAACGGTTCAAAGTTCCCAAAACTCTCCCATGGCTGCCCAGCCATCCCAAGCTTCCTTAAACCTTCCTAACATGTCCCTAGCAACCTAATGGACTCATTAAAACCATTAAAAACCAACCATAACAACAAAAATGGAAAAATGAATCAAAATGGACTTACCGTGAACCTCACGGGTTCTTCCTCCTTCCAGCCGCCGTGGACGGCGATTCAGGCCGCCCAACAACCTCCTCAGTCTCCCTGGTCCTCTGCCTGGTCCTCTTCCTGGTCCTCTGCCTGGTCATGACACTTGTCACTCATCCATAGGGTAGCAATTAAATATCTGGGCCCCACTAGAGTCCAAAAGTTAACTCGTTTCGTAATTCGTGCAATAGTGCACTTGAACTTATGTGAACCGTAACTTCGCCGTCGAACGTCCGAATTCGACGTGCCACCTATCTATGGATTCGTATCGTCCTTACCTACATAACGGTCTTCGGCCCTCGGCCATCGGACATCCGGGTCAAAAAGCCAACTATTTGGCCTCTTTAACCAAAATTACTAAAATGCCCCTAAACTTCCGCACGTCATAACTTCCTCCTCGAACGTCGGAATTGAACGTGCCACCTGTCTATGAACTCGTGACGTCAAGAACTACGTCACGGTCATCGGTCAAAGTCCATTTGACCGCCTGCTCGAAAAGTCAACGTTTTGCCACGACCAAGGGCAAACCGGTCATTTTGCATCGTTCGTCCGATTCCGCCCAACTAATCACGGATTAACCTCACTAATCGTGATTAGTCACTAATCTAATCATGGAATTTGGGACTGGTCGTTACAGTTAGGGGTTGAATCGAGGAGTCTAGTGAAGTCTAGGGGACTCAGTTGAGTCCTGGGTAGCTGCTGGTTGTGCTGCCGTGACGGAGGAATGAACGGCGGAGTCCAGACGACGGAGAGTACCCTGTGTGCTCTGTTTTATCCATTTTGCTCAGTTTGAAAGTCGTGGGATTTGGGTGAGAGTCGACGGTCTTGGTGAGTTGGGTGAGGTTTAGGACAGTCCTGGGAAGAGTTTTGGGTAGCCACCGTGACGGGGGAAGACCTGGGTGGCCAGAGAAGGAAACAGGGGACTGGTACGGGTTTTGTGCGAACTAGAGTCGACAGGTTTTAGGCAGTGTCGAGGTATTGGCGTGAGGGGGATGAGTTCCTTAGGATGGGACAAAGCAGTGGGTGAAGAGAGGAGTCGATTTGGTGCAGGTACGGCGGAGAACCGCTGACGCCGGTTCAAGTTGCAGGAACTGTGCTGAACCGGGTCTGCTCGAGGTTGAAGATGTACTGTAGCTGGCGCGTAAGGGCCACGCGCAGCCACTTTGGGCGGCGTGTGGGGGCGCGTGCTGCGGCGGTTGGGAAAGTTGTCACATGGTTTTTGGTCTAGGAGTTGTGACGAGTCTAATGGAATTGGTTTCGGGTTAATCGGACGTCGATTCAATGTAATTCTGCGAGGGTGAAGGTTTAGGGTTCCGATTCGTTACGTTTAGGACCCGGGGATTATTGAGGGAAATTAGGTGGACCTTCATAGACGTGTTAGTGACGTACTTTTGTGCTTTTTGACAGGATCGGGAGTTCCCGAGGAAGCTGAGGAACGTACAAGACGTTCGGGACGCGATTGAGAGCTCAATACTGTGAGTGGACCCTTTCCTTAAACTCGAGCATGCATAACTGTTTTCTCAACTTGTTTTGTGGTTTTATATATGATTTCTTGATTGTTGAATATGCTATGTTGGTTTTAAAATAATTACACGGTTTTCGAGGAAGTACGGTTTTCAGCACGTTTTACGATGAAGGTTTGATTTCTTATAATGATGCTATGGTTTTGGGATTTCAAACAATAAATGGTTTTCAATGATTATAAATGGTTTTGGAAACTTTTCTGTTATTATGGTCCACTCACACCTTATGTTTTAACTGCCCTCTAGGTCGTGGAGCTAGAGCGGGGTTTCGGCGTCGAGGCAGCGTTTGAGGCATAGAAGTCGCGAGAGGAATCCTGGAGTGGTTGAAATTTTTTCCGTGTGCGTGTATTTAGTTTACCGGTTTCCTTTCTTTCGTATTTAGTACTATGCTCTGTAAACTTATACTTTCGGGATGTATTGTATAGTTTCTCCTGCGTCTGACTGAGAGTGTTGGTGGTTACGTGCTAGTTTTACTTTGGTGTTGTCTCGGGGAGTCAGACGGGAGCAGGATTTACCCCGGGGAGGATCCTGACAGTGCCATCCCGATACTTGCCTGATAACTGTTGTTGTATGCGAATTCCATTAACGGCAAGTGAGTATCCCACGAATCCTGTAACTGTAGCACACAAGACCTCATCATGTCCTACAGGGTCTGAATGGTTCTCTCTGATTGTCCATCGGTCCGTGGATGGAAAGCAGTACTGAAGTGTAGGTTTGTTCCCAAGGTAGTTTGTAAACTCCGCCAGACGTGGAAGTGAAACGCGGATCGCAATCAGATACTATCAACTCCGGCGTAACATGAAGTCGAATGATTTCCTTCACGAACAACGGAGCCAATCGGTAGGGTTTATAAGTCTCCTGTATCGGCAGAAAATGGGCTGACTTGGTTAACCGATCTACAATCACACACACTACGTCGAATCCACTCCGGGTCCTTGGCAACTTAAAGACGAAGTCCATGGTGATATGGTCCCACTTCCACTCGGGAATCGGAAATGGGTGCATAGCCCCATAAGGTCTCTGCCACTCCGCCTTAACCTGCTGGCAGGTCAAGCATCTGCTCACGAACTCTGCAATGTCCTTTTTCATCCTTGACCACCAATAATGGCTCTAGAGGGTACGATACATCTTTGTACCTCCCGGATGCATATCATAAGCCGAACTATGGACTTCCTCCAGAATCTCAGACCGTAATTCTGCCACCCCAAGTACACACAATCGGCCCAACTTCACTAGTGCTCCATCACCTCGGATGGTAAAATCCCGCCATTCACCCGTTTCGACCTCAATCTTGTAGATACAAAGTGTCGGATCCTGAAATTGTGCTTCAATGATCCGATCGATTAACACCGGTCGTACGTGGAAACTGGCAAACAAAGCTCCCTGCTCGTCTGTCCCCATTATAACTCCAGCCTTCCGGAGTTCCACTAACAAAGGGAGATACACCATCCTCAAGTGTGCAATTGATCCTGTTGATTTCTTGCTGAGCGCATCTGCCACCACATTTGCCTTACCCGGATGGTACTCAATCGTACAGTCATAATCCTTTATTATCTCCAACCATCTCTGTTGCCTCATGTTAAGCTCCTTTTAGAGCATGAACCACCGCTGTCAACTCCAAATCATGGGTAGGGTAGTTCAATTCATGAGTCTTTAGCTTTCGTGATGCGTAAGCGATAACCTTACCATTCTGCATTAACACGCAGCCCAAACCTTGTAGCGATGCATCACTAAAGACCACGAACTCTCGACTGTCATCTGGCAATGCAAGGACGGGTGCAGTGGTCAATCGATACTTCAATTCCTAAAAACTCTGTTCACACTGCTCGTCCCAAATGAACTTCACCCCTTTTCGAGTCAATCGAGTCAACAGTGCAGCAATTTTGGAGAATCCCTCCACGAATCTACGATAGTAACCCGCTAACCCGACAAAACTCCGTACCTCTGTTACCGTTGTCAGTCTGGCCCAGTTAGTCACCGCTTCTGTCTTCTGGGGATCCACGCTAATCCCATCTGCCGATATCACATGTCCCAAAAAACCAATACTGCTCAGCCAAAACTGGCACTTACTCAGCTTGGCGTACAACTGTTTCTGTCTCAGTTTCCTTAACAACAACCTTAGGTGTTTCGCATGTGCTCTGGCACTCCTTGAGTACACCAGGATGTCGTTAATGAACACAATCAAAAATTTATCCAAGTAAGATCGGAAGACCCTGTTCATCAGATCCATGAATGCTGCTGGAGCATTTGTCAAGCCGAAGGGCATCACTAGGAACTCGTAATGTTCGTATCGGGTCCGAAATGCACTCTTTCGGAACATCCTCCTCTACAATTCTCAACTGGTGATACCCAGACTGTAAATCAATCATCGAGAAGTACTACGCTCCTCGCAACTGGTCGAATAGATCATCAATCCTGGGTAAAGGGTACTGGTTCCTCAGTGTCACTTTGTTGATTTGCCGGTAATCTACACACAATCAGAGGCTCCCCTCCTTCTTCTTTATGAATAACACTGGTGCTCCCCATGGTGATGTACTCGGTCGGATGAATCCTAAATCCACCAACTCCTGCAACTGAGTCTTGAGTTCCCGTAACTCGGCCGGCGCCATCCGATATGGTGCCTGGGATATAGGTCGGGTACCGGGGAGTAGTTCAATCGTAAACTCGATCTCCCGCTGTGGTGGTAATCTAGGTAGGTCTTCCGGAAACACATCCGGAAACTCTCGCATCACTAGTATCTCATCGATACTCGGAGTATCAACCTGCTCCGTCACAACATACGCCAGATAACCTTGGCATCCTTTCCGCAGAAGTTTGGTAGTGGCAAGCGAAGAAATCACTTCAGGGGTGAACCGTCACTCACCCCCTGAAAGATAACCTCCAGCAAACCCGGACTTCGCAGAACCACTTGCCTACTACAACAATCAATGAGCGACCCATGCTCCGATAACCAATCTACCCCCTAAAATCACATCCTCCACTCTCACCGGGCACCTCCGAATCACCTGATTCACCAAGTACACCATTCCTATCGGTGTGCCGACGCCCATCTCGCTATCTAAAGCTGATACCTCACAATCTAGCATACCCGCACAACTCCTCGAAATAAAAGAATGAGTAGCCCCCGCATCCATCAATACACGTACAAGAAGGTTTGAGATATGAAGAGTACCTGTAACCACACCTGGGGCTGTCCTAGCCTGCTACTGAGTCACTGCAAATATACTCAAGCCCTGGGTTCTGCAGTCTATTCGCGCCCACGCGCGTCACGCTCAGCACCACGGTCACCTCCCTGTCCTCGACCTCCGACAGTGTTGGAAGCCGCACTCTGCACAGCACTAGAGACCCCTGCATCGTTGCTCCTAGACAAAAGTGGGAAATCTTAGGCATAATGGCCCGCTCCTCCACAAGCAAAGTAGCTGACTGTCCTCGGCCTGTCCGAAGACTCACCGGATGCACCACTCGAAGATGAATGCTGTCCTGAGCTGAACCTCGATCTTGTCCTCTGAGAGCTCCCATGTCGACCCGACCAGCCACGACCCCGTAAAGATGAAGTTTCACCTCTGTAACTTCCTCCCTTTGTGTACCTCTGGCCCATTGGTCCAAGGTATGGACGATCCCGACGTCGCCCCTCACCTGAAGGCTGTCGTGCCTGGCGTGCCGCCAGACTAGCCTCGACACGAACCGCTGCGTCGACCATGTCTCTTAGAGTAGCGTGACTGGCAGCTGTCACACCTACCCGAATCTCCCCTCGGAGTCCAAGTTCAAACCTCTGACACTTGTCTTCCTCTGTGCTCACAAATGCTGCCGCAAACCGAGAAATTTTCCCAAAGGTCTTCTCATAGTCTGTAACTGACATATCCCCCTGCTCCAGCCATATGAATTCTGCCTCCCGAGCAGCGCGAAACGATCGCGGGTAGTACTGATCCAAGAATCGGGCACGGAAGACCTCCCAGGTAGTGGTGTGGGCAGACCATCCTGACATCTCTAGGCCATGCCACCACTGATAAGCTCCGCCTTCTGGTAGGAAGGCCGCCAATGTCACCCGCTCGCCCGGTGGGCAATGCATCACCGTAAAAATCCTTTCCCACTTAACAATCCATTCGTAGGCATCCTCGAGGTTTGATCCCCAGTTGAAAGGAGTGGCTCCCAAATGCTGAGCTCGTTCGATACTTGCGCATTCCATTTCTCTCTCTAGTTCCTCGTCAGTCCGTGCGTGAGGAATTCTCCTTGGAGGCATAACCAACTATTAAGTGGCATAGATTAGATAACATTATCCTTAAACTTGAAAAGTACCTAGTACTGACCGCTAGTCTAGCATGCTGACCACAACCTAGTGCTCTGATACCAAGCTGACTGGACCCGCCCCGATCTACCTGGGACCACAAGGGGACGTGCCTTGCTCCCGTCTGACACCCAAACAAACATTCCAATTTTAACCTTTAAAGTTCAAATGCATAAATATCCAAATTAAAGTTATACATAAAATCCGAATTGAAAAGATGTCAGACAAGGGATAATGTCCAAAAGTATAAGTTCCGAGCACGACTCTAAGCTATCCTGCGGGCTAACCTACCCAACAGGGGGTTCTGGTGCGCAGTGTAGATCTATGCCTCAGCCTCAGGATCCTCTTGTACCTCAATAGCACGGCCTGGAGGGGTCAACAAAACATTAAGGGTGAGTGGGCCGAAACTCGAAGTTTATAAAACAGTTCAGCAATTAAAACATATATTTTACCCCTCCGTTTTCCAAACATGCAATGACAGGACCCATCCCAATCCCCCCCGGATTAGTGCGGGATGACCCTGCTCCCGTCTGACACGAAGTGTCAGACAAGGGATATTTCCGACCTTTGCCCTCCCGGGCTATCAGAGTACGCCAAGATCCGGAGGAGGCATGTGATATCTCGGTCTCTGCTACAGTCCACATCCGATGTCAACCTGAAGGGCAGTCAAAACATTAAAAACTGTGAGTGGACAAAACAAGAGTTTATAAAAACATTTAATAAGAAGACATTTGTACCCTCCACTAAAAAGCATGCATGCATTCGAAAACCATTTATCCAAAACAAACCATATGTGGGACTAAGCCCAAAGCAGATATAAACCAAGGTCGAAAGGACCACAATAAAAACGACCATACGACCACTGCCCAAATCCATAAGGGACTCGGCCCCAAACCATAAAGAAACCAAGTACACGAGCCACTGCTCAAATCCTGTGCACACCTGTGCACACCACATATCATATATCATATATACATATAAGTCAAACAACCAATCCTGTCACGGTATCCAAAGCTACACGCGTGCTACTCGGGTCTCAATCCGAGTCATCTCAAAGTCAAGGTCAATGTCCGCAGACCACTGACCCTACCCGAGGTAATAGTAACCATAGCCTTCCTGAGAGTAAGGAACCCAACTGGGGGGTGACTCCACTCAGTCGGTGCTCCGTGATTACTCCGGGGTCCACCCAGGCCAACGACCCTCCTCGGAGGAGATAATAGAAGTAAAGGAAGGTAGATGAACATATATATACATAACATAAACATTCATGACCGGTTCCCCTGAACCGTCATGATCCATAATATCCATAATCAGATAACATGCCGGTTCCCATAAACCGTCATGTACCGTAATAACATAACAAGGGTTCATGTCGGTTCCCATAAACCGCCATGAACCACGATACCATAACAACGGTTCATGCAGGTTCCCATAAACCGTCATGAACCTGGGAATCCATTTAAGGTTCCCTGACCTGAAATCAAAACCGTAAAGTAGCTTGGGTCTCGTACCCGAACATAGGACATCAGTTGGGCACCGTGCTCGAAATCTGAGGTCATATGCCCGAGACAAAACCAAATGGGTCTCATACCCGAGTTTATCCTTTTGAAATTCAAATCCAGTTCATTTAAATCAATACAGAAATACAGACCCGTACAAACAACGTATAAGGCCGAAACCTTGAAATACGTGCTTATACGTAACCACATACAAATGCACCCATGGCATTACAAACAAGCATTTAAAACATATAATAAACATTTATGCATGCACCAATTTAGAAAACAAGGTCCACTCACAAACCGTCCGAGCTGCCGCCTCGATTTGCGTGCCATACGGCTTCCCCAGCCGATCACCGTCACCGGGACTCCCAAACCTGTCCAAATCGTAATAGAAGGTTACTAACTACTTAATTAACCTCCCACTAAAGCCCCGTAATTTTCCCGTATTTTTAACTATTTTTAATCCCGAACCTAAACCTTCCGATGCCCCAAACATATCGAGACGGTGTCCGATCAACACGAAACCAGTCCCAAAATGTTCGTTACATCGAATAGAAGATTTCGTATGTTGGAACCTTCCCCAGATTCCCTGTCACGCGCCGCCTGAAGTGGCTGCGCGTGGGCTTCACGCGCCGCTACAGTACCTGCTGACGTCATCGCTGACGTCAGCATGACGTCATCACTGACAGCCCCTGACAGTGACACGTGTCACGCTCCCATTGGCCCACTGTCTGACATGTCAGTCTGACATTGTCAGATCTGACATGATGACGTCATCCCTGACATGATAACGTCATCAGGTTAGTCATCCCTGCCTCCTCGCGGGTCGACCCGAATGACTGCAACCGGGTCGCCGTGACCCGCGGCTTGACCCGGCCGGTTCTCCGCCGTCCGGCCACCAAAACCGTTCCCGTTTGTCCCATTTTCATCCTCTAATCCTAACCTTGGGTTCTATGACCTTAAAATGGAAGGAAAACACCGAAAACCATACCTTCGAGTTTGGCCATGTCGGCCGTGCATTCCTCCGCCGTTCACGGCCGTTACAGACCATCTAAGCCTTCGAAAACAATCCTAAAAGAACCCTAAGACCTCTAGGAACATTTCCCAATCCCTAGATTTGATTAAAACACAACAAAAATCAATTTCCAATTTTTGAAAGAAAACTCACCCACGGGTTCTCTCTCCCCGCCGTGTCCTCCGCCGTGGCTGGCCGTGGCCTGCCATCCCCAGCCTCTTTCCACCACCTCACGGTCATGTTCAGCTCGCACAAGCAATGAATGGTGATGGTGTGTGTGTGTTTTGGGTTTTTTAAGAAAATGAAGAAAATGGAGGATTATGGGTTATGGGGTTCGGGTTTGAGGATGAACAAAGAAGAGTGATGGCTGATGAGAGGGAGATAGGATGGACGGTGTGGATTTAAGGATGAATTGAAATGGATGGCCAAGATTGAATGGTGGGTGGGTTTGGGTAAAAAAAATTAATTAAATAATATTATTTTATTATATAGATCCACATTTTGGGGGATCAAGTCAATGGGATGAGTGACACTTGTCACTCATCCATGGGGCCCACCAAAATATCCACCCAATCAGATTTCGTCAAAACGTCCCCGTCTCGAAGTTCGTGCATAGTGAAATCGAACTTCCGTGACCCTTAACTCTCACGTTCGAAGTCCGATTTCAGTGTGCCGCCTGCCTATGGATTCGTATCGTCCTTATCTACGTAACGGTCTTCGGCCCTCGGCCATCAGACCTTTTGGTCAAAAAGTCAACATTTGACCCCATTTAACCAAAATTACCAAAATGCCACTAAACTTCCGAACGTCATAACTTCCTCCACGAACGTCGGAATTGAACGTGCCACCTGTCTATGAACTCGTGACGTCACGAACTACGTCACGGTCATCGGTCAAAGTCCATTTGACCGCCCGATTGAAAAGTCAACGTTTTGCCACCATCAGGGGCAAAACGGTTATTTCGCATCGTTCGTCCGATTTCGCTCTACTAATCACGAATTCGCCTCACTAATCGTGATTAGTCACTAATCTAATCATGGAATTTGGGACGGGTCGTTACATGCAAGCATTAGTATTTAAAACCATAAAATCATATAAGATATCACAAGTCATATAATAAAACCATAAACATAACCACAGCCACTGCACTATACACTCCAACCCTGACATCCCAGATGTCCGACGTCCCTGACGTCCAATAAGGTCACAGTCCCAAGGCTACGCATGCCACTCGGGGTCTCAATCCCGAGTCCAATCCCCGAACCCAGTCCGGGTACGGCATCCCAGATGCCTGACGTCGCAGACGTTTAATCATAACAATCCTGCTCCTGAGTCATCCTACGGGCTAGTCCCTCCGTAGAATGACCCCTCGCAGGCAATGCGCCGTGACCACTCTGGGGTACCCACATCCGGAGGAGACAGTATCACACGGGTAGATCTATACAGTGCAGTACCAAAGATCGACAATCCACATACGTAAATATATATATATATATATATATATAATCCAAAACAATGCTTAAATTTCACCAGACAGGTCTCAAGCCCAAACATCGTAAATCGTGCCATAGCCATAACTCGCGATATTCGAAACCTTTGCTTAATTCACACACACATATATATATATATATATATAGAAGTGAAAATCGTTATTCATGCAAGGGTTTAATGAAATCGGGCCCACCCCGCTGTACAATCCTGCTACAAAACTACGCGGATAACCTTGTTCGGGTACTATTGTACGATTCCTGTCAGTCCAAATCACACGTAAAGGTCACTACAAGTCCTTAACATTTAACCAAGAAATCCTAAATTGAAACCGGGAAAGCCGCCTGAACACGCTTCCCGAGGAAATAGACTCTATTTTGACCAACTTAACTATCTCCGATCAACTCGAAGATTAGCCCAAAATGCTCAATAAATTGAAAGGATGAAAACTCAAGTTGACCTTGATGGGAGATGAGGCTTCACGCGCCCTCACGCACCGCCCAAAGTGGCTGCGCGTGAAAGCCACGCGCCAAGCACTGTCGCTACAGTGTCATCATCCTTACCCGAAAGCCTGTTAAACGGGTCCCCAAACCCGTGACTCAACCCAGCCAAATCCCCACCAATTATCACTCGAATTCCTTCGTTTTTCCACCTAGGACCTTCCTGAACCTTTTAATTTAAGTTCTCATCCATTAATTAACCCCAACAAGCCCTAAATCGACCCTTTCGACCCGTGATCAACCAAACGGGTCGACCGTCGTATCTCACTGGTTTCAACTCCATTTCTAAATTAACTTAACCTGAAGCTTAATAGGACCTATACGAACCATAAGGCACAAACAATTTCATAAATCCTCACCTAGAAGTCGTCGTCCTCAGGTATGAAAATCTTTTTAAAATGGAACTTAGGTTCATGGCCAAACGGTGGTCGATTCACTTCAAGATTGATATGGTCGAACTCCAAATGGTCCCAGAAAGCTATTTCGATCCTTGGTTTCGTCCAACTTGCCTCACAAATCAAAACTCGATTTTTCCCTCCAATTTCCAAATTCTCCAATCTCTGTTTTCTCTCAAGTTTTCAGACTCTCCTTAGCAGAAATGACCCTCTCTCACTCCCCATCACTCTGTTAATTGAACCTTGCAGCCAGCAGCCCGTGGGAATCCCTCTGGCCTCTCTGAAAAAATTTTCCCGCAATGATCCCAAACTAGCTAAACAATGGTGCACGTGCACTGTGGTCTGATTCAACCCACAATCCTGTGTTTTCCACTACCTCAAAACCATTAATCTAATCTCCTGTCCAGCAACTAACACGTTTAAACTAATCCTTGATCATTACAACCAAGCACGGTGGTGCAGGTTCTATTTCCACGGTTTTAAACAGTACTGACAGGACCGCCCCCAGAAGGGGAATCAAAGACCGTGCCCGGTCCTGCTCCCGTCTGGCAAGTCGACTGAAATACCCAAATTTACCCTCAGTACGTGCCAGACCAGGGATAGCCACATGTGCTTACTCATGCCTCCGCCCCTCGTACAGCCTCGAACAACGCGCCACGACCTGGAGGGTCAATAAAAACCAAAAGGTCTGAGTGGACAAAAATAAATCAGTTTAGGAAAACAGTTACAACAAGCGTTTTTACCCTCGGCGTAAAACGAATGCATGCATACAAAAATCATTACGCAATCGGTTAAGATTTTCCACATAAGAAAAACGGTGTATCAAATTCCAACATAAGGGAAAACTCGTATGAACCACAAAATCATTTTTCCTTTCTCAACCATCGGGTCTTAGCCCGGAATCGTAATCACCAGGCCGCAGCCCAAAACCACGAATCAAACCAAATGCACAACAGGATCCAAAATCAACAACCATATACCGGGCCACTGCCCAACTCAACTGAAACATCAGAAATCATCAATAAATCACAAGTCAATCATTTTGCTGGGTATCAAGTGCGCCCGAGTCTTTAAACTCAAAAACATGCGCATAAACAGGCCTTCCCGGGATATAAACAGGCCCACGCGCCGTCACGCGCCGCCGTGAGTGGCTGCGCGTGACAGCCACGCGCCAGCTACAGTAACTGTGAACAGTTCGCCTTCTTCGCCCATTTCTTCTGCGAACGGGTCCTACGACCCGCGCGACAACCCGTTTTAATTCCTATCAGTCCAGCCTCGATTACTCCAATTGAACATTTATTTACCTTCGATTCAAGTCTAATTACAGGTCTGAAATGTAAAGTCCATCAACACTTACCTCAAACCATCAATTCGAGTCTGGTTTCCCGAAGAACATCCGACTCTGCTCAGTCGACAATGTCCCATGATTTCCGATGCCACTCATCAATTAATCACACCAGAAGCTTTGTACAGTCCCTAGGAACATATCTTCGATCTTAATTGCGTCCTCAAGCCCCTCAACTTCCACGACTCAACTTCAATTTTTTTCTGAACCTGCCGTGTCCGTCCCTGACTTCCCAGGGCATCATGCTTCGATCTCAAGGTTTGGATCGACCAAGTGAGGTCCCAGAAGAGTTTTTCCAGCCTCAAATTGGCTTGGGCTCGCCTGCAAATCGAAATTGGATTTTCCCTCCCAAAATCAGTTTTCTTCGAACTCGGTTTCCTCTCAACACTCAGGCCTCCCATTGGTTGGAAATGATCCCCAACACTCCTCCAATTGCTCTGATGATCAAACAAAACCCCAACACCCGTGGGAAGTCACTCTGGCCCTCCAGTGCAACTGTCCCCCGCAAGCTCCCAAAACCAGTTAAAAATGGCACCCGTGGCCTGCACTCCCACTCCAGGCGCGCAACATCAAGCTCGTGGCCTCAAATTTCCAACCCACAACTCCCACACTGATCAAGATTGCCTAAACAATTCCTCACGCAGTGCACGCCAAGTCCCACTCTCTGTTTTTCTATTCAGAAAACACACTAAGCCCATACACGGCTGCTGCACAAAATTGTAGCCAAAATTACCATTTTGCCCTCAATTGACGATTTACCAAATTGCCCCTCACCATCTGTGACCAGTAACTTGGTCCCCCGATGTCCGTTCCACGCGTGCCACCTGACATTGTACTCGGGGCATCAAGACCTTCCTAACGGTCCTTGGCCCTCGGCCATCGGACCCCCCGATCGAAAAGTCAACATTTTCCCTTATTTCGTCCAAATTACGGTAATGCCCCAGGACTTCCGAACGTCATAACTTTCGCCACAAACGTCGGAATCGAACGTGCCGCCTGTCTATGAAGTCGTGACGTCCCAAACTACGTCACGGTCATCGGGCAGAGTCCAATTGACCGCCCGAATAAAAAGTCTACGTTTTGCCCACAACCAAGGGCAAAACGGTCATTTTGCACCGTTCGTCCGAATTCGCCCAACTAATCACCGATTAACCCCGCTAATCGTGATTAGTTAGTAATCTAATCCCGAATTCCGGGACGGGTCGTTACAATCTTCCCCCCTTAAAGAATTTCGTCCCCGAAATTCCAACCGACCAAGACTCAACCGATCATCCCTCTAAAACCAGTTTCGTTCTCGGAATTCCAATTACGTTCATTCCACATCCACCACGTGGAAAACATTTGGCCCCACAACACGTGTACACCCGTACACCAGCTAAACTCATCCGCACTCAGGGGCCCCATCATAGTCTTATGTCGTACCGACCACACTCGACCACCTCGAGTGAAGATGATCACTTAATGACTGCTCCCACTGGGAGTCACCAAATCTCACTTGTCAGTCCGTGCTGACGCTACCAGCCAAACTGTCACCACTAAGCTTCACCACCCTGACAAAGCACCAACCATCAGCCAAACGGCGATAACACCTCATCCTGCTACTCGCTCAAGTAGCGTAAGATCAACCACGTGATCTCATCTCGCAGGGCAACCCAATCCTGCGACATATCTATCTCAAGTCCATAACTGTCAGTTCCCTTAGCAAACCACAACGCTGGAATCATTTCGGTGTGATAACATCATGCAAGGCCACACGTAGTGACGCAGTCACCAACTCACTCATCCTGAGCGTACGTATACCGTCACCAAACTCAATCAAGTGGTGTAACTGACACACATTGAATACTAGCCCATCGGTGTTCGCCCAACTTCACACTGGGGTTCACTAGCCATCCGTGGCAAAGAGCGCATGCTCATGAATTCACTGAATCCAACCAAATTAACTCTCCCCAGTGCATAGTATTCAATGTCCAGTTCACACCTACCACCAAATCCAATGGTGTCGGAACTAAGCCGACCATACGCCACTGGTACCTCACAAGTACGGACACCATGCGCCACACGGCCAGTCCAATACCGATCCTTGTACACCGTGCAAGATACGTACCTCCATTTCCCAATAAGTCCACTGCATGGCCCGCAGTCAATCATGATTCGATACTGGGGTTCTCCTGTCCAATCTCATACTAGACAAATCGATCATTCCGCTCATCATCCATTCTGAATCCCATGGTCACCCGACCAGTAACACAACATCAACCCCCAAACACGTCATCCTAGACGTACCAACCCAAGCACGCTCACCAAGGCATGTACAGTCATGCCGAATGGGCGTATGATCTCATTCACAAATACCGAGGCACACCAACTCAGAATCTATCGGATACCCGCTCAACGGTTACCACATTACTTCTGATTGACTTCGAAAAGAAGCCAATCCCAATCGCACATGTCTATAACTGACCAATTAGACTTTGTTGGATATCCACTCATCCACAAGTCAAGCCTCGAGTTCAACTCACCACCGTCCCCACTCGTTCGAGCACGGATTAACTTCGAAAAGAAGTTCAATCCAACAATCCTCATATCTAAGCATTTACGACAGAGCGACAAGCTCTTCACCTAGCCTGATCAAGGCGATCACAATTCGAGTCTGTTACCGCTCACCCGACTGGTAACACTACGATCCTGGATCTTCACCACGCCCAAGGCCCACAGCCACATAATCCAGATCCACCTAGGATCCACCCATGCTCACAGCTGGCAATCCACCTGGAACCCGATAATAAGGTCTCACACCCCCTAGATTCCTTGTCAATCACCCAACACCTCAACCATTTTCTCCCCCAATCAATCACTCAACAACGTAACACATCCACTCTGTGGATCCCCTCCATTTACCTCATATCGATCCCTGCCACTCCACCTAGGAAAGACCAAGGATGATCCACAATGATGTCAAGTCCAACCGCCGGACTCCCTACATCCGTAACTCACTAGGACAACCACGCGTCCACCATCAGCCCAATACTCAGACCTCACGTCAATTAATGACTAACTATGCACAAACATTGATTCCGACAGGGAATTACTCAACTCTTGTCACCTCGTCACTGTTGGGACTTACCCCAATACCTCATAACCTCCGCTGGATCCTATCCAGTCCACGAGTCGACAACTACTGAATCTCAAATACCAACGCACTCTCATCATGACAGAGTCACACCACAGCTCATGGCTCAACACAATCTCACTTGCTGACACTAGCACCAGCACTAGTACCCGCACCAACGTACAATCATCCACACTAGCACACCGTGTGCAAAGTGGGTAGCCCTGGATCTCCGCTCATACTGAGCGACGATCCCGCATCACTACTCGTACCCCCCAACCATGGGTACCACCATCCCGACAATCCACATCAGGATAGATGGACGTTCCCTGAACGCCCCATAATCCCCAACTATTACCACTACACCAAGTACCCCTGAGCATCAGCTAAACTCCACAAGACCACCGTTCCACAAAGACAAGTCATAGTTTCCTAACTCCTTCAATACCCGACCATAAACTGGTCCTCATTCAGCCTTTCTAGCTCTTCTCGAGTCTTGACACCTTATCATGACTCATCTCACGTTCCTAACTCAAAATCCTGACTCAATGTGAGTCCCACATCCACACCTCGACTCCTCCTCAGTCCAATCTCATACCAAACCAATCCTGTCATTACTGACATACCCAATCCCCGAGCAACATCCAATGCTCAACCACCTTCTATTCGACCAATAGGGCCTAAGAGAAAGTACAATTTGCCCAAAAATGCGGCCTTCCAGCCACCGGTCTCGTTCGTCCTTGCGACCCACCAATTCTACGTCTAACGAATCGCAGTTCACAGCGTCCACTACCCGACATCTGACCCTCAAACCAGGGTCAATTTCACCCGAGATCTAACACGAGGTCCCAAATACCCTCGCCTACTCATCTCACTACCAGGTCGCGCACGAGGCTTACGCTCCGGAGGCATGATGTGGCAACAGAATCAGCAACCTAGCGCTCTGATACCAAATTGACAGGACCGCCCCCAGAAGGGGCATCAAAGACCGTGCCCGGTCCTGCTCCCGTCTGGCAAGTCGACTGAAATACCCAAATTTACCCTCAGTACGTGCCAGACCAGGGATAGCCACATGTGCTTACTCATGCCTCCGCCCCTCGTACAGCCTCGAACAACGCGCCACGACCTGGAGGGTCAATAAAAACCAAAAGGTGTGAGTGGACAAAAATAAATCAGTTTAGCAAAACAGTTACAACAAGCGTTTTTACCCTCCGCGTAAAACGAATGCATGCATACAAAAATCATTAAGCAATCGGTTAAGATTTTCCACATAAGAAAAACTGTGTATCAAATTCCAACATAAGGGAAAACTCGTATGAACCACAAAATCATTTTTCCTTTCTCAACCATTGGGTCTTAGCCCGCAATCGTAATCACCGGGCCGCAGCCCAAAACCACGAATCAAACCAAATGCACAACAGGATCCAAAACCAACAACCATATACCGGGCCACTGCCCAACTCAACTGAAACATCAGAAATCATCAATAAATCACAAGTCAATCATTTTGCTGGGTATCAAGTGCGCCCGAGTCTTTAAACTCAAAAACATGCGCATAAACAGGCCTTCCCGGGATATCAACGAGTCTTTAAACTCAAAACATAATCAATAGGCCTCGGGGGTATCACAGTAACCGAGTCTTTAAACTCATGAGTCTTTAAACTCATTAAGGGCCCTCCCCCGTCATCAATTAACCGAGTCTTTAAATTCAAAACGTGCTCCAGCAATAGCACCGGGTTTTTAAACCCAAAACAGTTTTCAAACACAACAACGGGTCTTTAAACCCAAAGCAGATTTCAACGGGTCTTTGAACCCCAAAACAGTTTATCAATCACGACAACGTGGGATCCATCCCCAAAATCATATTTTCACAACAGGACCCATGGTCCGAATTTCCACATTCATTTTCCCCAAATCAGACTTTACCAACATAATCAAATTATCATGAAACACGGGGCATGCAAAATCAGACCAAATCACTTTATTAAATCCTCTTTCATTCCCGAATTCGAATTCGCAATAATGATTCCGTAAGCCGGCATCCGGAAGCATCATCCCGAACCCAAACCAAGAATCCACTTAAAATTTCCGAAAACCGTAATCTCGTTCGTTAAAATTACTTTTATGCCCCGAGCATCAAGCCCGAAATCGTATTTTCCAAAATCCATTTTAATTCCTTGAAATCACTTCATTTCTCAAATCTCAGTATCAAAACATCCGAACCACAATCATAATTACCAAAATCACGATCCAAGCAAAACATACTCAAAACCCTCATTTAAAAATCCTCAAAATCACAAGTCTCATTTAAATTCCCCAATTCAAACATCAACAGTGATCAAATCACCATAACTCAAAATCTCGTAAAACGTGCAAATCAGGAACTTTCTCGAAAAACGTGTCAAAATCGTAAGTCACACTCGCAAATCATGAACAACATTTTTAAATCATTTTACACCCATTTCATATAACTTCTTCCATTAAACCATCATTAAGCATACGAGGGACCGTAGTCTCGAAATACGTGGAATTTCACATGTATAGTAAAAATACGTATAAATACGGGATCGAATACGTATAAATACGGAAATCAAAATCAATCACAACTTATAATCATAATCATAAAATTATAGAAATAATTTATGCATGCATTAAATTTGAAAGCAACGTCCACTCACACACCAATCTTAAGGCTCAGTTTCGCGCCGTACGCATGCCCGTAATTCCCGACATTTTCCAGAAACTCGAATCCTGTCCAAAAACACATTCCCGGGTCATTAAGGTCTCAAATATCATCATACAAATCCCCCATAATTTTCCGGGATTTAATCGTTAATTAAAAACGAGACATAGACCTTCGGACCCTCGAAATAACATCGAAATGGTATCCGATAATTTCGAAACTAACGCTAAAATGTTCGTTATAACGTATAGGATAAAAGTCGTGTTGACCGTACCTCGGGATTCGTGCCCACGCGCCGTCACGCGCCGCCGTGAGTGGCTGCGCGTGACAGCCACGCGCCAGCTACAGTAACTGTGAACAGTTCGCCTTCTTCGCCCATTTCTTCTGCGAACGGGTCCTGCGACCCGCGCGACAACCCGTTTTAATTCCTATCAGTCCAGCCTCGATTACTCCAATTGAACATTTATTTACCTTCGATTCAAGTCTAATTACAGGTCTGAAATGGAAAGTCCATCAACACTTACCTCAAACCATCAATTCGAGTCTGGTTTCCCGAAGAACATCCGACTTTGCTCAGTCGACAATGTCCCATGATTTCCGATGCCACTCATCAATTAATCACACCAGAAGCTTTGTACAGTCCCTAGGAACATATCTTCGATCTTAATTGCGTCCTCAAGCCCCTCAACTTCCACGACTCAACTTCAATTTTTTTCTGAACCTGCCGTGTCCGTCCCTGACTTCCCAGGGCATCATGCTTCGATCTCAAGGTTTGGATCGACCAAGTGAGGTCCCAGAAGAGTTTTTCCAGCCTCAAATCGGCTTAGGCTCGCCTGCAAATCGAAATTGGATTTTCCCTCCCAAAATCAGTTTTCTTCGAACTCGGTTTCCTCTCAACACTCAGGCCTCCCATTAGTTGGAAATGATCCCCAACACTCCTCCAATTGCTCTGATGATCAAACAAAACCCCAACACCCGTGGGAAGTCACTCTGGCCCTCCAGTGCAACTGTCCCCCGCAAGCTCCCAAAACCAGTTAAAAATGGCACCCGTGGCCTGCACTCCCACTCCAGGCGCGCAACATCAAGCTCGTGGCCTCAAATTTCCAACCCACAACTCCCACACTGATCAAGATTGCCTAAACAATTCCTCACGCAGTGCACGCCAAGTCCCACTCTCTGTTTTTCAATTCAGAAAACACACTAAGCCCATACACGGCTGCTGCACAAAATTGCAGCCAAAATTACCATTTTGCCCTCAATTGACGATTTACCAAATTGCCCCTCACCATCCGTGACCCGTAACTTGGTCCCCCGATGTCCGTTCCACGCGTGCCGCCTGACATTGTACTCGGGGCATCAAGACCTTCCTAACGGTCCTTGGCCCTCGGCCATCGGACCCCCCGATCGAAAAGTCAACATTTTCCCTTATTTCGTCCAAATTACGGTAATGCCCCCGGACATCCGAACGTCATAACTTTCGCCACGAACGTCGGAATCGAACGTGTCGCCTGTCTATGAAGTCGTGACATCCCAAACTACGTCACCGTCATCAGGCAGAGTCCAATTGACCGCCCGAATAAAAAGTCAACGTTTTGCCCACAACCAGGGGCAAAACGGTCATTTTGCACCGTTCGTCCGAATTCGCCCAACTAATCACCGATTAACCCCGCTAATCGTGATTAGTTAGTAATCTAATCCCGAATTCCGGGACGGGTCGTTACAAGTACCCCCTGCTAAATTACCATTTTGCCCTTCTGCCCAAAATTACCAAAATCTCCTGCTCTTTCTAGACCCGTAACTCAACCGTCTGATGTACGTTTTGAACGTGTCGCCCGTCTACGGACTCAGGGCATCGAGACCTACCTAACGGTCCTCGAATCGTGTGAAAATTAGTTTTCAATCAAAAAGTCAACATTTTCCCCCTTTTTGTCCAAATTACGAAAATGCCCTTGAACTTCCGAATGTCATAACTTCTTCCCTGATCGTCGGAATTGGACGTGTCACCTGTCTATGGACTCGTGACGTCCCGAACTACGTCACGGTCATTGGTCAATGTCCGTTTGACCTACCAATTAAAAAGTCAACAATTTGACCATACTATTCACAGGGTAAAAACGTCATTTCATTTATTATTTTAAAATTTTACATTCCTCGAATTTCTGGGGCGTTACACAAAACAATAAGGAAATTTTGAAAATTGAATAGGAAATTGACATATGTAATCTTGTATTCACTAGAGGTTCAAAAGTTGATTTTTATCAAGAACCTATCTATGAGTTTTTCTTAGACTGTTGCTTAGGCCTCAAGCTCATGAGCTCGTAGATAAGCATGCGAAAAATAGAGGTCGTATAAAAAAGCTACGAGTTTAGAAGCTCATGGGTATTTTGGCAATTTGAGAATTTTAATTCGTATGTTTGAAAGGTGACTTAGCCCTCGCTTCTGACTCAGCCAATTGGAAGGGTGACAAGTGTCACCCACTGCATATGGATGTTAATTTAAACAACGATATTTTATAAAACCCCTCTTCTTGTACCACAATCTCTCTTTGTAACGAACCAAAATTTTCAGTAAAATAAAATGACGGTTTTACCCTTGAAGGTCAAAAGGTTGACTTTTGTACCAAAACGCCTTGTGAATGATTCGTAAGGGCCGTTACGAAGGTCTTGAACCCCTAAATATGTAGACAGACAGTACGTCGAATAAGAAATTCGAAAAAGTTCGTTACTGGTCAAAAATAGCTAGGGGCATTTTAGTTATTTTGGAACATAAGGGTATTTTGATACTTTTGCATGAAGGTCCTATGGTGATCTAGAAGTTTCTCCACATTTCTCCCTTATTGTCTCATTCCTCCGCGGACTTAGGCATGCACCACTATATACACATGTGTATATGGATTTCAAGAGGGGTCGGGGGGTGGTGGTCGAAGAAAAGAAAACCATGAAACAAGCCACCACTGTGGAAGAGAAGAGAGTCAGGAAAGAAAAAAGAAGAAAGATAATAGAGAGGGAAGGGAGAGAGGAAGAGAGGAAGAACAAGGGGAGGGGGCGAGGGGCTGGATGATCCTAGAACCTAAAACTCGTGAAGCTTAAATATGACCCAAGAAAGTGTAGATCGTTTCGAGCTTGTAGGCTTGAAACCAAGGACCATGGTGAGTTAAGAAAGATCCTGTGATCATTTTAAGTTAGAAAAGTTGAGGGTTGGATGCAGGAAGGCTTAAGGACAAACTCTAGAATCTTGGCTGAAATGTGCAGGTATGTGTTGCTAATATCGATCACGATTTTCTCTCTTTGGAGATCATAGACATGTTTCTAGGATTGAGAAGATTAGGTTTTGCTGAAGAACACGTGGAAATGGACGTAAAATAAAGGAGATATTATCGAGTCAGGTCGTCGAATCTGGCGATCCGAATACTCGTTTGGAGGTTGCAAAAAACTTATGCGTAGCGCATAGGCTGTCTTTGGCGAGTGACGGCATGTGGTAGATCGTCTAGAATTTCGTACAACATGGTTTTTGTAGTGTTCGTTCTTATGAGTTTAATGGTATAATTTGAAAGTGAATTGGACATTGATTGATTATAGCTTCAAGGCTCAACATATATTGTTTATACTTTAAATAAAAAAATTAAATTTAGAAAATTAATTTTAACCTTATTGTGATAATTAATGATAATTATAACAAGTAGTAAATTTGTGAAAATGGTAAAAGAAGGATTGTTTATGAATATTGTTTATGTGAGTAACTAAAGGACTATTTGAATATGAACAATTTGAGGATTATACAATATAATAGATTGTGATACATAGATAAGTTATGGGAATTAACCATAATGGCTCATATTGATGAATCTATGATTATGTTGATGATGATATGTTGATGATGATATGATGAAGATGATTATGTTGATGATGATATGATGATGACATGTAAATAATGGCATGACGACATTATGTTATATACATATATGATGATATATGTGCCGATGATGCTATGATACGATGTTAATGTGATGTTATGATAGTGTGATGAATATGATTTTAATATAAGTTTAAATTGGAAAATTAGGCTTAAAGAAACTTGGTTATTATTGGACTTCCATGGTGATATGGTGAATAAAAAGGATTCATGGAAATTATGCACTTTAAACTTGTTATGATGTTAATAAATTTCATATATAAATAACTGACATTATAAATTGTGATAATTATTAATACTGAAAGTAAAATCCGAATATGGTTGAATTAATAGGTTCCACTACTTAACGAGGTTAGTGGGTAGGACATGCGTGATAAACCCGCAAGGGTGGGTTTTGAAACGCTAAAACTAAGTAATAAAGTAAACACAATGTCACACTCAACACTTAATGGAGATATATGCAAATTAAAACCCTTTTGTGTAGATGTTGCATTGATAAGTATGGATCATTCTTAACAGGGGATTAAGGGTACCTAAGCATGATTATCGTTTGGTTAATTAATTAAGGAGGGTAAGTGATTTTTACTAAGGCCCTACGTGATTAACTAACCTAATCTAATCTAATCTAACCTAATTTATTATTTACATGGTCAAATCATCTTTAACCTAACTCATTCATAAATTGTACGAATTTCCATAATAAACGAAATTCCAAAACCTTAATTTAACGAAATACATGTACATTATCTTAAGTACGTCCTTGGGAATATGCCATGTACACTTTCAATGATCTAGACTTGGGAATACGCCATATTTCTAATCAAGCATTAAGCATAAACATAGCATGGAAGATTATTGAAATCACGCCATCTTGAAATGTAACGCCCCGAAAATTCGAAAAACGAAAATTTGGAAAATTTGAGGAAAAGGACGATTTTGCCCCTGGAATTGGGCGAACGGTTGACTTTTTGATCGGAAAATTGTTTGAACTTTCCGGAAGTACCGTTGGATAGGTCTCGGGACGCTGAATTCGTAGACAGGCGGCATGCGTCAATCGGAGTCCGAACAAAAAAGTTATGGGTCTAGAACGAGGAAGGGCATTTTGGTAATTTGTTAACACCCGAAAATCAACCTATATACATAAATATCGAATTTGAATTCTTAGACGGTTTCAATTGAAATTGACAAGAGATTTAGCCTTCTGGGAGTTCAACGAAGCGAACCACCTCAATTGGAACGGAAATTGGTGGAGAATCAACGAAGAACAGGTCCTACGACTGCTTTGAAATTCAGAACTTGAGTTCGATCACTTGGAGGTAAGGAACTCTGAAATTGACGTCAGCATTGTCTTTAGAATGGACCTAAGATACTTCCTGTGCAATCAATTGAACGAAATAGTGTGGAATTTGGGTAGAACCCGATTTAGAACCTGTCGGGTTTCGATGTTGAGTCGTGGGCTTTGGGGCATGGTTTTATCAAATTGAGGTCAAAGATCCAAAATAGATGTAGAATAGATGAAAATGAGTGAAAGAAACAATAAAATTGAGTTCGAATTGGTGGAGAACTAATCGGGTTGCATCGCGGGTCGTAGGCTCCGTTTACCAGGTAAACGGGTGACAGGGACGACTGTTCAGGGTTACTGTTCACGGCGCGTGGACTCACGTGCAGCCACTTGCGGCGGCGCGTCAGGGCGCGTGGTGGGCTTTCTGGGAAAGTGTCCAACATGTGTTTGGCTCTATACAGTGTAACGATCATTTTGGCGTTAGTTTCGAGTCAATCGGACACCGTCTCAATTATGTTTCGAGGGTCCGAAGGTTTATGTTATATTTTAAAATAATATTAAATTTCCTAAAAATTATGGGGAATTGATATGATGTAAATTGAGTTGGTAGTAACCCTGCATAATTATTTTGGACAAGCTTCGAGATTCCTAGCAAGTGTCGGAAATTACGGAAACGCACGCAGCTCGGGAAGCGAGCGGTTTGGACGGTGTGTGAGTGGACGTTTGTTTTCTAAATTGATATGCATGCATAGTTAAATGTTTTACATGGTTGATTGTATGATTTGGTTTTCCATGATGTCGTGATTTGTTTGGATGATTATTCATGATTTAATGATTATTTTAATCGGTATTTCGGGCACGTTTTTCGAGGAAATGTGCAAATGATATTTTGGGCTAGGCCCGTAGTCAAAATGGTTTCAAAATGGATATTTTGATGAATTGATAAATCAAGGATGATTTCTGGATTATTTTAATTTTTTCGATATGATTTTACGGATTTACGTATAAATGATATTTGGGCTTGAGTCCCAGTTGATAATGATTTTGACTTGGTTTGAAGTCAAGGATTTGATTGAGATGTTTGGGATATGATCTCGAGATAATTTTCATTGTGATTATGAGTGCCCAGACGGTCGAAGCTAGGGGTGTTCCCAGACGACCGAAGCTCGGGGATATGATTGTGATTGTTCCCAGGCAGCCGAAGCTAGGGGTGTTCCCAGATGGCTGATACTCGGGGTGATATGTGTTCCCAGATAGCCGAAGCTCGGGGTGTTCCCAGACGGCTGATGCTCGGGGTTATGGCCTACGCGTAGTGCGAATATGATTATGTGGTGGTTTATGCACTTGTGCATGGTGCAGACTACTTGATGAGTTGTGTGCTCGATTAGTTGTGATTACGTACTGATTTTGAGTACGAGTTCTGGTCTATGGCCAGGTGATTATGTTTTCATATGTTTTGGCTTGACAGCCGGAATTTGATACTGTTATGTGATTTGGCTGGAAAGCCGGTGCTTGTGATTCATATGTTTTCCCCTATGCATGCATGGTTTAATAAACTGGAGGGTAAATAATGTCTTTTAAAATGTGTTTTAATGAATATGTTTTTGTCCACTCATACCTTGTCTGTTTTAATGACCCTCCAAGCTGTGGCACGACGTTCGGGGCTGATTGAGAGGCGGAGGCATGAGCAGAAATAAGTGTCATTATCCCTTGTCTGACAAGTGCTGAGGGGTAGTTTCGGGACTTCAGTTGACTTGTCAGACGGGAGCAGGACCGGGCACGGTTATCGAGGTCCAATTGGGACGGGTCCTGTCAAAGTGGTATCAGAGAAAGGTTATTGATTTGCTCTGCCTCCACGACGTGAGCCCTATGTACGGCCTGGTGATGAGTTTAACGGTCCAGGTGTTGAGAGAGCCCAACATCTGGGAGCTAAGAGATTTAGCGGTCAGTCAGATCCGGAGGAAGCCTATGAGTGGCTTATTTTTTTTGAGCGGATCTTCGAAGTTATACGATGTCCACCAGGAGACATGGTTTTGTTAGCCACCTTTATGTTGAGTAGCAACGCCTACCGGTGGGGGCGTGGGTTGCAGATGACTGGTTTGAATGCCCACACCTTGACTTGGGAGGCTTTTCGGGAGCGCTTCCTGGATCAGTTTTACCCCCGCTCGTTTCGTAATGCGAAAGAGGTTGAGTTCTTGAAACTGCGGCAGGGAACTCTGTTAGTAGCGGAATATGATCAGAAATTCTTGAATCTATCAAATTTCGCTCCTCTATATGTGGCTAATGAAGAGGATAAGTGTCACAGATTTGAGTATGGACTAAAGAATGAGATTCGGTCCGCTGTGACAGTTGGATACTATGCTACACTTCGAGAGCTATCAGATGCTGCTGCTCGTGTAGAAGAGACTTTGCCTCCTCGAGAACGTTCTGGACAACGCCGAGAGCGTCAATATCTTGGAGTGATGTCTCAGGGACCACCAAAAAGAAGTAGTGATAGCCTTGATCCTTTTGGGGGCTCTCGCTTCAGTTCGAATGATGATGGGAATGCACAAGGGAATAATCAGAATGTTTCAGATCAGCAATATAGGGGCGGTCGACCTGGACGACTTAGCACAGAGGGTTGTTATTTCTGTGGGAAAGCTGGGCATATTAAGCGATTTTGTCCATATCAACCCACGGGTGGCACCTCAGAGCAGGGCTCGAAAACGGCCTCAACTTCGCGAACCGTAGGTGGAAGAGGAGCTGCTAGCACTAGGGGGTGCACCACGAGGACGTGGTCGGCCGTCCGGCCCACTTGCTACTAATGCATCATCCGAGAGTAGTTAATGGTGATACCCCGGGGATTAATGCTTCGTATCTTTGTATGTTGCTGTACAGTTGAACTGTTGTATGTTTGTGTCATAGCCTGTTATCTTGGTGTGACTGTAGCTATTAGTAGTCCATGTTGTTATGTTGTGGTTGTGCTGTAAATTTTTGTACCATTGTACTGTTATGCGTGTGTTTTAGCTTGAATGTGTTTGTTTTGTAAGTTGTACTGTTGTGTGTTTGTTGTGTAGGTTGTACTGTTGTGTTTGTTTAATAAATATTGTGACCGAATTTCGGGGACGAAATTCTTTAAGGGGGGAAGGTTGTAACGGCCCGAAAATTCGAAAAACAAAAATTTGGAAAATTTGAGGAAAAGGACGATTTTGCCCCTGGAATTGGGCGAACGGTTGACTTTTTGATCGGGACATTGTTTGGACTTTCCGGAAGTACCGTTGGATAGGTCTCGGGACGTTGAATTCCTAGACAGGCGGCATGCGACAATCGGAGTCCGAACAAAAAAGTTATGGGTCTAGAACGAGGAGGGCATTTTGGTAATTTGTTATGATAAGGATAAAACAGTAATTTGTCTTTACCGGTGCAATTAACTGATAAATTATCTTCTAATCAGCTGATTCAGCTTATGGGATGAGGATGAATGACTAAGTGACACCTGGTCAGTTTTAATTGAGATTAGTGGCATTAATGCCGCCTAGGCTATGGTTTAAACATGTTAGTCGTGTGTGTGTGCAAAACATACTGAGAACACCCAAAACCCATCCATGTGATCAATTAGCAGCAACAGAGGGGAACAAGTGAAATTGAGTGACCAATTAAGTGTGCTTCGGAGAGAAAAACCGAAAAAGGAACCCAGAAAATCCTAATCGAACGGTATTGAGAACACCCGAAAATACACCTATATACATAAAATATCGAATTTGAATTCTTAGGCGGTTTCAATTGAAATTTATGAGAGATTTAGCCTTCTGGGAGTTCAACGAAGCGAACCACCTCAATTGGAACGGAAATTGGTGGAGAATCAACGAAGAACAGGTCTTGTGACTTCTTTAAAATTCAGAACTTGAGTTCGATCACTTGGAGGTAAGGAGCTCTGAAATTGATGTCAACATTGTCTTTAGAATGGACCTAAGATACTTCATGTGCAATCAATTGAACGAAATAGTGTGGAATTTGGGTAGAACCCGATTTAGAACCCGTCGGGTTTCGATGTTGAGTCGTGGGCTTTGGGGCATGGTTTTATCAAATTGAGGACACAGATCCAAAATAGATGTAGAATAGATGAAAATGAGTGAAAGGAACGATAAAATTGAGTTCGAATTGGTGGAGAACTAATCGGGTTGCATCGCGGGTCGTAGGCTCCGTTTACCAGGTAAACGGGTGACAGGGACGACTGTTCAGGGTTACTGTTCACGGTGGGTGGACTCACGCGCAGCCACTTGCGGCGGCGCGTGAGGGCGCGTGGTGGGGTTTCTGGGAAAGTGTCCAACATGTGTTTTGCTCTATACAGTGTAACGATCATTTTGGCGTTGGTTTTGAGTCAATCGGACACCGTCTCGATTATGTTTCGAGGGTCCGAAGGTTTATATTATATTTTAAAATAATATTAAATTCCCGAAAAATTATGGGGAATTGATATGATGTAAATTAAGTTGGTAGTAACCCTGCATAATGATTTTGGACATGCTTCAAGATTCCTGGCGAGTGTTGGAAATTACGGAAACACACGGAGCTCGGGAAGCGAGCGGTTTGGACGGTGTGTGAGTGGACGTTTGTTTTCTAAATTGATATGCATGCATAGTGTTTTACATGGTTGATTGTACGATTTGTTTTTCCATGATGTCATGATTTGTTTGGATGATTATTCATGATTTAATGATTATTTTAATCGGTATTTCGGACACTTTTTTCGAGGAAATGTGCAAATGATATTTTGGGCTAGGCCCAGAGTCAAAATGGTTTCAAAATGGATATTTTGATGAATTGATAAATCAAGGATGATTTCTGGATTATTTTAATGTTTTCGATATGATTTTACGGATTTACGTATAAATGTTATTTGGGCTTGAGTCCCGGTTGATAATGATTTTCACTTGATTTGAAGTCAAGGATTTGATTGAGATGTTTTGGGATATGATCCCGAGATGATTTTCATTGTGATTGTGAGTGCCCAGACGGTCGAAGCTAGGGGTGTTCCCAGACGACCGAAGCTCGGGGATATGATTGTGATTGTTCCCAGGCAGCCGAAGCTAGGGGTGTTCCCAGACGGCTGATACTCGGGGTGATATGTGTTCCCAGATAGCCGAAGCTCGGGGTGTTCCCAGACGGCTGATGCTCGGGGTTATGGCCTACGCGTAGTGCGGATATGATTATGTGGTGGTTTGTGCACTTGTGCATGGTGCGGACTGCTTGATGAGTTGTGTGTTCGATTGGTTGTGATTACGTACTGGTTTTGAGTACGAGTTCTGGTCTGTGGCCAGGTGATTATATTTTCATATGTTTTGGCTTGAGAGCCGGAATTTGATAGTGTTATGTGATTTGGCTAGAAAGCCGGTGCTTGTTATTCATATGTTTTCCCCTATGCATGCATGGTTTGATAAACTGGGGGGTAAATAATGTCTTTTAAAATGTGTTTTAATGAATATATTTTTTTCCACTCACACCTTATCTGTTTTAATGACCCTCCAGGCCGTGGCACGACGTTTAGGGCTGATTGAGAGGTGGAGGCATGAGCATCAGTGTCATTATCCCTGGTCTGACAAGTGCTGAGGGGTAGTTTCGGGACTTCAGTTGACTTGTCAGACGGGAGCAGGACCGGGCATGGTTATCGAGGTCCAGTTGGGACGGGTCCTATCATGAAATCTTCAACTAAGTCTTTGGAACAAAGGTAAATGATGTCTATACTAGACTCACATGAATAGATGTTTCAAAGGTGATGAAAGAAAGGCTTAATGCAAGCTCAAAGGGGGTTAATCTAAGGGAGTTTCACTTGTAAACAATTAGGGAATATGGATATTTTGATATGTGGTGTTAACCCTAATGCCTCAGTCATGTCCAAAATAAGAGAGTCGATTGACTTAAAAGCTATGAAAATCACATAGAATAAGTTCTAGTACGCTTGAGTTCATTAAAATCTATGGCAAGTAGTTATGAGACATATGCATATCAATTTAAACGAAGGACTCCTATGAATCATCCAACAAAGAAGTATATAAGGCTTTAAAGCTCACATAGGGTTCATATGATTCATGCATATCTTAACATTCTCGTTCTGTACCAATTTATCATGCATCATCCAATAAAAGTCATAAACTAGTAATCACAAAGTATTAACAAATGTATTCAAGTGTAGTGATCATCTTTTAGTCATGTTGTATTTTTTTTTTCATTACTATCATTGACAGGTTAAGGGCATTCGAAGACTCTTAGAAACAAAGACTTAAAACAAACAAACAAAAAAATTGTATTTTTTTTATCTTTTTTTGCAAGAAGTAATTTTAAAAAATGAAAATTTTTGTTTATGGAAAAAAATTTGAAAAATAATTTTTTGAAAAAGATTTTGTTGAAAACAATTTGAAAAAAAAAACGTGACAACTTTGGAAATTAAATAATTTTGAAAACAAATTTTGAAAAGGATTAAAAAAAATAATTTTTGTTTAAACAATTTTTTTTTTTGAAAAGAAAATTTTTGAAAACCATTTGAAAGCAATTTTTTTTTTTGAAAACGAGTTCGAAAAACAAACAGATTTTGAAAATAATTTCTTTTTTTAAACTACAAAATTGAAAACCCCTCCCCCACACTTAAATTCGACATTGTCCTCAATATATTAAAGTAAAGGCATAGAATCAAGTATGAGATAGTGTTTTACGAAAATAACTAAGAAAATAAAAGTAACTGATATTAAAAGATAAAGGAAGAGAATACAAATATGTTGTAGACTCCTCCATTGGGTTGCCTCTCAACAAGCGCTTGAATTTAACGTCTTCAGCCTAGACGAAGTGCTTCAATCAACTCATTCGATGCGAGATCTACACACTCTTTCGAACTCCACATCGTGTTCACCAAATGTCTCTAGGTAAGGCGTCAAACCATCTTGAATCCAAGGGTCAAGTACATGTGCTATCTCCTTGACAAGAGCGTCCCCAAGTCTAGTTCATGGGCCTTAGATTTAGTGAATTGCATATTGAGGGTTCCTTCAAGAGAGTTAGGTGAGAATATGTACATGAAAAGAAGACGAGATAGAGAAAAGAACAAACATAAAAAACTGAGAATATTTACAAGTACGTGAAGTTAAAAACGGTATTTACAAACAAGTATGGTATTTATGCACAAGTATGATATTTACATTATAAACATATTTACACAAACGAAATCTCATAAGAGATTTTTCAATCCCTGGAAACGGAGCCAAAAATTGATACGCTAAGCATTAAAGTAAACACCAAGTCACACTCAACACTTAATGAAAACATATGCAAATTAAAACCCTTTTGTGTAGATGTAGCATTGATAAGTAGGGATTGTTCTTAACCGGAGATTGAGGGTACCTAAGCATGATTATCTTTTGGTCAATTAATTAAGAGAGGTAATTGATTTTTACTAAGGTCCTACGTGATTAACTAACCTAATCAAATATAATCTAGACTAATTTATTATTTACATGATCAACTCATCTTTAAACTAACTCATTCATAAATTATACCAATTTCCATAATCAACGAAATTCCAAAATCTTAGTTTAACGAAATACATGTACATTATCTTTAGTACGTGCTTTGGAATACGCCCTAGACACTTTCAATGATCTAGACTAGGAAATACGTCATATATCTAATCAAGCATTAAGCATAAACATAGCATGGAAGATGATTGAAATCAATATAAAATATAGAACCGTAATAAACACGATATTCTCATGTACATAGAGAAAACTACGGGATTAAGAGGTTGAGTTACACTTTGAATCCTCGGGAATAAGCCCTATAGATGCTAGGTGGTTTGACACTCTGGGTGAGACACTCAGGAATACGCCTTATATGTCAATGGAGGATGGTGAATTATGTAGGATGGTGTAGTTTACATTTGTAAGAGAAATCTTGGTTTAAATGTCAAAGGAAATTTGGTTAAGCAGAGCTTTGGTGTAAATAATGAGCGACTCCTATATAATAAGAAAACTAAAGTATGTATAGGCCTTGGACATAACCCTAGCTGTAACACCCCGGAAATTCGAGGATTATAATAATGTAATTTAATGTATGAATTGACATTCTCACCCTTGTGATTGGTATGGCCAAATTGTTGACTTTTTGATTTGAAGGTCAAATGGACTTTGACCAATGACCGTGACGTAGTTTGGGACGTCACAAGTCCATAGACAGGTGGCACGTCCAATTCGGACGATCAGGGTAAAAGTTATGCTATCGAAAGTTCAGGGGCATTACCGTAATTTGGACTTTTGGGGCGAAAATGTTGAATTTTCGTTTGGCAACTAATTTTCACATGACTCAAAGATCGTTAGGTAGGTCTCGATGTCCTGAGTCCGTAGACACGCGGCACGCCGAAATCGGACTTTGTATGGCTGAGTTACGGGTCTAGAAAGTGAGGGGCAGTTTGGTAATTATTTGAACCAGGGGCATTTTGGTCTTTTTGCCCTGGTTACTGTAGCAACCGCGGGGGAACCGTGGACGGCACCACCATGTGCGGTGGTTCAGTGTGCAATTATTTATGCAATTGTGTGCTAGAAAGAAAGGGTTGTCTATTGCTTTAGAACGTGGGCTGAACCATCTACCCTACACTGTCGAATTAATTAATGGGATTCAAAGCTTTTTCGGGGAACAAAATTCAGTGGACAGTGAGGCTCCCACGAGCCTCTGGGACAGCTTGAGATGTTTTAAAACTGATTAAGTAATGGGTAAGCTTCATTCTGCTGTTGAAGGAACTGGAATTGGAGAGGAAAACCAGAGAAACCATTTCGGGGAAATTTGGAGGGAAAATCGGGTTTCAATTTCTGGTGATTGTTGGACCAAACCAAGGCCTGGATTAGTCTTCTGGGAGTATTTGGAACTCAACCATATCGAAATCGAAGGCCATCAGCCACAAGTGAGCTGGGACTGTGACTGCCGTGTTCAGAGAAATTTCAGAGGTTTGGACGACTACTTCCAGGTGAGTGTTGGTTCAATTGATTGTGTTTTCCAGTTCGTTTTGATACTATGATGCTTCCTGTAAGGTTAATTTGATTATGGTTTGGAAACCAGTGAATTCTTGTGATTGACCCGTTTGGATGATCACGGGTCGAATGGCCATTTAAGGATTTGATTTTGGCTAATTAGTGTCTCAGAACTTAAATTGGAAGAATAATAAACATGTTAGGATCAAATTGGATTGAAATAGAGTAGGAATTGATGGGTAATCAACCGGGTCAAGCTGCGGGTGGCAGGCCCGTATTACAGATAAACGGGTGAGGGTAGTGACACTGTAGCTACAGTGTCAGGCGCGTGACTTTCACGCGCAGCCACTTTGGTCGGCGCGTGAGGGCGCGTTGAGCCTCATCTCTGATCACGATCAACATGACTTTTGTTCCTCTCATCATTCTGAACATTTTTGGTGAATTAACCATGTTGATCTGAGATAGTTTTGATGGGTATGTTTAGGGTCGGTTGCCTCGGGAAGCGTGTTCGGGCGGCTTTGCCAGGCCAGTTTCAGTCTAGGGTTTCATGGTTAAATGTTAGGGGTTTGTATCAACCTTTACGTATACTTTGGAAATGACAGGGATTGTACAATTGTACCAGAACGAGGATATACGTTTGCTTTTCAGTAGGATTGTACTGTGAGTGGGCCGTTTTCCTTAAACCCTTGCGTGCATAAATGTTTTCTGGTTTACTTATATATATTCACATGCTAAAAACAAATAACGGTTTTGATGATATGGAAATTATGGTTATGTCACGTTTCACGGTATTTGGGCATGAGACCTGTCTGATGAAACTTAAAGATTGGTTTGGATTTTATCTATGTATATATATGCGCTTTGCATGTGGTTATCAATAAAATGTATTTGGTACTGCACTGTATAGATCCATTCATGTGATACTGTCTCCTCCGGATGAGGTACCCCGGAGTGGTCACGGACGTCTAGAACGTCCAGCGTCTATGACGATAAGCATCGAGGATGCTGTACCCGAACGGGGTTCGGGGATTGAACTCGGAATTGAGACCCTAGTGGCACGCGTAGCCTTGAGATTGTGACCTTATTGGACGTCAGGGACGTCAGACATCGGGGATGTCAAGATCGGAGTGTATAGTGCAGTAGCTAAAATTATCTTATGATTTTATTACATGCCTTATGGTTCATACTATATGATTTATGGTTTTAAATTCTGATGCATGCATGTTTGGAAAACGGAGGGGTAAATTATATGTTTTACTTATTAAATGGTTTTATAAACTTGAGTTTCGGCCCACTCACCCTTATTGTTTTGGTAACCCCTTCAGGCGGTGCTACTGAGGTAGAGGAGGAATCTGAGGCTGAGGCATAGATCTACTTCTGCGTACCTGAATCCCTGTTGGGTGTTTTTACCCGCAGGTTTATGTTAGAGTCGTGCTCGCAACTTGTGATTTAGATTTCATCCCTTGTCTGACATCTGTTTATTTCGGACTTGATGTAAAACTTTAATTTGGTTTTTATGCATTTGAACGTTTAAGCTTAAAATTGGAACATTATTTTGGGTGTCAGACGGGAGCAGGGCACATCCCCATGTGGTCCCAGAGAGGATCGGGGCGGGTCCTGTCAGCTTGGTATTAGAGCACTAGTGACAGGACCCATCCCAATCCCTCCGGGATTAGTGCGGGATGACCCTGCTCCCGTCTGACACGAAGTGTCAGACAAGGGATATTTCCGACCTTTGCCCTCCCGGGCTATCAGAGTACGCCAGGATCTGGAGGAGGCATGTGATATCTCGGTCTCTGCTACAGTCCACATCCGATGTCGACATGAAGGGCAGTCAAAACATTAAAAGATGTGAGTGGACAAAACAAAAGTTTATAAAAACATTTCATAAGAAGACATTTGTACCCTTCACTAAAAAGCATGCATGCATTCGAAAACCATTTAACCGAAAGAACCATATGTGGGAACTAAGCCCAAAACCATAATGAAAACGACTGTACGGGCCACTGCCCAAATCCTGTGTAACCACACATCACATATCATATATCATATTTATATCACATACACATATAATTCACACAACCAATCCTGTCACGATTTCCAAAGCTACGCATGTGCTACCCAGGTCTCAATCCGAGTCTTCTCAAAGTCAAGATCAATGTTCGCAGACCACTGACCCTACCCGAGGTAATAGTAATCATAGCCTTCCTGAGAGTAAGGAACCCAACTGGGGGGTGACTCCACTCAGTCGGTGCTCCGTGACTACTCCGGGGTCCACCCAGGCCAACGACCCTCCCCGGAGGAGATAAAACATGTAAAGGAAGGTATATGAATACATATATATACATAACATAAATGTTCCTGCCCGGTTCCCTTGAACCGTCATGATCCATAACATCCATTAACTAGGGTTCATGCCGGTTCCCATAAACCGTCATGAACCAGAATGACATGAAAAAGGTTCATGCCGGTTCCCATAAACCGTCATGAACCACAATGACCTTTCCAGAGTTCATACCGGTTCCCATAAACCGTCATGAACTTGGAAATCCATCTAGGGTCCCTGACCCGAAATCATCAGTGTAAAACAACTGGGTCTCGTGCCCGAACATATGACTCAACTGGGCACCGGGCCCGATATCTAAGGGTCAGTCACGACTCCGATCATAGTGATGCGTGCAACCATCCATCCAGGACCGCTCTCAATCCTGGTATGTCGCTGTGAACGAATCAACCGACGAGACCACCACAAGATCATGGTGTACTCATCACCCATCGATATCCTGAACCGTCAGCACTCCGAAGTCGAGCCTCCACAGGCTGCCCGACCACGAATCGTGCATCGTGACCTCTCCGGAAGGAACACATCCCAATCCGGAGGCGAGCGTCGTATCGTTGATTGCCATGCACATAGCACCCGTCGTGACCACGATTTAGACCCGAAGGTCGTAAATAACGTCATATACCCGAGACAAAACCAAATGGGTCTCATACCCGAGTTTATCCTTTTGAAATCCAAAACCATTTCATTTAGACCGATAAAGAAATACAGACCTGTATAGGCACCGTATAGGGCCGAAACCTCAAAATACGTGCCTATACGTAACTACACATCCAAATGCACTCATGGCATCACAAACAAGTATTTAAAACATATAATAAACATATATGCATGCACCAATTTAGAAAACAAGGTCCACTCACAGACCGTCCGAGCTGCCGCCTCGATTTGCGTGCCACTCGGCTCCCCGAGCCGATCACCATTATCGGGACTCCCAAACCTGTTAAAATTTTAATAGAAGGTTAATAACTACTTAATTAACCTCCCATCAAAGCCCCGTAATTTTTCCGAACTTTTAACTATTTTAAACCTACCCTAAACCTTCCGATGCCCCAAAACATATTGAGACGGTGTCCGATCGACACGAAACCAGTCCCAAAATGTTCGTTACATCGAATAGAAGATTTCCCGTGTTGAACACTTTCCCAAATTATGGGCCACGGGCCCTCACGAGCCCCTAGAAAGTCAAAAACACTGTTCATCGTCATCAACCTCAGAACTGAACCAGTTACTATTCATGGGTACTGTTCACCGTACGGTTTTCTCGGGTTTTCGGACTGATTCGGGGTCCGTTTGGTCCCATTTTAATCCCTAAATTCCTATTTCTTCATTTCCTATCTAAACCAATCCCTAAAACTAAGAAAAACCACCCGAAACGGAGCTTCCATCCGCCATCAATGGTGGCCGGATTTTCTCCGGCCGTTCACGGCCATTTCCGGCCATCCCAAGCCCCAAAAATAATCCTATTCTACTCCTAGGGTCCCCAGAAACCTTACCCAATTAAAGAAAACGATTAAAAACCATTAAAACTCAAATTTGGATTTCTGAATAATTACCTAAGGTTTTCGGGTTCTCTTGGCCGTGCACCACCGTTAGCCACCACCGTCCCCAGCCGTGGCTCGCCGTCCTTCGTCTCTCATCTCTCTCTCACGGTCACACTTGGGCTCATAGGATGAATGATGGTGGGGTGTGGTTTCGGGTTTGAAGAAAAACGGAGAAAATGGGCAAAACATGGATGGTTTTGGGTTTAATGGAGAAAATTGAAGGAAATGATGATAGTTGATGGCTGATGAGAGAAGGCTAAATGGATGGCTAGCATTTGATGGATTAAGTTAGATGAATGGATATGATTTAATGATGTGTGGATTATATTATAAACTAATAAAATAATAATAATTAATTAGTAGAGATCCACAATTTAGGGGATCTAACCAATGGGATGAGTGACACTTGTCACTCATCCATGGGACCCACCTAAAATATCTAGCCCAATTAGATTTTGCCAAATCATCCCGTCTCGAAGTACGTGCATAGTGAAATCGAACTTCCGTGACCTATAACTCTCCCGTTCGAAGTCCGATTTCAGCATGCCGCCTGCCTATGGATTCGTATCGTCCTTATCTACGTAATAGTCCTCGGCCCTCGGCCATCGGACATCCCGGTCAAAAAGTCAACTTTTGACCCAATTTAACCAAAATTACCAAAATGCCCCTAAACTTCCGAACGTCATAACTTCCTCCTCGAACGTCGGAATTGAACGTGCCACCTGTCTATGAACTCGTGACGTCACGAACTACGTCACAGTCATCAGTCAAAGTCCTTTTGACCGTCCGAATGAAAAGTCAACGTTTTGCCACGACAAGGGGCAAAACGATCATTTTGCCACGACTAGGGGCAAAACGATCATTTTACATCGTTCGTCCGATTTCGCTTTACTAATCACGGATTAGCCTGATTAATCGTGATTAGTCACTAATCTAATCATGGAATTTGGGACTGGTCGTTACAACCTTCCCTCCTTAATTAATTTCGTCCTCAAAATTCCAACCGACCTAAATCCAACCGTTCTTCCCTCCTTAATTAGTTTCGTACTTGAAACTCCAACTATCCTAATTCCACATCCACCTCGTGGAAAGTTGAATCGACCGCAAAACACGTGTACACTAGTACACCCATTAAACAAAATAGTACGTACTCGTCTGCAACTAGACGTACAACTAACGATCACGTCGCATAACAGTAGTCATAAGTTCCGAATTGACAACACTTGTCAAATCTACCAACTCGTCGACATAACCAACTCGACGACTCCTTTCTCAATCACTAACTATCCTGACGTCTGCTCCCACTGGGAGTCGTCAGACCTCACTATCCGATCCACGCTGACACCTTCGACAAACCGTCACTACTTGACAGTCGTCAGTCGAAAACTGACACTATACCCACTTGTGGTTACACTAACCACCAACTAACTCAACCTGAGTATACACTACCACAAAACACTCGACCTGTGTGTAACTGGACCCACCAGAAATACTATGACCCACTGCACAGTATCCAATGTCCAGTCCACGTCCTCGACAATCCAATGGTATCGGATCCAATCCGACTACCAACACGCTCACCAATATACCACTGGTATAACCTATATAACATCACTAGACACCACAAGTATGCCCAGTATCGTACCTCGAACCACGTACAAGGTATGTACATCTACCCATCAATCATCCTACAACCATCTAGGTCGTAGCCAATCACGTTTCAATTATGGTGTTCACTTGTCCAATCCAGCATTAGACAAATCGAAACTCCAACCCATCTTCTATTTCCAAATCCGAATCCGAATCCGCAATTTCGTAAGAAATCCCGAATCCAAACCCATAAATCATATCCATAAACATGTCCAAATTTGAATCCAAAATCATCATTCCGTAAACTAGTATTTGGAATAACCATTCTGAACCCAAATCCATAAAAAGAAAATCCACAGTCAAGCTCTGGAATCAAATCCTGAATTGTCACCCAGAATCCGATTCCAAAACCCAAATCCAGAAATCCTCTTTCAAGTTCCAAAATCAAATCCTGAATCTTCATCCAGAAATCTGATTCCAAAACTCGAAATCTCGTTCACATCTACCGAGACGTACCAAAACTGAACCTCTCGGTTACCTGTTCAACCGATTACCCTATTACCATCGATTGACTTCATAGGGAAGCCAATCCCAATATCAACATATCTAGGCTAACAAAATCCGACCTCATCGGACACTTACTCACCTGAGTAATATACCATACGGGATTTACCTCGAAAAGAAGTTCAGTCCCATCATGTTCCACTCAAACTCTCCACCTATCTGGATCATCAAGATCACGATCCAGATCCATCACTATGTCACCCGACCATAACGTCACGATCAGTGTACTAGTGATACAACCATCATCTACCGTCATCTACCGTCATCTACCGTGGTAGAAACTGAGAAGTCACCCAAAATGACTTTGAAATACCCAATATCAATGCGGAAAACCCGCATTCCTCTCGTCACCTCAATCGCAACCTCTTGCGATTCCGAAGTTCCAACAAGATTGGAAACAACATACGCGGACATCAACCACGTGTCCCCTAACCAATTTAACTCTATCTGAGATCCACACCCGAACCACAGATATAAGACCCGGTCTTGGAAGCAAGAACGGTGAGCAAGACCCATGAGCTTGAGAAGCAAGAACGGTGAGCAAGAACCGTGAGCTTGGAAAGGTAAGATCGGTGAACGATCCCACATCGCTCGGGGAGGGAAAGGTTAAGTACCTTATATGTGTGGGCACGTATCTATCTAACACAAGGCCTTTTGGGAGCTCAGTGGCTTTGGGGGGGATTGGAAACCCAAAGTTAAGCGAGTTGAGGCTGGTGCAATCCCATGATGAGTGACCTACTGGGAAGTTGCACGTGAGCTCCCGAAATCAAAACCGTGAGGGCTGGGCCCAAAGCGGACAATATTGTGTTAGATGGACCGGGTCGTGACAGAATGGTATCAGAGCTGGACCCCTACCGGAAGTGTGCCAGCGAGGATGCTGGGCCCCAAGGGGGGTGGATTGTAAGACCCGGTCTTGGAAGCAAGAACGGTGAGCAAGACCCATGAGCTTGAGAAGCAAGAACGGTGAGCAAGACCCGTGAACTTGGAAAGGTAAGATCGGTGAACGATCCCACATCGCTCGGGGAGGGAAAGGTGAAGTACCTTATATGTGTGGGCACGTATCTATCTAACACAAGGTCTTTTGGGAGCTCAGTGGCTTTGGGGGCGATTGGAAACCCAAAGTTAAGCGAGTTGAGGCTGGTGCAATCCCATAATGGGTGACCTACTAGGAAGTTGCACGTGAGCTCCCGAAAACAAAACCGTGAGGGCTGGGCCCAAAGCGGACAATATTGTGTTAGATGGGCCGGGTCGTGACAACAGATACCGAACATATGCACATCATGACGGATGTGACTCAACGTCATCTCAATCACCGGCACCAGCACCAGCACGAGTACCAGCACCAACGCATTATCACCTGCACTAGTATCAGCACACATGCATCCATAAGTACACTAACACCAGCACACCGTGTGCAAAACTCACAACCCTGGATCTCCGCTCATACCGAGCGACGACCCTGTACCTCTACTCGAATAGGAGAAACTCTGCCTCCCTCGTACCCAACAACTCTGGGTACAGTCACCCTGACAACTTATACGAGAAAAGGAAACGTCCCCTGAACGTCCCCGTCTCATTCTGCGATCGCACTCAGCCGTAATCGAGTTGAATCCAAAATCACTGCTCATACATATGCGTTACTCACACACCTCGTATCATCGTCACGACTGACAATCCCATCGTCACAATCGTCACGGAAACACGAGTCTACTCGACTTGATAAGACTCAATTACATCTATTGATAGTAGTGTCTACCACAACCTCGTGCAGACCTAACTACCAGACATCTCGATATCCAGACTCCGCATCCAACGCAATCAACCGCCTGTACCAACTACTCGGTATCCCCGCTCCGGGATTCCATCGACAAGTACCAACCCTGGTAACTTGTCCAACCAATCACTAACCAGTCGTAACTCGACTACACCAATGTCGTCTACCAGGTCGCCCACGACCTTAGTTGTACCAACTGTCTATCACTACCAAAGTAGCATAACAACCAAATAGGTTTAACCGATAAGTACAACCTCGACTGCGAAGTGCAGTCCCAACACAAGCTGAAATGACTAGACCGACTAACGAACCCTAATCTGAATAGTCGTCCAAGTCAAACCCCTCGTCAACTCACCTTTCCGAACCATAGACCCAAGGTAGGGTTCCACAATCACACCTAGAGTTCCACCGAACCCAACTGCATAAGGCAGTATAATCCATAATCTGACCGACTCCGCTGTCTTGACATCGTAAAGACGTCAATCCAATCCTACCGTAAGTCCAACCAGGATTCCTTGAATCCGGCTGCCAACTGCCATAAGTTCAACTAGAGTTCCACGAAATCGACTGCTAACTGCCGACTGCAGTAAATCCATTTAACTCAATCAAATCCGACCATCGAATGGGCATAAAACTGAACCAGTCGTCGGAACCGATCCTACGACATCGTGATAAACGATCCCAACTAAACGTCTCACGATCCAAAACTCTAACGTAATACTATGTTCACCATTCGTAGGGTACCACACTGTAAACCCTAACAGAACTATGGCTACCCTGGCATCCAATGCCGAACCAAGATATTCCACAATACAGTCCTACTAACTATCGTACCGGCATCTCAACAACCAGGTTGACCACGAACTGCAGCCCATTGAGATATCACACCCTCGACCTGCGTACATTCCAAGAGCTCCACGGTTGCTCGAATAGAGACAACCCCGCTCTGGAAATCAGAGTAACATGAGCAACCATGCTCTGATACCACGCTAACAGGACCCATCCCAATCCCTCCGGGATTAGGGCGGGATGACCCTGCTCCCGTCTGACACTAAGTGTCAGACAAGGGATATTTCCGACCTTTGCCCTCCCGGGCTATTAGAGTACGCCAGGATCCGGAGGAGGCATGTGATATCTCGGTCTCTGCTACAGTCCACATCCGTTGTCAACCTGAAGGGCAGTCAAAACAATAAAAGCTGTGAGTGGACAAAACAAAAGTTTATAAAAACATTTCATAGGAAGACATGTGTACCCTTCAGTAAAAATCATGCATGCATTCGAAAACCATTTAACCGAAAGAACCATATGTGGGAACTAAGCCCAAAACCATAATGAAAACGACTGTACGAGCCACTGCCCAAATCCTGTGTAACCACACATCACATATCATATATCATATTTATATCATATACACATATAATTCACACAACCAATCCTGTCACGGTTTCCAAAGCTACGCGCGTGCTACCCAGGTCTCAATCCGAGTCTTCTCAAAGTCAAGATCAATGTTCGCAGACCACTGACCCTACCCGAGGTAATAGTAATCATAGCCCTCCTGAGAGTAAGGAACCCAACTGGGGGGTGACTCCACTCAGTCGGTGCTCCGTGACTACTCCGGGGTCCACCCAGGCCAACGACCCTCGCCGGAGGAGATAGAACATGTAAAGGAAGGTATATGAATACATATATATATATACAAAACATAAACGTTCATGCCCGGTTCCCTTGAACCGTCATGATCCATAACATCCATTAACCAGGGTTCATGCCGGTTCCCATAAACCGTCATGAACTAGAATGACCTAACAAAGGTTAATGCCGGTTCCCATAAACCGTCATGAACCACAATGACCATTCCAGAGTTCATGCCGGTTCCCGTAAACCGTCATGAACTTAGAAATCCATCTAGGGTCCCTGACCCGAAATCATCAGTGTAAAACAACTGGGTCTCGTGCCCGAACATGTGACTCAACTAGGCACCGGGCCCGATATCTAAGGGTCAGTCACGACTCCGATCATAGTGATGTGTGCAACCATCCATCCAGGACCGCTCTCAATCCTGGTATGTCGTCGTGAACGAATCAACCGACGCGACCACCACAAGATCATGGTGCACTCATCACCGATCAATATCCTGAACCGTCAGCACTCCGAAGTCGAGCCTCCCCAGGCTGCCCGACCACGAATCGTGCATCGTGACCTCTTCGGAAGGAACACATCCCAATCTGGAGGCGAGCGTCGTATCGTTGATCGCCATGCACATAGCACCCGTCGCGACCACGATTTAGACCCGAAGGTCGTAAATAGCGTCATATGCCCGAGACAAAACCAAATGGGTCTCATACCCGAGTTTATCCTTTTGAAATCCAAAACCATTTCATTTAGACCGATAAAGAAATACATACCCGTATAGGCACCGTATAGGGCCGAAACCTCGAAATACGTGCCTATACGTAACTACACATCCAAATGCACTCATGGCATCACAAACAAGTATTTAAAACATATAATAAACATATATGCATGCACCAATTTAGAAAACAAGGTCCACTCACAGACCGTCCAAGCTGTCGCCTCGATTTGCGTGCCACTCGGCTCCCCGAGCCGATCACCATTACCGGGACTCCCAAACCTGTTCAAATTCTAATAGAAGGTTAATAACTACTTAATTAACCTCCCATCAAAGCCCCGTAATTTTCCCGAACTTTTAACTATTTTTAAACCTACCCTAAACCTTCTGATGCCCCGAAACATATCGATGGACTCGAAACCAGTCCCAAAATGTTCGTTACATCGAATAGAAGATTTCCCGTGTTGAACACTTTCCCAAATTATGGCCCACGGGCCCTCACGAGCCTCTAGAAAGTCAAAAATACTGTTCATCGTCATCAACCTCAGAACTGAACCAGTTACTATTCACAGGTACTGTTCACCGTACGGTTTTCTCGGGTTTTTGGACTGATTCGGGGTCTGTTTGGTCCCATTTTAATCCCTAAATTCCTATTTCTTCATTTCCTATCTAAACCAATCCCTAAAACTAAGAAAAACCACCCGAAACGGAGCTTCCATCCGCCATCAATGGTGGCCGGATTTTCTCCGGCCGTTCACGGCCATTTCCGGCCATCCCAAGCCCCAAAAATAATCCTATTCTACTCCTAGGGTCCCCAGAAACCTTACCCAATTAAAGAAAACGATTAAAAACCATTAAAACTCAAATTTGGATTTTTGAATAATTACCTAAGGTTTTCGGGTTCTCTTGGCCGTGCACCACCGTTAGCCACCACCGTCCCCAGCCATGGCTCGCCGTCCTTCGTCTCTCATCTCTCTCTCACGGTCACACTTGGGCTCATAGGATGAATGATGGTGGGGTGTGGTTTCGGGTTTGAAGAAAAACGGAGAAAATGGGCAAAACATGGATGGTTTCGGGTTTGATGGAGAAAATTGAAGGAAATGATGATAGTTGATGGCTGATGAGAGAAGGCTAAATGGATGGCTAGGATTTGATGCATTAAGTTAGATGAATGGCTATGATTTAATGATGTGTGGATTATATTATAAACTAATAAAATAATAATAATTAATTAGTAGAGATCCACAATTTAGGGGATCTAGCCAATGGGATGAGTGACACTTGTCACTCATCCATGGGACCCACCTAAAATATCTAGCCCAATTAGATTTTGCCAAATCATCCCGTCTCGAAGTACGTGCATAGTGAAATCTAACTTCCGTGACCTATAACTCTCCCGTTCGAAGTCCAATTTCAGCATGCCGCCTGCCTATGGATTCGTATCGTCCTTATCTACGTAATAGTCCTCGGCCCTTGGCCATCGGACATCCGGTCAAAAAGTCAACTTTTGACCCCATTTAACCAAAATTACCAAAATGCCCCTAAACTTCCGAACGTCATAACTTCCTCCTCGAACGTCGGAATTGAACGTGCCACCTGTCTATGAACTCGTGACGTCACGAACTACGTCACAGTCATCGGTCAAAGTCCGTTTGACCGCCCGAATGAAAAGTCAACGTTTTCCCACGACTCGGGGCAAAACGGTCATTTTGCATCGTTCGTCGGATTTTGCTCTACTAATCACGGATTAGCCTCACTAATCGTGATTAGTCACTAATCTAATCATGGAGTTTGGGACGGGTCGTTACAACTAGGTTTTGGTCAGCATGCTAGACTAGCGATTAGTACTAGTTACTTTTCGAGTTTAAGGATAATGTTAACTTATCTATGCCTCTTGACAGTTGGTTATGCCTCCAAGGAGGATTCCTCATACACGAACTGACGAGGATCTGGAAAGGGAAATGGAATGTGCAAGCATTGAGCAGGCTCAGCGTTTGGGAGCCACACCTTTTAGTGGGGGATCAAACCCCGAAGATGCCCATGATTGGATCACCAAATGGGAAAGGATCTTCACGGTGATGCACTGCCCTCCGGGCGAACGGGTAATTTTGGCGGCCTTCTTACTGGAAGGAGGAGCCTACCAGTGGTGGCACGGCCTTGAAATGTCTGGATGGTCTGTCCATACCACTACTTGGGAAGTTTTCCGTTCCCGATTTCTGGACCAGTACTACCCGCGATCGTTTCGCGCGGCACGAGAGGATGAGTTCCTGCGGCTAGAGTAGGGGATATGTCCGTTGCGGACTACGAGCAGACTTTTGGGAAACTTTCCCGGTTTGCTGCATCATTCGTGAGCACGGAGGAGGAAAAATGCCAAAGGTTTGAGCTTGGACTCTGAGGGGAGATCCAGGCAAGTGTGACTGCTGCTACTCATGCTTCTCTGAGAGAGATATGGTCGACACTGCGGTGTGTGTCGAGGCCAGTCTGGCGGCACACCAGACACGACAGCCTACGGGCGAGGGGCGACGTCAGGATCGCCCACAACGTGGGCCAACGGGCCAGAAGAACATCAAGGGAGGAGGCTACAGGGGAGCACCCTCATCCTTTAAAGGTCGTGGCTGGTCTGGTCAACGCGGAGGCTCTAAGGGCAGAGGATCAGGATACAACTCCCGGCAGCGTTCATCTTGGAGCGGTGCTTCTGGTGGGCATTCGGGCTGGCCGAGGCTAGTAACCTGTTTTGCTTGCGAAGAGGAGGGCCACTATGCCTGTGACTGCCTGCTGTTGTCCAAGAACAACGACACTGGGGGCTCTAGTGTGGTGCAGAGCACGACTTCCCACACTAATGGAGGTCGCGGTCAGGGAGGTGATCGAGGTGCTGGGCTTGGTGTGCGCGGGCGCGGACGGAATGGAGGGCCTAGGGCTCAGGTATTTGCAATGACCCAGCAGCAGGCGAAGACTGTCCCAGGCGTGGTTACAGGTACACTACATATCTTAAACCTTCTTGTACGTGTATTGATGGATGCGGGGGCTACACATTCTTTTATTTCGAGGAGTTGTGCTGGTATGCTTGATTGTGTGGTATCAGCCTTAGATTGTGAGATGGGTGTTGGCACCATGATGGGCATCGTTTACCTTGTGAATCAGGTGATTCGGAGGTGCCCGGTGAGAATTGAGGATGTGGATTTGCCATCGGACTTGATTATTCTGGATATCCACGACTTCGATGTAATCTTGGGGATGGATTGGCTATCGGAGCATGGGTCGCTCATCGATTGTTGTAGCAAGCAAGTGATTCTGCGAAGCCCGGGTTTACCGGAGGTTATCTTCCAGGGGGAACGTGACGGTTCGCCTCCTGAAGTGATTTCTTCACTTACTGCTACCAAACTTCTGCGGAAGGGATGCTAGGGTTATCTGGCGCATTTCGTGTCGGATCAGGTTGATACTCCGGGTATCGACGAGATACTGGTGGTGCGTGAGTTTCCGGATGTGTTCTCGGAAGACTTACCTGGATTACCGCCATCGCGGGAGACCGAGTTTATGATTGAACTACTCCCTGGTACCCGACCCATATCCCAAGCACCATACCGGATGGCGCCGACCAAGTTACGAGAACTCAAAACTCAATTGCAGGAGTTGGTGGATTTGGGATACGTCCGACCGAGTACTTCACCGTGGGGAGTACCGGTGTTGTTCGTAAAGAAGAAGGAAGGGAGTCTCCGTTTGTGCATTGACTATCGGCAACTCAACAAGGTGACACTGAGGAACCAGTATCCTCTACCCAGGATCAATGACCTTTTTGGCCAGTTGCGGGGAGCACAGTGCTTCTCGAAGATTGATTTGCGGTCTGGGTATCACCAACTGAGGATTTCGAAGGAGGATATCCCGAAAACTGCTTTTCGAACCCGTTATGGACACTACGAGTTTCTGGTTATGCCTTTTGGTTTGACGAATGCTCCAGCAGCATTAATGGATCTGATGAACCGGGTCTTCCGACCCTACTTGGATAAATTCGAATTGTGTTCATTGATGATATTTTGGTGTACTCAAGGAGTCCCAGTGTGCATGAGGAACATCTACGGTTGGTGTTGGATAGGCTGAGATAGGAACAGTTGTACGCCAAGCTGAGTAAGTGTCAGTTTTGGCTGAGCAGTATTGGTTTTCTGGGACACGTGATATCGACGGATGGGATTAGCGTGGATCCCCAGAAAACAGAAGCGGTGACTAACTGGGCTAGACCGACAATAGTAACGGAGGTGCGGAGTTTTGTCGGGTTAGCAGGTTACTACCGAAGATTCGTGGAGGGTTTCTCCAAAATTGCTGCTCCATTGACTCGTCTGACTCGAAAGGGAGTGAAGTTTATTTGGGACGAGCAGTGTGATCGGAGTTTTCAAGAATTGAAGGATCGATTGACCACTGCACCTGTCCTTGTTTTGCCGGATGACAGTTGAGAATTCGTGGTCTTTAATGACGCATCACTACAAGGTCTGGGCTGCGTGTTGATGCAGACTGGCAAGGTTATCGCCTACGCATCCCGGCAGCTAAAGACTCATGAGTTGAACTACCCTACCCATGATTTGGAGTTGGCAGCGGTGGTTCATGCTCTAAAAATCTGGTGACATTACCTATTCGGCGCAACATGCCAGATATACACCGACCATCAGAGCCTAAAGTACCTATTCACTCAGAATGAGATTAACATGAGACAACGGAGATTGTTAGAGCTTCTGAAGGATTATGACTATACAATTGAGTACCATCCGGGTAAGGCCAATGTGGCGGCATATGCACTCAGCAGGAAGTTAGCGGGATCTGTTGCACACCTAGGGATGGTGTATCTTCCTTTGTTGGTGGAACTCCGGAAGGCGGGAGTTATGTTGGATACAGATGAGCATGGAGCTTTGTTGGCCATCTTCCATGTACGACCTGTGCTGATTGATCGGATCATCGAAGCACAACTTCAGGATCCGATACTCTGTATTTACAGGATTGAGGTCGATGCGGATGGGAGACAGGATTTTACCATCCGGGATGATGGAGCGCTTGTGAAGTTGGGCCGTTTGTGTGTACCTGCAGTGGTAGAGTTACGCGCCGAAATTCTTGAGGAGGCCCATAGTTCGGCTTATGCTATGCATCCGGGAGGTACAAAGATGTACCGTACCCTCCGGAACCATTATTGGTGGCCAGGAATGAAGAAGGACATTGTGGAGTTTCTGAGCAAATGCTTAACCTGTCAGCAGGTTAAGGTGGAACGACAGAGACCTTATGGGGCTATGCAGCCACTTTCGATTCCCGAGTGGAAGTGGGATCACATAACCATAGACTTCGTCTTTAAGTTACCAAGGACTCAGAGTGGAGTGGACAGAGTATGGGTGATCGTGGATCGGTTAACCAAGTCAGCCCATTTTCTGCCAGTTCAGGAGACTTATAAACCTAACATACTGGCTCAATTGTTCGTAAAGGAAATCATACGATTGCATGGTACGTTGGAATCGATCGTGTCCGATCGTGATCCGCGTTTCACTTCTAGGTTCTGGCGGAGTTTGCAAGCTACTTTGGGAACAACCCTACGTTTCAGTACTGCGTTCCATCCACAGACCGATGGACAGTCTAAACGGACCATTCAGACCCTGGAGGACATGATGAGGTCCTGTGTGCTACAGTTTCAGGATTCTTGGGATACTCATTTTCCATTGATGGAATTCGCTTACAACAACAGCTATCAGACAAGTATCGGGATGGCACCTTATGAGGCACTGTATGGTCGACAGTGCAGGACACCTATCTGCTGGATGGAGATAGGGGAGCGAGCGGCGGTAGGGCCAGAATTGATGGACATAACCCTGGAAACTGTTCGTGTTATCAAGGAGAGATTGAAGGCGGCACAAGATAGCTAAAAGAGTTATGCCGATCGATGAATTCTAGACTTGGAGTTTGAAGTGGGAGATTTTGTCTTCCTGAAGTTATCTCCGTGGAAAGGGATTATCCGTTTTGGCCGATGGGGGAAACTGAGTCCGCTTTTTATCGGACCATATGAGATCGTGGAGTGGATTGGCAGTGTTGCATACAGATTGGCACTACTTCGAGAACTTTCTAGAGTTCATGATGTTTTTCACGTATCGATGCTGCGGAAGTATGTACATGATGCTTCCCATGTACTGGGGGAACAACCTATCGAACTCCGAGGGGATTTGAGCTTTGAGGAACAACCAGTGCAGATTTTGGATCAGAAGCACAAGGTACTACGTCGGAAGACGATTCCTCTCGTGAAGATTCTCTGGAGAAAGCAGAATGTGGAAGAAGCCACATGGGAGCCTGAGGCTCAGATGCGAGAACAATTTCCTTATTTGTTTCTTTGAAATTTCGGGACGAAATTTCTTAACGGGGGAAGGTTGTAATACCCCGGAAATTCGAGGATTATAATAATGTAATTTAATATATGAATTGACGTTCTTACCCTTGTGATTGGTATGGCCAAATTGTTAACTTTTTGATCTGAGGGTCAAATGGACTTTGACCAATGACCGTGACGTAGTTTGGGACGTCACGAGTCCATAGATAGGTGGCACGTCCAATTCGGACGATCAGGGTAAAAGTTATGACTATCAGAAGTTCAAGGGCATTACCGTAATTTGGACTTTTGGGGCGAAAATGTTGAATTTTCGTTTGGCAACTAATTTTCACATGACTCAAGGACCGTTAGGTAGGTCTCGATGTCCTGAGTCCGTAGACAGGCGGCACGCCGAAATCGGACTTCGTATGGCTGAGTTACGGGTCTAGAAAGTGAGGGGCAGTTTGGTAATTATTTGAACCAGGGGCATTTTGGTCTTTTTGCCCTGGTTACTGTAGCAACCGCGGGGGAACCGTGGACGGCACCACCATGTGCGCTGGTTCAGTGTGCAATTGTTTATGAAATTGTGTGCTGGAAAGAAAGGGTTGTCTATTGCTTTAGCACGTGGGCTGAACCATCTACCCTACACTGTCGAATTGATTAATGGGATTCGAAGCTTTTTCGGGGAACAAAATTCAGTGGACAGTGAGGCTCCCACGAGACTCTGGTACAGCTTGAGATGTTTTAAAACTGATTAAGTAATGGGCAAGCTTCATTCTGCTGTTGAAGGAACTGGAAATTGGGGAGGAAAACCAGAGAAACCATTTCGAGGAAAATTGGAGGGAAAATCGGCTTTCAATTTCTGGTGATTGTTGGACCAAACCAAGGCCTGGATTAGTCTTCTGGGAGTATTTGGAACTCAACCATATCGAAATCGAAGGCCATCAGCCACAGGTGAGCTGGGACTATGATTGCCGTGTTCAGAGAAATTTCAGAGGTTTGGACGACTACTTCCAAGTAAGTGTTGGTTCAATTGATTGTGTTTTCCAGTTCATTTTGATACTATGATGCTTCCTGTAAGGTTAATTTGATTATGGTTTGGAAACCAGTGAGTTCTTGTGATTGACCCATTTGGATGATCACGGGTCGAATGGCCATTTAAGGATTTGATTTTGGCTAATTAGTGTCTCAGAACTTAAATTGGAAGAATAATAAACATGTTAGGATCAAATTGGATTGAAATCGAGTAGGAATTGATGGGTAATAAACCGGGTCAAGCCGCGGGTGGCAGGCCCGTATTACAGATAAACGGGTGAGGGTGGTGACACTGTAGCTACAGTGTCAGGCGCGTGACTTTCACGCGCAGCCACTTTGAGCGGCGCGTGTGGGCGCGTTGAGCCTCGTCTCTGATCACGATCAACATGACTTTTGTTCCTCTCATCATTCTAAACATTTTTGGTGAATTAACCATGTTGATCTGAGATAGTTTTGATGGGTCAGTTTAGGGCCGGTTGCCTCGGGAAACACGTTTGGGCGGCTTTGCCGGGCCGGTTTCGGTCTAGGGTTTCATGGTTCAATGTTAGGGATTTGTATTGACCTTTACGTATACTTTGTACATGACAGGGATTGTACAATTGTACCAGAACGAGGGTATACGTTCGGTTTCAGTAGGATTGTACTGTGAGTGGGCCGTTTTCCTTAATCCCTTGCGTGCGTAAATGTTTTCTGGTTTACTTATATATATTCACATGCTAAAAACAAATAACGGTTTTGATGATATGGAAATTATGGTTATGGCACATTTCACGGTATTTGGGCATGAGACCCGTCTGATGAAACTTAAAGATTGGTTTGGATTTTATCTATGTATATATATGCGCTTTGCATGTGGTTATCGATAAAATGTATTTGGTACTGCACTGTATAGATCCATTCATGTGATACTGTCTCCTCCGGATGAGGTACCCCGGAGTGGTCACGGACGTCTAGAACGTCCAGCGTCTATGACGATAAGCATCGGGGATGCTGTACCAGAACGGGGTTCAGGGATTGAACTCGGAATTGAGACCCGAGTGGCACGCGTAGCCTTGAGATTGTGACCTTATTGTACGTCAGGGACGTCAGACATCGGGGATGTCAAGATCGGAGTGTATATTGCAGTAGCTAAAATTATCTTATGATTTTATTACATGCCTTATGGTTCATACTATATGATTTATGGTTTTAAATTCTGATGCATGCATGTTTGGAAAACGGAGGGGTAAATTATATGTTTTACTTATTAAATGGTTTTATAAACTTGAGTTTCGGCCCACTCACCCTTATTGTTTTGGTAACCCCTTCAGGCGGTGCTACTGAGGTAGAGGAGGATTCTGAGGCTGAGGCATAGATCTACTTCTGCGTACCTGAATCCTTGTTGGGTGTTTTTACCCGCAGGTTTATGTTAGAGTCGTGCTCGCAACTTGTGATTTGGATTTCATCCCTTGTCTGACATCTGTTTATTTCGAACTTGATGTAAAACTTTAATTTGGTTTTTATGCATTTGAACGTTTAAGCTTAAAATTGGAACATTATTTTGGGTGTCAGACGGGAGCAGGGCACATCCCCATGTGGTCCCAGAGAGGATCGGGGCGGGTCCTGTCACTAGCTCAATCCTAATTATGATGGAAAAAAAATCCTAAACTAGAAGGAATCCTTGTTAGCCGCAATTCGCATCCTTGTGCTTTAACGAATTATTTTTGGGAATTATACACAAGACCCTTGCAATTTCCATGCAACTTCCCTTTAATTAATACAGTAAACATCTCCTAATGCATGAGAATTTGATCTTGAACAGCTGGAAAACGCGCAAGGCTTCAATTCCTAGTAGAACAAGTAATCATACTTGGGCAAACTAACTATTCCTCACCAAAACAGGTATTCCCATGGATGTAGGACTCTAATTTTAGTAATTCTTGAACCATTGGAAACTGGACTTCCAGAGCTTTCCAAATATCTTACTCACATTCTGATTCTGTCTGAGCCATTCAAAATGAACCGAGGAATTGGGCTGATTTGCACAGACAGATCTCTGCTTTGTAGCTTTTAATCCACTTCTTCTTTTGGGCTTATTCAAGAACGAATCTTGGCATAATATTGAGCCTTCTTGTATATATTGACATAGTGTTAACCCATCTTGATGAATCTTGATCCAATCTTTATAAATCTTGGTCCATTCTTGATGGCTTATGCGGTTTTACTCAAATTTAACCTCTTTACTCCACATTCTTGGATTGGTACTTAAAACTATTAAAACAAGTTAGAAATTGTAAGATTAGGGATATAAAAAAGTAAAATGAAAAGGAAATTGAGATAGAAAAAGGTGATGAAATATGTGCTTATCAGGTTTAATTTGGTTAATGTAATAAAATATAAACATGAATAAAGTTGGTAATATCCCTTGTCTGACAAAAATTGTTAGACAGGAGTAGGACCAGTCTAAATTTCAAGAAAATTAAGGACGGGTCCTGACAACTTGGTATTAGAGTCAGGTTACTAAATAATCTTTGTTTTGAGGTATAAGTCGAGTATATCATATTTTAATTATATTTTAACGGTTTGATTATGTTTTAATGATTTTTGATGATTTTATAGAATTATGTGAACTACACGTTTTACGAGATTTCTAAACAACTCCAATTTGGAATTTGGATTGACTTGAAAGTATAAGTTAAGATTTTACATGATGTTGGATTGTTCATAATTTTGTATGATTTTCTTACAATGATTTTACGAGAATTATTTTATGGCACATTTTACGAGGTATCTGTAAAGTGTGTTTTGGGTTTAGGCTCGGGTTTCGAATTGTGGGTTTGATTTTGATAAGCCTTGAATTAAGCATCATTTTACATCCTTTATGCTTATCTTTTAATGTTTAAATACAAAAAAATTGTAGAAAATAATATATTTTGTGAGAAATGTGCAGAATTGGATAAAACTCTGAATTTCTAGAATTTAGGCGAAAGAATCACTTCAATTAAAGTTATATAGAAGAAGTTATGATCGAATGAAGGGAAGCCACCAAAAAAGGCAAGGAACTTCGGTAGCATGTTACCGAATCCTTTAAACCAGCCCAAAAGCGTATTCGTCAAGCGACTACCAATTCTTAAGAGAAACTTGCGGTGCGTGTGTACGGAAGGCGGTAGCACCAAGCTCGGCGCGCATCCACCAAAATGCCTTCCTTGTCTTCGGCACGCGCTTCCTGAACCCTTAAGGTCTGCTTCGGCCAGCATCCACCGAACATGCCCTCACCCTCCTTGCGCAATGACCACGCATTGACCTTGCATTGACCATCGATTTCCAGCCCAACTTTAGGTGGGCTTCCACCGAACCGACTCATGTTCAATTCCAACACCCATTTTCCTTCTTTCTTGTGGAAAATTGTTGATTTCAAGCTTGTGTTTGTTTCCTTTTTATCTAGGAAACCTTTTAACTAGGATTGTTATTACCTTTATCCTTTAGGACTTTAATTTAATTAGTTTAATCATTTTTCAATTAGGATTTAAATTGTGAACTCCTATTTATTTGAGGATTAATTTTCTTCTATAAATAAAAAGGCTTAGGTTATTTGTAGGAGTCGCCCATTCTTTGTACCAAAACTCTGCTCAACCAATTTTCCCCTTTCATGATATTCAAGATTTTAAGTGTAAGAATAATTACTCCATACTTCACCTTCTACACCTTCATCTGTGACTAAGTTGAGTGGAGCCCTCACTTGTCCCACCAAAGAGTGCCCAATCACTTTGTATCCGTAGAGAGTCCCGAAGAGAAAAAGTGTAACATTACCTCTTTACTTTGTATTTATTTCTTATGCTTAGATGTTGATTATATGAATTGAGTTCTAATAATATTCTTGGCTTTATGATTTTTATTTGTTTAATCCTAAGATGGAGCAAGTTGATGAGACCCGCTGGGGGATCTAGGACCAGCCGTGTGGTGCTTTGGATCTAGTGGCGGCGTTGCCGTTCGACAGATATTCTGGAAATGAAGACTTGACACTGGTGTGGTATCCGCTGAAGGGACTCCAATGCCTAAGGGACTCGTCAAGAGCATGACCGCCAGCGACCACGTGCCAAATCTCCACAGAATGTTCCAAGTGCTGAAACGTTACCAAATGAGGCTCAACCCCGCAAAATGCGTTTTCGGTGTCCGCTTTGGAAAATTCCTAGGTTATATGATCAACCAATGTGGGATCGAGGCTAACCCCGAGAAAATTAAGGCCATCCTCGAAATGAAGCCCCCACAAACACTCAAGGAAGTCCAAACCCTCACTAGCAGGATCGTCGCCCTCACCCCGTTCATCTCACGGGAAACTGACAAATGCCTGCCATTTTTCAAAGTCATGAAGACACGGAGCAAGCACGTTAACTAGGATACTGAGTGTGACGCCGCATTCGAAGCACTAAAAACGTACATGAGCACGACACCTCTGCGCAACCGGCCCGAAACCGATAAACGGCTCACTATCTACCTTTGCGTCTCTACCTCAGCCATTAGCTTCATCCTCGTAACAAATCGAGACGACACCGAGTTCCCAGTCAACTACGTCAGCAAGTCATTTCAGGACTCGGAAACTAGGTATTGCGACCTTCAGAAATTGGCCTTTGCTCTAATCGTGATGGCCGGGCTCCTCCGCCCATACTTCCAAGCACACCCCATGTTGGTCCTCACCAACAAACCGCTCTGGAAGGTCCTCCAAAAGCCAGACACTTCCAGGAGACTCATGAAGTGGGCGGTTAAGCTCAGTGAGTTTGACATCAATTTTGCCCCCCGGCTTGCAGAAAAGGGCCAGCTCGTCGTCGATTTCCACTCAAAATTCACTTACAATACGACACAGCACATGCTCGAGACTCTCGACCCGAACACTGCGCCGTCCACCGCATCCCTCTGAAAGTCGTTATCCCTGTCCACCCTGGACCCATCCAAACTCACGTGGACACTTTATGTGGATGGGTCCGCCTGTCATAGTGGCTCTGGCGCCAGTCTGGTGATCAACACACCGACCCAGGGGAAGCTCGAGTACGCACTTTGTTTTGGCTTCAAGGCCTCCAACAATGAGGCAGAGTACAAAGCCCTCCTCGCTGGTCTCTGATTAGCCACGGACCTACAAGCTCAGCAACTGCAAATTTACAGCGACTCACAACTCATTGTGCGCTAGATCAATAACCTTTATGATGCTAAAGATGCCTCTATGACCCGTTACCTGACCAAGGCAGGACCTGCTCCCAAACAGTGACCCACCTCCGCAGTTATGGCTACTATAAATACCTTGAAACCCTTCACAAAGGTAATGCTCGGAAGCTCCCTCCAGATTACTGTTGCTTTCATGCCCATCAGCTCACGAACACTAACTTAGGCATTGGAGTCCCTTCGGCGGTTACCACACCGATGTCAAGTCTTCCTTTGCAGGATATCTACCGAACGGCAACGCCCCCAGCGGGTCCAAAGCACCACGCGGCTGGTCCTAGATCCCCCATCGGGTCTTATCAAGTTGGTCCATCTCAGGATTAAACAGTATTGCTTCAATATACTATGTGTTCTATGATTATAGTTTTTTTTATGTTTGTGTGTTCAGGATTAAAAAGTGTTGCTTCAATATACTAGATATAGGGAGCCCCAAGTCTAGGTCATTGAAAGTGTTGTTGTGAGCCTTGGGAACGTACTTAAGAGAATATGTAAGTGACACCTAAGATTAAGATTATAGGATTACGTAGGTTGAAGTTAATACAATCATGAATGAGTTAGGTTTAAAGATGATTTGACCATGTAAATAATAGATTATGTTAGTTTAGATTAGTTAATCACGTAGGATAATAGAAACAGTCAACTACCCACTAATTAATTAATCAAAGGATAATCATGTTTAGGTACCCTCAATCCCCAGTTAAGAACGATCCCTACTTATCAATGCTACAATTTACAAAAAAAAAAAAGGTTTTAATTTGCATATATTTTTATTAAGTGTTGAGTGTGACTTTGTGTTTACTTTAATACTTAGTTTTTACGTATCAATTTGTTGTGTCATTGCCGGGGATTGAAATAATCTCTTGTATGATTTCGGTTTTGAAAATATGTTCATAATGTAAATATTATATTCGTACATATTTTCATACTTGTATATAAATTGTAATACTTTTTGTTCGAAATGTTTTCTTTGTAAATATCTTTTTAAAAAAACAAAAAAATTCTAAAAAAAATTCCGAAATTAAAAATAAAAGAAATAAAAAAATATTATTTTAAAAAGATTTCAAAAAAAAATTGTCAAAAAGAAATAATGAAATAAAAAAATTTTGACAAATAATATAACGAATAAGTCGTTTTTCAAACTAGCCTCAGCTATATGTGGATCACATGTGCTCGGAGTTTAGATCTTGATCTTTAATGGAATATGTGAAGTTTCATTTGTTAACTTACTCATAAACCCTTCATGGCCCTTAAAAGTCTTGAGGTTGGGGTGGAGTTTGTTAACACTTGAGTTATCTTGAAATGAATACATGTTTGCTCTTAGTAAGAAATTTTCAAGGGGATGTTTAGGACATGAGATAATGCATGCTATAGGCCAACTCTAAGAAGTAGGATTTCAGAGTTCCAAAATCGTGTTCGTACTGAGAAATAAGACTTCAGAGTTTCAAAATCATACTCCCCTTGCATGTATTCTTTATACTTGGTCACTTTGGATTTGCCCAAATGAGGACAATGGTTTGAAATCCAAGCTAATGACTTGGGGTGCACGGACGTAGAAGTCTCCATCTAAACTTTGAAGCTATGTGACCTATATATAATTTTGACTTCCCAACGTATAAATTGTTTCCTGTTAAATGGTTTAGAGTTGCATGAATCCCAAAACCTATTTTTTTTCAAAATCTTACTTCCAGGAATAGGTAGCGCCCTTTTTGTTTACTTTCTCCTCAACCTTTCATGATGTGTGGATTTCATCACCACACATTATAGACTCGAATCTATGGACATGAGATTGGGGCGGAGGTTGTAAAAACTTGGGTTTGGCAAACCACTATTTTGAAAACTTCCATCAGTTGGTTTTCGTTTCTAGGAGGGTTATTGACAAGAACCATCCCAATCCCCTTGGATTATCGTGGGATGTGCCTACTCTCGTCGGACACCGCGTATCAGACAAGGGATAAACTCGTCACCTGCTCGGGGTTAGCTAGAGTACTCCAGGATTGGTGGTGGCATGTGATGTCTCAATCTCTGCTACAGCCCGCATCTGCGATCAACCTGAATGGTATTAAAAACCCTAAAAGATCTGAGTGGACAAAACAACAGTTTATAAAAAACATTTTATCAAAAATACATTTATACCCTTCACGTAAAAGCATGCATGCATCATCAAATAGCCTTTCAAATACTTTTTCGGAAGCAAGACGTATTGCTTTCCAAATCAAAACACAGTGAAAAAATGCTTCTCAATCGAAGCCATTACTTCAGTAGGGTCTCAACCCAAAACCAAATGATACAGGTTCTTAGCCAAAAACTAAATCATAGAAAACAAGTACGGGGTCTCAACCCAAATCAAAAGCTCTATGGGATCTCTTCACACTGTCATCATCCTCAACGTCAGTCACGATTCCAATCCTAGCACATGTGCAAATAGCTCAGGACCGCTCACAATCCTAGCATGTAGCCGTGAACACATTACCCGCCGTGACCATCTCTAGATCATAGTGAACACATCACCGATCGATCCCAGGGAATAACATCGACACTCCTAAGTTGTGCCTCCCTCGGCCATAGCCTCCAACGGCTGCTCCACAATGCAGTGCAACGTGACCTCTCCGGAAGGAACACATTCGCAGTCCGGAGGAGAGAGTCATATCATCTGGGACTCGAACCCGAATGTCATCATCGATCGGGACTCTAACCTTATTGTCCAGGTCTCTAACCTGAAATTATCAGTAGGGCCACAAGCCTGAAATATCACCAAATGGGACATAACCCGAAAATCCAGTGTCGAACGACACTTCATATCCCAGGATTTCTCGAATCCTATCAAATCCACGATTGGGTCTCATGCCCGGAATTTCTTTCATAAAACTCATAATTGGGTCACAGCCCGATTTATCTCACGTTTGACTATACTCTAAGTCAAACCTCAAATCAACTGGGTCATATGCCCAAAAGTTATTTCCAAATCCGGAAATCATTTCTCATTTTCAAAACCCTTCCAAACCATCCATGACTTCACGCTACGTCAAGGTCTTTCAATTAGGTCTCGTGCCCAAATCTCGATTTCACGCATCTCCATGAAATCCTTTAGAATCTTATCTCAAATCCTCGGTTTCATGCTTCTCCGTGAAACCCTCAAAATAATATAAAATCAGGTAAAACATATGCACGTAGAATACTTGGCCGAAGCCTGAATATCACATAAAATAGAAATCTCGAATTACGTGCAATATTGCATTTTCTACAAAAATGCCCAACAAATCATATTTAAAGCAAATGCACTCATGGAAATAGTAGATCCCCCTTAATCAAAACTAAGGAAATCGAATGGAATCATACCTGTTTGAACGGTGAACAGTAGCTGTGAATTTCGAATGGGTTTTCCGGCTAGCTCTGGTCACCCCAGCCTTCAAAATTAGCCCCCATCGACTCGTCTCACTCCCTAGAACACCTCAGGATCATCAAGAACCCTCAACAAACGTCCAAACACGATTTTCCAATTTTTGGCAAAAACTGGGTTTTCGGGTTTCTACCTCTGCCGTATTCAGCCGTTAAACCTCTTTGTCAATCTCAGTCCTTTACTCTCAATCTCTCGATACTCAAAGCACAAGAGGACACGGTGGGGTGGGTGTTTGGGTTAAGAAACAAAGAAAATGAAGGTATGCATGTATGTGTGTTTATGGGAAATGGATGAGTGACATGTCCGACACAACCCATAGTACAGAACCAAACGGTGGAAATCCAATCCTATCTACACTCGGGGCACTCTCGTGTAATTGTACACGTCTAACTCAACCCATAGTAAACATCGGTGCTCCATGTCACTCGACATAAATCACAATCCAACATCCGACTCAAACAAGCATTGATCGTTGGGTTGGATACGATCACAACTCACCAATCTCGAGAATCCACACGTCGATTTATAAGTCTCACTCAAGACGCCAACACTCATTGATCTCACATGTCACTCACTCCAACAGGTCTGCTATACTAAGCGGACATCATAGTCGGCTTTTCAACCTGACAACACTTCTCATTTAATAATCGAAGTTGATATCCTGCTCAGCATCTGATCCGATAAACATCATCTAGATCCTGCCGTCACAATGGCACAAATCTCACCTCATAGTCCATACTCAAATCTGCGTCATTTATTGGCCTCTCTACTCACATCAGCCAACTCCCTCGTTTTCCCATACTCATGCTAACTCTCACTAGAGTCCCATCACTACATACCAATCTGAACCTGTCGGATACCTATTTATTCAATTACCATAACATGCCAGATTAACTTCGTAAGGAAGCCAATCCCATCGACAACTATCATGACCAGCAGGCAACTCCAGACTCCATTGCACTTTCGCTACATCACTCTGATCTCGACTCGCTCTCGAGTCCCCACATCATATCTCATGTCACTCAGTGACCTATGATGAAATCCCGACTCGTCTCAAGTCTCAAACTGAAAAATCTCTTATCATGTCGATACATCAATCGACATCTCACTCGTCGCCCTGATACCTTCAGGATGCATCTGGACCCCATCGAATACTTGCTAGCAGAGGTAATCACATTAAAAACCTCTAGGGTTTCTCTGGCCTACATGGCCCTAAGCTCTCGGCTCATATAATCCCTAAACCTTGAGCCTCAATCCACTCTACTCTAGCACACAGTATTCGACGCCCAGTCATCGACTATTCATATTTTCTTGATCTACACCCACGTATCGTCCTCGTCTCACACTCATCCACATATCCAACCTTTGTCTTGTATTCTCAGCCTTATCACCCCTGCGATCCTCTATCACTTCCATCTACTCGATTTATGGCCAACCCCATTTTCTCCATCATCTCGATCCTTGGTAAGTCCACATTAGACCTCTCTTAGCTAATGATATGAAGTATGAGAATAGGGTCTTACACCCTCTCTGAACCCCTTTAATTGTTATATCACTCCTCGTCATCCCACATAGGGAAGAATCAAGTATGATCCAAGATGATGACATCAAAATTCATCCCACTACTTCTTACGGGAGCGTAAACACCAAGTATCACCTACTAAAGAGCAGAAAAGGAGAAGTCTCCTTCACCATATGATAATATCTGTTGATAACTCATTCTATTTCTCACGATCAGATTTCTCCTCAAACAAGCTTATCTGAAACTCAGGGGGTATGGTCACCCGTAGTCAACCAAAACCAATTCCCAATGGGCTCTCAAGTCCTCAACTCATTCGGACATCCATCCACGCGTCCGTAAGCAACCGAACCTTAGTATCCAACTCGCCGGTCCGTTTATACCGTTTATGTACATCCAAAAGGTAGCACATGGCGACTACTTGATTCTTACGCTTCTACTTTATGGTTACAACCCCTGAGCACACCCTCGTGTCTCAAGTCTCACATCACTAGGAAACTGGTCACCAAACTAGGTATACCCAATGCCTCGTACTGAGCCACTAGGGATCCTCTCTGTCCTACTTAGTTCCCACAGAACTCACATGTTTGCCGCTCTAGGGCACATCTACCACACTAGTCGCAATCCAAGCTCTCATTGGCATTACATCACTGAGCTGCACTCAGTGTCATTTGGAACCATCCGATCACTATTGGGTTCCATTAACTCGTCTCTGGCATCTCCCACTCATCTCAGTCTCCTCCATTGAGGTAGTGGGGCACACTCACCAACATCCAATGCTCAACATCTCCTTCTGTGATCGTACTTAGTTGTAACGACCCGTCCTGAATTCCTGGATTAGATTAGTGACTAATCTTGATTAGTGAGGTTGAACGGTGGTTAGTAGGTCGGAATCGGACAAATGTGCAAAATAATCGTTTTGCCCCTGGTCGTGGGCAAAGTGTTGACTTTTTGATCGGGCGGTCAAATGGACTTTGACCGATGATCGTGACGTAGTTCGGGACGTCACGAGTTCATAGACAGGTGGCACGTTCGATTCCGACATTCGTAGAGAAAGTTATGATGTTCGGAAGTTGAGGGGTATTTTGGTAATTTGGCATGTTAGGGGCCAAATGTTGACTTTTTGACCGGGAGGTCCAATGGACGAGGTCCAAGGACCGTTACCTAGGTTTCGTCGATACGAATCCAATGACAGGCGGCATGCCGAAATCGGAGATTCGACGACAACGTTATGGTCAAGGAAACGAACTAACGAACCGAGGCTCGGATTAAAATAATAATATAATAATGAATAGTGGCCGTTGACTGTGCACATCCGGATGAGTGACAAGTGTCACCCATCCCTTGTTTCCAGCTCCTTGTTTCCCTCCAAACATCATCATTACTACATCATCATCACTAATCCACCATTTTCCCTAAATTAATCCCCTTTGTTTTTCCTAACCGTGCACAATTGGGGGAGGATTGAACTGGGAGAATTGGCTCCCTTCCTCTGCCGTTCCTGAGAGAAAAATGAGAGACTAATCGATTGGGATACCAAGGGAAACACGAGGGATTGAGTGTGGGTTGAATTTTGGATTTTGGATTTCGGGAAAATTAGAGGGAAAATTCGAATTGGAAGATTTGGGCCATGAGGAGTGGAATTGAAGCTCGAGTTAGCTTCCTGAGGTTGTGACGAGTCGATCCACATCAAAAACAAGAAGAATTGGCAACGTTTTGGCTCTGATCACACTTGGTGACAGAGGAGGAAATTCGAGTTCGAGTCGTGGAATTGGAGGCTTCGTTGGACGAAATTGAGGTGGGGAAACTACTTCTCATGATCCCACGATGCTTCTGGGTTCATCAATTGAAGGAAAACGGCTGTGGTTGACAGAACTCCATGGTTGAACAGTGACGGTGTTCGAGCTTGAGTCGTGACGATTGAGCACTAGTTTGATGCAATTGATGTGGGGGAATTGTTCCTCAGGGTCCGTTGATGCTTCTGGGATCATCAATTGGATGAAACCTGCAGCCATTGAGGGAATTCCATGATTGAACAGTGTTCGGAGTGTTCTTGGTGTTCAACATCGAATCGTGGGAATTTGGGTAAGTTATCGTGTAATTGATGTTACAGACCCGTAATTGAACTAAGAAAGAAACTAACTGAATGATTAATTGAAGGAATTAGGATCGAATTGACAGAATACGAACCGGGTCGTGTCGCGGGCAGTTTGGACCCGTTTACTAGAGATACGGGTTAGGACGATGCACTGTAGCAGGCGCGTGGGTTTCACGCGCAGCCACTTACGACGGCGCGTGACGGCGCGTGGACACGAATCTCGAGGTGAGGTCAACATGACTTCTGTCCTATTTAATGTAACGGACATTTTGGGATTGGTTTCGTGTCGATCGGACACCGTCTCGATAGTGTTCGGGATGTCCGAAGGTTTTAAATTAAGTTTAAAAATAAGTAAAAATTCGGGAAATTTACGGGACTTTGATAGGATGTTAATGATGAGGTTAGTGACCCTCTAATGTGATTTGGACAGGATTGGGAGTCCCGGTGATAGTGGTGAGGCCCGGGAGGGCCTGTGGCATGCGTATCGAGGCATACCGTTAAAACGGTCTATGAGTGGACTTTGGTTTTATAAATTCTATGCATGCTTAAATGTTTTATATGGATTATGGTTGTGATTGTGTGATGTTGATTTGGTTGTTGGTAAATTGTACGGTTTCACGTATTTCGAGGATGTAAGACCCGTGTCCTGGAGGGAACGGTGAACAATCCCACATTCCTGCGAGGGGGGAATGGTCTGGGAAGGGAATGGTGGTGTGCCTTAAAGGTGTAGGCACACACCTATCTAGCATGAGGCCTCCCTTGGCTGCGCTGGTTAAGGTGGTTACCTTCCAGGCGTGAGGTCTTGGGGTCAAAACCTTGCGGGCGCAGGTGCGCCTAAAGAGGACAATATCATGCTAGATAGAGCGTGCAGGTGCACGTCTCTAATTTAGATGAGGCCTTTTGGGAGCTCAGTGGCTTTGGGGGGGATTGGAACCCCAAAGTTAAGCGAGTTGAGGCTGGTGCAATTCCAGATGGGTGACCCCCTGGGAAGTTGCACCGTGAGCTCCCGAAAACAAAACCGTGAGGGCAAGGGCAAGGAGGTCCAAAGCGGACAATATCGTGCTAGATGAATCGGGACCTGACAGAAGAGGGTCGGGTCCTGACAATTTGGTATCAGAGCCAGACCCCGACCGGGAAGTGTGCCAGCGAGGACGCTGGGCCCTAAGGGGGGTGGATTGTAAGACCCGTGTCCTGGAGGGAACGGTGAACAATCCCACATTCCTGCGAGGGGGGAATGGTCTGGGAAGGGAATGGTGGTGTGCCTTAAAGGTGTAGGCACACACCTATCTAGCATGAGGCCTCCCTTGGCTGCGCTGGTTAAGGTGGTTACCTTCCAGGCGTGAGGTCTTGGGGTCAAAACCTTGCGGGCGCAGGTGCGCCTAAAGAGGACAATATCATGCTAGATAGAGCGTGCAGGTGCACGTCTCTAATTTAGATGAGGCCTTTTGGGAGCTCAGTGGCTTTGGGGGGGATTGGAACCCCAAAGTTAAGCGAGTTGAGGCTGGTGCAATTCCAGATGGGTGACCCCCTGGGAAGTTGCACCGTGAGCTCCCGAAAACAAAACCGTGAGGGCAAGGGCAAGGAGGTCCAAAGCGGACAATATCGTGCTAGATGAATCGGGACCTGACAGAAGAGGGTCGGGTCCTGACAGAGGAGATTTGCGTGCTTGCACGTAAATCGAGGTTTTCCGGTTTTACATGGATTTTCCATATTTATGACTTGGATATAATATGATGAAATGGTTTTGAAATTGGAAATATGAACTCGGGCTTGAGGCCCACTTGTTTTGGAAATTTCGGACTTGGAGTCCATTTGAGAATCGGGCCAGGGGCCCAGTTGGTTAATGAAATCGGGCCAGGGGCCCAGTTGATATGAAATCGGGCTGAGACCCATTTGAGTTATGTTATCGGGCCAGGGGGCCAGTTGATTTACGAATTCGGGCCGTGGGCCCAGTGGGTTTATAAGTCGGGCTGCGGGCCCAGTTGGTTTACAAATCGAGCCGTGGGCCCAGTGGTGCATAAAATCGGGCATGAGGCCCAATTGGATTATAATGGTGATTTCGGGTCAGGGACCTTATATTTAATAATTGTGATTTTGGGTCAGGGACCCTAAATGGAATTACATGGTTTTATGGAAATTTCGGGCAGGGCCCAATGGTAATGATGTGATAAAAGGATTTAATAAAACTGTTTTTTCCATATACCATCTGGATACAAGGATATATGATGGTCTCCTCCAGATGTCTGGGACACTGGGGAAGTCACGGTGCATTGCCTGCGAGGGGTCATTATACGGAGCAGCCGGACCGTATGATGACTCAGGAGCAGGATTGCTATGATTGACGTCAGGGACGTCAGACATCAGGGATGTCAGATATATGGACCCGGAGAGACCCCGGGCAGCACGCGTAGCTTATGAAACCGTGAGATATGACGTCAGGGACGTCTAGCGTCTGGGACGCTAAGCATCTGGGATGCTGGTGATGGTAATGGTAAAATATGGATTAATGAATAAAATGGCTTATTGGTTGGATATGTGTTATATGGTATAAATGGATTATTGGTTATGAAATGGTATGTCGGGTCAGGGACCCTAAATGGTTTTGGATTTATGGATTTATATTTATGGCTTGGGGCGGTGGCCCACATGGTTTTAATATGTATGGTTGTGGTATTCCACTGTTTTGGGCTGAGTTCCCACACTTGGTTTTTGGTTAACGGTTTTTGGGCTAAGGCCCTAATGGCTCGGTTGAGCAAACGTTTTGGTTACTGGTTTTCGTGGCATACATACGTTTTTATTGGAGGGCATAAATGTCTTATAAATGTATTTGGTAAACCTATTGGTTTTTGTCCACTCACAGCTTTTGGTTTTAATGCCCTTCAGGTTGATTACGGGTGCGATTGCAGCAGAGACTAGGACATTGCACACCTCCTCCATCGATCCTTGTGCACTCTGGATGCCCCGTTGGGCAGTGGCTCTTGGTTATCCCTTGTCTGACACCTCTTGTTGGACGGGAGCAGGGTACATTCCACGGTAATCCCCGGGGGATTGGGATGGGTCCTGTCAACTTGGTATCAGAGCATGGTTGCTCTATTTGTGCGCGCAGGTCGAGGGTGTGATGTCTCTTTAGGCTGCAATTCGTTATCAACCTGATAGATAGTTTTTGGGTTTGGATAGTGGATGGAGTGTGATTGGCCCGATACGCCGTGCGTTAATGTGATTCGACCCAAGTGGGGTTGATTGTGATGAACTGGTATTGTGGGACCGTCGGTTCGGTCATGTGATATTGGATTGTTGTGCTGCTAGGTGCAGCTAGGTTCGGGGAACCTCATGTGAGTAATGGTTTAAAATGTGAACCCTTGTGGTGGTTTCTAGTGTGAGGGATGTTGGTTCATCGGAGTTCGCCGATGACCAAGTGGTCGAACCCACGTTGATGGGATGGTAGGATTGGATTTGACGTCTATTCGATGTCAGGACCGCGGGGTCGGTCAGGTTGTGGATTTTATATTACGGAAAGCTGTTTGGTTCGGTTGAACCATAGGGTGTAATTGTGGAACCCTAGTATTAAAAAGGTAAACCTTAATAGTGGCTAGTGGATGAGAACTTGTGCTGCGACGGGCGGCTGAGGTCATGGATGACCATGTGGATGGCTCTGGTGAGTCTAGTCAGGACTATGGGATTTGATTTACGGATACGGTTCTGAGATAAATTATGGAATTCCGTGCTGGATCGGGTATTAGTGTGAGGTATGGATGCGGATCTCGATAGCAATGACAGTTAGTCGGAAGTCATATGGAGATGACTGGCTATCGAGGGTAATCAGTGTGGTCATAATACTTGGGGATTAGGGGACGTTCGGGGAACGTTCATTTTCCTGATGTGGATTGTCAGAGTAGTGGTACCCATAGTCGTGAGGTACGGGATCGTCGTTCGGTATGAACGGAGATCCAGGGTTGTCGTATTTGCACACGGTGTGCAAGTATGAATGTTTGTGGGTTGGTACTTTTGTGCTGATGCTAGTATGGATGCATGTGTGCTGATACTAGTGTTGTTGATAGTGTGTTGGTGCTGGTACTAGCGCTGGTACTAGTGTCGGTGATGGTGTTGACGATGAGCCACAAGTTGGGGTGTGACTCCGTCATGATGAACATATGTTCGGTCTTTGAGATTCGATAGTGGTTGAGTGATGGACTGGATGGGATCCAGTTGAGATTGTGATGTGTTGGGATAAGTCCCAATGGTGGTGAGATAACCAGTAAGGAGTGGATTAAAAAGGTATAATCGAGAACTTGGAAAACCGAGTGTTGAACCTGTAAAGGTTGGGATGTGCGAACGGAACAATAACGGATTGATTGTGGACACGGGGTTGTCCAAGTGAATTGAGGAGGTAGGAAGTCTAGTGGTTAGACTTGACGTCTTGTTGGGAGCATGTCTGTTTCCAACATGGTTGGAACCTTAGTTTTGAGGAAAGTTGTGATTGGGGAACGAGAGTGGTGTTCGTTTTTGGTGATTGGTATTCCGACGTCATTGGGGTTGACTTCTTGCTTTCTGCCCTGGCAGACATTGACTATAGTTACCAGTACGTTGAGCGTGTATTGGATGGTGAGCCCACGTGTGTTGTGGGGTCATCAGGGGGAGTTTCGTATTTAAAATTAGGTAAATGAGATTTCTCATTTTCTGCTTGGTGGCAGAGGATGTGCTGAGTGCAGTGAGTTTTGTTGCATCCACGTATGATGAGTATTGGCGTCATCATTCTTGGATCATCCTTGGTTTTCCTAGGTGGAAAGACAAGGATCGATACGAACTTAGGTATGTGAGTCGTAAATGACGGGGTTGAACTTCTTTTTGAAGTGGGGCCCGTATGGTATTCTACTCGGGTGAGTATTTTTTCAAGGTAGTTGAATTTTGTCAACCTTAGACGTGTGGAGGTTGGATTGGCTTCCCTATGAAGTCAATCAAGTGTATTGAGCAGGTAACCGATAGGTTCGGTTTTGGTGTGTCTTGGTAAATGTGAACGAGATTTCGGGATTTGGAATCGAATTTCTGGGTGACGATTCAGGATTCGATTTTGGAACTTGAAAATGGATTTCCGGATTTGGATACGGAATGATTATTCCAAATGCTAGCTTACGGAATAATGATTTCGGATTCGGATTTGGATATGAATTAAAATGTGATGTCTGGGTTTGGATCCGGGATTTCTTACGAAATTGCGGATTCGGATTTGGAATTAGAACTAGATGATGGTTGAAGTTTCGATTTGTCTCATGCTGGATTGGGCAAATGGTGCTCCATTATTTGAACGCGTTGGCTACGACCTAGGTGGTTGTAGTCTAGTCGATGGGTTGTACCCGAGGTGTGTTGGTGAACGTGTTGGTAGTCGGATTGGTTCCGATACCATGGGATTGGTTGTGGACCGGACATTACTATGCAATGGGTCATGGTATTTCCGATATGTTTAATTACACCCAGGTTGTGTGAAAGGTCGGTAAGTGTTTACTAAGTCAAGTACGTTGGTGGCATGTGTAGCCACGAGTAAGTCTAGTGTCAGTTTTCGACTGACAACAACTGTGTGGTGACAGATTGTCAGGATGTGTCAACATAGATTGTTGAGTGGGGTCAGCTGACTCCTAGTGGGAGTGGGAAAGGAACCGTCGAGTTGTTGTGTCAACGAGAGGGTCGATTTGACAAGTGGTGTCAAATTCGAAACAAGTAGTTTCAGTCATTCGACGGGGTCGAATGTAGTCTTTGCGTTTAGAGTATTAGTGGTACGTAGAGTGCAGACAAGTTTTGTCTGATTAGTTAGTGTACGGGTGTACACGTTTTGCGAGGTCGATTCCACTTTCCACGGGGTGTTTGTGGAATCAGAGTGGTCGAGTTTCGAGAATGAAACTAATTAAGGAAGGAGGTACGTTTGAGTTTAGATCGGTTGGAATTACGAGGACGAAATTTATTAAGGAGGGAAGATTGTAACGACCCGTCCCGAATTCCGGGATTAGATTAGTGACTAATCTTGATTAGTGAGGTTGAACGGTGGTTAGTAGGGCGGAATCGGACAAATGTGCAAAATGACCGTTTTGCCCCTGGTCGTGGGCAAAGTGTTGACTTTTTGATCGGGCGGTCAAATGGACTTTGACCGATGACCGTGACGTAGTTCGGGACGTCACGAGTTCATAGACAGGTGGCACGTTCGATTCCGACATTCATAGAGAAAGTTATGATGTTCGGAAGTTGAGGGGTATTTTGGTAATTTGGCATGTTAGGGGCTAAATGTTGACTTTTTGACCGGGAGGTCCAATGGACGAGGGCCAAGGACCGTTACGTAGGTTTCGTCGATACGAATCCAATGACAGGCGGCATGCCGAAATCGGAGATTCGACGACGACGTTATGGTCAAGGAAACGAACTAACGAACCGAGGCTCGGATTAAAATAATAATATAATAATGAATAGTGACTGTTGACTGTGCACATCCGGATGAGTGACAAGTGTCACCCATCCCTTGTTTCCAGCTCCTTGTTTCCCTCCAAACATCATCATTACTACATCATCATCACTAATCCACCATTTTCCCTAAATTAATCCCCTTTGTTTTTCCTAACCGTGCACAATTGGGGGAGGATTGAACTGGGAGAATTGGCTCCCTTCCTCTGCCGTTCCTGAGAGAAAAATGAGAGACTAATCGATTGGGATACCAAGGGAAACACGAGGGAGTGAGTGTGGGTTGAATTTTGGATTTTGGATTTCGGGAAAATTAGAGGGAAAATTCGAATTGGAAGATTTGGGCCGTGAGGAGTGGAATTGAAGCTCGAGTTAGCTTCCTGAGGTTGTGACGAGTCGATCCACATCAAAAACAAGAAGAATTGGCAACGTTTTTGTTCTGATCACACTTGGTGACAGAGGAGGAAATTCGAGTTCGAGTCGTGGAATTGGAGGCTTTGTTGGACGAAATTGAGGTGGGGAAACTACTTCTCATGATCCCACGATGCTTCTGGGTTCATCAATTGAAGGAAAACGGCTGTGGTTGACAGAACTCCATGGTTGAACAGTGACGGTGTTCGAGCTTGAGTCTTGACGATTGAGCACTAGTTTGATGCAATTGATGTGGGGGAATTGTTCCTCAGGGTCCGTTGATGCTTCTGGGATCATCAATTGGATGAAACCTGCCGCCATTGAGGGAATTCCATGATTGAACAGTGTTCGAAGTGTTCTTGGTGTTCATCATCGAATCGTGGGAATTTGGGTAAGTTATCGTGTAATTGATGTTACAGAACTGTAATTGAACTAAGAAAGAAACTAACTGAATGATTAATTGAAGGAATTATGATCGAATTGACAGAATACGAACCGGGTCGTGTCGCGGGCAGTTTGGACCCGTTTACCAGAGATACGGGTTAGGACGATGCACTGTAGCAGGCGCGTGGGTTTCACGCGCAGCCACTCACGGAGGCGCGTGACGGCGCGTGGACACGAATCTCGAGGTGAGGTCAACATGACTTCTGTCCTATTTAATGTAACGGACATTTTGGGATTGGTTTCGTGTCGATCGGACACCGTCTCGATAGTGTTCGGGATGTCCGAAGGTTTTAAATTAAGTTTAAAAATAAGTAAAAATTCGGGAAAATTACGGGACTTTGATAGGATGTTAATGATGAGGTTAGTGACCCTCTAATGTGATTTGGACAGGATTGGGAGTCCCGGTGATAGTGGTGAGGCCCGGGAGGGCTGGTGGCACGCCTATCGAGGCATACCGTTAAAACGGTCTGTGAGTGGACTTTGGTTTTATAAATTCTATGCATGCTTAAATGTTTTATATGGATTATGATTGTGATTGTGTGATGTTGATTTGGTTGTTGGTAAATTGTACGGTTTCACGTATTTCGAGGCGATTTGCGTGCTTGCACATAAATCGAGGTTTCCGGTTTTACATGGATTTTCCATATTTATGACTTGGATATAATATGATGAAATGGTTTTGAAATTGGAAATATGAACTCGGGCTTGAGGCCCACTTGTTTTGGAAATTTCGGACTTGGAGTCCATTTGAGAATCGGGCCAGGGGCCCAGTTGGTTAATGAAATCGGGCCAGGGGCCCAGTTGGTTAATGAAATCGGGCCAGGGGCCCAATTGATATGAAATCGGGCTGAGACCCATTTGAGTTATGTTATCGGACCCGGGGCCCAGTTGATTTACGAATTCGGGCCGTGGGCCCAGTGGGTTTATAAGTCGGTCTGCGGGCCCAGTTGGTTTACAAATCGGGTCGTGGGCCCAGCGGTTCATAAAATCGGGCATGAGGCCCAATTGGATTATAATGGTGATTTCGGGTCAGGGGCCCTATATTTAATAATTGTGATTTTGGGTCAGGGACCCTAAATGGAATTACATGGTTTTATGGAAATTTCGGGCAGGGCCCAATGGTAATGATGTGATAAAAGGATTTAATAAAATTGTTTTTCCATATACCATCTGGATACAAGGATATATGATGGTCTCCTCCAGATGTCTGGGACACTGGGGAAGTCACGGTGCATTGCCTGCGAGGGGTCATTATACGGAGCAGTCGAACCGTATGATGACTCAGGAGCAGGATTGCTATGATTGACGTCAGGGACGTCAGACATCAGGGATGTCAGATATATGGACCCGGAGAGACCCCTGGCAGCACACGTAGCTTATGAAACCGTGAGATATGACGTCAGGGACGTCTAGCGTCTGGGACGCTAAGCATCTGGGATGCTGGTGATGATAATGGTAAAATATGGATTAATGAATAAAATGGCTTATTGGTTGGATATGTGTTATATGGTATAAATGGATTATTGGTTATGAAATTGTATGTCGGGTCAGGGACCCTAAATGGTTTTGGATTTATGGATTTATATTTATGGCTTGGGGCGGTGGCCCACATGGTTTTAATATGTATGGTTGTGGTATTCCACTGTTTTGGGCTGAGTTCCCACACTTGGTTTTTGGTTAACGGTTTTTGGGCTAAGGCCCTAATGGCTCGGTTGAGCAAACGTTTTGGTTACTGGTTTTCGTGGCATGCATACGTTTTTATTGGAGGGCATAAATGTCTTATAAATGTATTTGGTAACCTTATTGGTTTTTGTCCACTCACAGCTTTGGGTTTTAATGCCCTTCATGTTGATTACGGGTGCGATTGCAGCAGAGACTGGGACATTGCACACCTCCTCCATCGATCCTTGCGCACTCTGGATGCCCCGTTGGGCAGTGGCTCTTGGTTATCCCTTGTCTGACACCTCTTGTTGGACGGGAGCAGGGCACATTCCATGGTAATCCCGGGGGGATTGGGATGGGTCCTGTCATTAGTGGTAACCGAGTCGAATCCAGAAATCTCTGCTCGTACTAAACGACACTCACACCTCCGTATCATCATCACGAATGGCGAACCTCCATCGTCTCACTCGTCACTATAACTTAAGCCTTTCCAACTCGATAGGACTCTTCCGCGTCTATCGATAGCAATGTCTGCCACGATAGTGGGTCCTGTCACTATAACTTAAGCCTTTCCAACTCGATAGGACTCTTCCACGTCTATCGATAGCAATGTCTGCCTCAATCAACCAGTAACCACTCTTTGAGGACCTCGTCCACTCATAAATATACGGCTTCCGGCCACCGGGCCCACAAGAAACTTGACCCTACTCAATGTTAGGCACTGCTCAACAATGGCATGCCACAATCACGGTATACCATACCAAGCCATATATGTACCGTGGCATCCCCTGCCAGTCGACATCCCTCCGGGATTCGACACACTGAAACATGGCATCTCATGCCAAATAGGATCAAATGTTCCCCCCAACAGTCTCAACTAGGGTCGTCCAAGACCTCCATTGTACTCTGGGACACTATCCCCAATCTGACTTGACCGTCCAAAGGTCCCGACTCTCAAAGTCATCATATTGGGACCTAGTCCGCTAGAAACACTACAGCTCTAAGTCGTTGGATTCACATGAACATCGATCCTACTCGGGATCAAACCTTACTAAAACATGGCATTCTGTGCCAATCAAACCCTAACCCATCGCATCACGTGCCAAACGTAACCTAACCAGGGTTTGATTCCACTGAATCCTTGTACTCTCACCCTAACTATCTGGTTGATGACAAGTTGTTACCATTGCAGAGACATCACATCCAGTACATGCGCGTCACTTTATGAGCAATCTCATGCTCTGATACCACTGTGACAGGACCCATCCCAATCCCCCTAGATTATCGGGGGCTGCTCCAGTCTGACACTGCTTATCAGACGAGGGATAAAATCGTCACCCGCTCGGGGTTAGCTAGAGTACACCCTAGGTGGTGGCATATGATGTCTTGATCTCTGCTACAACCTACTTCCACGATCAACCTAAAGGGTTTCAAAAAACCTAAAAGCTGTGTGTGGACAAAACAACAGTTTATAAAAAAAAACATTTTATCAAAAATACATTTATACCCTTCACGTAAAAGCATACATGCATCATAAAACAGCCTTTCAAATACATTTTCGGAAGCCAGAGGTATTACTTTCCAAATCAAAACACAGTGAAAAATGCTTCTCAATCGAAGCCATTACCTTAGTAGGGTCTTAGCCCAAAACCAAATCATATAGGGTCTCAGCCCAAAACTAAATCATAGAAAACAAGTACGGGGTCTCATCCCAAATCAAAAGCCCTATGGGATCTCTGCCCACTATCATCATCCTCAATGTCAGTCATGATTCCAATCCTAGCACATGTTCGAATAGCTCAGGACCGCTCACAATCCTAGCATGTCGCCGTGAATACATCACCCATCGCGACCATCTCTAGATCATCGTGAACACATCACCAATTGATCTCAGAGAATAACATCGGCACTCCTAACTCAAGCCTCCCTCGGCCATAGCCTCTCGCGGTTGCTTGACAACAAGCAGTGCATTGTGACCTCTCCGAAAGGAACACATCCACAGTTCGAAGGCGAGCGTAATATCATCTGAGACTCGAACCCGAATGTCATCATCAACCGGGACTCTAACCCGATCATCTGGGACTTTAACTTGAAATCATCAATAGGGCCACAAGCCCCAAATATCACCAAATGGGTTACAGCCGGAAAATCCAGTGTCCAACGGCACTTCATATCCCAGGATTCCTCGATGCCTATCAAATCCACAACTGGGTCTCATTCCCGGAATATTTTTCATAAAACTCATAACTGGGTCATAGCCCCACTTATCTCATGTTTGACTATACTCTAATTCAAAAAATCAATTGGGTCATATGCCCAAAAGATATTTCCAAATCCGAAAACCATTTCTCATTTTCAAAATACTTCCAAACCATCCCTGATTTCACGCTAAGTCAAGGTCTTCCAATTGGGTCTAGTGCTCGAATCTCGATTCACAAATTTCCATGAAATCCTTTAAAATATTATTTCAAATCCTCGGTTTCACGCTTCACCGTGAAACCCTCAAAATCATATAAAATCATGTAAAACATATGCACGTAGAATACTTGACCGAAGACCGAACATCTCATAAAATAGAAATCTCGAACTACGTGAAATATTGCATTTTCTATGAAAATTCCCAAAAAATCATATTTAAAGCATATGCACTCATGGAATCTAAAACAATGTTCATAAACACATATAAAACATTTATGCATGCATCATATTCATAAAACAAAGTCCACTCATAGACCGTCCAAGCTGCGCCTTGATACACGTGCCATATGCATCTTTGGCCTAATCCAACCTCTCCGGGTCATCCGGACCTATTCAAAACACACTCAAAGGTTACTACCAACCTAGACAAGTCCTAATCAAGAACCCCAAACATTAAGCCAACGTGTCCCATACAAGCTTCCGTACGCTTTAAACCTCAATTTGACCAACCTAATGATCTATGATCGATTCAAAACCACCACCATTGGATTCGTATTGTCGAAGCCTTTAAAATGGTCCTGGTCCCACCTAAAAATATGTTCCCACGCGCCCCCATGCGCATGTCAAAGGTACAGTCAACACTGATGTTAACAAAGTTAACGCTAACGTGAGCAGTCAAAAGTCAAAGTCAACATCTGACATCATCGCTGATGTCAGGAGTGACGTCATCTGACATCTGTCATGTGTTAGTCTGACATGATGACATCATCTAATGATTTCATCAATGATGTCATCTCATCCAAGTCCTTTGTCTAGGTCAACCCGGATCTCTATAACTGGGTTAAGGGACCCATAGACCCGACCCAGTCCGTTCTTCCACCTCTGACCATTGTTCAACTCCGTTTTTCTCTCATTTTCACCGTCTCAATCCCAGTAGTAGATCCCCCTGAATCAGAACTAAGGAAATCGAATGGAATCATACCTGTTCGAATGGTGAATAGTAGCTGTACTTTCAAATGGATTTTCTGGCCAGCTCCGGTCACCTCAGCATTTGAAACCAACCCCCATCGACTTGTCTCACTCTTTAGAACACCTCAGGATCATCAGGAACCGTCAACGAACGTCGAAACACGATTTTCCAATTTTTGGCAAAAGCTAGGTTTTCGAGTTTCTTACCTCCGCCGTCCTCAACCGTTCAACCTCTCTATCAATCTCAGTCCTTCACTCTCAGTCTCTCAATACTCAAAGTACAAGAGGACATGGTGGGGTGGGTGTTTGGGTTACACGGGTTTCGAGGGTTTCGGGTTAAGAAACAAAGAAGATGAACGTATGTATGTATGTTTGTTTGTGGACAATAGATGAGTGACACTTGTCACTCATCCATTGGGCCTAGAAAAAATATCTGGTGCCCACACTAAAAGACAAATGAATACTTTACCTCGTAAAATGTGTCACTATAAATAGTACTTAGAACCTTTCGTGGCCCATAACTTTATTGTCGAATGTTCAATTTTGACGTGTCACATGTCTACGGACTTATATCGACTTGATCTACATAACAGTCCTCGATCAATGTTCATTGGACCTCCCGGGTCAAAAGTCAACTTTTTACCCTCGTCTAGGGGTAAAAATTATAATTTGACCCCGAACGCCCGATAATCCTCGATTAAGTCCCGATTGGTCTCGTTAATCCTCACTTAATTCTTAATTAATCCCATAAATTTGGGACGGGTCGTTACAGTTATGATTGGTGACAATTGGGGCACTAAGAAAGAGGACTCCAATAGAGTACATACCCTAGCCAGGTTAGCCTCAGGGTGTTCTCAAAATTAGTCCTTACTTCTCGTGTTACATCTATCCCAACTGGCCATAATTAACATTGAATGGTGGAGGGGATTGAAACATGTTTATCAGTACGCGCATGCCATAAGCCTAGAAAAGTACTATGATAAGCGAAATGGGAAAGTTATTCATGTTACTCTTACACTCTATCTTTTTCATTGGTAGTTTGCATACCCTCCCTGCAGTTTCATGATGCTCGGATTTCATCACTGGACCCCCTATGACTAAGTGAATCTAGAAAAGTGAGATCAAAGGTGCAGACCATTCCTTTCATGCACTGTCAAATAACTCTTATGTCTTATGCAGGTTCTAACGATTTCCCTCTTATGCATTCCCACCATTCTTCGTGTAGACTTTTATGCGTTGCATTAATTTGGAAATTTTTGAACTTGTGCGATTGCATGCCATTTTCGTGACTCTACCTTGCATATTCTTAAACTATTTTTACTTCTTTGCTTCTCACTTATCTATAACCCGTTCTTTGTACATGCAATTCTATTTGGTGTATATTACTTTCTATTTCTTGTCTTCTTTTTATGTACATATTCTCACTTCACTCTTTTGAAGGAAACACAATAGTCAATTCACTTAATCTAATGTTCATGAACTAGACTTAGAGAATGCCCTAGTCAAGGAGATAGCGCATGAACTTGACCCTCAGATTCAAGTTGGATTGAAGCCTTACCTTGAGAAATTTTGAGAGCATGATGCGGAGTTCGAAAGAGTGCATAGACCTCACATCGTATGAGTTGATTGAAGCACTTCGTCTAGACTAATGACGTTAAACTTCAAGCGCTTCTTGGGAGGCAACCCAATGCCGGAGAAGTGGATGAGCCATCAAACGGAGATTTGCATTCTTTAAACCGTCATTCTCTTTACTTTAGTTTCTTTAGTTACTTGATATCTTTATTGCTTTATTTTCGTTAATCAATTCTCCTTATTTAGATTCTATGCTTTCACTTTCGTACATTGAGGACAATGTCAGATTTAAGTGTGGGGGAGGGGTTTACAACTTTATTGAGTCTTTAGAAAAAAAAAATTAAAAAAACAACAAAAACCCAAAAAAAAAAATTTGTGTGTTTTAGTCTTCAGTCATTTAAACTTAGTGTTTTACTGAGGCTTAGGATGCCCTTTAACCTGTCAATGATAAAAATGACTGATAAATGGAGAAAACATGGCTAAAAGATGAAACTACAACTTGAATTCATTTTTTAATGCTTTATGATTGAATGTTTATGACTTGTAGTAGATAATGCATGATAAACCGGTACAGAACAAACATGTTAAGATATGTATGAATTATATGAACCCTATGTGAGCTTTAGAGCCTTATATACTTCTTTGTTGAGTGATTCATAGGAGTTCTTTGTTTAAATTGATATACATATGCCTCATAACTGCATGTCATAGCTTTCAATGTACTCTAGAGTACTAAAACTTATTCTATGTGATTTTCAAAGATTTTAAGTCAATAAATTCTTTGATTTTGGGCATGATTAAGGAAATAGGGTTAGCACCACTTATCCAAATATCCATGTTCCCTAATTGTTTCCACAAGTACGACTCCCTTAGTTTAACCCCCTTTTGAGCCTACATTAAGCCTTTCTTTCATCAACCTCAAAATATCTATTCACGCGAGCCTAGAATAGACATCCTTTACCCTTGTTCCAAAGACTTGGCGGAAGACTTCAAGATGGCGTGAAAAAGAAGATTTGATGTTTGAGGACTTGTATGTGCGTATAGAGACGGCCTTGCTCCAACTACATTGTAATACATAGAATTACCATTGAAAAAGAAATGAGAGAAAGATAAAAAATGTGATTAAAAAAAGAGAACAAGAAAGGAAAACAAAAAAAAACCAAAAAAAAAAGAAGAAGCGAACAATGTTTTGAATCTCTCGAAAGGTAATATTGAGTTTGAGTTAAGTCCCCTATACTTGTGAATTCAGAAACATTGAAGACTTGAAAACCTACATTGAATATTAAGGCCTTTGCCTTATTTGCAATGCTCAAGGACGTGTAAAGTATTTTTCAGGGACTAGTAAAATCTAAGTGTTAGGGTATTCGAAGTACTTATGCCTATGTGATGAAGCCTTTGGTTGAGTCTTGGAACAAACTTGAACATCACTTATCCTAAATATTCCTTGCCTCTACACCTAACCCCATTACAACCTTCACTAAAGACCTTATGATCCTTGAGATGAGTAAATTTTGATTAGTTGAGTAAATGACTTGAGTAAAGCTTATGGTTTTGGATAATTTGTACAAGTATGTTACCTTCTTATGGTTTATGTTTAAAATTTTTAAGTACTTACTTTCTATTATGTGAACATCTTTCTCATATACCTTGAGTGCAAACACAAACCCTATACACATTGAGTGGAAATCTTGAGCGCATATTGTTGTGAGTTGATTCATACTTATTTTATTCATGTTGAGATACATTTTACCGAGTTTACTCTTTGTCTTACTTGTTAAGGCATTTTGTTATGATGTATTAACTTTTGAAATCCATGGGCTATATAGCTTCTTAGTATAAATCTTTGAAGCCATACTTATATTGATACAATTTGAGACAAATGGTTAAGGGCTTAAAAGTTCTGTATTTTTAGAAAGAAAAAAAAAGATGAGTTTCAAAGCCTTAGTTGTTTTGGTATTTGCTAGAGACTAACAAAGTCTAAGTGTGGGCGTATTTGATAAGCCTTGAATTAAGCATCATTTTATATCTTTTATGCTTATCTTTTAATGTTTAAATACTAAACAATTGTAGAAAACAACATATTTTGTGAGAAATGTGTAGAATTGGATAAAACTCTGAATTCCGAGAATTTAGGCAAAGAATCATGTAAGGACCCGTCCCGGAAATTAGGGTTAAGATAGTGATTAAGATGGGATTAGTGAGCTTAATCGGTGGTTAGTTAGTTACGATAGGTCTGTTAGCGTAGAATGACGATTTTGCCCCTAGGTTGGGTAAATAGTTGACTTTTAGTTCGGGCGGTCAATTGGGTATTGACTGGTGACCGTGATGTAGTTCGGGACGTCACAAATCTGTAGACAGGTGGCATGCCCGATTCCGACATCCGAGGAGGAAGTTCTGATGTTCGGAAGGTTGAGGGCATAACCGTAATTTGGTTAAAAAAGGGGGAAAAGTTGACTTTTCGTATGATCGGGTTTTGACACGTTGACCAAGGACCGTTAGATAGATCTTGTCGTCCTGAGTTCAACGACAGGCGGCACGGGTTCATCAAACCTAGGATGTGTGAGATACGGGTCTAGAAAGGTAGTGGCATAATCGTAATTTTGATTCAAAGGAAGGGCATTTTTGTCTTTTTCACATTGGGAATTGTGCAATTGGATTGGGACAAGTGTGCTGATGAGATTGGGATATTTTGAGTTGGGTTGAGGGGATGGTGACATGTGCTAGGGGTCTAGTGGCTTCTAGGATCTCTCACGGTCCAATTAAACGGGTGTGCAGTGTGTTCGTGTGTGTGTTCCAACAAGAGAGAAAACAGAGAGGTGAGGCGGTGAGGATTTTGATCGATTTGGTGAGTTGTGTGTGACTCAGTAAGGTCCTAAGAACCGTCTAAGGTGGTTGCCGTGATGGGGGAGTAGCTGGGTGGCCGAATTGTGAAACAGGGGACTGATAGGGTTTGGTTTCGAGTTTGAGACGACGGGCTATAGGCTGTGTCGAGGTGTTAGAGTGATGGGAATAGGTTGCTTAGGACTGGACGGTGAGGATGGTGAATAGAGGAGTCGAAACGGTGGAGGAACGGTGGAGAACCGGGTACGCCGGTTCAGACCGGTTCACCCGTTGAAGACGACGATGAACAGTGTCTGTGTGCAGGCGCGTGAGGCCCACACGTATCCACTTTTGGCGGTGCGTGGAGGCGCGTGCGGCGGCTTTTGGGGAAAGTGTCAACTACATTTTTGGTCTAGAGGTTGTAACGAGTCTAGTGGAATAGGTTTCGGGTTGTTCGGACATTGTTTTGGGTTAGTTCTGCGGTATCGAAGGTCTAGGGTCCCGTTTAAAGTACGCTTAGAAGTTCGGGAAAGTTATGGGATTTGAGTAGGACTTTTTTGAAGTAGTTAGTAACCTCGTTATGGACTTTGGACAGGTTCGGGAAAGCCGAGGAAAGCGGAATGGCCGGGAACGGCGTAAGTGTGCGCGTATCGAGGCGACGTCGGAATGGTCTGTGAGTGGAATTTGCTTTCTAACTCTTGATGCATGCATATATGTTTTTATATGTTTTCTATATGTGATTCTATGATTTGAGTTATGATTGTGATGGTTTACGGTTTTGCACGTTTTTCGAGGAAACTACGAAATTTTACGTTTTATGAGATTTGACGGATATTATGATTTGAACCTAGTTTTAATGACTTGATTTCGGGATTTGAAATACGATTTAATTTCAAAGAAAGAAAAAGGATTTCGGAAAAGTGTTTTCGAAAAAGGGTTTTCGGGCTTGAAGACCAGTTCAAAAGTGGTTTTGGAGAAACGTGATTTCAGGTTTTGGAATCGGAATTCCGGATGACGATTCGGGATTCGATTCGGGACTTGAAGTGGATTCCGGGTTTGGATTCGGAATGGTTATTCCGGATGCCCTCTTACGAAATGATGGTTGCGGACTCAGATCGGGAAATGAGAAGGAAATGAGTTCTGGATTTGGATTCTGAATGACGGTTCTGGATGCCGGAAGGACATCAGAACAGTGATTTCGGATTCGGATTTGGATATGGAAATAGAAAATGGTTTTCAAACGGATTTGGATTGGATTTACTGGATCTGGATATTGGGTTTAAAGACCCCGATATTTTCATTGACGGGGACGGGCCCAGATTGAGTTTAAAGACTCGGGAGTTTAAAGACTCGGATATACTGATATTTCCCCTGTAGGCCTGTTGAGTTTAAAGACTCGAGAGTTTAAAGAGTCGGATTATTGAGGCCTGGATTGAGTTAAAGACTCGGGAGTTTAAAGACTTGGATAGATCCAGCAGGTTCGATGGATGAGAATGTGGCTTTAAATGTGTTCGGTTTTCACTGAGAAGTGATGATAGTGGTTTTCTGAGGTTTGGGCAGTGGCCCGGATAAAACGGTTTTTCGGTGGTTTTGGGCTGAGGCCCGGGATTTGAGAAAAGGAAAATTGTCTTTGATTTTTCGTACATGGTTTTGTGATATGAAATTGATATGCATGCATTGGTTTTCAAAACGGAGGGTATAAACGTATGTGTTTTTATAAATGTTTTATTGAATTTAAACTTTATTTTTGTCCACTCACAGTCTTTTCGTGTTTTCGATACCCTGTAGGTTGTTGCGGCGCGGGCTGTTGGTTGAGAGGCGGAGACATCACATGGACGTTCCACAGTAGACTCTGTACACTCTGGGAAGTTCGAAAGTTGTTGAGATGGTCGGACCGGAACTCCCTTGTCCGACTTACGTGTCACACGGAGGTTAGACGTCTGTTTGGCCCTCGTGTCATGCGTAAATTAGACAGGAGCGGGGTTTAGCCCTTAATCCCGGGGGATTAGGGGTGGGCCCTGACAAATCACCTCAATCAGAGTTATATTTAAAAAGTTATGATAGAATGAAGGGAAACCACCAAAAAGTGCAAGGAAATTCGGTAGCATGCTACTAAATCCCTTAAACCAGCCCAAAAGCGTATTTGGCACGCGGCTACCAATTCCTAAAGTGACTTTCGGTGCGTGTGTAGTGAAGGCGAGAACACCAAGCTTGGCGCTTCCACCAAAATGCCTTCCCTGCCTTCGAAACGTGTTTCCTAAACCTTTAAGGCCTACTTCGGCCAACGTCCATTGAACACGCCCTTAGTGACACGACCCATCCCAATCCCCCTGGGATTAACGTGAAATGTGTCATGCTCCCGTCTGACATGAAGTGTCAGACAAGGGATAATATGTACCTCAGCGCATATGGGGCTCCCATAGTGCACGAGCATCGGTGGAGGAGGGCGATGTCTCCGTCTCTGCTGCAGCCCGCATCCGTGATCAACCTGAAGGGCATTAAAAACATTCAAAATTGTGAGTGAACGAAAATCAATAAGTTCATAAAATACATTTCATAAAGACATTTATGCCCTTCACTCAAAAGTATGCATACATCGAAAACCAGTAATCAAAACATTTACTCAAATAAGTCATTAGGGCCTTAGTACAAAAACCGTAAATCCAAAACCAAGTGGGCCACTACCCAAATCCACGAACACAAATCCAACCGAAAAACTATTTCATAGATCCAATAGTCCATATTTACCATATACCCATCCTCGGCATCCCAGATGCCTAGCGTCCCAGACGCTTGACATCCCAGACGTCATATCTCATCGTAATAAGCAATGCGTGCTACCCGCGGTCCCAGACACCTGGAGGAGACCATCACATATCCTCGTATAAAAATGGTATATGGAAAACAGTTTTACAAAGTCATTTCAAAACACCTCAATAGGCCCCCCGAAATCTCCATAAAAAATCACAAATCCATTTAGGGTCCCCGACCCGAAATCACGTTTATGAAATATAGGGTTCCAGACCAGAAATAGCATTTATAAAACTCAACTGGGCCTCATGTCCGATTTTGTAAACCACTAGGCCCCTAGCCCGATCACATAATTGAAAAGGTTCTTAGCCCGATTTCGTAAACCAACTGGGCCCCTGGCCCGATCACATAATTCAAATAGGTCTCATCCCGAGTTCATCTTTCCAAAACCAAAACCATGCAACAGAATCATTATTGAATTCACATTCACATAGCAATAGTATAAACTCGTAAACCTTAAATACGTGTAAATACGAGTTTACCTTGAAATACATGCAATCGTATAATCCACCAGTGCCACAACCATCATCATAGAAATCATGTATGTAAAACATATAAAATAGTTATGCATGCATCACAGTTTAGAATACGAAGTCCACTCACAGACCGTCCTACGCTGTCGCCTTGATACGCGTGCGAAAAGCCCTCCCGAGCCCCTTCATTATCACCGGGACTTCCAAACATCTCCAAACCACACTAGAGGGTTACTAATCTCTTCATTAAGCTCCTATTAAAGCCCCATAATTTTCCCCAATTTTTCACTATTTTTAAACTCGATCCTAAACTTTCGGACACCCCGAAACATTTCGAGACGATACCCGATCGACACGAAACCAGTCCCAAATTGTTCATTACATCGAATAGATTAAAAGTAATGTTGAAAACATCCCAAAAATACCCTCCATGCTCCCCCATGCGCCGCCGCAAGTGGTTGCGCGTGAAGCCCACGCGCTGCAGCACTGTTCATCGTCAAGCTTGGGTGAACCTAGTTCAGCTGGTTTTTCGTTTAGACCAAACCGGCGAACTAATCAGGCCGATTCTCAGCCAATATCCAACCATTTTCCATTCTTTTAATTCCTAAAGATTCCTAATCTCCTTCCCTATTGATTTACCTACTTAAAACTTAGGAAAAATAATTTAAAAGAACCTCCAAAGATCGGGCATGGCGACGGTCCCTGCAACTAACTTCTGCCGTCGACTTCGGCCACTCCAGTCCTTGAATCTGGCACCAATCGACTCCCCTGAGTCCTATGAACGCGACCCAATCATCAGCCCCAATCGAAAAACCTTAAAAACCAACTTTCGAAATTCAACCCCAAAACGTACCATTTTGTGATCTCCAGCCACAGTCCGCAACGACTCGAACCATGAGCACCACCGTCATGCTCTCATCGCACTCATCCATCCTTATTCACAGTCCAAAGGCTTTAGGTGAGGTTTGGAGGGGCTGTGGCTGGGTTGATGTTCGGGTATTTTGAAAGGAAATGGACGAGATGGTCGTGGGGAAGGAGAGAGAAAATGAGTGTTTTGTTTAATTAATTAATTAATCTCCGAAAGTCACCAATCAGATTCAAGATCCACATTTTAGGGTTATCCACCAATGGGATGAGTGACACTTGTCACTCATCCAAGGGCCCCACAGAAAATATCTGCCCAATCCAATTTAATAATATTAAATTCAAATCTCGAGGCATAAGTTCCCGATTTCGATCCAGTGACCATAACTTCTCCGTTCGACGTCCGATTTCGACGTGCCACCTGTATATGGATTTATATAGACCCGATCTACATAACGGTCCTCAACTATCGGACCTCCCGAGTCAAAAGTCAACATTTTGCCCACGCCCAAGGGCAAAACGGTTATTTTAGACATTGTTCGTCCGATTTCTCTACTAATGCCCGATTAGTCATTCTAAACCATGATTAATTAATATTTAATCCTGATATTCGGGACAAGTCATTACAACCTTCCCCCCTTAAATAATTTCATCCTCGAAATTCCAACTATCCCGATTTCACATCCACCTCATGGAAAGACAATTCGATCTCACACCCTGTGTACACCTGTACACCCACTAATCAGCATAATCCTTGTCTGTACCCAGAAGTTTCACCAATACTCACGTCACATCGTATACCCTTAACCACGTCGAGCGAAATTGACCACACAATCCGAGTTAAGACAAGTCTACCATTACGTTGACCAATTTAGCTGACACACTCAGCTTGACGGTTCATCTTAATCACCAATCCACTCTGACATCTGCTCCTACTAGGAGTCACCAAATCCTACTCATCAATCCAGGCTGACACATTCAGCCAAACCATCACCACTTAGCCAGTCGCAAATCAATACGACATCTCTCCCACAGCGAGAGTTACCCAAATCTCACTGTTTCTCCGCATTTCCTGACTTTTACCATGTCAACAATACACGTTCCATAACGTCGCGCTCAGTTGTCACTCACGGCTCCAAGGTCACGATTCGAATTACCGACACACACTAACTCACTCTAGAGTCGCACCAAGGTACCTCATACCAAAATTTCCTCATAATCCATGCTGTCATTAGTGAGAGTCACAGAGTAGCCGATTCACGCAAAACATCCCATCATAATCCATGCTGTCGGAACCGACGTCTATACGATGACAGGACTGCGGGGTCGGTCAGGTTATGGATTTTACTGCAGAGGACAGTTGGGTTCCTCTGAACCATTGGGTGTGATTGCGGAGCCCAAAATAATGATGGGATTCGATCCACGGGTACGGTTATGGGATGAAATATAGAATTCCCAGTTGGACCGAATGAGAGTGTGATGCGTGGATATGGATCTCGATAGCTATGATTGTTGGACGGTAGTCTTATGGAGATGACTGGTTATCGAGAGTACTTGGTGTGGTTTTAGTAGTCGAGAATCAGGGGACGTTCAGGGAACGTTCATTATCCTGATGTGGATTGTCAGAATGGTGGTACCCATAGTTGTGGAGTACGAGTAGTGATTCGGGATCGTCGCTCGGTATGAGCGACGATCTAGGGTTATCAACCTTGCACACTATGTGCTCGTGTGGATGTTTGTGTGCGGGTGCTGATACTAGCTTGGATGCCTGTGTGCTGATACAAGTGTTGGCGATAGTGCATTGGTGCTGGTGTCGGTAATTGAGATTGTGATGAGCCACGAGTTGGGATGTAGCTCTGTCGTGATGGACATATGTTCGGTATTTGAGATTCAGTAGTGGTTGAGTCAAGGACTGGATAGGATCCAGCGGAGATTGTGAGGTGTTGGGATAAGTCCCAACAGTGATGAGGTGACAAGAGATGAGTGGATAAAAAGGTATGATTTAGACAGGAGGAATCTTGGGATGACGTTCCCTATGTCATGAGAATTAGTGGATTTGTGTCAACTCCGAGATTGGTGTGATTGTATGTTTCTACTATCCCCAGGAGGTATAAGGAAATTATTGTAATTGGAAAAGACGAGGAAAATCATTAGTGGTACGGATGTGGGATTTTGTGATTGTGAAAAACATGGAAACTCGGGGGTTGAACCGTAAAGGTTGAGATGTGAGACGAAGGTAGTATTGTATGCACATCCAAGAAGGGTTGAATAATTCCCAATCAGAATCGTTGTACATGCATAAATAGTGATTAACGGACATGAGGTCTGAGTATGGGTTTGATTACGGAAACGTGGTTTTCCAATTAAGTTGGGAATGTGAGAAGTCCGGTGGTTGGACTTGACATCTCACTGGGAGCATGTCTGTCCCTAACACAGTTGGGACTTTAGTTCGAGGAGAGTTGTGATTGGGGGACGAGAGGGGTGCTCGTTTCCGCATTGGTGATAGGTATCCTGAAGTCATTGGGGTTGACTTCTTATTTTCTGCCCTGGCAGACGTTGATTGTGGTTACCAGTACGTTGAGCGTGTATTGGTTGGTGGGCCCATGTGTGTTTTGGAGTCATCGGGAGGAGTTGCGTATTCAAAGTTAGGTAAACGAGATTTCTCATTTTCTTCTTGGTGGCAGACGATGTTGGTTTACATGGCATGGTGAGTGCAGCGAGTTTTATTTGCATCCACGTAGGATGGGTATTGGCGTCATCGTTTTGGATCATCCTCGGTTTTTCCTAGGTGGAATGGCAAGGATCGATACGAGGTAATCATTGAGAACCCACAGTCTCGGCGTGTCTCGTCGTTGACTAATCTGTTTAGATGTGGGAGTTGGTTGTCGAACGTTGTGACAGTATGCAGATTAGTTGAGGGTGTGAGACCCTATGGTTTGGAGTCTAGTAGTTAACTATGTGGATCCTAGGTGGAGCATGATTGAGACGTTTATAGTTGGGGACACAGTGTCGAATTTGGGTCGTGATCTGATGATCCAGATAGGGGGGAGAGTTATCACCTTTACTTTGGTATGTGAGTCGTAAATGACGGGACTAGACTTCTTTTCGAAGTGAATCCTGTATGGTATATTACTCGGGTGAGTCGGTTTCCGACGTGGTCGGATTTTGTCAACCTTAGACGTGTGGATGTTGGATTGGCTTCCCTATGAAGCCAATCGAAGGTATTGAGTAGGTAACCGATAGGTTCGATTTTGTTGTGTCTTGGTAGACGTGAACGAGATTTTGGGTTTTGGAATCGAAATTCTGGGTGACGATTCAGGATTCGATTTTGGAACTTGAAAGTGGATTTCTGGATTTGGGTATGGAATGATTATTCCCAATGCTAGCTTACGGAATAATTATTTCGGATTCGAATTCGGAAATGGATTAAGAATATGATGTTTGGGTTTGGATTCACGATTTCTAACGAAATTGCGGATTCGGATTTAGATTTGGAACTGAACGATAGGTGGAGTTTCAATTTGTCTAATGCTGGTTTGGATAAATGGACTCCATTATTCGAAACGTGTTTGGCTATGACCTAGGTGGTTGTAGTCTGGTCGATGGATAGATGTGTGTTCCTTGTACATGGTTCGAGGTACGATACTTGCAGTCTTGTGGTGCCTGGTGACGATATACATATTATACTAGACAGATGTCGGTGAGCGTGTTGGTAGTCGGACTGGGTCTTATACCATTGGATTAGTTGAGGTCGTGGACTGGACCTCGGATACTGTGCAGTGGGTCATAGTGGTTCTGATGGTTCAGTTTCACACAGGTAGAGTGGGGTGTTGTTTGTTGTACACTCGAGATGAGTAATTTGGTGGTTAGTGTAACCACAAGTGTGTAAGTGTCAGTTTCCGACTGACAACGGTCAAGTGGTGTCAGATTGTCGCGAGGTGTCAACGTGGATTGTTGAGTGGGGTCTGATGCCTCCCAGTGGGAGTAGATACAAGGATAGATTGGTGATTGAGGAAGGAACCGTCGAGTTGTTGCGTCAACAAAATAGAAGATTTTACACGTGGTGTCAATTCGAAACGTGTGGTTCTGTCATTCGACAGGATCGAATGTAGTCGATACGACGTGAATACTACGGGCGTACACGTGTTGCGAGGTCGATTTCACTTTCCACGGGGTGTTTGTGGAATAAGGATAGTTGGAATTTCGAGAACGAAACTAATTAAGGAGGGAAGAACGTTTGAGGTTTGATCGGTTTGAATTTCGAGGACGAAATTCTTTAAGGGCGGAAGGTTGTAACGACCTGTCACGAATTTCAGGATTAGATTAGTAACTAATCATGATTAGTGGGGTTAATCGGTGATTAGTTGAGCGAAATCGGACGAACGATGCAAAATGACCGTCTTGCCCCTAGTCGTGGATAAAACGTTGACTGTTAATTCGGACGGTCAAATGGACTTTGACCAATGACCGTGACATAGTTTGGGACCTCACGAGTTCAAGACAGGTGGCACGTTTGATTCCGACGTTCGAGACTAAAGTTTTGCCGTTCGGAAGTTCAAGGGCACTTTCGTAATTTGGACGAAAAGGGGGAAAATGTTGACTTTTTGACCGGGAGGTCCGATGGCCGAGGACTGAGGACCGTTAGGAAGGTCTCGATGCCCTGAGTCCGTAGACAGGCGGCACGCGTCAATCAGAGTTCGAATGACCAAGTTACTGGTCTGGACGCGTGAGGGGTATTTTGGTAATTTTGAATATGTGGGCATTTTGGTCATTTTACAGGCTGGTTACTGTTTGCAGCCATGGGAAATAGAGTCTGCACGCCGTACTTGGTGGTTCTGTGCAACCCAATTGTTTAAACTTGTAGTGGACTGGAAATGGGGAATTGTTTAAGGCCTTTAAGGCAGTGGAACGTGGGTTGAATCATACATCAAGCATGGGCACCATTTTTAATCGAATTAGGGACGGTTGCGGGAAAAAAATTTACAGAAGCCAGAAAGGATTCCCACGGGCTGTTAGGCGGCACGGTTCAATTAATTGAGTGGGATTTTGAGTGAGCTTCACTCTGCTGAACTGAGGGTTGAGTGTTAGAGAGAAAAACTAGAGAAAACCAAATTCTAGAAATTGGAGGGAAAATCGGGTTTTAATTTCTGAGGCTTATTGGACGAAACCAAGGACTGGTTCAGGCTTCTGGGATCATTTGGAACTCAACCACGTCGAGTTCGAAGGAAATCAAGCACGGTTTGGGCTGGTACTGAAGCCCCTGATTCTGAGGAATTTCAGAGCTAAGGACGACCACTTCCAGGTGAGTATTCACTCAATTGGTTGTGTTTTTTGGTTCATATTGGTCATAGTAAGCTTCTGGTGAAGTGAATTTGATAATGGAATTGAAACCAGTAAGTTATGATGATCGATCCGTTTGGTTGATCATGGGTCGAAAGGTCGATTAGGGCCTTTTGAGATAAATTAATGGATCAGAACTGAAATTAAGTGGTTAAGGAAGATCTTAGTTTTAAAAACGAAGCAAATCGAGTGAGAATTGATGTGGATTTAACCGGGATGAACAACCCGTTTGCAGGCTAGTCGGGTGAAGAAGGTGACATTATAGCTGGCGCGTGGGTTTCACGCGCAGCCACTCACGGCGGTGCATGACGGCGTGTGGGTACGAATGTCAAGGTGAGTTCAACACGACTTTTGTCCTATACAATGTAACAAACATTTTAGCGTTGATTTCAAATGAACCGGACATCGTTTCGATGTTGTTTCGAGGGTCCGAAGGTTTATGTTACGTTTTTAACTAACACTTAATTCCCGGAAAATTATGGGAAATTAGTATGCTGTTATTTGAGGCCTTAGTGGCACTAAATAATGGTTTCGGACAGGATTCGAGATTTCTGGAAAATATCAGAAATTACGGAAATGCATGCAGCACGAAAATGGCAATTATGGGCGTTCTGTGAATGGCCTTTGGTTTTATAAAATTTATGCATGCATAACTATTTTATATGGATTATTATTGTGATTATATGATGTTGATTTGAGTATTGGTGAATTATATGGTTTCACGCATTTCGAGGAAATTTACGTGCTTGCACGTAAATCGAGGTTTTTTCAGTTTTACACTGATTTTCCATACTTATGGTTTCGGCTATGATTTCACGAAATGATTTTGAGATTGGAATGATAAACTTGGGGATGAGGCCCAAATGTTTTGGAAACCTCGGACTTGGAGTCCAATCGAGTTACGTAATCGGGTCGTGGGCCCAGTTGATTTACGAAATCGGGCATGAGGCCCAATTGGTTTATAAATGTGATTTCGGGTCAGAGACCCTAATTGGATTTAAATAAATGGTTTTGGATTTGATAAATCAGATGTTTGGACTGGTGATGGTTTTGTGGAAATTCCAGGCAGGGCCCTTGGGATGTTTGAAATGATTTGATAAACTATTTTTCCATAAACCATCTTGATACGAGGATATGTGATGGTCTCCTCCAGGTGTCTGGGACACAGGGGAAGTGATGGTGCATTGCTTGCGAGGGGTCATTGTACGGAGCTACCGGATCGTACGATGACTCAGGAGCAGGATTGCTATGATTGGACGTCTGGGACGTCAGACATCTGGGACGTCAGACATCTGGGATGTCAGAGATATGGACCCGGAGAGACCCCGGGCATCACATGTTGCTTATTATTATACCGTGAGATATGACGTCTGGGACGTCGATCGTCTGTGACGCTAGGCATCTGGGATGCCCAGGATGGTTTAACATGTTTCCCTGGAAATGGTATTTAAGGTTATTGTTTTGGACGATGGCCCACTTGGAATTTGAAATTGTTATTATGGATTTCGGATTTAAATAATATATGTTGGTTTTCGGTATTCATGGTTTTGGGTAGAGACCCACTTGATTTGGTTTTACGGTTTCTGGGCTAAGGCCCTAATGGCTGTTTTAGTAAATAGTTTACTTACTGGTTTTCGATGCATGCATACGTTTTAATGAAGGTCATAAATATCTTTGTGAAATTGCGTTTTATGAACTTATTTATTTTCGTCCACTCACAGCCTTCATTGTTTTCAATGCCCTTCAGGTTGATCGACGATGCGACTGCAGTAGAGACTGGGAGATTGCATGCCTCCTTCATCGATCCTTGCGCACTCTATATGCCCGTCGGGGCAATGGCTTTCGGTTATCCCTTGTCTGACGGGAGCATGATACATCCCACGGTAATCCCGGGGAATTGGGATGACACGTCTCACTGTAATCCCGGGGGGGGGGGGGGGGGGGGGGTTAGGATGGGTCGTGTCAATGTGGTATCAGAGTAGGTTTGCTCTTTTGTGCCCATAGGTCGAGGGTGTGATGTCTCTTTGGGCTGCAGTTCGTTATCAACCTGATAGATAGTTTTGGATTTGAATTGTAGATAGAGTATGATTGGCCTGATACGCAGTGCGTTAACGTGATTCGACCCAAGTGGAGTTGTTGTGATGAATTGGTATTGTGGGACCGTCGGTTTGGTCATGTGATATTAGATTGTTGTGCTGCTGGGCGCAGCTGGGTTCAGGGAACCCTATTTGAATAGTGATTTGGAAATGTGAACCCTAGTGGTGATTGCTAGTGTGAGGGATGTTGGTACATCGGAGTTAGCCGATGACCTTCGTGGTGGAACCCACGTTGAGTTGATGGTAGGATCGGAACCGACGTCTATACGATGTCAGGACCGCGGGGTCAGTCAGGTTATGGATTTTACTGCATAGGATAGTTGGGTTCCTCTGAACCATTGGGTGTGATTGTGGAGCCCTAAATCATGATGGGATTCGATCCACGGGTACGGTTATGGGATGAAATATGGAATTCCCAGTTGGACCGAATGAGACTGTGACGCGTGGATACGAATCTCGATAGCGATGATTGTTGGACGGTAGTCTTGTGGAGATGGCTGGTTATCGAGAGTACTTGGTGTGGTTGTAGTAGTCGAGAATCAGGAGACGTTCAGGGAACGTTCATTATCCTGATGTGGATTGTCAGAATGGTGGTACCCATAGTTGTGGAGTACGAGTAGTGATTCAGGATCGTCGCTCGGTATGAGCGGAGATCCAGGGTTAACAACCTTGTAAACTATGTGCTCGTGTGGATGTTTGTGTGCGGGTGCTGATACTGGCTTGGATGCTTGTATGCTGATACAAGTGTTGGTGATAGTGCATTGGTGCTGGTGTCGGTGATTGAAATTGTGATGAGCCACGAGTTGGGATGTAGCTCTGTCATGATGGACATATGTTCGGTATTTGTGATTCAGTAGTGGTTGAGTCATGGACTGTATAGGATCCAGCAGAGATTGTGAGGTGTTGGGATAAGTCCCAACAGTGATGAGGGGACAAGAGATGAGTGGATAAAAAGGTATGATTTAGACAGGAGGAATCTTGGGATGACGTTCCCTATGTCATGAGAATTAGTGGATTTGGGGAGTTGTTGTCAACTCCGAGATTGGTGTGATTGTATGTTTCTACTATCCCCTGGAGATACAAGGAAATTACTGAAATTGGAAAAGATAAGGAAAATCATTAGTGGTACGGATGTGGGATTTTGTGATTGTGAAAAACATGGAAACTCGGGGTTGAACCGTAAAGGTTGAGATGTGAGACGAAGGTAGTATTGTATGCACATCCAAAAAGGGTTGAGTAATTCCCAATTAGAATCAGTGTACGTGCATAAATTGTGATTAACGGACATGAGGTCTGAGTATGGGTTTGATTGCGGACACGTGGTTGTCCAAGTGAGTTGGGGATGTGCGAAGTCCAGTGGTTGGACTTGACATCTCATTGGGAGGATGTCTGTCCCTAACACGATTGGGGACTTGTGACATCTGGGATGTCAGAGATATGACGTCTGCGACGCTAGGAATCTGGGATGCCCATGATGGTTTAAAAGGTTTCCCTGGAAATGGTATTTATGGTTATTGTTTTGGGCGATGGCCCACTTGGAATTTGAAATTGTTATTATGGATTTCGGATTTAAATAATATATGTTGGTTTTGGGTATTCATGGTTTTGGGTAGAGACCCACTTGATTTGGTTTTACGGTTTCTGGGCTAAGGCCCTAATGGCTGTTTTAGTAAATAATTTACTTACTGGTTTTCGATGCACGCATACGTTTTAATGAAGGGCATAAATATCTTTGTGAAATTGTGTTTCATGAACTTATTTATTTTGGTCCACTCACAGCCTTCATTATTTTCAATGCCCTTCAGGTTGATCGACGATGCGACTGCAGTAGAGACTGGGACATTGCATGCCTCCTCCATCGATCCTTGCGCACTCTGGACGCCCGTCGGGGCAGTGGCTTTCAGTTATCCCTTGTCTGACACTTCGTGTCAGACGGGAGCATGACACATCTCACGGTAATCCCAGGGGGGATTGGGATGGGTCGTGTCAAAACAGTTCTATGATTCAAAAACATCAAAACTTACCTACAAAATTGCAACCCAAATCCATCATTTTTGGCCTGGTTTGACAACCATTTACACCGCTTCCCGTTTCCATACTTTCTCATTTTCTATCTCTTAACGGTTTTAGGGTCTCAAACAAGACACTTGATTACTTGGTTTCAACCTTCAAAGTACATAATTGAAAGTCGAAAGTAAGAGCTCACGAGTGGATATTTCAATTCTTCGAGCCTAGGATTTTATGTCAGGGCCTACCCCTAATCCCCCGGGATTAAGGGCTAAACCCTGCTCCCGTCTAACTTACGCATGATACGAAGGCCAGACGGACGTCAAACCTCCATGGGACACGTAAGTCGGACCAGAGACTTCACAGCGTGTGTCGAAACTACTGTGGATAGCGGGTGTGATGTCTCTTCCTCTCTCGACCAACAGTCCGCACCGCAACAACCTGGAGGGTATCGAAAACACGAAAAGTCTGTGAGTGGACAAAAATAAAGTGTAAGTTTTAAAAAATAATTCATAAAACAGGTACATTTATACCCTCCACGCAAAACCAATGCATGCATATCAATTCGAGTCATGAAACTACTCAAATCAAAAACCATCCACGAAACCATTTGAAAACCCGTATCATCCAGGCCTCAGCCTCAAATCACAATTCAATCTCAAATCCGGGAACTCAGTCCCAAAACTCGTCAAATCCACTTCATCCGGGCCATTGCCCAAAACATCAGAAAACCAGTGAAAAACATCAATCATACAAGTTTACTGGATCTCAAGTGCGCCCGAGTCTTTAAACTCAAAACACAATGCGCAATAACCAGGCCTTCCTGGGATATCCGAGTCTTTAAACTCAAAACACAATCACAGGCCTCGGGGGGTATCATATCCGAGTCTTTAAACTCAAACATATACCGAGTCTTTAAACTCAAAACATATCAATCCAGGCCTGACAGGACCCGCCCCGATCCTCTCTGGAACCATATGGGGACGTGCCCTGCTCCCGTCTGACACCCAATAATTCATACCAATTTTGACCTCAAAACCGCAAATGCATAAATAATCAAATTAAAGTCATACAACAAATCCGAATTAAACAGATGTCAAACAAGGGATGAAATCCAAAATTACAAGTTGCGAGCACGACTCTAACAATACCCTGCGGGTACACCACCCAGCAGGGGTTCAGGTACGCAGAAGTAGATCTATGCCTCAGCCTCGGGTTCCTCCACTACCTCAGTATCACGACCTGGAGGGGTTACCAAAAACATTAAGGGTGAGTGGACCGAAACTCAAGTTTATAAAATCATTTGATAAGTAAAACATATAATTTACCCCTCCTTTTTCCAAACATGCATGCAGCATCATTTAAAATCATAAATAATATAATATGAATCATAAGGCATGTAATAAAACCATAACCATAACTTTACCCACTGCACTATACACTCCAATCCGACATCCCTGATGTCTGACGTCCCTGACGTCCAATAAGGTCACAATCACAAGGCTACGCGTGCCACTCTGGTCTCAATTCCGAGTTCAATCCCCGAACCCTGTTCGGTTACAGCATCCCTTATGCTTAGCGTCATAGACGCTGGACGTTCTAGACGTCCGTGACCACTCCGGGGTACCTCATCCGGAGGAGACAGTATAGTATGGATGGATCTATACAGTGCAGTACCAAATACATTTTATTGATATCCACATGCAAACATATATGTATACATAGGTAAAATCTGAACCGATCGTTACGTTTCATCAAACGGGTCTCATGCCCAAATACCGTGAAACGTGCCATAACCGAAATTTCAATATCATCAAAACCATTTATAGATTCCAGCATGTGAACATATAAGTAAATCAGAAAACATTTAAGCATGCAAGGGTTTAATGTAAACGGGCCCACTCACTGTACGATTCCGCTGCGAATCTGCGCGTACGAACCTGTACCGAGATTATCGTACAATTCCTGTCAGTTCAATTCCCACGTAAGGGTCACTATGACACGACCCATCCCAATCCCCCCGGGATTACCATGGAATGTGACGTGCTCCCGTCTGACAAGAGGTGTCGGACAAGGGATAACACGTTGCCATTGCCCAACCGGGCTTCCAGAGTGCGTAAGGGTCGATGGAGGAGGTGTATGATGTCCCAGTCTCTACTGCAGTCATATCGGGAATCAACCTGAAGGGTATTAAAAACAAAAGCTGTGAGTGGACGAAAATAAAAAAGTCTGCTTAAAACATTTATAAGACATTTATGCCCCTCAGTAAAATCATATGCATGCACCAAAACCAATAATCCCATATTTATTTAGAAATAACCATTAGGGCCTTAGCCCGGAAACCAAAGCATAGTTTCAATTTCCAAAAGTAAATCCAAGAGTTATTTCATAAATCCAGTAATATGAACCATAAGGCATATAATATAAACCATAACCATTATTTTAGTTGCTGCACTATACACTCCAATCCGACATCCCTGATGTCTGACGTCCCTGACGTCAATAAGGTCACAATCACAAGGCTACGCGTGCCACTCGGGTCTCAATTTCCGAGTTCAATCCCCGAACCCCGTTCGGGTACAACATCCCCGATGCTTAGCATCATAGACGCTGGACGTACTAGACATCCCTGGCCTCTCCGGGGTACCTCATCCGGAGGAGACAATATAATATGGAAGGATTTATACAGTGCAGTACTAAATACATTTTATTGATATCCACATGCAAAACATATAGGTATACATAGGTAAAATCCGAACCGATCATTACGTTTCATCAAACGGGTCTCATGCCCAAATACCGTGAAACGTGCCATAACCGAAATATCATCAAAACCATTTATTGATTCCAGCATGTGAACATATATAAAATGTAAACCAGAAAACATTTATTCAATTCCAATTAAGGGTCCCCGACCCGCAATCGTATGTAGAAATCAACGGGGCCCCTTGTCAGGACCCGACCCTCTTCTGTCAGGTCCCGATTCATCTAGCACGATATTGTCCGCTTTGGGCCACCTTGCCCTTACCCTCACGGTTTTGTTTTTGGGAGCTCACGGTGCAACTTCCCAGGGGGTCACCCATCCGGAATTGCACCAGCCTCAACTCGCTTAACTTTGGGGTTCCAATCCCCCCCAAAGCCACTGAGCTCCCAAAAGGCCTCATGCTAGATAGGTGTGTGCCTACACCTTTAAGGCACACCACCATTCCCTTCCCAGACCATTCCCCCTCGCAGGAATGTGGGATTGTTCACCGTTCCCTGCAGGACACGGGTCTTACAATCCACCCCCCTTAGGGCCCAGCGTCCTCGCTGGCACACTTCCCGGTTGGGGTCTGGCTCTGATACCAAATTGTCAGGACCCGACCCTCTTCTGTCAGGTCCCGATTCATCTAGCATGATATTGTCCGCTTTGGGCCTCCTTGCCCTTACCCTCACGGTTTTGTTTTTGGGAGCTCACGGTGCAACTTCCCAGGGGGTCACCCATCCGGAATTGCACCAGCCTCAACTCGCTTAACTTTGGGGTTCCAATCCCCCCCAAAGCCACTGAGCTCCCAAAGGCCTCATGCTAGATAGGTGTGTGCCAACACCTTTAAGGCACAGCACCATTCCCTTCCCAGACCATTCCCCCTCGCAGGAATGTGGGATTGTTCACCGTTCCCTGCAGGACACGGGTCTTACACCCCTGGCCCGATTTCACAAGTTAACTGGGCCCCTGGCCCGATCCATATGTTAACTGGGCCCCTGGCCCGATTTCATAGTTCAACTGGGCCCCTGGCCCGATTTTACATTATTCAAGTTCGTAACCGTTTCATGAAATCATATCCAACCACATTTATGGAAATCGGTGCAAATCCAGAAAACCTCGGTTTACATGCAAATACGTAATTCACCTCGAAATACGTGAAATCATTTTAAATTCACCGATATCCCAAGTAAATCATTTAATCATAATTATAACAATCATAAAACAGTTATGCATGCATCGAATTTATGAAACCAATGTCCACTCACAGACCATTTAACCGAGTGCCTCGATACGCGTGCCATAGGCCTTCCCGGGCCACACCACTATCACCGGGACTCCCAATCCTGTCCAAATCACCTTAGAGGATTACTAACCCCTTCATTAACATTCTATCAAAGTCCCGTAATTTTCCCGAATTTTTAAGTATTTTTAAACTGGATTTAAAACCTTCGGACATCCCGAACAATAACGAAACGGGATCCGATCGACACGAAACCAACGCTAAAATGTTCGTTACATTGTATAGGACAAAAGTCATGTTGGAAGTTTCCCAAAATTACCTCACACGCGCCCCCACGCGCCGGTTGAACTCCCTGCGCGTGAAACCCACGCGCCGGGTACTGTTCACCGTCGTTTAACCCGAACGACTGTAAAACGGGTCGCCGTGACCCGCAGGCCAACCCGACTGGTTCTCCGCCGTTCCTCGATCATTTTGGACGGGGTTTTCACCTGCAAGACCGTCTGAGTTCAACCAACTGTTCTGTGGAATCAAAAACCAAAAGTAACGTCACGAATCATACCTCTGAACTCAAACCCGAAGCTCAGAATTTCCGATCGTCCTTCCTCCCGATTCCGGCCGCCTCGAGTCCCAAATTCACGTCCACAAGATTCGTTTATGTCATAGAACACCATAGGATCAAATCCAACGACCAATACCCATCCAAAACCCGATCACCATTTTTGGTTTCGAACCGGGTTACGGGCACCGCCGTCCCCGCCGTGCCCAGCTCACTTCGAGCTTCGAAAACCAGTCCCCTGTGTCTGTTTCTGACCCCAAGTCCCAAAGGAATCAAGAAGGAGCTCAGAAACACAACGGATTGTCGATTTCCAAAAACCTGGGCATAACTTCCTCCTCGGGTTAACACAGCTGCCGTGGACCACCGCGGTCGCCGCCGTCGTCCTGCCGCCTCCCGCCGGTTCTCACAATCTCAGTGACCCACACTTGTGCACAGAGGAGATGTGTGAAGATTCTGGTGCACGGTTCGAATGGTTGTGCACTCGGGTAAGGAAATATAATATGGGGAGGGAAATGATAAAGAAAAATGGATGGTCCAGATTCAATCTCACCAATGAGATTAAGGGTCCAGATCAAAAGATGCAATAAGTGGGAATTCTTTATATTTTTTAATTCCAATAATTTAATCCAATCCCACCAATCCAGATCTGAGTCCATAATTAAAGGTTAGTGGTCCACGTGTCCCACTCAGAATTTCAGACCAATAAGAGAACGCCACGTGTCCCCGCCTCGTAATGCGTGCATAACGAAACCAAACTTCCGTGACCCATAACTTCGTCGTCGAATCTCCGATTTCGGCGTGCCGCCTGTCGTTGGATTCGCATCGACGAAACCTACGTAACGGTCCTTGGCCCTCGGCCATCGGACATCCTGGTCAAAAAGTCAACATTTGCCCCTATTTCGTCCAAATTACGAAAACGCCCTTGAACTTCCGCACATCATAACTTTCACCACGAGCGTCGGAATCGAACGTGCCACCTGTCTATGAACTCGTGACGTCCCAAACTACGTCACGGTCATCGGTCAATGTCCATTTGACCATCCGAAATAAAAGTTAACGTTTTACCCACGCCTAGGGGCAAAACAGTCATTTTGCACAATTCGTCCGAAATCGCCCAACTAATCCCAGATTAGTGAATCACAATTAAATATTATTAAATCCCGATATTCGGGACGGGTCATTACAACCTTCCCTCCTTAAAGAATTTCGTCCTCGAAATTACGAATAACCTTATTCCACAACCACCACGTGGAAAACATTTCGACCTCATAACATGTGTACACCTGTACACCCACTTGCTCGGTCAACACCAGCCTCGTCTGTACCCAGACATCCCATCACAGTCATACGTCACAACAACAACACTCGACCACCTCGAGTGGACATAAGCACCTGATCCGCGATAAGATCGCTTAACCATTTAGCTGACTCATTCAGCCAAACCGTTCCCTTCCATTGCCAATATATCCTTACATTTGCTCCCATTGGGAGTCACCAAATCTCATTTGTCAGTCCATGCTGACACCATCAGTCAACTGTCATCACAAAACTTACCACCCTGGTAAGGCTCCAACCATCTGTCTGTCGGTGACAACACCACGTACTACATCACTCTCGATGTAGCGCAAGATCAACCAAATGATCACCATTCGCAGAGCAAGCCCAATCCTGCGACACAAAATACTCTCAATGTCCATAATTGCCGACTCCCTCAGCGAACCAAAACGCTGGGAAATCACGGTGTGATCAAGTCACACAAGGCTACTCGTGGTTACTCAGACCACCAACTCACTCATCCTGAGTGTACGTATACCGTCAACTTACACAAACAAGTGGTGTAACTGGAACACATTGAATACCAGCCCAGCAGTGATCACACATATCAATACCAGGGTTCCACTAGCCAACCATGGCCAAGAGCACCTGCTCATACAATCACTGAACCCGACAAAATCGCTCTGCACAGCGCACAGTATCCAATGTCCAGTCCATAATCACAACCAAACAAATGATATCGGAACCAAGCCGATTACCAACACGTTTAATCATACACCACCGGTACATCCCATGTACCGCCATTAAGCATCACTCAGCCTAACCCATACCAATCATCGTTCAACGTACCCTGTACGTACCTCAATCCATCAATCTGCCTATAGGCACCCAGGTCATAGCCAAACACGTTCTAGTAACGGAGTACATTTGCCCAAACCAACATGAGACAAAACGAACTCCACCCGTCATCTAGTTCCAATTCCGAATCCGAATCCGCAATTTCGTAAGAAATCCCGAATCCGAACCCAAACATCATATTTTCAATCCATTTCCAAATCCGAATCTGAAATCATTACTCCGTAAGCTAGAATTGGAATAATCATTCCGTACCCAAATCCAGTAATCCATTTTCGAGCTTCGCAATCGAATCCTGAATCGTCACCTAGAAATTCGATTCCAAAACCCAAAATCTCGTTTACGTCCACCCAGACGTAACATAACCGATCCTATCGGTTACCTGCTCAAAACACTCGATTGACTTCATAGGGAAGCCAATCCCAATATTCACACGTCAAAGGTTGACAAAATCCGACCACTTCGGAAACTCCCTCAACCAAGTCACAAACCAAAAGGACTCACTCCGAAAAGAAGTTCAGTCCCGTCATTTACGACTCACATACCAAGGTAAGAGTGATAAACTCTCATCCAATCTGGATCATCACGATCACAACCCGGATCCATCGTTACGTCATCCGACAAGTAACATCACGATCCTAGATCGTCACATCGTCCAAAGTCGACAACATCACAAATCAGATCCACCTAGGATCCACACATGCCCACATAGCTAACAATCCATCTGAAAGCTGATCGTAAGGTCTTACACCCTCAATGAATCATTCGCTAAATTTCCCTTGGTGGAAAGATGACCGCGCATTTCACCACCAAATCCAAAATCATACACAACTGCTTGTGTCCAATGACCCCAAGCCAAACATGGGTCCACCCACCAATACACGCTCAACGTACCGGTAGCAACAATCATCATCTACCACGGCAGGAAATAAGAAGTCAATCCCAAAGACTTCGGAATACCAATCACCGATGTGGAAACGAGCACTCCTCTCGTCTCCCAATCACAACTCTCGCCGAAACGGGAGTTCCAACCATGTTGGAAACAGACATGCTCCCAATGAGATGTCAAGTCCAACCACTGGACTGCCCACGTCCTTACCTCACTTGGACCACCACGTGTCCAAAATCAATTCATTACTCAGACCTCACGTCCGCCAATACTCATGTATGCACATGCCCTGATTCCGAACGGAAAATCCACAACTTTGCCTGGATGTGCATACCATACTTCCTTTGTCTCACATCTCAACCTTTACAGGTTCAATCCTCAGGTTCCAAGTGATTCAAAATCACAAAATCACACCTCAATACCACGAATGGTTTCCCCGACTTCTCCAATTTCAACAATTTCCTTGTACTCTCAGGGGATATAAGCAGTACACAAACTTACCAATCTCGGAGCTGACCACAACTCCACAAATCCACCAACTCGCATGGCATAGGGAACATCGTCCCCAGATTCCTCAAGTCTCAAACATACCCTTTTATCCATTCATCATTTGTCATTATAAATTCGTTGGGACTTATCCCAACACGAGACAACCTCCACTGGATCCCATCCAGTCCAAGACTCCATCACCACTGAGTCGCAGATACCGATCACATGTCCATCATGACAGAGTCACACCCCAACTGGTGGCTCATCGTCATCACAATCACTGACACCTGCACCAGTGCTAGCACCAATACCAACGCACCATCATCAACACTAGTATCAACACACTGGCATCCATACTAGTATTGGCATCAAGGCACCAACATACCAACATCCATACATAGCACACAAACATCCACACTAGCACACGAACATCCATGCTAGCACACTGTGTGCAATGTTGTTACCCTGGATCTCCGTTCATTCCGAACGACGATCCCGTAACACCACTCGTACCCCACGACTATGGGTACCTCCAATTTGACCATCCACACATCAGGATAATGAACGTTCCTTGAACATCCCCTGATCCCCAAGTGTCAAAACCACACTAAATATCCTCGATAGCCAGTTATCTCGACACAACTGTCGACCAACAGTCATCGTTGTCAAGATCCGTATCCACACATCACACTACCATTCGATCCCACACGGAAATCTACATCATATCTCGTAACTGCATCCGTGGATCGAATCCCATAATCCTGACTAGACTCACTTGATTCATCCACATGGTCATCCACGACCTCAGCCGCTCGCCGCAGCACAAGTTCTCATTTGAAGTTCACCTTCCGATCCATCAATTATAATTTAGGGTTCCAAAATCACACCCTAGGGTTCCACCGAACCCAACTGCCTTCTGCAGTAAAATCCACAACCTGACCGACCCCGCGGTCCTGACATCGTATAGACGTCCAATCCAATCCAATTGTCAACTCAACGCGGGTTCCATCGTGGGTTCCACGACGAAGGTCGTCGGCTAACTCCGATGCACCAACACCCCGTACACTAGCCACACTACCAGGGTCCAAAACTTAGACCAATACTCAACTGAGTTTCGCATTTCCATAACATTATTCAAATGGGGTTCCCTGAACCCAGCTGTGCCCAGTAGCACAACCGTCCATCATCACGTGACCGAACCGACGGTCCCACATTACCAGTTAATCAAATACAACCCACTTGGGTTGAATCGCATCGATGCACGGCGTATCGGGCCACACACACCCAATCCACCAAAACTATCTATCATGTTGACAACGGAACTGCAGCCTAAAGAGACATCACACCCTCGTCCTTCGCGCACAAAAGAGCAAAACCTGCTCTGATACCACTTGACATGACCCATCCCAATCCCCACGGGATTACCATGGAATGTGACGTGCTCCCGTCTGACAAGAGGTGTCGGACAAGGGATAACATGTTGCCATTGCCCAACCGGGCTTCCAGAGTGCGTAAGGATCGATGGAGGAGGTGTATGATGTCCCAGTCTCTGCTGCAGTCATATCCGGAATCAACCTGAAGGACATTAAAAACAAAAGCTGTGAGTGGACGAAAATAAACAAGTCTGCTTAAAACATTTATAAGACATTTATGCCCCTCAGTAAAATCATATGCATTCACCAAAACCAATAATCCCATATTTATTTAGAAATAACCATTAGGGCCTTAGCCCGGAAACCAAAGCATAGTTTCAATTTCCAAAAGTAAATCCAAGAGTTATTTCATAAATCCAGTAATATGAACCATAAGGCATATAATATAAACCATAACCATTATTTTAGTTGCTGCACTATACACTCCAATCCAACATCCCTGATGTCTGACGTCCCTGACGTCAATAAGGTCACAATCACAAGGCTACGCGTGCCACTCGGGTCTCAATTTCCGAGTTCAACCCCTAACCCCGTTCGGGTACAGCATCCCCTATGCTTAGCGTCATAGACGCTGGACGTACTAGACGTACGTGACCTCTCCGGGGTACCTCATCCGGAGGAGACAAAATAATATGGAAGGATTTATACAGTGCAGTACTAAATACATTTTATTGATATCCACATGCAAAACATATAGGTATACATAGGTAAAATCCGAACCGATCGTTACGTTTCATCAAACGGGTCTCATGTCCAAATACCGTGAAACGTGCCATAACCGAAATATCATCAAAACCATTTATTGATTCCAGCATGTGAACATATATAAAATGTAAACCAGAAAACATTTATTCAATTCCAATTTAGGGTCCCCGACCCGCAATCGTATGTAGAAATCAACTGGGCCCCTGGCCCGATTTCACAAGTTAACTGGGCCCCTGGCCCGATCCATATGTTAACTGGGCCCCAGGCCCGTTTTTATAGTTCAACTGGGCCCCTGGCCCGATTTTACATTATTCAAGTTCGGAACCGTTTCATGAAATCATATCCAACTACATTTATGGAAATCGGTGCAAATCCAGAAAACCTCGGTTTACGTGCAAATACATAATTCACCTCGAAATACGTGAAATCATTTTAAATTCACCGATATCCCAAGTAAATCATTTAATCATAATTATAACAATCATAAAACAGTTATGCATGCATCGAATTTATGAAACCAATGTCGACTCACAGACCGTTTAACCGAGTGCCTTGATACGCGTGCCATAGGCCTTCCCTGGCCACACCACTATCACCGGGACTCCCAATCCTGTCCAAATCACATTAGAGGATTACTAACCCCTTCATTAACATTCTATCAAAGTCCCGTAATTTTCCCGAATTTTAAGTATTTTTAAACTGGATTTAAAACCTTCGGACACCCCGAACAATAACGAAACCGGATCCGATCGACACGAAACCAACGCTAAAATGTTCGTTACATCGTATAGGACAAAAGTCATGTTGGAAGTTTCCAAAAATTACCTCACACGCGCCCCCACGCGCCGGTTGAACTCCCTGCGCGTGAAACCCACGCGCCAGGTACTGTTCACCGTCGTTTAACCCGAACGACTGTAAATGGGTCGCTGTGACCCGCGGGCCAACCCGACTGGTTCTCCGCCGTTCCTCGATCATTTTGGACGGGGTTTTCACCTGCAAGACCGTCTGAGTTCAACCAACAGTTCTGTGGAATCGAAAACCAAAAGTAACGTCACGAATCATACCTCTGAACTCAAACCCGAAGCTCAGAATTTCCGATCGTCCTTCCTCCCGATTCCGGCAGCCTCGAGTCCCAAATTCACGTCTACAAGATTCGTTTATGTTCATAGAACACCATTGCATCAAATCCGACGACCAATACCCATCCAAAACCTGATCACCATTTTTGGTTTCGAACCGGGTTACGGGCACCGCCGTCCCCGCCGTGCCCAGCTCACTTCGAGCTTCGAAAACCAGTCCCCTGTGTCTGTTTCTGACCCCAAGTCCCAAAGGAATCAAGAAGGAGCTGAGAAACACAACGGATTGTCGATTTCCAAAAACCTGGGCATAACTTCCTCCTTGGGTTAACACAGCCGCCGTGGATCACCGCGGTCGCCGCCGTCGTCCTGCCGCCTCCCGCCGGTTCTCACAATCTCAGTGACCCACACTTGTGCACAGAGGAGATGTGTGAAGATTCTGGTGCACGGTTCGAATGGTTGTGCACTCGGGTAAGGAAATATAATATGGGGAGGGAAATGATAAAGAAAAATGGATGGTCCAGATTCAATCTCACCAATGAGATTAAGGGTCCAGATCAAAAGATGCAATAAGTGGGAATTCTTTATCTTTTTTAATTCCAATAATTTAATCCAATCCCACCAATCCAGATATGAGTCCATAATTAAATGTTAGTGGTCCACGTGTCCCACTCAGAATTGCAGACCAATCAGAGAACGCCACGTGTCCCCGCCTCGTAATGCGTGCATAACGAAACCAAACATCCGTGACTCATAACTTCATCGTCGAATCTCCGATTTCGGCGTGCCGCCTGTCGTTGGATTCGCATCGACAAAACCTACGTAACGGTCCTTGGCCCTCAGCCATCGGACATCCTGGTCAAAAAGTCAACATTTGCCCCAATTTCGTCCAAATTACGAAAACGCTCTTGAACTTCCGTACATCATAACTTTCACCACGAACGTCGGAATCGAACGTGCCACCTGTCTATGAACTCGTGACGTCCCGAACTACGTCACGGTCATCGGTCAAAGTCCATTTGACCATCCGAAATAAAAGTCAACGTTTTGCCCACGCCCAGGGGCAAAACGGTCATTTTGCACAATTCGTCCGAAATCACCCAACTAATCCCAGATTAGTGAATCACAATTAAATATTATTAAATCCCGATATTCGAGACGGGTCGTTACACGCAACCGGCCCTAAACTGACCCTTCAAACTATCTTAGATCAACATGGTTAATTCACCAAAAATGTTCAGAATAATGAGAAGAATAAAAGTCATGTTGATCGTGATCGGAGATAAGCCCCAACGAGCCCTCACGTGCCGCCCAAAGTGGCTGCGTGCGAAAGTCACGCGCCTGACACTGTAGCTACAGTGTCAGCACCTTCACCCGTTTGTCTGTAATTTGGGCCTGCCACCCGCGGCTTGACCCGGTTGATTACCCATCAATTCCTACTCGATTTCAATCCAATTTGATCCTAACATGTTATTTAAACATCAAATTTAAGTTCTGAGTTATTAATTATCCAAATTCAATCCTTAAATGGCCCTTCGACCCGTGATCAACCAAACGGGTCAATCACCAGAACTCACTGGTTTCAAACCCATTGTCCAATTAACTTCACAGGAAGTATAATAGGATCAAAACGAACCAAAATGAACAATCAATTGCGTCTGAAAGTACCTGAAGGTCGTCGTCCCAAGCTCTGCGATTTCCCTGAAAACAGCAGTCACCGTCCCAGCTCAGCCGTGGCTGATGGCCTTCGATTTAGATGCGGTTGAGTTCCAACCACTCCCAGAAGACTAAAACAGGCCTTGGTTTGGTCCAACAGTCACCAGAAATCAAAACCCGATTTTCCCTCCAATTTTTCCAGAAATGGCTTCTCTGGTTTTCCTCACCCGTTCTCAGTTATCTCTGCATCAAAGTGATGCTCACACATGTCCTAATCAGTTTTAAACAAATTCAAGCCGTCCCAGAGGTTCGTGGGTGTCCAATTTGTCCACTGAAATTTGTCCCCCGAAAGCTTCGAATTTCGATTAATCAATTTGATCGTGTAGCTGGAAGAATCAGACCACGTTTGATGCTTCAAAAAGGTTTAAACAATCAATACTTTCCAACCCACACTCACCAGTAAACAAATCGCACTCAGAGCCACCGCACATGGTGGTGCCGCCCATGTCCCCCGCGGTTTGCTACAGTAACCAGGGCAAAAAGACCAAAATGCCCCTGGTTCAAATAATTACCAAACTGCCCTTCACTTTCTAGACCCGTAACTCAGCCATACGAAGTCCGATTTCGGCGTGCCGCCTGTCTACGGACTCAGGACGTCGAGACCTACCTATCGGTCCTGGAGTCGTGTGAAAAATAATTGTTTAAACGAAAAGTCAACATTTTCGCCCCAACCGTCACAATTACGGTAATGCCCCTGAACTTCCGATAGTCATAACTTTTTCCCTGATCGTCCGAAATGGACGTGCCACTTGTCTATGAACTCGTGACGTCCCGAACTACATCACGATCATTGGTCAAAGTCCATTTGACCCACCAATCAAAAAGTCAACAATTTGGCCATACCATTCACAAGGGTAAAAACGTCAATTGATACATTAAATTACAATATTAAAGTCCTCGAATGTCCGGGGTGTTACAACCTTCCCCCCTTAAGAAATTTCGTCCCGAAATTTCAAAGAAACAAATGAGGAAATTGTTCTCGCATCTGAGCCTCAGGCTCCCATGTGGCTTCTTCCACATTATGGTTTCTCTAGAGAATCTTCACGAGAGGGATCGTCTTCCGACGTAGTACCTTGTCCTTCCGATCCAAGATCTGTACTGGTTGTTCTTCGAAGCTCAAATCCTCCCATAGTTCGACAGGTTGTTCCCCAAGTACATGAGAAGCACCATGTACGTACTTCCGTAGCATCGATATGTGGAAAACATCGTGAACTCTAGATAGTTCTGGAGGTAGTGCCAATCTGTAAGCAACACTGCCAATCCTCTCCACGATCTCATATGGTCCGATAAAACGCGAACTCAGTTTCCCCCGTCGACCAAATCGGATAATCCCTTTCCACGGAGATAACTTCAGGAAGACAAAATCTCCCACTTCAAATTCCAAGTCTCAAATCCGTCGATCGGCATAACTCTTCTGGCGATCCTGTGCCGCCTTCAATCTCTCCTTGATAACACAAACAGTCTCCATGGTCAAGTCCATCAATTCCGGCCCTACAGCCGTTTGCTCTCCTATCTCCGTTCAGCAGATAGGTGTCATGCACTGTCGACCATACAGTGCCTCATAAGGTGCCATCCCGATGCTTGCCTGATAGCTATTGTTGTACGCGAATTCCATTAATGGCAAATGAGTATCCCAAGAGTCCTGAAACTGTAGTACACATGACCTCATCATGTCCTCCAGGGTCTGAATGGTTCTTTCAGACTGTCCATCAGTCTGAGGATGGAAAGGAGTACTGAAACGTAGGGTTGTTCCCAAGGTAGCTTGCAAACTCCGCCAGAACCTGGAAGTGAAACGCAGATCACGATCGGACACGATCGATTCCGGCGTACCATGCAATCGTATGATTTCTTTCACGAACAATTGAGCCAGTCGGTTAGGTTTATAGGTCTCTTGAACTGGCAGAAAATGGACTGATTTGGTTAACCGATCCACGATCACCCATACTCCGTCCACCCCACTCTGAGTCCTCGGTAACTTAAAGATGAAGTCCATGGTGATGTGATCCCACTTCCACTCTGGAATCGGAAGTGGCTGCATAGCCCCATAAGGTCTCTGCCGTTCTGCCTTAACCTGCTGACAGGTTAAGCATTTGCTCACGAACTCAGCAATATCCTTCTTTATTCCCGGCCACCAATAATGGTTCCGAAGGGTACGGTACATCTTTGTACCTCCCGGATGCATAGCATAAGCTGAACTATGGGCCTCCTCAAGATTCTCGGCTCGTAACTCTGCCACTGCAGGTACACACAAACGGCCCAACTTCACAAGTGCTCCATCGTCCCGGATGGTAAAATCCTGTCTCCCATCCGCATCGACCTCAATTCTGTAAATACAGAGTATCGGATCCTGAAGTTGTGCTTCGATAATCCGATCAATCAATATAGGTCGTACATGAAAGCTGGCCAACAAAGCTCCATGCTCATCCATACCTAAAATAACTCCTGCCTTCCGGAGTTCCACCAGCAAAGGGAGATACACCATCCCCAGGTGTGCAACCGATCCTGCTGATTTCCTGCTGAGTGCATCAGCCACCACATTGGCCTTACCCGGATGGTACTCGATCGTACAGTCATAATCCTTCAGTAGCTCTAACCATCTCCGTTGTCTCATGTTAAGCTCCTTCTGAGTGAATAGGTATTTAAGACTCTGGTGGTCGGTGTATATCCGACACGTTGCGCCGAACAGGTAATGTCTCCAGATTTTCAGAGCATGAACCACCGCCGCCAACTCCAAATCATGGGTAGGGTAGTTCAACTCATGAGTCTTCAGCTGCTGGGATGCATAGGCAATAACCTTGCCAGTTTGCATCAACACGCAGCCCAGACCTTGCAGCGATGCATCACTGAAGACCACAAACTCCCCGCTGTCATCCGGCAATGCAAGGACAGGTACAGTGGTCAATCGATCTTTCAACTCTTGAAAACTCCGATCGCACTGCTCGTCCCAGATAAACTTCACTCCCTTCCGAGTCAAACGAGTCAATGGTGCAGCGATTTTGGAGAAACCCTCCACGAATCTCCGGTAGTAACCTGCTAATCCGACGGAACTCCGCACCTCGGTCACTGTTGTCGGTCTAGCCCAGTTGGTTACCGCTTCTGTTTTCTGGGGATCCACGCAAATCCCATCTGTTGATATCACGTGTCCCAGAAAACCAATACTGCTCAGCCAAAACTGACACTTGCTCAGCTTGGCGTACAATTGTTCTTGTCTCAGCCTTTCCAAGACCAACCGTAGATGTTCCTCATGTGCACGAGCACTCCTCGAGTACACCAAAATATCATCGATGAACACAATCACGAACTTATCCAGGTAGGGTCGGAAGACCCGATTCATCAGATCCATGAATGCTGCTGGAGCATTTGTCAAGCCAAAAGGCATAACAAGGAACTTGTAGTGTCCGTAACGGGTTCGAAAAGCAGTTTTCGGAATATCCTCCTCCGAAATCCTCAGTTGGTGATACCCTGACCGCAAATCAATTTTCGAGAAGCACTGAGCTCCCCGCAACTGGTCAAAAAGGTCATCGATCCTGGGTAGAGGATACTGGTTCCTCAGTGTCACCTTGTTGAGTTATCGATAGTCAATACACAAACGGAGACTTCCCTCCTTCTTCTTTACGAACAACACCGGTGCTCCCCACGGTGAAGTACTCGGTCGGACATATCCCAAATCCACCAGCTCCTGCAATTGAGTCTTGAGTTCTCGTAACTCGGCAGGCGCCATCCGGTATGGTGCCTGGGATATAGGTCGGGTACCAGGGAGTAGTTCAATCGTAAACTCGATCTCCCGCGATGGTGGTAATCCAGGTAAGTCTTCCGGGAACACATCTGGAAACTCACGTACCACCGGTATCTCGTCGATACCCGGAGTATCAACCTGATCTGACACGACATGCGCCAAGTAACCCTAGCATCCCTTCCAGAGAAGTTTGGTAGCAGTAAGTGACGAAATCACTTCAGGAGGCGAACCACCACGTTCCCCCTGAAAGATAACCTCCGGCAAACCCGGGCTTCGAAGAATCACTTGCTTGCTATAGCAGTCGATGAGCGATCCATGCTCCGATAGCCAATCCATCCCTAGGATTATATCGAAATCGTGGATATCCAGAATAATTAAGTCTGCTGGTAAATCCACATCCTCAGTTCTTACCGGGCACCTCCGAATCACCTGATTCACAAGGTACACGATGCCCATCGGGGTGCCAACACCCATTTCGCAATCTAAAGCTGATACCACACAATCAAGCATACTAGCACAACTCTTCGAAATAAAAGAATGTGTAGCTCCCGCATCCATCAATACACGTACAAGAAGGTTTAAGATATGTAGTGTACCTGTGACCACGCCTGGGGCAGTCCTCGCCTGCTGCTGGGTCATTGCAAACACTTGGGCCCTCGGCCCTCCGTTCCGTCCGCGCCCGCGCGCGCCACGCCCAGTACCACGGTCACCTCCCTGACCGCGACCTCCATTAGTGTGGGAAGCCGTGCTCTGCACCACACTAGAGCCCCCAGCGTCGTTGTTCTTGGACAACTGCGGGCAATCACTAGCATAGTGGCCCTCCTCTCCGCAAGCAAAACAAGTTACTGGCCTTGGCCTGTCCAAATGCCCGCCAGAAGCACCGCTCCAAGATGAGTGCTGCCCATAGTTGTATCCAGATCCTCTGCCCTGAGAGCCTCCACGTCGACCTGACCAGCCACGACCCTTGAAGGATGAGGGTGCTCCCCTGTAGCTCCCTCCCTTTTTGTTCATCTGGCCTGATGGCCCACGATGTGGGCGATCCTGACGTCGCCCCTCGCCCGAAGGTGGTCGTGTCTGGTGTGCAGCCAGACTGGCCTCGACACGCACCGCAGCGTCGACCAAATCTCTTAGTGAAGCATGAGTAGCAGCAGCCACACTTGCCCGGATCTCCCCTCGGAGTCCAAGCTCGAACCTTTGGCATTTGTCCTCCTCCGTGCTCACGAATGATGCAGCGAACCGGGAAAGTTTCCAGAAAGTTTGCTCGTAGTCCGCAACGGACATATCCCCCTGCTCCAGCCGCAGGAACTCAGCCTCCCGTGCCGCGCGAAAAGATCGCGGGTAGTACTGGTCCAGAAATCTGGAACGGAAAGCTTCCCAAGTAGTGGTATGGACAGACCATCCCGACATTTCGAGTCCATGCCACCACTGGTAGGCTCCTCCTTCCAGCAAGAAGGCCGCCAAAGTTACCCGTTCGCCCGGAGGGCAGTGCATTACCGAGAAGATCATCTCCCACTTGGTGATCCAATCATGAGCATCCTCAGGGTTTGATCCCCCGCAGAAAGGAGTGGCTCCCAACCGTTGAGCCCTTTCAATGCTCGCACATTCCATCTCCCTTTCCAGATCCTCGTCAGTTCGTGTATGAGGAATTCTCCTAGGAGGCATAACCAACTGTCAAGAGGCATAGATCAGATAACGATGTTCTTAAAAGTCGAAAAGTAACTAGTACTCAGCCTCGGGTTCCTCCACTACCTCAGTATCACGACCTGGTGGGGTTACCAAAAACATTAAGGGTGAGTGGACCGAAACTCAAGTTTATAAAATCATTTGATAAGTAAAACATATAATTTACCCCTCCTTTTTCCAAACATGCATGCAGCATCATTTAAAATCATCAATAATATAATATGAATCATAAGGCATGTAATAAAACCATAACCATAATTTTAGCCACTGCACTATACACTCCAATCCGACATCCCTGATGTCTGACGGCCCTGACGTCCAATAAGGTCACAATCACAAGGCTACGCATGCCACTCGGGTCTCAATTCCGAGTTCAATCCCCGAACCCTGTTCGGTTACAGCATTCCCGATGCTTAGCGTCATAGACGCTGGACGTTCTAGACGTCCGTGACCACTCCGGGGTACCTCATCCGGAGGAGACAGTATAGTATGGATGGATCTATACAGTGCAGTACCAAATACATTTTATTGATATCCACATGCAAACATATATGTATACATAGGTAAAATCTGAACCGATCGTTACGTTTCATCAAACTGGTCTCATGCCCAATACCGTGAAACGTGCCATAACCGAAATTTCAATATCATCAAAACCATTTATAGATTCCAGCATGTGAACATATAAGTAAATCAGAAAACATTTAAGCATGCAAGGGTTTAATGAAAACGGGCCCACTCACTTTACGATTCCACTGCGAATCTGCGCGTACGGACCTGTACCGAGATTATCGTACAATTCCTGTCAGTTCAATTCACACGTAAGGGTCACTACAAGTCCTTAATATTTATTCAAAAAAAAGTTCGAAACAGAAGCCGGTTCGGGGAAACCGTCAACACGTTTCCCGAGGGAACTGGCCCTAAACTAACCCTTCAAACTATCTCAGATCAACATGGTTAATTCACCAAAAATGTTCAGAATAATGAGAGGAATAAAAGTCATGTTGATCGTGATCGGAGATAAGCCCCAACGCGCCCTCACGCGCCGCCCAAAGTGGCTGCGCGTGAAAGTCACGCGCCTGACACTGTAGCTACAGTGTCAGCACCTTCACCAGTTTGTCTGTAATTTGGGCCTGCCACCCGCGGCTTGACCCGGTTGATTACCCATCAATTCCTACTCGATTTCAATCCAATTTGATCCTAACATGTTATTTAAACATCAAATTTAAGTTCTGAGTTATTAATTATCCAAATTCAATCCTTAAATGGCCCTTCGACCCGTGATCAACCAAACGGGTCAATCACCAGAACTCACTGGTTTCAAACCCATTGTCCAATTAACTTCACAGGAAGTATAATAGGATCAAAACGAACCAAAATGAACAATCAATTGCGTCTGAAAGTACCTGAAGGTCGTCGTCCCAAGCTCTGCGATTTCCCTGAAAACAGCAGTCACCGTCCCAGCTCAGCCGTGGCTGATGGCCTTCGATTTCGATGCGGTTGAGTTCCAACCACTCCCAAAAGACTAAAACAGGCCTTGGTTTGGTCCAACAGTCACCAGAAATCAAAACCCGATTTTCCCTCCAATTTTTCCAGAAATGGCTTCTCTGGTTTTCCTCACCCGTTCTCAGTTATCTCTGCATCAGAGTGATGCTCACACATGTCCTAATCAGTTTTAAACAAATTCAAGCCGTCCCAGAGGTTCGTGGGTGTCCAATTTGTCCACTGAAATTTGACCCCCGAAAGCTTCGAATTTCGATTAATCAATTTGATCGTGTAGCTGGAAGAATCAGACCACGTTTGATGCTTCAAAAAGGTTTAAACAATCAATACTTTCCAACCCACACTCACCAGTAAACAAATCGCACTCAGAGCCACCGTACATGGTGGTGCCGCCCATGTCCCCCGCGGTTTGCTACAGTAACCAGGGCAAAAAGACCAAAATGCCCCTAGTTCAAATAATTACCAAACTGCCCTTCACTTTCTAGACACGTAACTCAGCCATACGAAGTCCGATTTCGGCGTGCCGCCTGTCTACGAACTCAGGACGTCGAGACCTACCTATCGGTCCTGGAGTCGTGTGAAAATTAATTGTTTAAACGAAAAGTCAACATTTTCGCCCCAACCGTCACAATTACGGTAATGCCCCTGAACTTCCGATAGTCATAACTTTTTCCCTGATCGTCCGAAATGGACGTGCCACCTGTCTATGAACTTGTGACGTCCCGAACTACGTCACGGTCATTGGTCAAAGTCCATTTGACCCACCAATCAAAAAGTCAACAATTTGGCCATACCATTCACAAGGGTAAAAACGTCAATTGATACATTAAATTACAATATTAAAGTCCTCGAATGTCCGGGGTGTTACAAGCCCCCCCCCCCCCCCCTTCTCCCCCATCAATCAATCTGTGTCTTTAAACTGAAAACCAGATCTAGTGGGTTTTTCTGTTTTTCCAGGTCTTTAAACCCAAAACCATTTTTGATTCAATCAGTGAAAACCACAGAAAATCCACAGTCGAATTCGCAACGATGATTCCGTTAGCCGGCATCCGGAACCATCGTTCCGAACCCAAATCCAGACTTCCTTTGCAAACCTCGAAAACCAAATCGTAAACATCCTTTCTGAAATCACAAGAGCTGGGCTCCAAGCCCAAAATCACTTTTCCGAAATCCATTTTAAAACCTTGAAATCAAATCATCTTCAAAACCCGAAGTCAAACCATCAAAATCAAAGTCAAATCACAACATCGATCGAAACCTCGTAAAATGTGAATTGCCATAAATATCTCGAAAATCGTGTAAAACCCTAAATCAGCAAGATCATAAAGTAAATCATAGAATCACGTATGAAAACATATGAAAACATATATGCATGCATCAAGAGTTAGAAAGCAAAGTCCACTCACAGACCATTCCGACGTCGCCTCGATACGCGCGCACTTACGCCGTTCCCAGCCATTTCCGTTATCCTCGGCTTTCCCAAAGCTGTCCAAATCCCATACCAAGGTCACTAACTACTTCAAAAAGGTCATATTAAAGCCCCATAATTTTCCTGTATTTTTAGCTATTTTTACCTGAGCCCTAAAACCTTCGGACATCCCGAAACTATCGAGACAATGTCTGATTGGCTCGAAACCAGTCTTAAAATGTTCGTTACATCGAATACTTTAAAAGTCGTGTTGAAGACTTCCCCAAAAAGGAGTCCCACGCACCCTCGCGCTCTGCCCAAAGGGGCTGCGCGTGGGAGCCACGCGCCACTGTTCATCGTCTTCCTCCTTGCATCAAATCCGGTTTGGACCGGCCCGGTTCGACCGAACCTGCAGTCACGGTTCAGGGTTAATTCCAGTCTGTTTTGAGTCCTAATTAGCCTAATAGTTTCGTCCCAACTAACCTAACTAAGTTAGCTAATAAAAACACAACTTCAAGGCTTAACTAATACCTTTTTGAACCAATATCAAACCCGCCTCCTGCAATTGGTTTCTGCCACCGTTCCAGCCTACTTCGAGCTCTGATTTTAGTTCCAAAAGCTTCCCTACATCTATCAGTAACTTCCTCAATTAACCAAATCACAAATAAACCGTTCAAACATAAGTTGCCATTTTCAAATTTAAACTAAGGTTGTGCGGGAATTCGACCGTACCGTCCACCTGGAAGCTCCAAACCAGTCGTAATCGATCCCCTAGACTTCGAGCATCATCTTCCCATCAATAAAAGTAATCCAAACGATACAAAAACATGATTGCCAATTCCAATTGTGAAACAGGGCGTCTCGGGTTCACTGGGCTTTTTCCCTCGACCCGCCGTCGAGCTCCACCACGACTTCCACCGTCCACTTCTCACCCTTAGGTTTTTCCTTCATGGGTCATTGGTTAGGGACGAGAATGTTTGGTATTGGTGTAAGAATGGATGTTCAACCCCTGCTCTATGTCTTTGTCTCTATTCTCAGAACCCGAGCAACCAATTTGCAAATTTCAGTGTTTTGAGGCCCACTTAGTCGGTGAAACAAAGTTCCACAGACCTCTAGAGGTAGGCCATGTGTCATTTTTCCTGTGGGTAAGTGTTTCACAGGTAGCCAAGTGTCCCATAAGTACTAGGCACAGATCCCAAGATAGCCAAAAGACCAATTTACCCGTACCTTGCAAAATTACCATTTTTCCCTTCAATTATCTAGACCGATATCTTATCCGTACGAAGTTCAATAAAGGCGTGCCGCCTGTCGTTGTACTCAGGACGTCGAGACCTATCTAACGGTTATTGGTTCGCGGGAAGAAACTTTGTCGTTCAAAAAGTCAACTTTTTCCCTGCTTTTAACCAAATTACGAAAGTGCCCCTAACCTTCCGAACGTCATAACTTCCTCCTCGGATGTCGGAATCGGGCGTGCCACGTGTCTACGGACTCGTGACATCCCAAACTACGTCACAGTCATCGGTCAATGCCCAATTGACCGCCCGAAATAAAAGTCAACATTTTACCCAAACTAGGGGTAAAATCGTCATTCTGCGCCTAAGGTCCAAAAGTAACCAGCTAACCACCGATTAACCTCACTAATCTGTCACTAATCACTTCGCTAATCCCGACTCCCGGGACGGGTCCTTACATTTTATCCCCCTCCTCCAGTCTAACTCTTGTTCCTTTCCTCCATCAGAATCATTTCCTCTCGCTTTCTCTCTCTCCCTCACCTTCATCTTTCTGTTTTTCCATTTCCTACATTTTCTTTCTTTTTCGGTGCCACCTAACCGATTGTCCAATACATACACAACACCAATATATACTTAGAGTAGGTCGGTGGAGAAAGAAAATGAGGGAACTTAGAGAATATTCTAGACAAACACATATGATTCATATGTCTAAAATATAAAATTATAAAATTACCTTTTACACCAAAATTACCATATGATTCAGGGTTCGAGACCTTTGTAACGCTCCTTTCGAAGTGTTCAAAAAGTTTCTCTATAAAAATCAACCATTTGACCCTTCAGAGGGAAAAATCGTATTTTGCTTTTTCTCAAACATCTGAGTCGTTACATATTTTGTTGTGGACAAATACTGTCCCTTGAGTGGTGGTCAACCTCAGACGTCGAGCGGGACTCTATTTCCTAATATTGGCATAATGGCGTAACAACTTAGACGTCGAGTTAGGCTCCAGTTCCTTAGTCAGTAGTGATTGGTTAGTCTCGGCCGTCGAGTTGGGGTCAAGTTTACGAGAATGGTATTGTGATAGTTAGTCTCAGATATCGAGCAAGGCTACCGTTCTTGAGACTAATATTGTTATGACTCGGACATTGAGCAAGACTCCAGTTCCTGAGTCAGTTCTCACTCAGACGTTGAGTAGGGCTCCAGTTTCTAAGTGAGGTTGCACTCAGACGTCAAGTATGGCTCTAGTTATTGAGTGGATTACCTATTGATAGTATATATATATATATATATATTGACAAGACCCATCCCGATTATCCCTTGATAGTCATGATGAATCCTGCTCCCGTCTGACAAAAACTAAAAAAAATACCAAAAGTAACCAAACTTATATACATACACCACGCAACAAATCCCAAAAACATTGTCAGACAAGGGATAGTTAAGTTTTACAGACCAATGACGTCACAAGTTTGACTAGTCAAATACAATACAGAGGATAGGTATTATTACAGATAGGGATCAAATTCCTACTCTGTAGAGTGTCAGAGTGCGCAACGGTCTACTTATTCTTTTGCCTCGCTTGCCTCGTTTCTAGCCCCCGTACCTGTGCACTAGCCTAGAGGGTGCATAAAAAAATAAAGGTGTGAATGGACAAAAATAAAGTTTGATAAGTACGTTTACCAAAACACATTTCTTACCCTCCAGTTTTCACAAACATGCATGCATAACAGAATTACCTATTGATAGTATATCTATATATATATATACCAATTTGACAAGACCCATCCCGATTATCCCTTGATAGTCGTGATGAATCCTGCTCCCGTCTGACAAAAACTAAAAAATAATACCAAAAGTAACCAAACTTATATACATACACCACACAACAAATCCCAAAAACATTGTCAGACAAGGGATAGTTAAGTTTTACAGACCAATGACGTCACAAGTTTGACTAGTCAAAGACAATACAGAGCATAGGTACTATTACAGATAGAGATCAAATTCCTACTCTGTAGAGTGTCTGAGTGCGCAACGGTCAACTTATTCTTTTGCCTCGCTTGCCTCGTTTCTAGCCCACGTACCTGTGCACTAGCCTGGAGGGTGCATAAAACAATAAAGGTGTGAGTGGACAAAAATAAAGTTTGATAAGTACATTTACCAATTCGACAGCAATTCTCTTCGTTTTTGTTGCAGAGAGCTTCGTTTTTGTTGCAGAGAGCTTCGTTTTGATCCCAGAAGCTTAACTCAATCCTCAATTTCTCTTCTCCTAGCTCACAAATTCGAATTCGAATTTCCCTCTAATTTCAAGAATTTTCGTTTCAAAATTCTCCCAGAGGCCTCTCTGTCACTCGAGTTTTTCTCTCAAATCAGCTCGCTCAGTCTCACAATTGCACAATGACGCTGAACATTTGATTTATCTGCCGTTAATTTGACATGGATGAAGACAACCCATAATTTAGGGGTTAATGTCTAAAGGCATATGATTATGTTCTCCCTTAAGACCCGATTCCATGTTTTCTGGGGCAAGAATAAGACAAAGGACAGGTGTCATGGTCTGATCATGGTTAAAAGACCATTTTGCCCCTAGTTCGACAAATTACCATTTTGCCCCTAGGCTTCCGTGACCCGTAACGTTCGTATCCGAACTCCGTTTTCGACGTGCTGCCTATCGTTGTACTCAGGGCATCGAGACCTACTTAACGGTCCTCGAAGCGTGTGAAAATTAGTTGTCAAACAAAAAGTCAACATTTTCCCCTTTTCGTCCAAATTACGAAAATGCCCTCGAACTTCCGAACATCATAACTTTTTCCCTGATCGTCGGAAATGGGCGTGCCACCTGTCTATGGACTCGTGATGTCCCAAACTACGTCACGGTCTTCGGTCAACATCCGTTTGATTCGCCAGTCAAAAAGTCAACAAATTTACCATACTATTCACAAGGGTAAAAACGTCATTTATTCATTATTTTACAAAATTACATTTTCCGAAATTCCGGGGCGTTACATATATATATGATCGAGAGGGGATATTAAGATAGTGTAATTGGTTCTTGACCTGATTCAGAATGTGTTAATGGCCTACGCATAGTGTCGTTGTGTGGCAAGGTTGATATTTGAGATGCAAAATGGTTGAGTTTTGACGAGGTTGATATTTGAGGTACAAATTGGTTGAGAGAATATGAGTTATGTTTGGCACCTGGATATGACTCAACGAGTGCCTAGTGAAAGGTTGCTTTAAGATTATACAGGATCGCGAAATTGCGCTGAAATCGGAAGGTTAATTAAATTTTGAGCAATTCAGTTGTCCAATTTGAGTATGAAAATAAGATTGGTTTTTTTTTTTAATTATGAGGGCAATTTTTTTTTAAGGAGTGTAGGTTGAAATGACCCAAAATTTTTAGGAAAATAAAATGACAGTTTTGCCCATGAAGGTAAAAAGGATGACTTTTTACCGGAACGCCTTGTGAACGTTTCGTGAAGGTCGTTATGAAGATCTCGAATCCCTGAATATGTAGACAGACGGTACGTCGAAAAAGGAGTTCTGATAAGTTTGTTATGGGTAAAGTAGCTAGGGGCATTTTGATCATTTGGGAACATAAGGGTATTTTGGTACTTTTGCATGAAGGTCCTAGGGTAAGCCACCACTATGGAAGAGAAGAGAGTCAGGAAAGAAAGAATAAGAAAGAGAAAAGAGAGGGAACTGAGAGAAGAAGTGAGGAAAACAAGGGGGAGTACTTGATGATCTCATGACCCAAAACCCATGAAGCTTAAATATGACCCAAGAAGGTGCAGATCGTTTCAATCTTGTTGGCTTGAAACCAAGGACCATGGTGAGTTAACAAAGCCCATGTGATCATTTTAATATAGAAAAGTTAAGGGTTTGACAAACTCTGGAATCTTGGGCTATATGTACAAGCATGTGTTTCTAATTTCTAGCACTCTCTTTGGAGATCATAAACATGTTTATGGGATTGAGAAGATTAGGCTTGATGAAGAACACGTAGGAAATATATGTAAAATAAAGGAGATATGATCAGGTCTGGTCGCCGGATCGGGCTACCCGAATACCAGAACCCGTCATGAGGTTGAAGACAACCTCTCTGGTGCGTGGTAGGTCGTCTGAAATTCTATTCAACATGGTTTTTGTAGTGTTCATTCTTACGAGTTCGATGGTATAATTTGCAAGTTAATTGGACATCGATTAAATATAATTTCAAGATTCAACATGTATTGTTTATACTTTAAATCCAAAATTAAATTGAGAATATTAATTTTAACCTTATTGAGATAATTGATGATAATTATGACAAGTAGTAAATTTGTGAAAGTGGTAAAGGAAGGATTGTTTATGAATATTGCTTATGTGAGTAAATAAAGGACTATTTGGATATGAACAATTTGAGGATTATATAATAAAATAGATTGTGATACATAGATAAGTTATGGAAATGAACCCTCAAGGCTCATATTGATGAATCTATGATTATGTTGAAGATGATATGATGATGACATGTAAATGATGACATGACGACAAGATGTTATGTACATATATGATTATATACGTGATGATGAAGCTATGATACAATGATAATGTGATGTTATCACAGTATGATGAGTATGATATTAATATAAGTTTAAATTGGGAAATTAGACATAAAGAAACTTGGTTATTATTGGACTTCCATGGTGAAACGGTGAATACATGTAAATGATGACATGACGACGATATGAATCTATGATTATGTTGAAGATGATATGATGATGACATGTAAATGATGACATGATGACACGATGTTATGTACATATATGATTATATATGTGATGATGAAGCTATGATACAATGATAATGTAATGTTATCACAGTATGATGAGTATGATATTAATATAAGTTTAAATTGGGAAATTAGACATAAATCAACTTGGCTATTATCGGACTTCCATGGTGAAACGGTGAATACATGTAAATGATGACATGACGATGATATGAATCCATGGTTATGTTGATGATGATATAATGATGACATGTAAATGATGACATGATGACATAATGTTATGTACATATATGATTATATATGTGATGATGAAACTATGATACAATGATAATGTGATGTTAAGTGTCAGGACCCGACCCTCTTCTGTCAGGTCCCGATTCATCTATCATGATATTGTCCGCTTTGGGCCTCGCCCTCACGGTTTTGTTTTCGGGAGCTCACCGTGCAACTTCCCAGGGGGTCACCCATCTGGAATTTCACCAGCCTCAACTCGCTTAACTTTGGGGTTCCAATCCCCTCCAAAGCCACTGAGCTCCCAAATGGCCTCATGCTAGATAGGTGTGTGCCTACACCTTTAAGGCACACCACCATTCCCTTCCCAGACCATTCCCCCCTCGCAGGAATGTGGGATTGTTCACCGTTCCCTCTAGGACACGAGTCTTACAATCCACCCCCCTTAGGGCCTAGCGTCCTCGCTAGCACACTTCCCGGTCGGGGTCTGGCTCTGATACCAAATTGTCAGGACCCGACCCTCTTCTGTCAGGTCCCGATTCATCTAGCATGATATTGTCCGCTTTAGGCCTCGCCCTCACGGTTTTGTTTTCGGGAGCTCACGGTGCAACTTCCCAGGGGGTCACCCATCTGGAATTGCACAAGCCTCAACTCGCTTATCTTTGGGGTTCCAATCCCCCCCAAAGCCACTGAGCTCCCAAAAGGCCTCATGCTAGATAGGTGTGTGCCTACACCTTTAAGGCACACCACCATTCCCTTCCCAGACCATTCCGCCCTCGCAGGAATGTGGGATTGTTCACCGTTCCCTCCAGGACACGGGTCTTACATTAAGACAGTATGATGAGTATGATATTAATATAAGTTTAAATTGGGAAATTAGACATAAAGCAACTTGGTTATTATTGGACTTCCATGGTGAAACGGTGAATACATGTAAATGATGACATGACAACGATAGGAGTCTATGATTATGTTGATGATGATATGTAAATGATGACATGACAACATGATGTTATGTACATATATGATTGTATATGTGATGATGAAGCTATGATACAATGATAATGTGATGTTATGACAGTATGATGAGTATGATATTAATATAAGTTTAAATTGGGAAATTAGACATAAAGCAACAAGGTTATTATTGGACTTCCTGGTGAAACGGTGAATACAAAGGATATATGGAAAATTATGCATTTTAAACTTGTTAAGAAGATTATGTCAGCTTTCCAAAAGTTCTTCGTAATTATATCCAAGTCTTAAATTTATTTTTAGAACTTTTTTTCTAGTAGTCAGATGGGAGGAGGACCTTTCATGGTTATCAAAATGATTTTGGGAAGGGTCAGACGTGTGTTAACTTATTTATTTACACTTTTTGTAATATGTGTTCCTTGCTAACTTGTAAAGTATTTTGTTTAGTTTGTTTAAATTGTTATTTTAATTGTTAAGTAAAATGAGGCATAACTCCTCCTATAAGATGAACCTAGAGGTTTAAATTATATATTCTTAATTAGATCGAGTCTTTTAGTTTTTATCTTAATTTTGTTCTCTGTTTTGCTTGAAAACTAGCAAAAATTAAGTTTAGGGGTATTTGTTAGTTTAAAAAACTGAAATATATTACACTTTTGGTTTTCTAATAACTAGCCACTTGACACCCTAAATATGGATGCCAGTTTACTTTTTTTTTTTAATCTTTGTTAGAAATAGTTAAAATAGAAATAAATAAATATAAAGTTAACTTTTAATTTTAAAATATGAAAATTGCAGGAATAACTCATGAACCCACTAGCATTTTTTTACTCTCCACATCTTCCATTAACTATTACTTTTCTTAATTTATAAATTTAATGACAGGACCCGCCCCAAATCCCTCAGGATTAGCGTGAGACGTACTTGCTCCCGTCTGACACGAAGTGTCAGACCACGGATATTTTCGTCTTTTGCCCAACCGGGGCTATCAGAGTACGCCAGGATCCGAAGGAGGAATGCGATGTCTCGTCTCTACTGCAGCCACATCCGCGATCAACCTGAAGGGCATTAAAAACATAAAAGCTGTGAGTGGACAAAACAAATATTTTATTAAAACATTTCATAAAAGACCTTTATGACCTTCATTAAAACATATGCATGCATTCGAAAACCATTTCTAGGGTTCAGGCCCGGTTCCCATAAACCGACATGAACCGTCAAACCATTTGGGCCTTAGCCTGAAATCCGTCAATCAAATACCTGGGACCTCCGCCCAAACCAAAACACGTGGGAACTCGTCCCAAAACCACCTCATAAGGTCTCACCCCAAAACCAATACGCGTGGGTCACAGCCCAACGCCATCTCAGTGAAAACTCATCCATATATACATATATACATATATAACCCATCCTAGGCACTTCCGGAGAAGATGCCAACTCGGGGCACACAGACCCTAGGGATCACATCCCCGATATAGTCGCGATGTCATCATATCTATCTAGTGTGCATACTACTCGGGGTCTCACTCCGAGTCTTCTCCCAGGAATCTTCATTTAGGAAGGTCAATCTCTGGATCTAGTCCAAGCTCTCTCTCTGGATCTAGTCCAATCATCTCTCCGAAATCTGGCCCGGGACCACAAAATAATAAGTAACCTCCACTCCTGGAACGGAATCCCTATGGGGATACCCACTCTGGTCCGTGGATCGTGACTCTCTAGGTCGGCACTGGAGGAGACCAATCAATAATATCGTAAGGCGGGTATATACATACTCGTATACAAAACTATAAAAACGGGACTCATGCCCGAAACACAATTCAACTGGGCCTGCTGCCCGAACATAAAACTCAATAGGGCCTCTAGCCCGATTTCACAATAACTGTCTATCGTACCCGAACTCGTAAATCAACTGGGCATCGAGCCCGATATCTGAGGGTTAGTCACGATCCCGATCATAGCGATGCGTACCACCATCAATCCAAGACCGCTCTCAATCCTGGCATGTCGCCGTGGACATATCACTATCGCGACCATCTCGAGACCATGGTGCACAAATCTCCGATCGCTCCTCTAAACCGTCAGCACTCTGAAGTCATGCCTCCAGGGGCTGCTCGACAACGGGACGTGCATCGTGACCTCTCCGGAAGGAACGCATCCCAATCCAGAGGCGAGCGTCACGTCGTCCGTCACCGTGCACATAGCACCCGTCGCGACCACGACTCTGACTCGTGGATCATCAATAGGGACTCATGCCCGAGTCAAAACCAAATCCAAATGGGCCTCATACCCGATTTTACCCTTTTCAAAACCATTTCATGAAAACCGAGCGCGTATAAGCACGTATAAAACTATAAGTACGTGCCCATACGTAGACACACACCAAAATGAACTAAATTCATCCCAAAACACATATTAAAAATATATATATAACATTTATGCATGCATCGATTTCAGAAAGAATGTCCGCTCACAGACCGTCCGCGCTACTTCCTCGATATGCGCGCCGTACGACTTTCTGGGTAAACCGTCGTCTCCGGGATTCCCGAACCTGTCCAAATCACTTTAGAGGGTTACTTACTAGTTAATTAACCCCTTACTAATGCCCCCTAACTTTTCGGAATTTTTAACTATTTTTAAGCGCGCACCGAAACCTTCGGACAACCCGAACTATATCGAGACGATGTCCGATAGGCTCGAAACCAGTCCCAAAATGTTTTTTACATTGAATAGATGATTTTACATGTTGGAACCATCCCCAAATTCTCACCCACGCGCCTGCACGCACCAGTGAAGAGTGTCGTCTTCCTACTCGCGACGATCGGTCTGAACCAGTCCGGTCCGTTTCGCCTGCAACTTGGCTGGCGTGACCGGTCTAGGCTCCTACACAGTCCAATCTTCACCGTTTTCACTCCTAATCAATCCTAATCTTCATTATTTAATCCTAGGATCCTAACCTAATCGATTAGAACCCCTAAAACCCACAAAACCCGATCGGTTTGATTTTCCTCTCACGGTTCGAATTTTCAAAATCCACCCCAGGGCTTCTCGACGTCTCACCACTCCCAAAACCTTCCTAAAAACTCCCTAGCAACCTTATTAACTCAAACCAAACGTCCAAAACCTCCCATAACAAACAAAATCGAAATTGGATTGAAAATGGTTAAAACCGATTACCTCGAACTATTTTCCTCCTCCGCCGCCCACGGCGGCTCTGCCTGGCCAACCACCACGTCCTCAGCTCATTTTCTCACTCTCTGGGCCTCTCAATGCAGGTGACAGGTTAAGGGTTTGGGTTTGGATGAATGAAAATGGTGATCGGGTTTGGTTTGAAGGGCAGAGAATGAACGATCGATGAAGGGGAGAGATATGCATGAGTTGTTGGGTTGGGCAATGGATGGGTGACACTTGTCACTCATCCATTGGCCTGTCCAAAATATCTGGGCCCCATTTACTGCCAAATTGTCCTCGTCTCGAAAAACGTGCAATAGTACGTTCGAACTTTCGTGAACCGTAACTTCGCCGTCGAACGTCCGAATCGAACGTGCCACCTGTCTATGAACTCGTGACGTACTGAACTAGGTCACGATCATCGGTCAAAGTCCATTTGACCGTTCGAACGAAAAGTCAACATTTTGCCCATTCTAGGGCCAAAATCGTCATTTTGCACCAAACGTCTGATAATCCTCGTCTAATCTCCGATTAGCCTGGCTAATCCGTCATTAATTCTTAATTAATCCCACTAATTGGTACGGGTCGTTACATTTAATATTTAATTTTAATATTATATCCTAATTCTTGATTTATTTTTTTAAAAGTTAATAGTCAAAGGGAAGTTTTATCTAAAATTTTGGACGAAACCCACTCACCCTCTTGCCTTTATAATAATAATAGAGATCTTTTCAAAAATTGTCATTAACTAAGGTTATTTTCATCCAAATATTTTGATTAAGCTTGCTTAATGCTTACCCTCATGGTTTTATAATAATAGACATATTATAGTGGATAAATTTATATGGAATTAGAATTACTAATTATATTTAGTCGCTATTTTTCAAATGGAAAGTAATTTTCACAATTTACATTTCACGCTTTGCACTCATTTGTTTGTTTGTTTTTTTTTCGTTGATTTTCTTTAATTAACTCAATCTAACAGTTAGAAAAAAAAAAGAGGAGAAATGCATGCTAAAAAAAAGAGCAGGGTTCTTTTTTCTATTTATATTTGATCTCATTAGATCTCCTTGATCCAATTACTATGCATGTTTCAGCATATGAATACAACAGACAGAAAACTAGTAGCTATAAACACGCACACGGAAAACTTTACAACACTCCGGGATCCCTTTCGCAACTTCTACGCCTCAGACGCTGCCTCGATGCTGAAACCCTGCTCTAGCTCCACGACCTGGAGGGCAATTTAAAACCAGAAAAGTGTGAGTGGACCATAAATAAAAATAATAGTTTCCAAAACCATTTAAAAAAAACCGGGTTTGGCCCTCCGTTTTGAAACCACATGCATAACCCAGTTATTAATGCAGTTATAGTTCCAATAAACCTCATCATGAACAGAAACACTATAAAAAACAGTTTTAGAAATCATAGCATAAGCATCATAAAACCGTATCATAAACCATGAATATCAAGTCATCATTATCCGATCAAACCTGCTGGACCTATCTGAGTCTTTAAACTCCCGAGTCTTTAAACTCCCGAGTCTTTAAACTCAACAGGCCTACGGGGGTAATATCAATATATCCGAGTCTTTAAACTCCCGAGTCTTTAAACTCAATCCGGGTCTTTAAACCCAATCTGGGACCGTCCCCGGTCAAATCAATATCCGGGTCTTTAAACCCAATAACCAGATCCAGCAAATCCAATCCAAAACCATTTATCAATCAACATCCAAACCCGAATCCGAAATCACCGATTCGAAGCCCTTCCGGCGTCCATAACCGTCATTCCGAACCCAAATCCGGAATTCCACTTTCCAACTTTAAAACCAAATTCCCCTTTCTGAAATCCGATTCTAAAACCGAAAGCCTTGATCATCAAAATCATGTTCCAGAATCCCTTTATAATCATTGAAAATCATTAATCGTTTGAAATCCCCAAAATATGGTATTATACTCAGAAATCGACATTTCTCGTAAAACGTGCCAAATATCGTAATTTCCTCAAAAAACGTACAATTATGTAAAAGTAACATCACATATTCAACGATTATGAAATCACATGTAAAACCATAAAACAATTATAGAAAAACGGTTATGCATCCTTACGTTTAGAGAAGGGGTCCACTCACAGTACCAAGCCCTCAATCGCGTCCCGAACGTCTCGTACGTTCCTCTGCTTCCTCGGGAAGTCCCGATCCTGTCAACAACCTCCAAAGTACGTTACTAACACGTCTACGAAAGTCCACCTAATTTTCCCAAAAAATCCTCGGGTCCTAAACATAACGAACCGGAACCCTAAACCTTTGCCCTAGCGGAACTATAGTGAATCGACGTCCGAACAACCCGAAACCAATCCCATTAGACTCGTCACAACACCTGGACCAAAACTATGTTGACAACTTCCTCAACCGCCGCTGCACGCACCCCCAACTCGCGTCCCAAAGTGGCTGCGCGTGGCCCTCACGCGCCAGCTACAGTGCATCGACTACCTCAAGCCGACCCGGTTCGAAAAAATTCCTGCAAAACGAACCGGCGTGAGCGGTTCTCTGCCGTACCCGCACCAAAAGGCCCCTCTCTTCACCATCTTCATCGTCCCATCCTCAGTAATCCAATCCCCTCACTCAAACACATCGACACGGCCTAAAACCTGTCGACTCCAGCTCGAACAGAAACCCGTACTCTTCCCCTGTTCTCTTCTCCGGCCACCCAGGTCTTCCCCCGCCTCAGTGGCTACCTTAAAGCCTTCCTAGAACCTCACTCAGTCTCACCCAAATCACCAAAACCGTCGACTCAATCCCAGACTTCACGACTCAACGGTTGAAACAAAACGGAAAAACAGAGAACGGCGGGTAGTCTCCGTCGTTTTGGACTCCGCCGTGCACTCCTCCTCCACGGATGCATAACCAGAAGACACCTAGGACCCTACTGAATTTCCTAGACCTCACTAGACTCCTCGATTCAACCCCTAAAGCCACGACTTGGCGTATGAAACTAAACAGCAAAACAGAGCAAGTTAATGGGGATGAGGAATTACCTGTCCTCCAGTCGCCGTCGCGAGCTCCGCTGGGGCTAGTCGACTCCTCTCACCCCTCACGACACCACCACGAGTCCAATTGCACCGTACACGGCCACACCACCACCACTATCTCTAACTTCCTCCCTGTTTTCTCTCTGATTCGAAGAACACACACGGACACACACGGGCACCCCCAATTATTTGGACTGTGCACACGCCTAGAAGCCACTAGGCCCTTGCCACGCGTCACAATCCTCCCCTTCTCTCTCACAACTGTCTCAATCGCAGCCCTCCATTTTCCCTCTCTGTTGCACAAATCCCCATGTGCAAAGACCAAAATACCTGACAAGAACCATCCCGATTATCCCTCGATAGTCGTGATGAATCCTGCTCCCGTCTGACAATAACTAAAAATTTCCAAAAGTAACCAAACTTATACATACCACACACAACAAATCCCGAAAACATTGTCAGACAAGGGATAGTTAAGTTTTACAGACCAATGACGTCACAAGTTTGACTAGTCAAGGACAATACAGAGCATAGGTATCATTACAGATAGGGGTCAAATTCCTACTCTGTAGAATGTCTGAGTGCGCAACGGTCTATTTATTCTTTTGCCTCGCTTGCCTCGTTTTTAGCCCTCGTACCTGTACACTGGCCTGGAGGGTGCATAAAACAATAAAGGTGTGAGTGGACAAAAATGACCTCTTATAAAAACATTTGCCAAAATACATTTCTTACCCTCCAGTTTTCACAAACATGCATGCATATCATAAAACACGAGTGATAATGGGAAATCAATTAAAGTGGATCAATCAAAACAATTTCCACAAAACCACGGGACTTATTTCCATATCTTGTTGCTTAGAGTCACGTTTTATCCCTGCAACGCGTGCATATCAATAGGCTCAAGGACCGCTCAAAATCCGAGCATCCGCCGCTGTGAACACATCACCAGCCGGCAATCCAGATCTAGTGAACACATCACTTACCGATCCATATAATCCAGCACATCTGATCTGAGTCAAGCCTCCCCTGGGCTGCAAGACAAAGATCGTGCTACGTGACCTCTTCGGGGTAAACACTTCCATCCCGAAGGCGAGCGTTATCTCCAGGGTGCACTCCGGGGAAAAACATATTTTCTCCCGAAAGCCCTAAATATCCGCAACATATCACCATCACTAAAACCAGTGAAAAACAGTTGCATTGAAAACCAAATCAAATATCAATACAGGGTCTCAGCCCTAAGTTAACCAAAGTCCCGATTTACTTTATAAATCCGAAATCATCATTATCATCATATAATCACGTGGAAAATGCAAATCCAATCAGAAACACAATTCCATTGGGTCCCACCCCAAAATACCAATTTCACGTAAATCCGTGCAACCGTAAACCCGAGTTGCCACGATCACGTAAATCCATAAAATCAATCATTGACTCATAATCCGAGTCCAAATATCATTTTCAATCCGGGCCTAGCCCAAAACATCAATTGCACGTTCCTCGTAAAACGTGCCCGAAAGACTGATTAAAATAATCACAAAAATCACGAAAATACCAAAAATCATCAAATTCACATGTAACTCCAAATCCGAGTCAAAATCATTATTTACTTGGGTTCTCACGCCCACAATATCATTTTTAACCAATTTCATGATTTCTCGAAAAGCGTGTCAGAATATAATAATATAATAATCATAAAACCGAGAAAATCGAGAAATCACCGAATCAAAGCATCAATCATGTCAAATTATAGAAAATCATATAAATAAGCATTTAAACCATATATGCATGCATCACAGTCAGAAAATCAAAAGTCCACTCACACACACCGTCCCGATTGTTCAGTCTCGAGCTGTTCGTTTTCCTCCGAAGTCCCGGGAATATTCCAGCCTGTCAAACAAAGTGATTTAAGGTTACTAGGCTATCATACAATCCTTAAACAGGAATCCCCTAATTGTCGGAATTTTATAATATTATTTTAATATAAATTTAAACGTGTCGGGTACTCGGAACTACACTGAAACCATATCCGATTGACCCGAAACCAACGCGGATAGGTTCGTATCATCGAGAACATCAAGTCTCATGTTGAACACTTTGCCGGAATCCTCCCCACGCGCCGTCACGCGCCGCCGCAAGCGGCTGCGCGTGAAAGCCACGCGCCCAGCACAGTACAGCTACAGTGCATCGTTCTCGCCCGTTTGTCTGATAAACGGGTTGAAATACCCGCGATAGGATCCGATGCAATCTCAGCCAATTCGACCTCAAATCGATCCGTTCTTTCAACTGATCTCATCTACTCTAACCTCATTTTAGTTCTGTGAATTCAATTACCTCAGGTAAGGTCCAAATCTTCACGACTCACGATCGAAATTCGACGGGTCTCCTAATCGGGTTTCACGATTCCGTGCCTGATTTTTCAATTAATTCATATGGTTAGCTTCGTGAGAGTATAATGAACAATTTTCCATGATCAATTTCGATTGAGCTTACCTCTAAGTGTCTGAACTCAAGGTCGATTTTTGGCAGCCATGGCAGCGTCTGTTCTTCCTCAATTCGACACGAATTCTTCTCGTTTTTGTTGCAAAGCTTTTAGTTTTGATCCCAGCAACCTAATGGAATCCTCAATTGCTCCTCTCCTGGCTCCCAAATCCGAATTCGATTTTCCCCCAATTTCCCAGACCCATTCCGGTATCGGTAGGGGTTGCAGTGCTCCATAGGGTCTTTGCCTTTCAGCCTTTACTTGTTGACATACCAAGCACTTACTCACAAACTCTGCAATCTCCCGTTTCATACCCGGCCACCAATAATGCTCTCGTAACGTACGGTACATTTTCGTCCCACCTGGATGCATTGCATACGCTGAACTATGGGCCTCGTCCAGAATCTCTTTCTTTAATGCTACATTTTCGGGCACACACAACCGTCCGTCCTTTACTAGGGCTCCATCCCTTCTAATTGCAACATCTTGTCGTTCCCCCGCATCAGCTTCAATTCGAAGGACACACAAGATAGGGTCTTCCAGTTGGGCTTCAATAACTCGACCAATCAGAATTGGTCGCACCTGGAAACTTGCTAGTAAGCCACCCTGGTTATCCAGTCCCAAAGCAACTCCAGTCCTACGTAGTTCCACCAACAAGGGTAAATGCACCATTCGTAGATGTGCCACAGTGTGAGCTGATTTCCGACTCAGTGCATCCGCTACCACATTAGCTTTTCCAGGATGGTACTCAATCGTGCAGTCGTAATCCTTAATTAGCTCCAACCATCGTCTCTGTCTCAAATTCAATTCCTTCTGTGTGAAAAAGTACTTCAAACTCTTATGATCCGTGAAAAGTCTACATGTCTCCCCATACAAGTAATGTCTCCAAATCTTCAGGGCATGTACCACCGCAGCTAATTCCAAATCATGAGTGGGATAGTTACGTTCATGTGGTTTCAGTTGTCGAGAGGCATATGCGATTACCTTTCCATGTTGCATTAACACACACCCTAATCCTTGTAAGGATGCATCACTGTACACTTCAAACTCTCCACTATCATCCGGAAGGGTTAAGATAGGAGCGGAGGTCAACCTTTTCTTCAATTCTTGGAAACTTTGCTCACAGTCTTCGCCCCAAACAAACTTGATTCCTTTCCTGGTTAGGCGGGTCATCGGAGCAGCAATCGCGGAGAAGCCTTCCACAAAACGTCTGTAATAACCGGCCAATCCCAAAAAGCTCCTTACTTCGGTTACTGTCTTTGGCTGCTCCCAGTTTGCTACCGCTTCTATCTTCTGGGGGTCAACACGAATCCCATCCGCGGAAATCACATGTCCCAGAAAACCAACACTCGTTAACCAAAATTGGCACTTACTCAGTTTGGCAAAGAGCTGGTTCCTCCTTAGCGTATCAAGCACAATCCTCAAATGTTCCTCATGCGCCCTCTTACTGCTTGAATACACTAGAATGTCATCAATGAACACAATAACAAATCGGTCAAGGTACTTCCGGAATACTCGGTTCATCAAATCCATGAATGCCGCAGGTGCATTAGTCAATCCAAATGGCATCACCAGAAATTCATAATGACCATATCGGGTTCGAAAAGCTGTTTTTGGAATGTCCTCCTCCCGAATCCTTAACTGGTGGTAACCAGAACGCAGATCAATCTTCGAAAAATACTTGGCTCCCCTTAATTGATCAAACAGATCATCAATCCGAGGCAAAGGTCCGGGGCGTTACAATACCCCTCATTTTAAGTCAAAATTACCGTTGTTCCACTTCCTTTCTGGACCCGTATCTCACACATCGTAAGTCCGATGAATACGTGCCGCCTGTCATCGAACACAGGATGACGAGATCTAGCTAACCCTCCTAGGTCAACGTGTCAAAACTCGGTCATACGAAGAGTCAACTTTTCCCCCTATCTTAACCAAATTACGGTTATGCCCTCAACCTTCCGAACATCACAACTTCCTCCTCGGATGTCGGAATCGGGCGTGCCACCTGCCTACGTATTCGTGACGTCCTAAACTACATCCTGGTCATTGGTCAAAACCCAATTGACTGTTCGAACTAAAAGTCAACTTTTTTCCCGAACTAGGGGCAAAATCGTCATTCTAGGCTAATGACCTTATCAGTACCAACTAACCCCCGATTAAGCTTACTGATTTCACCTTAATCACTATCTTAGCCCTAATTCCCGGGACGGGTCGTTACAACCTACCCACCTAAAAAGAATTTTGTCCCCGAAATTCCACACCTAGGTCCCAATACTAGGGGTCTCCTACCCGGTGACAAAAACCATCCCTGGGTTTCCTGTCTATCATCTCCACCTTGGGTATTTCACACCATCCCAAACTACCAGTTACACTTCATGGTGTACGCAAGGTAAACCTTATGAACAGAAAGCAAAGGTATTTGTAAATACCTCATATGGAGTACCCAACAGAATCCATAGAGTACATCCTCACGTACTACCACCACACTTTCCAGAACCCAGCACAAGCTAATCCAACAAGAAATCATACCTACTGGTTCACTCCCTCGGCTGCTACTTCGACCACTTGTCGGAATAAATCTACAAAGTCCTAAAGACAAACTCTAGATTGTGGGTTCTCTCATTCAATAACCTCATATCGATCAGTTATAGTCACTCCCTTCCCCGTTTCTTCCGTCATACTTCAACAGAACTCACCGTAACACTCCAGGTACCTAGAAAAAAAATCCTAGACTTGACCCCGGAATCCAACAACAAGGTAAGTACAACACAACCAAGGATAGCAAAAATACCTATCCCTGCACCTGGTGTTGACTGGACCTCCTGCTGAGCCATCGAAAACACTCGGGCCTGAGATCCCGACGCTCTACCACGTCCCCTTGAACTGCTAGTGGCACCACCACCTCCTCTAGTGCCCGCTGTTCCTGACGCTGTACTCTGTCCAGGCTCCGCCGATCCTCGACCTACACCACCTTCCTGTGGTAATAGTGGACACTCACGTCGGAAATGACCTCGCTCCCCGCAATAGAAACAAACATCCCGACCAGGTCCACCACTCAATCTCCCCGTCGACGCAATAGACGTCGCACTAACTTGTGGAGTCGGCTGTGCTCGGTAACCACGAAATCCCGAACTCTGGAAACTACCAGGTCTACCGAAACGATCATCGGCCGACGACGATGCTCCACCGAAATTACCTCTCTTCAGTGTTCTCTGACTCGAAGCTCCAGAAAAATATGGTTCCCGGCGTCGCACCGACAAACTAGCCTCAAACCTCACCGCAGCATTCGACAATTCTCGGAGGGTAGTAAAGGATCCAGCCGTAACTATGGCTCGAATCTCACCTCGCAGGCCCAACTCAAACCTACGACACTTCTCGGCGTCAGTGGCCAAAAACGCAGGAGCAAACCGAGACAACATCTGGAACTTCTGTTCGTACTCAGCCACACTCAGATTCCCATGTTGAAGCTGCAGAAACTCAGCCTCCTTGGCATCTCGGAAAGAACGAGGGTAATACTGATCAAAGAACCTCTCCCGAAACGTCTCTCAGGTCACTGTGTAGGCATCCCAGCCAGACAACTCAAGGGTATACCACCACTCGTACGCCGCACCATCCAGTAAGAACGTAGCCAGTAACACTCGATCCTCCGGTGGACAATGCATCACTGCAAAGATCCGCTCAAATCTTGTGATCCACCTCTGGGCTTCCTCAGGATCAGCCCCGCCACTAAAAATAGTAGCCCCGAGCCGTTGGGCTCGCTCAGTCGTAACACTCTCTGTCCCCTTAGCTACTTTGTCTTCAGGTAGTGGAGAGGGTCTACGTCTCGGAGGCATCGTCCATCGCACGCTGAAAGAGGCATAGAAACAGTCAGACAACCTAAACACAACCTTATAGACCGACAAACCCAACAAACTCAACAAACCTATGCTTTGATACCAATTGTCAGGACCCACCCCGGTTTCACCCCGAAACCCGAGGTAAATCCTCCTCCCGTCTGACAACCCGAAACAAAACCAAAGTAAACTCACGATAAACCGCCAAACTGCTCCCGTCTTGATCCAATTACTATGCATGTTTCAACATAGTTCTGAATACAACAGATAGAAAACTAGTAACTATAAACACGCACACGGAAAAATTTACAACACTCCGGGATCCCTTTCGCTACTTCTATGCCTCAGACGCTGCCTCGATGCTGAAACCCTGCTCTAGCTCCACGACCTGGAGGGCAATTTAAAACCAGAAAAGTGTGAGTGGACCATAAATAAAAATAATAGTTTCCAAAACCATTTAAAAGAAACCGGGTTTGGCCCTCCGTTTTGAAACCACATGCATAACCCAGTTATTAATACAGTTATAGTTCCAATAAACCTCATCAAGAACAGAAACACTATAAAACACAGTTTTAGAAATCATAGCATAAGCATCATAAAACCGTATCATAAACCATGAATATCAAGTCATCATTATCCGATCAAACCTGCTGGACCTATCCGAGTCTTTAAACTCCCGAGTCTTTAAACTCAATCCAGGCCTCAATAACATCCGAGTCTTTAAACTCCTGAGTCTTTAAACTCAACAGGCCTATGGGGGTAATATCAATATATCCGAGTCTTTAAACTCCCGAGTCTTTAAACTCAATCCGGGTCTTTAAACCCAATTCGGGACCGTCCCTCGTCAAATCAATATCCGGGTCTTTAAACCCAATAACCAGATCCAGCAAATCCAATCCAAAACCATTTATCAATCCACATCCAAACCCGAATCCGAAATCACCGGTTCGAAGCCCTTCCGGCGTCCAGAACCGTCATTCCGAACCCAAATCCAGAATTCCACTTTCCAACTTTAAAACCAAATTCCGCTTTCCGAAATCCGATTCTAAAACCGAAAGCCTTGATCATCGAAATCATGTTCCAGAATCCCTTTATAATCATTGAAAATCATTAATCATTTGAAATCCCCAAAACGTGGAATTATACTCAGAAATCGACATTTCTCGTAAAACGTGCCAAATATCGTAATTTCCTCGAAAAACGTACAATTATGTAAAACTAACATCACATATTCAACGATTATGAAATCACATGTAAAACCATAAAACAAGTATAGAAAAACGGTTATGCATGCTTAAGTTTAGAGAAGAGGTCCACTCACAGTACCAAGCCCTCAATCGCGTCCCGAACGTCTCGTACGTTCCTCTGCTTCCTCGGGAAGTCCCGATCCTGTCAACAATCGCCAAAGTACGTTACTAACATGTCTACGAAAGTCCACCTAATTTTCCCCAAAAATCCCCGGGTCCTAAACATAACGAACCGGAATCCTAAACCTTCGCCCTCGCGGAACTATAGTGAATCGACGTCCGAACAACCCGAAACCAATCCCATTAGACTCGTCACAACACCTAGACCAAAAACTATGTTGACAACTTCCTCAACCGCCGCTGCACGCGCCCCCACGCGCCGCCCAAAGTGGCTGCGTGTGGCCCTCACGCGCCAGCTACAGTGCATCGTCTACCTCAAGCCGACCCGGTTCGAAATAATTCCTGCAAATCGAACCGACGTGAGCGGTTCTCTACCGTACCTGCACCAAAACGGCCCCTCTTTTCACCATCTTCATCGTCCCATCCTCAGCAATCCAGTCCCCTCACTCAAACACCTCGACACGGCCTAAAACCTGTCGACTCCAGCTCGAACAGAAACCTGTACTCTTCCCCTGTTCTCTTCTCCTGCCACCCAGGTCTTCCCCCGTCTCAATGGCTACCTTAAACCCTTCCTAGAACCTCACTCAGTCTCACCCAACTCACCAAAACCGTCGACTCAATCCCAGACTTCACGACTCAACGGTTGAAACAAAACGGAAAAACAGAGAACGGCGGGTAGTCTCCGTCGTTCTGGACTCCGCCGTGCACTCCTCCTCCACGGATGCACAACCAGAAGACACCTAGGACCCTACTGAATTCCCTAGACCTCACTAGACTCTCGATTCAACCCCTAAAGCCACGACTTGGCGTTTGAACCTAAACAGCAAAACATAGCAAGTTAGTGGGGATGAGGAATTACCTGTCCTCTAGTCGCCGTCGAGAGCTCCGCTGGGGCTAGTCGACTCCTCTCACCCCTCACGACACCACCACGAGTCCAATTGCACCGTACACGGCCACACCACCGCCACGATCTCTCACTTCCTCTCTGTTTTCTCTCTGATTCGAAGAACACACACGAACACACACGGGCACCCCCAATTATTTGGACCGTGCACACGCCTAGAAGCCACTAGGCCCTTGCCACGCGTCACAATCCTCCCCTTCTCTCTCACAACTGTCTCAATCGCAGCCCTCCATTTTCCCTCTCTGTTGCACAAATCCCCATGTGCAAAGACCAAAATACCCCTCATTTTAAGTCAAAATTACCGTTGTGCCACAACCTTTCTAGACCCGTATCTCACACATCGTAAGTCCGATGAATGCGTCCCGCCTGTCATCGAACTCAGGACGACGAGATCTAGCTAACCCTCCTAGGTCAACGTGTCTAAACTAACCAAATTACGGTTATGCCCTCAACCTTCCGAACATCACAACTTCCTCCTCAGATGTCGGAATCGGGCGTGCCACCTGCCTACGGATTCGTGACGTCCTAATCTACATCCTGGTCATCGGTCAAAACCCAATTGACCACTCGAACTAAAAGTCAACTTTTTGCCCGAACTAGGGACAAATTCGTCATTCTAGGCTAATGACCTTATCGGGACCAACTAACCCCCGATTAAGCTTACTGATTTCACCTTAATCAATGTCTTAGCCCTAATTCCTGGGACGGGTCGTTACACTGCAGGGATTCGGCTAAGGCTCACCCCACATCTATTATCTTCTCTTAGTTAGCATGTTTTAAGCGTGCTGTGCCGCCCTTAAAATGTAACGACCCGTCCCGGGAGTCGGGATTAGCGAAGTGATTAGCGACGGATTAGCTAGGTGAATCGGTGGTTAGTTGGTTACTTTTGGACTTTTCGGCGCAGAATGACGATTTTGCCCATAGAATGGGCAAAATTTTGACTTTTAGTTCGGACGGTCAATTGGGCATTGACCGATTACCGTGACGTATTTCGGGACGTCACGAGTCCGTAGACAGGTGGCACGCCCGATTCCGACATCCGGGGAGGAAGTTATGATGTTCGGAAGGTTAAGGGCATTACCGTAATTTGGTTAAAAGCGGGGAAAAAGCTGACTTTTTGCACGACAAGGATTTCACACGTAAACCTAGGTCCGTTAGGTAGATCTCGTCGTCCTGAGTACAACGACAGGCGGCATGCCTTCATCGGACGTCGGACGAGCGAGATATGGGTCTAGAACGGCGAAGAGTAAAATCGTAAATTGGACTCACAGGGGTATTTTGGTCTTTTTGCACATTGGGAATTGTGCAAATCTGATGAGGACAGGTGTACAACATGGTTTTCATTCTAATTGTTGTAACGAACCTTCTGGGAGAAGTTTCGAGACAATCGGACATCGTCTCGGGCTAGGTTTAAATGTTCGAAGGTTTACGGTTCCGATTAAGTACGTTTAAACGTCCGGGAATTTGGGGTAAATTAGGAGAAGCTTAGTTGACATGTTAGTAACTCCTTTTGGTTACTTGTGACAGGTCGGGTAATCCCCGAGGAGACCGAGGAACGTACGGGACTCGAGTGACGTGCACGAGAACTGTGAGTGGACTTTTTCTTTCTAACCGAGCATGCATAACTGTTTTTATCTACTTATTTTATTGGTTTTAATTATGATTTCATGATTATTGATTCTTCTATATCTGGTTTACATAACGTCACGTTGTTCGAGACGTTTACGTATTTCGGCACGTTTTACGAGAAATGCTTTGATTATGATTTTGATGCTATGTTTTTGGGATTTCAATCTATAATTGGTTTTCAATGATTATAAATGGATTTTGAGACAGGATTCAATAAACAAGGTTTTCGGGTTTAGAATCGGATTTCGGAAAGTGAGATTTGGTTTTAAAGATGGGAAAAGGGATTTTCGGATTTGGATTCGGAATGACGGTTTTGAACGCCGGAAGGGCTTCAGGATAGTGATTTCAAATTCGGGTTTGGATATGGATTTAGAAACGGTTTTCAAACGGTTTTAGATTGGATTTGCTGGATTTGGTTATTGGGTTAAAGACCCGGATTATGATTGACGGGGGACGGGCCTAGATTGAGTTTAAAGACCCGGATTGAGTTTAAAGACTCGGGAGTTTAAAAACTCGGATATTATGATATTTCCCCCGTAGGCCTATTGAGTTTAAAGACTCGGGAGTTTAAAGACTCAGATTATATTGAGGCATGGATTGAGTTTAAAGACTCGGATAGATACAGCAGGTTTGATCGGATGATGACATTGGTATATTATGTTTTGTGATACTATTTCCATGATGATAATGATTTGCTTTATAAATGTTTTCAGACATTGGATTATGCATGCATGTTTTCAAAACGGAGGGTAAAACCCTGGTTTGTTTATTAAATTGTTTTTGAAACTTTTTTTATTTCTAGTCCACTCGCACATTCTGGTTTTTAACTGCCCTCCAGGTCGTCGTGCTAGCGCTGGGGTTGACATTGAGGCAGAGGCAGAGGCAGAGGCATAGAGTATTCTAGAGGTTATCCCGGAGTTTTACCGAAGTTTTCTGGCGTTTTCTGTTGTGCGTGTAGTTAACTTTAGTAGGATTTCTGTTTTACCTTGTTGTACTATGCTCTGTATGACTGTTGACTTGTTGGATTTGAAATTCTCCCTGGTCTGGCAATGTAATTTGTGGTTTTTAGTGAGGTCGTTTCGGTGTTTTGTGTTGGGTTGTCATACGAGAGCAGGGTTTACCTCGGTTATCGGGGTGATAATCGGGGTGGGTCCTGTCATAAAACGTCTACTATCGATAGTGCGTGATAATGCATTAAACGCAAAGAAGATTTGATGACACTTTACTAATCCTAGAAAGTGATGTACAATCCTACAATTTCATGAGTTTAGATTACGAATAAGAGTCCACCCCTTAAACATGATGCTATAAATTGTAAGATCATATTATGGTCCGTCAAGCAATTACATCTACAATTATACATAAACAAGGTGATCATGCTTATAAGCGTAAATTGAGTTCATGAAGCATAGTAATCCAACAAATTCAGTCATGCATAACAATCATAATCAAGAGCCAAAAATCTAAATAACAACTAACATGGATAGGGCTTCAAACAGCCCTAATCCTAAAGGAAACTACTCACACATATCTAAGTTAACAAACAACATAATTGAATACCTAAAAACTTAAGGAGATTAGGGATTGTGAAACACAAATTGACACGACCCGTCCCAATCCCCATGGATTATTGTGGGAAGTGCCATACTCCTGTATGACACAACGTGTCAGGCCAGAGATAAAACCGTAACCCGCTCAGGGTTACTAGAGTGCGCAATGACTTGTGGAGTCCACATCGGCATGTGATGTCTCGATCTCTGCTACAGCCTGCATCCGCGATCAATCTGAAGGGTATCAAAACCATAAAAGCTTTGAGTGGACAAAATTAAACAGTTTGAAAACAAATTTAACGAAAATACATTTACACCCTCCATGTAAAAGAATGCATGCATAAGAAAACAGTATTTTAAATACTTTCTTAAAAGGAAATCCTAGTGTTTTTCAAATCAAAAAACAGTGATGGCTCAATCAAAGTCATTTCCTCAGTAGGGACTCAACTCAAAACTAAATCACGTACAGACTCCGCCGAAATCAAATCACGTGGGTCTCAGCTTAAATCAATCTCATAAAACATCTCAATAGGGCATCTGCCTAAATCATAGACTCAGATCCGAAGTCTCATGAAAACATAATCACCCATCCTCTTATGCAATATCCAATAACCAACATCTCACTAGTCACGATGTCAGTGCTACGCGTGCGACTCGGGATTACACATCCGAATATACACCAGGCTAGGAGCTCGAGGCTCGACGTCTAGGTGCTCTAACTCAGGAACACACATCACACAGGATGGTCGACGTCTGAGCGATGACGTCTACAGGATCTGAAACCCTAACTCGACGAGTGCAAAATGTCCATCTCTGACACTCCTACGGGAAATGTCCTCGTGACCTTTCTAGGATCACAGAACACAGAAGATGGTCGACGTCTGGAAGCTATCATCACATCATAGAGGATGGTCGTTTGGAAAACATTTCACACCATCTCAAAACATCTCAATAGGGTATGCGCCCAGAATATAATTTCATCAAATCATTTTTCCACAAAACCATCATAAAAACAGTGTTCATAAACACTTCATAAATCCAGGATTCCTTGAATCCTATCAAATCCAAACCCATAAATCCATAACTGGGTCATAGCCCAAAATCTCGTAAATCATAACTGGGTCACAAGCCCGATATATTCCACTTTTAACTATACTCTAAGTTAAACCACAAATCAATTGGGACACAAGCTCGAATGTTATTTCCAAATCCAAAAACTATTTCATTGTTTAAAATCACCTTTGATTATCATCCGGGTCAAAGCCTAAATCAACTAGGTCTCATGCCTGAAATACAAATTTCACGCATCTCCGTGAAATTACTTAAAACCAATAATCAAATCCTTAGTTTCACGCCCCTCCGTGAAACCAAACAAATCACATAATTCACATGCATGTAGAATACTCGGCCTAAACCCAACTATGACATAAAAACAAAAATCTCGAAATACGTGCAATATCACATTTTCTACGAAAACTCCCAAATCATATTTAAATCATATGCAGTCATTGCATCTCAAATCATGTTCATAAAACATATAAAATAGTTATGCATGCATCATATTTACAAATCAAAAGTCCACTCACAGACCGTCCGTGATGCGCGCTCACAATCCGCATCGTATGGCACTCCGGGGCTAATCCACAATCTCCGAGGCATCCAGACCTGTCCAAATCATATCCAAAGGTCACTATCAACCTATAAAATTCCTAATCATAAACCCTCAAAACTCTCAGAATAGTCAACGTGTCTCGAACAAGCTTTCCTAGGCTAAAAACCACCAAATGACCTATCAATCGACCTCCAATTGACCTGAAACCACCATCATTGGATTCAGAACGTCGAAACCTTTTGAACAAGGTTAATTTGACCTCGAAATTTGAGCCCATATGCCCTCACATTCTGGTTAAAGTCCGATTAATGCCAATCAATGCTAACGTCAGCCTGATAGGTCTAACACCTATCAGCTCTTACAGCTGCCACGTGGCACTCCTTGATTGGTGCCATGTGTCCTGCCACGTGTCTCTGACACCTCTGACACACTACCACATGGTACCACACCACTGGTCAATGTTGTCTGACAATGCTGATGTGGACCTGCCACGTCAGTTGCCACATCACCTAACACCCTTTGACATGTTATCACAAGGCACCACCTTACTGGTCCACGTGGTCTGACGATGTTTGACGTAGCACTGCCACGTCACTACTAATTGGACCTAAAACCTATGATAGATTTCCATGTGGCTAGAAAAGATGACGTGGACTGTCATGTCATCATTGTTTTCCTTCAGACGGGTCGATTCGTTTGACTGTAACGGGTCGATTTGACCCGCGACCTCGACCCAGCCAAAACTCACTCATTTCTCCACCGTTTTCCTCCATTCTTTTTCCAATGTGATCGTCTTCCTCCCAAGAAGAGATCCCTTCCTAAAAAAAAGGCCTAGAATTTACCTGGTTAAGCCCAATCGTCATAGACGATCTTCAAACCACCATCTAGGGTCGTCCAGTGGTTCTCTGTTGTTTGTTCCTGCCACTACCATCTCATATGAGCTCCCAGAACACGTCCAAATCATCAAAATCAACCCCCAACCATCTGAAGACAAAATCCAAATCCACCGGGTTTTAGGGTTTACCTTTTCTTGGGTTTCCTGCCATCCACGATGGCTCCTCCGTCCTTCGCCGTCGTCATAGTCTCTCAATCTCACCCTCTCACTCTATCTTTCTCTCAAGCAACGACATAGATGAAGATGAAAGGATGAAATGGGGAAGGGGGTTCCAAGTGGATCAAAATGAAAGGGAAGGGAGAAGCATGAATTAGGGGAAATAGGCCAATGGGATGAGCGACACTTGTCAGGATGAGTGACACTTGTCAATCATCCATTGGTCCAGCTAGATATTTTGGGCCCAGTAGCAAATAAACTAAAAGTCAACTCTTCTCGATTTTCCTGAAACCGTAAATAGTATGTAGAATCGTCCTTGACCCATAATTGTGTAGTACGATGTCCAATTTTGACATGCTGCCTGTCTACGGACTCGTATCGTCTCGATCTACATAATGAACCTCAGTCCACATACATTTGACCTCCTAGGTCAAAAATCAACATTTTACCCTTATTTAGGGGGAAAATCATGATTTACCCTAATCGTTCGATACTTCTCGATTAATCCCAATTAATCATTAATTAATCCCGTAGGTTCGGGATGGGTAGTTACAACCCACCCTCCTTAAAATAATTTTGTCCTCGATATTCCAATTGACTCCAATCCGCACCTAAACCGTGAAATTCCAATCCAAAGCTTCCACGTGTATACGAACACGTCCAACAACTATCCACAGTACTCAATAGAAACCAACATCACTCGACGTCAACCACAATCCAACGGTCAATGCTGGAACTTAGCTCAATCCTCTGTGACCGTTTCCAACGAGCGCGTGACCAAACGGTCATTGGAAACCTCCAATGCTGAATCTCAAGTCTCAAGGGTGAGATCGACACTTGTCAATCTCACCCGTCACTCACGCAGGTGTGCTCAGAATCCAATCTTACAATCCTTCTCAGCTGATACTCTGCTCAGCATTCTGTCGATTCTACTTAACATCTAATCTGACGGTCCTACTCAGCATTCTGTTGATAATCCTGCTCTATCAAGCTGACATATTGTTTAGCTTCCGATCTGATAATTCTACTCAATTCTCAATCTCTGATATCAAGTGGATAATCCCGCTCAGCAGGAGCGATGCCAAATTCTCTGTCTCAGTCGATGGTTTCTAACTGTAAATCACATCCACGACACATCTTCGGGTCAAGCTGGTAACTCATCGACTCCACTGCCACTACTCGAATCACTATCGAACCCTCGACTCGCTTTTGAGTCCCAACACCGTACCTCATGTTACTAAGCGACTATCCTTGTGATCTTGACCCCCCTCGAGTCTCACACTAACATCTCACTCATTCTCTTGACACACAAACTGACATCTCACTCATTCTGAGTGTATTTGGACCCCATCATATACTTGCCTTGGTAGGGATAATCACCAACACAATCACTAGAGTTCCTCTGGCCCATCATGGCCCTGAGCTCCATGCTCGCACAATCACTGAACCCTGTCAAGCCATTCCTATAAAAACCCGTCCCGGGAGTCGGGATTAGAGTGGTGATTAGGGACAGATTAGCTAGGATGAGCGGTGGTTAGTTGGTTACTTTTGGACGTTTGGCGTAGAATGACGATTTTGCCCCTATAATGGGCAAAATGTTGACTTTTAGTTCGGATGGTCAATTGGGCATTGAACGATGATTGTGACGTATTTTGGGACGTTACGAGTTCGTAGCCAGGTGGCATGCCCGATTCCGACATCCGAGGAGGAAGTTATGATGTTCGGAAGGTTGAGGGCACTTTCGTAATTTGGTTAAAAGAGGGGCAAATATTGACTTTTTGGACGATAAAGTTTCTTCACGCAAATCGATGACCGTTAGATATATCTCGACGTGCTGAGAACAACGACAGGCGGCACGCTGTCATCGGACATCGGACGAGTGAGATACGGGTTTGGGAAGTGAAGGGTAAAATCGTAATTTGAATAAGTATGGGTATTTTGGTCTTTTTGCACATTGGGAAGCATGCCAATCAGTTGAGGACAAATGGACAGTGCTTATTGGATATTTTGGGCTGGTCCACCAGGCATGTGCCACCTGGCTTGTGTCTAGTGGGTTCTAGCCTACACGTGTGCAAGTGTTAAAGGGTTGTGTTTTAAACCGTGAAATTGGAGAGAACAGAGACTGAAGAACAGGGAGGAGAGATCGATTGATGTCCAGTGGGAGTGTGTGTGTGAGTTTTGGCGATCAAGTGAGGGTGAGCAGAGAGAAGTGAGAAGTTGGTGAATGAGAATTGTGTGAGGAAAGACTGAGAGGGGGGTGTGTTTTCTCAGAAAAAACAGAGAAGGGTCGTGGTGGTGGTCCTGTCGTGTTTCATTCGAACCGGTCGAATTTGGAGTAGTGAGAGTGTTCAGAGGGCAGAGGAGAGGCTCTAGGATGGGCAGGGCCACAGCGGAGCTCACGGCGGCGCTTAGGACGGTAAGTTTCCCTGGATTCTCCTGTTTTCCCGCTTTAGTTCAAATTAAAAGTCGTGGACTTTGGACGATTGTTGACTCCATTTCTTGATCCTGGTAGCTTAAGGAGGTTGTATTTGATCTCAGGGAAACGAACTCGAGGCTGGAAGGACTACGGTTGGCTGGAAACAGAACCTTGGGTTTTTTGGGTTTTTCTTCGAGTTTGGGAGGTAAACTCTAGCTCTAATTATCACGAATTAATTACATGGAATTATGGGGAATGAAGGGACAAATGTAATAGATTAATTAGGATTGAAAAATGAATTGAAACAAGCAGGAACAGTGAACGCTGGTTCACAGCTGGACCAGCTGGACCGAACCGGTTCAGACCGGGTTTAACAGCGGAAGTAGACGATGAACAGTAAGGTGCTTGGCTCCCACGCGCAGCCCCTTTGGGAAATTTCCAACATGACTTTTGAAGTATTCGATGTAACGAACATTTTGGCACTGGTTTCGAGTCAATCAGACATCGTCTCGATATGTTTCGGGCTGTCCAAAGGTTTTAGGGCTCGGTTAAAAATAGTTAAAAGTACGAGGAAATTATGGGGCTTTAGTATGAGTTTTGTGAAGTAGTTAGTGACCTTGGTATGGGATTTGGACAGGTTCGGGAAAGCAGAGGATTGCGGAATGGCGGGGGACGGCGTAAGTGCTCGCGTATAGAGGCGACGTCGGAATGGTTTGTGAGTGGACTTTGCTTTCTAACTCTTGATGCATGCACATATGTTTTTATATGTTTTCTATACTTGATTCTATGATTTGCTTTATGATCTTGATGGTTTTCGGTTTTGCACGATTTTCGAGGTATTTTATGGAATTTTACGTTTTACGAGGCTTTGATGGTTTTAATGCTTTGATTTCGGGATTTGAAAGATGATTTGATTTCAAGGTTTTGAAAATGGATTTCGGAAAAGTGATTTCGGACTTGGAGCTCTATTCATGTGATTGAGAGTTCGGTTGTGAGATTTGAGAAGGAAATCTGGATTTGGGTTGAGGATGATGATTTCGGATGCCGGCTTACAGAATCATCGTTGCGAATTCGACTGTGGATTTTCTGTGGTTTTCAGTGATTGAATGAAAAATGGTTTTGGGTTTAAAGACCCGAAAAAAGAGAAAAACCCACTGGATCTGGTTTTGAGTTTAAAGACTCGGATTGATTGATGGGGGGAGGGCCCTGGATTGATATGTTTTGAGTTTAAAGACTCAGTATATGTTTTGCGTTTAAAGACTCGGTTATGATACCCCCTGAGGCCTGTGATTGTGTTTTGAGTTTAAAGACTCAGATATCCCGGGAAGGCCTGGCTATTTGCGCATTGTGTTTTGAGTTTAAAGACTCGGGCGCACTTGAGATCTAGTAAACTTGTATGATTGATGTTTTTCAATGGTTTTTCCGATGTTTTGGGCAATGGCCTAGATGAAATGGTTTTCGATGGTTTTGGGACTGAGTTCCCGGATTTGAGATGGATTTGAGGCTGAGGCTTGGATTTGAATAACGGGTTTGATACGGGTATTGATAATGGTTTTCGTTGATGGGTTTTGATATGAATGGTTTCATGACTTGAATGGATATGCATGCATTGGTTTTTACGTGGAGGGTAAAAATGTAATTATTTTAATGAATTGTTTTCTAAATTATACTTTATTTTTTCCACTCACAGTCTTTTCGTGTTTTCGATACCCTCCAGGTTGTTGCGGCATGGGCTGTTGATCGAGAGAGACGAAGACATCACACCCGCGATCCACAGTAGTTGGGTATACTCTAGGAAGACCGGTACCTTTTCGGATGGTTGGATCGAGAATCCCTTGTCTGACTTACGTGTCGCATGAAGGTTGAACGTTGGTTTAGCCTTCGTGTCATGCGTAAGTTAGACGGGATCAGGATTTAGCCCTTAATTCCGGGGGATTAGGGGTGGGTACTGACAACTCCACTCTGCACTAGTGCACAATATTCAATGTAAGGTTCTCGTTCTCAATGTATAATTAACATTGGACCTCGTCCGATTATCACACAATGTCCATCTCGGACTCAATCTGATGATCATACCACATTCGTCAGACTGATCAATTCTCAACAATCACACTATCCAACATGCATTACTCACAGGTGCATCCACATCACATCAATCATATCGGCACTACTCACAGGCCTACTCAATGACTGTACTTATACAATGTCCATCTACGTACCAATATCCATACCAAATCCACACCTAAAAGCATCTCGGATTCAATCCATCTATCATACGACTACCATGCCAATCACGGTTCATCACTTGGACCTGTATGTCTTATCTCTTCTCCAGACAGACCGTTCACTATACTTACGTCCTCTCTGAGTCCTCTTGGTCACCCGACCAATTTTCGAGCCACTCATAGACTAACTAACTTATGTCTACGAAGACGTACCAATCCAAACCTCGAACCCCATCATGACAATGCAAAAAGGTCGGGTGCTGAAGTCATGATGTCAACCTCTAATCTAGCCTATGTGTCTTACTGGAATACTGTCCATCACATTTCCTGGTCGCCCATTACCAACACAATATCTCCAACTATAACGAGCCTACACACATCCTACTCGAAGCATCAGCTTCTAGACTCATCTTTTCTCGAACTCATCTTTACTCGAATGATACTCAATGTATCCTCAACATCTGCCAATTAGCTACAACTATTTCCTCTGCCTCAAGTTCTACTCCCTCGGAGTACCAACACATAAAGCTCCGAGTTCTCTAAGATCATGCACATCTCTCAAAGAGATAGTGAATCCTATCTTAATTGTCATGGTTGGCTGATGCCAATCCAACACTATCTCTATTCTCTCGATCATCTCAATCCATAACCAACGTGATCCTCAACTCCTGATCCTCAACCGTCTCAATTCACACTCATCTCGATCCATAATCCAAAGTGATCCTCAACATCTTGATGCACAAGCATCTCGATCCTCAACAACAACGATCCATAACTACCCCGATCTACATCTATCTCGATTCTTTCAATCTATCGAGGATCCACACTAGCTCTCTCAACCAAATGTAACAAGACCCATAACACCATCACGGGTCCACTCAAATCTGATGCTCACTCATCACGTCAGGTGACACCAAGAACCTTCCACTCCTCAAGTCATTCAGATTTGGCCCACAACCTGGGTATTAGGTTCTTACACCCTCTATGAACCCAAGAGAAATTGCAACCATGTTGCAAGCATGACTTCTAGGTATGCTTCGCCAACCAATAATATATGTTGATAGCTACGGTAGTGCTCTTCCCATAGTCGTATCACTCCTTAAATCAGCTCGACTTTTACAAGCTTATACGTCCATGAGTGATTAGAATTTCACTAGGAACTTCCATGATAAGGATTACTAGTTTCACACGATTTCCTCGTTCAGCTGTCTTGTCATAACTAACTCTTGAAATTTCATCAAACTTCAACAATAAACACTTGGGTTCCCATCAGTGACATTCCGAGTCAACTCAACCCCAATTCCACTAAGTCCACTATGTCCAGTTACAGGACTCCCAACACTCTCAAATCTGTTGGTACCTTCCGACAAGGTGGTTGCGAACTGGGTTACGGTCTATCTTCTATCCCATCGATAGTGGTTCCATCACCGTACCGATTTGACTACTAGTTTTCACGTCCCAACTCTATGGGATCAACTTCTATTGCACACAATACTCATGCAATCCGTCGAAAAATAACTAGGGTACTTGTTACCACTCCACGCATACCCCGTGCCTCCTATAATCCAAGCATACCCCTTGTTAGGTTGGATACTAATATCACATTGAGCCACTCGGGATCCTCTCTGTCCCGCTCAGCAATCACTGTAACTTACTAGTCTACCACTCAAGGGCTCAGATTGCTCTAGTTCCCGGGCATTTTCCACTTCTAGATGCATCTACCGTCATCCGAAATCATCTGAATGATGTTGGATTCCATCCAACTCTCCTCAGTCATCTCCACTGAGATAGTGTCACATCTCAACATAATCGCCACCGACCAAGGCTCATTATCTCTATCGTCGTTGCACACAGTGCGAACCGATCTAAAACCCCAAACCTCTGCACATATGGAGAAACAATCATTAACCTTTACACCAAATGCAGGAACCACACCTCTTGTCGACCCGACACGATTGACGAATCCTTATCGTCTCAGTTGTCACTTGAACATGAGCATACCAAGATCGATAAGACTCATTTACATCCATCGATAATAATGTCTTCCATAAACCTCATGCAGACCAATCCACGAAACACTCCGCTATCAAAATCATGCACTCATGCGGGCCACCCACACCCGTACCATCTACTTAATGCGTATAATCCACTGATTGATCCACCCAGGAATCCGATCCATCAGTAACACTTTCCCAGTGACTTGTTCAACCAATCACAACTAGATGACCCTAGTTTCAGATCAATCAGCGGTCACAACTTAGAAAAGTCAGCATACTCAGCCCTCATCGGGGTCTTCTCGGCCCTACTCAGTATTAGACCTCACTGAAACACAGTATATCCAAAAAATTGCATATACAAAACACGACATATGATACCGATCAGAATCTATCCAAGGTTTATTCCCACTTAACTTTCCTATTCTTACCCTCACTATTAGGTTGATGACGGGCTCTTTTCATCACAAGGAAATCACATCCAGCACATGCGCAACAGCACAAGAGCAACTTAGTGCTCTGATACCAAGTTGACAAGACCCATTCCAATCCACCTAGATTATCGTGGGATGTACCTTGCTCCCGTCTGACACCACGTGCTAGACCAGGGATAAAATCGTAACCCGCTCGAGGTTACTAGAGTTTGTAGTGACTTGTGGAGTCCGCAGCGACATGTGATGTCTCAGTCTCTGCGACATGTGATATCTCAGAAAATAGTATTTTAAATACTTTCTTAAAAGAAATTCCTAGTGCTTTTCAAATCAAAACACAGGGAAAACATGAGTCAATCAAAGCCATTTCCTCAATAGGGACTCAGCCCAAAACCAAATCACGTAAGGACTCAGCCCAAAACCTAATCACGTAGGGACTCCGCCCAAATCAAATCACGTGGGTCTCAGTCCAAATCAATCTTGTAAAACATCTCAATATGGCCTCTGGCCGAATCATAGACTTACATCCGGAGTCTCATGAAAACATATTCACCAATCCTCTTATCCAATATACAACATCTCACTAGTCACGATATCAGTGCTACAAGTGCGACTCGGGATCACACATCTGAATATACACCAAGCTCGGAGCCCTTGACTCGATGTCTAGGTGCTCTATCTCAGGATCACACATCACACAGGATGGTCGACGTCTGAGCGATGACACTTACATGATCGAAACCCCTAACTCGACGTCTGCAAAATGTCCATCTTTGACACTCCTACAGGCAATGCCCTCGTGACATCTCCAGGATCACACGTCACACAGGATGGTCGACGTCTGGAGGCTATCATCACATCATAAAGGATGGCCGTGTGGAAAACATTTCACATCATCTCAAAACATCTCAATAAGGTCCACGCCCGAGTGGAGGCTATCATCACATTATAAAGGATGGTTGGGTGGAAAACATTTCACATCATCTCAAAACATCTCAAAACATTTCACATCATTTCCATAAAACCATTATAAAAATAGTGTTAAGAAACACATCATAAATCCAGAATTCCTCGAATCCTATCAAATTCAAACCGTAAATCCATAACAAGGTCATAGCCAAAAATCTCATAAATCATAAATGGGTCTCAAGCCCGATATATTCCACGTTTGACTATACTCTAAGTCAAACAACAAATCAACTGGGACACAAGCCCGAATGTTATTTCCAAATCTGAAAACTAATTCATTGTTTAAAATCACCTTTGACTATCATCCGGGTCAAAGCCTAAATCAACTGGGTCTCATGCCTGAAATACAAATTTCACACATCTCCGTGAAATTACTTAAAACCGATAATCAAATCCTTAGTTTCACGCCCCTCCGTGAAACCAATCAAATCACATAATTCACATGCACGTAAAATACTCGGCCTAAACCCAACTATGACATAAAAACAGAAATCTCGAAATACGTGCAATATCACATTTTCTATGAAAACTCTAAAATCATATGCAATAATTGCATCTCAAATCATGTTCATAAAACATATAAAACAGTTATGCATGCATCATATTTATAAATCAAAAGTCCACTCACAGACCGTCCGTGTTGCGCACTCATAATCCGCGTCGTAAGCCACTCCGAGGCTAATTCACAATCTCCGGGGCGTTTGGACCTGTCCAAATCATATCCAAAGATCACTATCAACCTATACAAATCCTAATAATAAACCCTCAAAACTCCCGAAATAGTCAACGTGTCTCAAATATGCTTTTTGAGGCTAAAAACCTCCTAATGACCTATAAAACAATCTCCCATCGACTTGAAACCACCACCATTGGATTCAGATTGTAAAAACCTTTTTAATAAGACAAGTTTGATCTCGAAATTCATGCCCACGTACCCTCACGCACTAGTTAAATTCCGGTCAACGTTGACGTTATGCTGACTTCATCTGCTGGCGTCACGCTGACTTCATCTGACACCTATCAGTTTTGACGGCTTCCATGTGGCACACCCTGATTGGTTCCATGTGTCCTGCCACGTGTCTCTAACGCCTCTAACACACTACCATATGGTACCACCCCACTAGTCCATGTTGTCTGACAATGCTGATGTGGACCTGCCACGTCAGTTGCCACATCACCTAACAAACTCTGACATGTTGTCACATGGCACCACCCCACCGGTCCACTCACAGACCGTCCGTGTTGAGCACTCATAATTCGCGCCGTAAGCCACTCCAGGGCTAATCCACAATCTCCGGGGCATTTGGACCTGTCCAAATCATATCCAAAGATCACTATCAACCTATACAAATCCTAATAATAAACCCTCGAAACTCCTGAAATAGTCAACGTGTCTCGAATATGCTTTTTGAGGCTAAAAACCTCCAAATGGCCTATAAAACAATCTCCCATCGACTTGAAACCACCACCATTGGATTCAGATTGTCGAAACCTTTTTAATAAGACAAGATTGATCTCGAAATTCATGCCCACGTACCCTCAAGCACTAGTCAAATTCCGGTCAACGTTGACGTTATGCTGACTTCAACTGCTGGCGTCACGCTGGTTTTATCTGCTGACGTCACCCTGACTTCATCTGACACCTGTAAGTTCTGACAGCTTCCATGGCTCACACCCTGATTGGTGCCATGTGTCTCTAACGCCTCTAACACACTACCATATGGTACCACCCCACTAGTCCACGTTGTCTGACAATTCTAATGTGGACCTGCCACGTCAGTTGCCACATCACCTAACACCCTCTGACATGTTATCATATGGCACCACCCCACTGGTCCATGTGGTCTGACGATGTTTTAGGTGGCACTGCCACATCACTACTAATTGGACCTAAAACCTCTAATAGATTGCCATATGGCACCACCTGGTTGGCCATGTGGCCTGACAAGATGATGTGGATAGCCACGTCATCATTGACTTCCTTCAGACGAGTCGACCCGTTTAACTGTATCTGGTCGATTTGACCTGCGACCTCGACCCGGCCAAAACTCACTCATTTCTCCACCGTTTTCCACCATTATTTTTCCAATGTGATCGTCTTCCTCCCAAGAAGAGATCCCTAACCTTAAAAAAAGGCTTAGAATTTACCTGGTCAAGCCCAATCGTCATGGACAATCTTCAAACCGCCATCTAGGGCCGTCCAATGGTTCTCTATCGCCCGTTCTTGCCCCTACCAGCTCGTATGAGCTCCCAGAACACGTCCAAATCATCAAAATCAACCCCCAACCGTGTGAAACCAAAATCCAAATCCAACGGGTTTTAGGGTTTACCTTTTTCTTGACCCGTAATTTTCCCGTACGATGTACGATTCCGATGTGTTGCCTATCTACAGACTCGTGGCATCTCTGACAGGACCCACCCCGATTATCACCTCGATAACCGAGGTGAACCCTGCTCCCGTCTGACAACCCAACACAAAAGACCGAAATGACCTCACGAAAAACTACAAGTTATACTGTCAGACGAAGGAGAATTTAAGAACAACCCAGAGTCAAACGTTATACAGAACATAGTACCAAATAAAGTAAAACAAAGCTACACACAGAGTACACGCACAATGGAAAACTGAAACCACTCTGGGAAAACTCTCGAGTACTCTATGCCTCCGACGCTGCCTCAACGTCAACCCCCGCGCTAGCTCCACGACCTGGAGGGCAGTTAAAAACCAGAAAGTGTGAGTGGACCAAAAAGAATCAAAGTTCAAAAACCATTTCATAAAAAAACCAGGTTTGGCCCTCCGTTTTGAAAACATGCATGCATAACCCAATTTCTGAAAATATTTATAAATCACATTATTTCCTCGTGGAAACCGCAACAACATAAACACAGTATAATAATGTTATAAAACGTTAACAGTAAAACATAAAATAACAATATAATCATCAGATCAAACCTACTGGATCTATCCGAGTCTTTAAACTCCCGAGTCTTTAAACTCAATCCAGGCCTCAATATAATCCGAGTCTTTAAACTCCCGAGTCTTTAAACTCAACAGGCCTGCGGGGGAAAATATCAATATCCGAGTCTTTAAACTCCCGAGTCTTTAAACTCAATCCGGGTCTTAAAACCCAATCCGGGGCTTTAAACCCAATCCGGGCCCATCCCCCGTTAAACATAATCCAGGTCTTTAAACCCAATAACCAGATCCAGCAAATCCAATCAAAAACCATTTGAAAACCGTTTCTAAATCCATATCCAACCCCGAATCCGAAACAACTAGTCTGAAGCCCTTCCGGCATCTAAAACCGTCATTCCAAACCCAAATCCAGAAATCCACTGTTCAACTTTAAAACCAAATTCCGCTTTCCGAAATCCGATTCTAAAACCAAAAACCTTTACTCAAATCCATTTAGAATCATTGAAAACCATTTATCGTTTGAAATCCCAAAACCATGGAATCAAAATCATACTCACAACATTTCTCGCAAAACGTGCTGTCATACGTACTTTCTCGAAAACAGTGCCATTTCATAAAACAGGTATAAAGCATTCAATAATCATGAAATCATAATCAAAACCATAAAACAAGTAATTAAAAACAATTATGCATGCTCAGTTTAAGGAAGAAGTCGACTCACAGTTACCGGGCACGTCACTCGCGTCCCGAACGTCCTGTACGTTCCTCGTCTTCTTCGATGGGTCGACCGGTCTGAACCGGCGTTCCCGGTTCTCCGTCCTTCCTCCACCATTTTCCTTCCTTTTTCCACCATTCTCTTCGTCCTCAACCCAGCAATCCATTCCCCTCAACCAAACAGGTCAACACGGCCTCAATCTCATCCTCCCAACTCGAAACAGAAACCACCTGTAAACCCCTGTTCTCGCTCCCGGCCAACCGTCTACTCCCCCATCACGGCTTCGACTCCTAGAGCTCCCTAGGAACCTACTGAACACCTTAGACCTCACCAAACACCTCGACTCGTTCTCAAAAGCCACAACTTACCATTTGAATCAAACTGGAAAAATAGAGCAAACAAAGGGAATCCAGAAATTACCTATGCTCAGGCAGCCACCGTGAGCTCCACCGTGCCTAATCGACTCCCCAAGTCCTCCTCCGTCCTTTGAACACCACCAGCTACCACAAGTGCTCAAGCACGACAGCACCACCACCAAACTCCCTCTCCGTTTTCCCCTAAGAACTCACACACTCCTCACGCACAACCACCCGATTCTCAATCCTCTCAACCCAGTCCCTGCACTCTCAGCCTCCCTCTGATCACACTCACCAGTTCGCAAAGCCTCACACACCCGGCCGTCGATCGATTTCCTCCCAACACTCAGTCTCTATTTTCTCCCTCGTGCACGACTACACAATCGCACACGGCCACATTAAAACACACCGTGCAATTGTGTAGAAGCCACTAGACCACCACCACCTGTCCACAATCCCATGGTCCCTCTAAAAAATATCCAATTGCACCTGTACACTTGTCCTTATCAGAATTGCACACTTCCCAATACACCAAAAAGACCAAAATGCCCCTGTGAGTTAAAATTACCATTTTGCCCTTTGCCGTTCTAGACTCGTATCTCGCCCGTCCAATGTCCGATGAAAGCATGCCGCCTATCGTTGTACTCAAGACGACAAGATCTACCTAACGGTCCTCTGTCTACGTGTAAAAACCCTATCATACGAAAAGTCAATTTTTCCTCCTTCGTTTACCCAAATTATGAAAGTGCCCTCAACCTTCCGAACATCATAACTTCCTCCTCGGATGTCGGAATCGGGCGTGCCACCTGTCTACGGACTTGTCACGTCCCAAACTACGTCACAGTCATCGGTCAATGTCCAATTGACCACCCGAACTCAAAGTCAACATTTTACCCAAACTAGGGGCAAAATCGTCATTTTACGCCCAAAGTCCCACAGTAACCAACTAACCACTGATTAGCCTCACTAATCCGTCACTAATCACTTTACTAATCCCGACTCCCAGGACGGGTCGTTACAATCTCGGTCTACGTAATGGACCTCAGTCCACATGCATTTGACCTCCTAGGTCAAAAGTCAACAATTTATCCTTATCTAGGGGCAAAATCGTCATTTTACCTCGATCATCCGATAATCCTCGATTAATCCCAATTAATCCTTAATTAATCTCGTAGGTTCGGAACGGATCGTTACAAAAATACTAAGAGAGACGATGCGTGAGAAAAGTGGCACGAGCACTTCTTCTTCTCTCAAACTTCACGTCACAATCAAGATGTAACGACCCGTCCCGAGAGCCGGGATTAGTACAGTGATTAGTAACGGATTAGTGAGTCTAATTGGTTACTTTTGGCCCGTTAGCGTAGAAAGAAGATTTTTCCCCTAGGTTGGGCAAAATGTTGACTTTTAGTTCGGACGGTCAATTGAACATTGACCGATGACCGTGACGTAGTTCGGGACTTCACGAGTCCGTAGACAGGTGGAATGCCCGATTTCGACATCCGAGGAGGAAGTTATGATGATCGGAAGGTCGAGGGCACTTTCATAATTTGGTTAAAATAGGGGGAAAAGTTGACTTTTCGTACGACAAGGTTTTTGTACGTAGACCGAGGACCGTTAGGTAGATCTCGTCATTCTGAGTTCAATGACAGGCGACATGCCTTCATCGGACATTGGATGAGTGAGATATGGGTCTGGAACGTCGAAGGGTAAAATGGTAATTTTGTGTTACAAGGGCATTTTGGTCTTTTTGGTAAATTGGGAATTGGGTCAATCTGATAAGGCCATGTGTACAGGGAAGATTGGATATTTTTGAGTTTGGGCCATGGGTGGTGGACGCGTGTGCTGTGTGTAGTGGATTCTAGGGTGTGCACGGTTCAAATTAATTGGGTGAGTCGTGTTTGTGGCCGTGCAATCGAAGAAAACAGAGAGTGAAGTTGAGGGAGGAATCGATCAGGTGAAGGGAGGTGTGAGGTGTTGTGATCTGTTGAGTGAGTTTGAGTGAGAGTTTCGTGAGGAAAACTGGTGTGAGGAGAGGGTGAGTTCTCAGGGAAATAGAGTGGAAGTTTGGTGGTGGTGCGAACCTCAGTGATCAAGTTGATCAAATTGGACTCAGGGGGAAGCTAGGACGACTCTGTGATCTCCAGGGAACGCGGTGGCGAGCACGGCGGCAGTCGACAGGCAGGTAATGTCTACGATCCTTTTCGATGCTCTATTTTTCCGTAAAGTTCAAATGTTGAGTCGTGAAGGTAGGGGCTGAGTCGAGGTGTCTGGTAGGTTTTAATCGACTCCTTAGGTCCTTAGGAACCTTTTGGTGTCGACGCCGTGATGGGGGGGTTACACGGGTGGTCGGTTGGTTAAACAGAGGTGTTTGGGAGGTCTTGTTTTGAGCTTGGGACATTGAGATGTAGGCCGTGTTGTCGTGTTTTGATGAGGGGAATGGATTAATGGGTAGAGGACGAAGAGAACGGTGGAAAGAGGGAGGAAAACGGTGGACGGATGGCGGAGAACCTGTCACGCCAGTTCAGACCGGCTGACCATCAAAGAAGAAGGTGAACAGTACTCTATGTGCAGGCGCGTGGGGCGTTTTCCAGGGAACCTTCCAACTAGGTTTTTGGTCTAGATGTTGTAGCGAATCTCTTGAGATAGGTTTCGGGTTAATTGGACGTCGATTTGAGTTAGTTTCGCGAGATCGAAGGTTTAGGATTTCGGTTCGTTACGTTTAAAACCCGGGGAATTTTGGGGAAAATTAGGAGAACCTTGGTGGACGTGTTAGTGACGTAGTTTGGTGACTGTTGACAGGATCGAGGAACCCCGAAGCGGACGAGGAACGTACGAAACGTACGGGACGCGAGTGGCGTGCCCGGTAACAGTGAGTGGACCCCTTCTCTATAATTGAGCATGCATAACTGTTTTTCAATAATTTTTTTATGGTTTTACATGTGATTTCATGGTTATTTGATTATGCTATAACTGTTTTACATTATTGCACATTTTTCGATAAATAACATATTTGGCATGTTTTACGAGAAATGCTTGATTTTTGATTATGATGCCATGGTTTTGGGGATTTCAAATGGTAAATGGTTTTCAATGATTATAAAGGGATTTTGGAACATGATTTTGACGATCAAGGTTTTCGGTTTTAGAATCGGATTTCGGAAAGCGGAATTTGGTTTTAAAGTTGAAAAGTGGATTTCCGGATTTTGGGTTCAGAATGACGGTTCTGGACGCCGGAAGGGCTTCAGACCAATGGTTTCGGAGTCGGGTTTGGATATGGATTTCGAATGGGTTTCAAATGGTTTTGGATTGGATTTGTTGGATCTGGTTATTGGGTTTAAAGACCCAGATTATATTTGACGGGGGACGGGCCCAGATTGGGTTTAAAGACCCGGATTGAGTTTAAAGACTCGGGAGTTTAAAGACTCAGATATATTGATATTTTCCTCCGTAGGCCTGTTGAGTTTAAAGACTCGGGATTTTAAAGACTCGGATTATATTGAGGCCTAGATTGAGTTTAAAGACTCGGATAGGTCCAGCAGGTTTGATCGGATAATGATGACTTGGATTTATGTTTTATCGTACTGTTTTCATGATGCCTATTTTGTGACTTATAAATGTTTTTATGATGATTACTATGTGATTTATAGCTGTGTTTACTTAATAGGTTGTGCATGCATGTTTTCAAAACGGAGGGCCAAACCCTAGTTTGTTTATTAAATGTTTTTGAAACTTTTTTTCTTTTTGGTCCACTCACACTTTCTGGTTTTTAACTGCCCTCCAAGTAGTGGACCTAGCATGGGGGGTTGACGTTGAGGAAGCGTCAGAGGCATAGAGTACTCGAGAGTTTGCCCGGAATGGTTTCAGTTTTCCGTTGTGCGTGTACTCTGTGTATTCGGTTTTGTTTTACTTTGTTTTTGGTACTATGCTCTGTATAACGGTTGACTTTGGATGTTTTAAATTCTCCTGCGTCTGACAATGTAATTTGTGATTTTCGTGAGGTCTTTTTGGTCTTCGTTTTGGGTTGTGAGACGAAAGCAAGATTTACCTCGGTTTTCGGGGGGGGGAACCGGGGTGGGTCCTGACACAAGAAGTAAGAATCAAAATCCAAAAGCACGGACAAAAGGGAAATTGCGGCTAACTTATTTGTAAACTTTAAGTAGAAATTTCAGCAGAGTTTTGGGACCTTAGGAGGAAAATTGGACGTCCTAAACAATGAGAAAACATTTAATATATATATAGCCTAACACCTGCCCTAGCATCTTCCTAAAAGAAATGGAAAACAACCCTAAAACTTAGGAGGAAATCCATGAATAGCCATTAGATCTTCTTTGCCGCAATTGACAGGACCCATCCCAATCTCCCCGGGATTAGTGCGGGATGACCCTGCTCCCGTCTGACACGAAGTGTCAGACAAGGGATATTTTCGTCCTTTGCCCTCCCGGGCTATCAGAGTACGCCAGGATCCGGAGGAGGTATGTGATATCTCGATCTCTGCTACAGTCCACATCCGATGTCAACCTGAAGGGCAGTCAAAACATTAAAAGCTGTGAGTGGACAAAACAAGAGTTTATAAAACATTTCATAAGGAAGACATTTGTACCCTTCACTAAAAAGCATGCATGCATTCGAAAACCATTTATCCAAAACAAACCATATGTGGGACTAAGCCCAAAGCAGATATAAACCAAGGTCGAAAGGACCACAATGAAAACGACCATACGGCCACTGCCCAAATCCATAAGGGACTCGGCCCAAAACCATAAAGAAACCAAGTACACGAGCCACCGCTCAAATCCTGTGCACACATGTGCACACCACATATCATATATCATATATACATCACATACATATATATAAGTCACACAACCAATCCTGTCACGGTATCCAAAGCTATGTGCGTGCTACCCGGGTCTCAATCCGAGTCATCTCAAAGTCAAGGTCAATGTCCGCAGACCACTGACCCTACCCGAGGTAATAGTAACCATAGCCTTCCTGAGAGTAAGGAACCCAACTGGGGGGTGACTCCACTCAGTCGGTGCTCCGTGACTACTCCGGGGTCCACCCAGGCCAACGACCTTCCCCGAAGGAGATAATAGAAGTAAAGGAAGGTAGATGAACATATATATACATAACATAATATCCATGCCCGGTTCCCCTGAACCGTCATGATCCATAATATCCATAGCCAAGGTAACATGCCGGTTCCCATAAACCGTCATGTACCGTAATAACATAACCAGGTAACATGCCGGTTCCCATAAACCGTCATGTACCGTAATAACCAACAAGGGTTCATGCCGGTTCCCATAAACCGTCATGAACCATGATACCATTAAGAGTTCATGCCGGTTCCCATAAACCGTCATGAACCGGGAAATCCATTTAAGGTTCCCTGACCTGAAATCAAAACCGTAAAGTAGCTTGGGTCTCGTACCCGAACATAGGACATCAGTTGGGCACCGTGCCCAATATCTGAGGTCATATGCCCGAGACAAAACCAAATGGGTCTCATACCCAAGTTTATCCTTTTGAAATCCAAATCCAGTTCATTTAAATCAATAAAGAAATACAGACCCGTATAAGCACCGTATAAGGCTGAAACCTCGAAATACGTGCTTATACGTAACCACATAGAAATGCACCCATGGCATCATCAAACATGTATTAAAACATATAACAAACATTTATGCATGCACCAATTTAGAAAACAAGGTCCACTCACAGACCGTCCGAGCTGCCGCCTCGATTTGCGTGCCATTTGGCTCCCCGAGCCGATCACCATTACCGGGACTCCCAAACCTGTCCAAATCGTAATAGAAGGTTACTAACTACTTGATTAACCTCCTACCAAAGCCCCGTAATTTTCTGATATTTTTAACTATTTTTAATCCCGAACCTAAACCTTCTGATGCCCCGAAACATATCGAGACGGTGTCCGATCGACACGACACCAGTCCCAAAATGTTCGTTACATCGAATAGAAGATTTCCCGTGTTGAGCACTTTCCCAAATTCCCTACCACGCGCCCTCACGCGCCGCCTGAAGTGGCTGCGCGTGGGCTTCACGCGCCGCTACAGTACCTGCTGACGTCATCGCTGACGTCAGCATGACGTCATCACTGACAGCCCCTGACAGTGACACGTGTCACGCTCCCATTGGCCCACTGTCTGACATGTAAGTCTGACATTGTCAGATCTGACATGATGATGTCATCCCTGACATGATGAAGTCATCAGGATGACGTCATCAGTCATCTCTGCCTCCTCGCGGGTCGACCCGAATGACTGCAATCGGGTCGCCGTGACCCGCGGCTTGTCCCATTCTACTCGTCTCAATCTAACCTAAGGTTCTATGACATTAAAATGGAAGGAAAACAACTAAAACCCGTACCTCCAATTCGGCCATGGCGGCCGTGACTTCCTCCGCCGTTCACGACCGTTCCAGGCCACCCCAAGCCCCAAAACCAATCCTAACCTCCTCCTAGGACCACCAGCAACCTAACTTAACCCTTAAAATCGAATAACAACTAACAAAACTAAATTTCAAAATTTGAAATGTAACGACCCGTCCCAAATTCCTAGATTAGATTAGTGACTAATCACGATTAGTGAGGCTAATCCGTGATTAGTAGAGTGAAATCGGACGAACGATGCAAAATGACCGTTTTGCCCCTGATGGTGGCAAAACGTTGACTTTTCGATCGGGCGGTCAAATGGACTTTGACCGATGACCGTGATGTAGTTCGTGACGTCACGAGTTCATAGACAGGTGTGCACAGGATTTGAGCAGTGGCTCGTTTACTTGGTTTCTTTATGGTTTGGGGCCGAGTCCCTTATGGATTTGGGCAGTGGCCCGTATGGCCGTTTCCATTATGGTCCTTTCGACCTTGGTTTATATCTGCTTTGGTCTTAGTCCCACATATGGTTTGTTTTGGATAAATGGTTTTCGAATGCATGCATGCTTTTTAGTGGAGGGTACAAATGTCTTATGAAATGTTTTTATAAACTTTTGTTTTGTCCACTCACAGTTTTTAATGTTTTGACTGCCCTTCAGGTTGACATCGGATGTGGACTGTAGCAGAGACCGAGATATCACATGCCTCCTCCGGATCCTGGCGTACTCTGATAACCCGGGAGGGCAAAGGTCAGAAATATACCTTGTCTGACACTTCGTGTCAGACGGAAGCAGGGTCATCCCGCACTAATCCCGGGGGGATTGGGATGGGTCCTGTCAACGTGGTATCAGAGCGGGGTTGTCTCTATTCGAGCAACCGTGTAGCTCTTGGAGTATGTACGCAGGTCGAGGATGTGATATCTCAAGGGGCTGCAGTTCTTGGTCAACCTGATTGTTGGGGTGCCGGTACGATAGTTAGTAGGATTGGCATGCCTTGGTTCGGCATTTGATGCCGGGGTTGCCATAGTTCTGTCGTGGTTGGCAGTGTGGAACCCTACGAAGGGTGAACGTATTCGTACGTTAGCTTTTGGATCGTGAGACGGTTAGTTGGGATCGTCTTTCACGATGTCGTAGGATTGGTTCCGACGACTAGTTGGGAATTGTGATCATCGGATGGTCGAATATTGTTGAGTTGGATGATCGGATTTGGTTGAGGGTTGAGTTAGATAGATTTACTGCAGTTGGCAGTTAGCAACTGGATTTGAGGAATCCGAGTTGGATTGACGGTAGGATTGGATTGACGTCTTTACGATGTCGGACCGCGGGGTCGGTCAGATTGTTGATTTTACTGCTTTTCGCAGTTGGGTTCCGAGGAACTCTAGGTGTGATCGTGGAACCCTACCTTGGGTGTATGATTCAGAAATATGAGTTGACGAGTGGTTTGACTTGGACGACTATTCGGATTTGGATTCGTTAGTCGGTATAGTCATGTCAGCTTGTGTTGGGACTGCACTTCGCAGTCAGAGTTGTACGTATCGGTTAGACCGAGTTGGTTGTCGTGCTACTTCAGTTGTGATGGACTGTTGGAACAACTAAGGTCGCGGGTGCCCTGGTAGACGACATTGGCTTAGTCGGGTTACGATTGGTAGAGTTTGATTTGGACAAGTTATCAGGGTTGGTACTTGTCGATGGAATCCCTGAGTGGGATACAGAGTAGTTGGTACGATCGGTTAATTCCGTTGGATGCAGAGTTTATATATCGTGATTCCTGGTAGTTAGGTCTGCACGAGGTTGGGGCAGACGCTACTATCGATAGACGTAGTCGAGTCTTATCAGGTCGAGAAGACTCAGGTTACCGTGACGATTGTGACGATGGGATTGTCAGTCGTGACGATGATACGAGGTGCGTGAGTAACGCATATGTACGAGCAGTGATTCTGGATTCGACTCGGTTACGGCTGAGTGCGATCGCAGAATGAGACAGGGACGTTCAGGGGACGTTTCCTATTCTCGTATGGGTTGTCAGGGTGACTGTACCCAGAGTTGTCAAGTACGAGGGAGACAGAGTTTCTCCTATTCGAGCAGAAGTACGGGGCCGTCGCTCGGTATGAGCGAAGATCCAGGGTTGTCAGTTTTGGACATGGTGTGCCGATACTGATACTGGTGTTGGTATACTGGTACTAGCGCTGGTGCTAGTGCTGGTGATTGTGATGACGGTGAGTCACGAGTCGGGATGTGGCTCTGACGAGATGGGCATATGTTCGGTATCTGTGGTTTCAGAGTGGACCTCAGATAAGGTTAAAGTGGTTAAGGGACACGTGGTTGATGTCCGGGTATGTTGTTCCCAATCTTGTTGGAACTTCGGAGTCGCGGGAGTTTGCGATTGAGGTGACGAGAGGAATACGGGTTTTCCGCATTGGTATCGGGTATTTCGACGTCATTTTGGGTGACTTCTCAGATTCTACCATGATTGATGATGGTAGATGACGTTGATGATATAGATGTTGTTGGTTGCCACTAGTACACTGATCGTGTATTGGTTGGTGGACCCGGGATCTGTTCTGAATCATCAGGAGGAGATGAGTATATCGAAGTTAGGTGACTGAGATTCCTCATTCTCTACTTGGTGGCAGACGATGTCAGGTTACCTGACGTGGTGAGTGCATCGAGTGTTGTTTGCATTCACGTAGGATGGATTATTCGATCATTCTTGATTTTCCTCGGTGGAATGACAAGGATCGATACGAGGTAATCAGTGAGTACCCACAGTCTCGGCGTGTCTCGTCATTGACTAATCTGTTTAGATGTGGGAAATGGTTGAGGACTTTGGACGTCGTGACGATCGGGGATCGTGACGTCTATGGTCGGTTGACGTAGTGTTGGATCTGGATCGTGATTTGGATATCCAGATAGGTGGAGAGTTTATTACTCTTACTTGGATGTTGAGTGAAGTATGATGGGACTGAACTTCTTTTCGAGGTAAATCCCATATGGCTTATTACTCGCCTGAGTAGTTGTCCGATGAGTAGGTGTCTGACGAGGTCGGATTTTGTCTGACCTAGTGTTGTGTTGATGTTGGGATTGACTTCCCTATGAAGTCAATCGATCGTATTGTGGTAATCGGTTGAGCGGGTAACCGATAGGTTTGGTTTTGGTATGTCTCGGTAGACGAGAACGATATTTCAGGTTTCGGAATCAGATTTCTAGATGACGATTTAGGATTTGATTTTGGAACTTGAAAGAGGATTTCTAGATTTGGGTTTTGGAATCGGATTCTGGGTGACGATTCAGGATTTGATTCTAGAGCTTGACTGTACATTTTCTTTTATGGATTTGGGTTCGGAATGGTTATTCCAAATGCTAGCTTACGGAATGATGATTTTGGATTCGAATTTGGACATGATATGGATATGATTTCTGGGTTTGGATTCGGGATTTCTTACGAAATTGCGGATTCGGATTCGGATTTGGGAAATAGATGATGGGTTGGAGTTTCGATTTGTCTGATACTGGATTGGACAAGTGAACTCCATAATTGAAACGTGATTGGCTATGACCTAGGTGGTTGTAGTATGGTGGATGGGTAGATGTACATACCTTGTACGTTGTTCAAGGTACGATACTAGGCAGACTTGTCGTGCCTGGTGACGGTATATAGGAGATACCGGTGGTGCGTTGGAGAGCGTATTGGTAGTCGGATTGGTTCTGATACCATCGGATTAGTTGAGGTCGTGGACTGGACATTGGATACTGTGCAGTGGGTCATGGTATTTCTGATGGGTCTAGTTACACACAGGTCGAGTGAAATGCTTGTGGTTAGTGTAACCACGAGTGTGTGTCATATCAGTTTTTGACTGGCGGCTGTCAAGTGGTGGCAGTTTGTCAGATGTGTCAGCGTGGATCATTGAGTGGAGATTTAGTAAGGAACCGTCGAATTGTTGTGTCAACGAAATGGTAGATCTAACAAGTGGTGTCAGTTCGGAGCGTACGACTTCTGTCATTCAATGTGGTCGAATGTAGTCGATACGACGTGAGTGTTAGTCGTACGTCTGGTTGCAGACGGTTATCGTTCTGGTTAGTGGGTGTACGAGTGTACACGAGTTTCGAGGTCGATTCTACTTTCCACGGGGCGGATGTGGAATCAAGATAATTGGAGTTTCGAGAATGAAACTAATTAAGGAGGGAAGAACGATTGGATTTAGGTCGGTTGGAATTTCGAGGACAAAATTAATTAAGGAGGGAAGGTTGTAACGACTCGTCCCAAATTCCTAGATTAGATTAGTGACTAATCACGATTAGTGAGGCTAATCTGTGATTAGTAGAGTGAAATCGGACGAACGATGCAAAATGACCGTTTTGCCCCTGATGGTGGCAAAACGTTGACTTTTCGATCGGGCGGTCAAATGGACTTTGACCGATGACCGTGATGTAGTTCGTGACGTCACGAGTTCATAGACAGGTGTGCACAGGATTTGAGCAGTGGCTCGTTTACTTGGTTTCTTTATGGTTTGGGGCCGAGTCCCTTATGGATTTGGGAAGTGGCCCGTATGGTCGTTTTCATTATGGTCCTTTCGACCTTGGTTTATATCTGCTTTGGGCTTAGTCCCACATATGGTTTGTTTTGGATAAATGGTTTTCGAATGCATGCATGCTTTTTAGTGGAGGGTACAAATGTCTTATGAAATGTTTTTATAAACTTTTGTTTTGTCCACTCATAGTTTTTAATGTTTTGACTGCCCTTCAGGTTGACATCGGATGTGGACTGTAGCAGAGACCGAGATATCACATGCCTCCTCCGGATCCTGGCGTACTCTGATAGCCCGGGAGGGCAAAGGTCGGAAATATCCCTTGTCTGACACTTCGTGTCAGATGGAAGCAGGGTCATCCCGCACTAATCCCGGGGGGATTGGGATGGGTCCTGTCATGAAATATTTCCTTACCTCACGGGTTCGTTCCGCCGTGGCCTCCACCATGGGCCACCGTCCAGCCTCTCCGTCCTCTACCTCTCACACTCCTCCCACGGTCACTTATGACTCAGATAAGGGAAGGTGAGGTGGGGTGTGGGTTGTGTTTCGGTTTTGAAAGAAAATGAAGAAAAGGAAGAAAATGGAAAATGAAGAAGGATGATGAAGTGATGAAGGTGATGTCGTGGAAGAGAAGGGAGAAGAAGATGATGGCTGATGAGAGAAGAGAAATGGAGGGTGTGGATTTAAGGATGAATTGAAATGGATGGCTTGGATTTAAGGTTGTTAGGTTTAATTATAAAATAATTAAAATAATAATATTTTATTATATAGATCCACCAATTGGGGGATTTAGCCAATAGGATGAGTGACACTTGTCACTCATCCATGGGACCCACCAAAATATCTGTCCAACTCAGATTTCGCCGAAACGTCCCCGCCTCGAAGTTCGTGCATAGTGAAATCGAACTTCCGTGACCTATAACTCTCCCGTTCGAAGTCCGATTTCAGTGTGCCGCCTGCCTATGGATTCATATCGTCCTTATCTACGTAACGGTCTTCGGCCCTCGGCCATCGGACCTCCCAGTCAAAAAGTCAACTTTTGACCTCCTATTCACCCAAATTACCAAAATGCACCTAAACTTCCGAACGTCATAACTTCCTCCTCGAATGTCGGAATTGAACGTGCCACCTGTCTACGAACTCGTGACGTCACGAACTATGTCACGGTCATTGGTCAAAGCCCATTTGATCGCCCAATTGAAAAGTCAACGTTTTGCCACCACTAGGGGCAAAACGGTCATTTCGCATCGTTCGTCCGATTTCGCTCTACTAATCACCGATTAGCCTCACTAATTGTGATTAGTCACTAATCTAATCTAGGAATTCGGGACGGGTCATTACAACAATTCTTGGATTCTTTCTTGAACCACGAATCCTTCCTTCTTTTTCTCCACTTATCACTTCATCTTTGACTAGGATTTGATTTAATCTTATCCCAAATCAGATCATAAAGCCCTAAAATAAAGGAAAGAAGATAAAAATGCGGCTAAGGTCATTCCTTAACCTTAGCCGTGTTCTTTTAATGTTTCTTGGCTTCGAAGAAACCTCATTTTCCTTGTTCTTGCATCTTTGACTTCATATCTGATTAAGACATCTTTAATTCATCTTATCCAAGTTAATCCACGTCATTCCTCATTGAAAAGGGAAGACAAATTCGTCCAAAGATTACATGATGCACAAGTAACCCATATGACTCTCCTTAATCGCATTTTAGGGACTTTTGGTGTCTTCGCCACATCTTGGGGGATCTTGGTTGATCTTGGCCGTGTAATTGGAAATGATGTGGCACCTTATGAGTCCTTGCTGGGTTCTTGAAGGTTTAGCTTTGGAAAGATCACATTTCATTGCAAAAACAGGATTTAAACCTCAACTAAGCAATCTGCACAAATTTCACAAAAGATATCATTTTCTCCTATTGTTTGAATGATTATAATTAAAAGATAAGTAAAAAGAATAAGAAATAACATTGAAATAATGTTAAATTCATGACTTATCACACACAAATGACCCCAAAAGATCTATGTCGTCAAACTGAAAAGAATTATTTTACTAAAGGTTGAAACTCACTGAATTCAAATTTCTTTTTCTAAAACGTTTAGTTAAGAAGAAAAAGCATATGACCTCAAATTCGTCCAAAAATTAAGGACTTGTAATTTATCAAAAAGGAAAGGAGGGAATTGAAAAACTAAGTCAAGAATGTTAAATGATGAACAAAATTATATTTCTCGCAAGTCCACAAATCGATGTGATAGTATAGCAAGAAATTACAAGTGTCATACCCACATGGACTTATAAAGTTTATTAATTAAATCCAATTATGCAATTCCCTAAAAAAAACTAAAAATCAAATAAAGTTGTTGAAATAGAAAATAAGAGATCAACAAAGAATTTTGGTTTTTGTAAACAAATAATTTAAATTGCAAATAAATGAAAGGGATTTCTATGAATGATTTGTGTAAACAATGAATGAAAATACTAGGTATCTGATTTCGCCATACAATCCAATTCTATGCCTTAAATTAACTCAGTGAAAAAGATTCAATTTAGTTTCTAGGATTTGTTCCATTTGTATTATAATGATCCGTTAGGTGTCCCGTTGTAACCAAATATTATTAATCATCAACTTAACTATGGTGTCTAGTCTAAGTCAAAAATAAAAAATCTATTAAGTTCAAATGGGACATTTAGAACTAAAAAAATGTCTTAGTATGGCGTCTGCATCAACAACAATTATATCATTCAATATAGATATCTCAAGGCTAAGCATATGGTGCCTACTATGACCTTGTCTTAGAAAATCAATAAATTTATATCAAAGATGGCCAGTCCAAAATTTAAAAACATAGATAAGATTAAGCATAAAGAAAGAAACTAGAAACATTCAATTGATAAAATAAAAGTTAACTAAGGCATATAATTTTCATGTCAGGTTACATCAGATTCCAACAAAGAATTTAGCTAGTCATAATCACCATACCAACAAAAATTATAATTATGAAAACATAATTACAAAATTTGGACAAGAGATAGAAAAAAACCCTTAGAGACTCAATTTGGTGTCGAAATTGCTCCTTCAGTTGATCATTAATGGCAATGAAGACTATGAGAACTTTTGATCATGATGGGTGCTAGGATATTTTTTTTTCTCGCTTCAGAGCTCCCTTTTTTGCTGCTGCATGTCTTTTCTTTTATAACCATCCAAACTCTTCATTTGCACCTCATCAATTGCATTACATTGAAGGCCTTAATTGCTTAAGGATGTCACATTCAAAATGTCAATCAATTGTCCCTCAAGCAATTAGAGCTAGATATGACTTAAACAAAAGAGCATTTAGGTGCCCCAAAACTTCCTCGAGCCGTCCAAAAAGGATACTTTCCATGTCTTGTAAGTTGTGAAGCAACTTGTCAAAAACTGAGCAGAAATTTCTAATTGACCTTCTGGTACGAAAACTGAGATAACAACTTCTAAAAAAAAATTAGAATCACGAACTATAAAATTCTCTAAAAACTAGACTTCCATGGCTTTCCAAGAATGTAAAGTACATTACCCCGTTCATCTTGAGGAATTTATGGCATCCAAAAGAGTATGGATGTTTTGCACAGTAATTTTCAGCTTTAGTAGTTCTTTTAGCTTCCATATAAAATACAAACTAAAATTATAACAAAAAAATTTCACAAGAAAACATAATATAAAATCTAGTTAAGAAGGGCATTAAATACATATAAATTTGACGTTATCAAATACCACAAAACCAATATTTTGCTAATCTTCCAGCAAAACTCAAATAAAACACAAAATAAAACATATACTAAAAACAAGAAGTTAATCTAGGCCATTTTCATATGGAATCATGATTGCATTGATCCGTATGCAACAAGGCATTAAACCACTAGGTGTCCCTAGAGGACGAGTTATAGTCTCGTGAAAGTTTACCAGTTACGATATCCACGAATGTTTCTATAGCAAAACAACGATGTTAAGAACTTTACTTTAAGCAAGCTAATGGAAACTAATGTATGCCAAAATCACTAGTTCAAAACTAAATTAATGTCAATTAAGTAAATGCACCATATGTATTGTGAACCACCAAACTCAAAGTGTCTTAGCTTAAAAGTAACAATACCTCAATGATATAGATAGAATTCGCCTCGACTCTAATACTCACAAGATATTCCAAGATTTTTCACTTAGAATCTTAGGGGTCACACTCTGAACTAGCATATGTGATTGAGTTTATGCAATTGAAATCAAGATATTATCACATATGGTCATCATTGAAAAAGAAAGATAATTTCTGAAAATTGATCTCCGGACAGGAATCAAACACTAAGAATGTAAGTACTTACCTGACCTCTAACCAGTACTTACCTGACCTCAAACCAGTACTTACCTTACCTCCAACCAAAATGTTCCAATAGATCTGTTACTTCTTTATTGGATTGTGATGCAAGGCTAGCTAATGGTTACGAAAGAGAGGATAGGAAAAACTAAAGTTTGGAACATACCAAAGTGTCTTGATTATGAGATAAGGCTATCACTCACTTTGAATGTTTCTCCTTTTTTTTCATGGCAACCAGGCTCATGCTTCTTTATTTGCTTCTCTTTTTTTTTTCTTTTTTCTTTCTCTTACTTTTTTCATTTTTTTTAAACTAGTAAACAAACATCGAATTGATTGATATTTTTTAGTACAAGTTTCCTCGGTTCCTGCCTTTGATTTGGTGTAGAGTCAGACCTTTTGTTTTGTCTTCTTTACCTTGGTATCTCCAAACTGAAGGGTGTGGCTATAATAGGGTAAAGTGGGAAAGGAATGATGTGGGTGATGAAAGAAAATGCTATGTGTTTGGCTTCAATAGGGCTAGTGGCACACACAAATAGGTAGGGAATATGGCGATTTTGTGGTTAAGATATGCATAGTCTAGCGTCATCTCTATTGGTCCATCTAACTTAGAAGCTCATACCTACACATGGAGAAAATTTCTTTAGCATCCAATACAAAGTCCTAGTGCTATCATTCTAATTAAGAACAAAAAATAAGAGTGTATATGAGTAGAAATAGTAAAACCCTCCAAAGAAAGAAGATTTTTGTTCAAATTGCTCACAAGATAGTCTCCACTATTCTCCATTGACATTCGGGTACAATACCTTGCTCACAAAAACACTAAGAGTATGGCAGTATGGTGTAATAAATTTTGATGCATAGAACATTATAACAAAACTTTAGTAAAAAATCAATGAATAAGATAGCATATTCATCACCATTAGCAAGAAAAAGTAATAAACTTAACAAAACGTTATGCTTCAAAATTCTGAAAATTTTAATTTTTACCAAAACACACAAAAATCAAACAAACAAAAAAATTTGAAACGAGTGCAAAACATAGACCTTACCCCCAAACCTAAATTAACATTGTCCTCAATGTGTAAACACAGTTACAAGCATGCAATGAATCGCAAAAGCAAGAAAAGTAAGAAAGCACATAAAAATAGAAAAAAAAAAACTACATATTGAATATAATAGAAAGTATGTACAAATGTGGCTTGCCTCCCACCAAGCGTGTTATTTACATCACAACTTTCAAAATAAAATTCTCTATCTACTAATTAATTAAAATAAGTAATCAAAACTAAAAGCTAATAGCATAAACATACACAAAAAATAAATATATAAATAAATAATCTAATCAAATAAGAACTAATTAATTGAAGGCATACATAAGAAAAAATAACTAATAAACTTTTAATCAGTCCCATGCAATGCCGCCAAAAACTAGATGAACAAAATTATATTTCTCGCAAGTGCACGAATCGATGCGATATTATAGCAAGCAAATACGAGTGTCGTACCCACTTGGACTGATAAAGTTTACTAATTAAATCCAATTATGCAATGCACTAAAAAAACTAAAAATAAAATAAGGTTGCTAAAATGGAAAATAAGAGATCAACAAAGAATTTTGGTTTTTGTAAACAAAGAATTTTGGTTTTTGTAAACAAATAATTTAAATTGCAAATAAATGAAAGGGATTTCTATGATTGATTTGTGTAAACAATGAATGAAAATACTAGGTATCTGATTTCACCATACAATCCAATTATATGCCTTAAATTAACTTAGCGAAATAGATTCAATTTAGTTTCTAGGATTCGTTCCATCTGTCTTATGATTATCCGTTAGGTGTCCAGTTGTAACCAAGTATTCTTAATCATCAACTTAACTATGGTGTCTAGTGTAAGTCAAAAATAAAAAATTCGATAAGTTCAAAAGGAACATTTAGAGCCAAAAATTATCTTAGCATGATGTACGCATCAACACCAATTTTTTCATTCAATAGAGCTATTTCAAGGCTACGCATATGATGTCTACTATAACCTTGTCTAAGAAAATCCATAAATTTATATCAAAGATGGCCAGTCCAAAACATAAAAATATAGATAGGATTAAGCAAAAAAATGAAACTAGAAATATTGAATTGATAGAAGAAAAGTTAACTAAGGCATAGAATTTTCATGTCAAGTTACATCAGATTCCTAGAAAGGAATTTAGCTACTCATAATCACCATACCAACAAACATTATAATTATGAAAAACACAATTAATAATTTGGATAAGAGATAGAAAACACCCCTTAGAGACTCCATTTAGTGTTGAATTTTCTCCTTTGATTGATCATCAATGGCAATGGAGACTATGAGAACTTTTGATCAAGATGGGTGATGGGATATTTTTTTTCTTGCTTCACAAGTCCCCTTTTTTTCTACGAAACATCCAAACTCTTCATTTCCACTCCATCAATTGCATTACATTGAAGGCCTTAATTGTTTAAGGACATTACATTCAAAATAGTAATCAATTGTCCCCCAACCAATTAGAGCTAGTTATCACTGAAATAAAAGAGCACTTAGGTGCCACAAAACTTCCTTGAGCCGTCCAAAAAGGTTACTTTCCAAATCTTGTAAGTTGTGACGCTACTTGTCAAAAACTGAGCAGGAATTTCTAGCCGACCTTCTAGTACGAAAACTAAGATAACATTTTCTCAAAAGTCGGAATCACGAACCATAAAATTCTCCAAAAACTAGACTTCCATAGATTTCCAAGCATGTAAAGGACATTACCTAGCTCATCCGAGAAATTTATGGCATCCAAACGAGCATGGATTTTTTGCACAGTAATTTTTAGCTTCAGCAGTTATTTTAGTTTCTATATCATCAAATTAACTCTAAAGCCATCATTAGGATTAATTATCTATAAAACACAAATGTAAACCATAACAAAACAATTTTACAAGAAAACATAACATTAAACCAAGTTAAGATGGGCATTAAATACATATAAATTTGGCGTTATCATTAAAAGAGGCATGTAAGCCGAAACATGAAATCTGATAGGACCCTCCCTGTAATCCCTCTAGATTAACATGAGAGGACCTGCTCGTGCCTGACACAACATTGTAAAATGACCAATGTACCCTCAGAATTTAATAAACATACTCACCCTGTGCCAAACAAGGGATAAAACTACATCCTACTTAGGATATCTAGAGTACACAAATTTGTGTGATGGCTCAGCCTTCATACAGCACGCATCCGCGATCAACTTAGAGGATACCAAAACCATAAAAAAATGTGAGTGGGCAAAAAGATAAAACTGTGGAAACCATTTTCCGAAATTTAACGTTAAAACCTCTGTTTTATAAAAAATGCATGCATAATCAAATAAACCATTGTTTTCAGATAAACCGTAATATATATAAAACATGGGTCCAACCCAAATAACATAGAACACAAATAAGACCCCAAGCCCACATTTCCCTGAAATCACCAGCTCTGAGCTATTTTGAAAACCTTGAATACATCACAAGTGTTTAAAGCCAAACTTGATCTCGCTAGTACAACTAGCCATAAGTTAAACCTCGTCTCGCTGGTCTAACTAACCCGCTAGTCGACCTAGCATCCCGTATGTACTACCAGTAGACAATCACGGATCCATGGAGTTCAACTCCGACGGCACATGTCGAGTCCAACTCAGACCACGTCCGAGTCCATCCCTAGGAATCCTCGGGGTCCAACTCCGGAATGGCAATCCAATCGCCTGAGTCTGACCAATCTAGAAAATAATTTCTACGTCAAACACATTTTAATCCAAGCACCAGCCATTACGCCATATACGGGAATAGACTACACTACAAAGGCACCAGATAAATAGTAATTTGATGCTATTACCACTTTAAGCATCAATTTTATATTTACTGAAGTGTAAGGTGTAAAACAACTTTAGTGCAAACATAGACCGATGCCTTTATTTCCATTTAGCATCAACTAATTATATAAACCAAGGTCTATATAGATTTTTTCATTTTTTTTAGTTTAGCATCGGTTGTTAAAAATTCAATCGACCGAAGCCTTTACTTTTAGTCAATCTATCTTTAAAAAAAATTCCCTCCTTTAAATTTAGCTTTTCATCTCTTTGGTTATAATTCTCTCCCTCCAATTCAATTCAAGATTTTATTTTTCTGACAGGACCCACCCCTAATCTCGAGGGATTAAGGGCTAAATCCCGATCCCATCTAACTTACGCATGACATGAAGGCTAAACTGACGTCCAACCTCCATGTGATACGTAAGTTGGACAAGGGATTTTCGATTCGACCGCCTAACAGCAACCGAAGTTCTCAGAGCGTGCTGAATCTACTGTGGCTCGCGGGTGTGATGTCTCCATCTCTCTCGATCAACAGCCCGTGCCGCAACAACCTGGAGGGTATCGAAAACACGAAAAGATAGTGAGTGGACAAAAATAAAGTATGATTTAGAAAACAATTCAATAAAACATTTACATTTTTACCCTCCATGCAAAAACCAATGCATGCATATGAAGTCAAGTCATGAAACCACTCAAATCAAAAACCATCCACGAAACCATTTGAAAACCCGTATCATCCAGGCCTCAGCCTCAAATCACAATTCAATCTCAAATCCGGGTACTCAGTCCCAAAACTCGTCAAATCCACTTCATCCGGGCCACTGCCCAAAACATCAGAAAACCAATGAAAAACCGGTGAAAATATCAATCATACAAGTTACTGGATCTCAAGTGCGCCCGAGTCTTTAAACTCAAAACCATGCACAAATAGCCAGGCCTTCCCGGGATATCCGAGTCTTTAAACTCAAAACACAATCACAGGCCTCGGGGGTTATAATATCCGAGTCTTTAAACTCAAAAAATATACCGAGTCTTTAAACTCAAAACATATCAATCCAGGGCCTTCCCCCCATCAATCAATCCGAGTCTTTAAACTCAAAACCAGACCCAGTGGGTTTTTCTCTTTTTCCGGGTCTTTAAACCCAAAACCATTTTCCATTCAATCAGTGAAAACCACAGAAAATCCACAGTTGAATTCGCAACAATGATTCCGTAAGCCGGCATCCGGAACCATTTTCCCGAACCCAAATCCAGACTTCCTTCTCAGTCTCAAAACTAAATCCGAAATCCAGTTTCAAAACTGAAAGCTCATGAACAGTGCTCCAAGCCCTAAATCACTTTTCAGAAATCCTTATCAAATCATTGACATCAAATCACATTTCAAATCCCGAAATCAAACCATATAAAACCATCGTCAAATAACAAGAGAAATCGAAGCCTCGTAAAACGTGAAATTTCATAAAATACCTCGAAAATCGTGCAAAAACGTAAACCATCAAGATCATAAAACAAATCATAGAATAACGTATGAAAACATATTAAAACATATATGCATGCATCAAGAGTTAGAAGGCAAAGTCCACTCACAGACCATTCCGACGTCGCCTCGATACGCGTGCATTTTTACCGTTTCCGACCATTCCACTAACCTCGGCTTTCTCGAACCTGTCCAGAGTCACCAAAACGGGCCACTAACACTTTAACTAAGCTTCTCCTAATTTTCCCCAATTTTCCCGAACTTTAAATGTAATTAGCCGGAAATTCTAAACCTTCGACCACTTAGAACTAACACAAGACGTTGTCCGATTGTCCCGAAACTGATCCCAACAGATTCGTTACAACGATTAGACCATAAACTATGTTGGACACTTCCCCAGAACAGCCACCACGCGCCCTCACGCGCCGCCCAAAGTGGTTGCGCGTGGGCCTCACTCGCCTGCACACAGAGCATTGTTCATCGTCTTCTTCGATGGTCAGAAACCCGTCCAAATCCCCTGTTTTGATTCCCGGTCAATCATGCATTCCCCCGTCACGGCTTCACAACCAGAAGCTTCCTACGAAGCTACTGAGTCCACTAGAACTCACCAAACACCTCGACTCGACCCCAAACGCCACGACTTAATGTTTGAACCAAAACGTCAAAACATAGCATACAGAGGAAGAAGAGAAATTACCTGCCTCCCGGCCGCCACCGTGAGCTCCACAGTGCCTACTCGACTCCCCTCAGGCCTCTCGACACCACCACGGGTTCAATTCACGGGCTTGATCACAACACAGCAACACCACCACCTCGATTCTTCTCTGTTTTCCACGGACACTCACAATCACACACACACGGGTTCCCTCACACACCTTGCACTCACAACTCACTCACCAGCTCTCACTCAGTCTCTGTTAACTCTCTTGATCACCAGAACACACAAACACACACTGCAACCCGGTCAATTCCTCCCTCAATCTCACTCTCTGTTTCTCCCTCTTCGAACACGACTAACACACACACACGGCTAAGTAATTTGCCCATGCACCCTAGAACCCACTACACACACCCCACGTGTCCACAATCCCATGGTCCCATCTCAAAATATCCAATCACACACTGCACACTTGTCCTCATCTCCTTTACACAAAGCCCAAAGCACCAAAAGACCAAAATGTCCCTTGTGAGTCCAATTACCATTTTGCCCTTCGCCGTTCTAGACCCGTAACTCACTCGTCCTACGTCCGATGAAATTATGCCTCCTGTCGTTGAACTCAGGACAACGAGATCTACCAAACGGTCCTCGGTCTATGTGTAAAAACTGTGTCGTGCGAAAAGTCAACTCTTGCCCCTATTTTAAACAAATTCCAAAAGTACCCTCAACCTTCTGAACATCATAACTTCCTCCTCGGATGTCGGAATCGTGCGTGCCACCTGTGACAGGACCCATCCCAATCCCCCCGGGATTAGTGCGGGATGACCCTGCTCCCGTCTGACACTAAGTGTCAGACAAGGGATATTTTCGACCTTTGCCCTCCCTGGCTATCAGACTACGCCAGGATCCGGAGAAGGCATGTGATATTTCGGTCTCTACTACAGTCCACATCGTATCCAACCTGAAGGGTATTAAAAACATAAAGACTGTGAGTGGACAAAAATAAAGAGTTTATAAAAACATATTTCATAAAGACCTTTATACCCTTCACTAAAAGCATGCATGCATAGTAAAACCATTTATCCAATCATATAAGTTAAAACATTCATAATTAGGGTCATAGCCCCAAGTTCCATAAATCCAAGTCACACGGGCTCCTGCCCAAAACCATTTACAGAAAACCATAGTATAGTAAACATACGTGGGATCTCGGCCGAAATCCATTTATCATCATAAAACATAATTTTCCAAACCAATTGAAATCATGTTTATCCATTATATTCATATCCAGAACCTGTCACGGTAAAATAAAGCTACACGTCTGCTAACCGGGGTCTCAAACCCAAGTCTCTCCAGGGTCCACCCATGTCAATGTCCGTAGATCAATGACCCTCCCTGGAGGTAACGAACCATGCCCATCATGAGAGTAAGGAACCCAACTTGGGGGCGACTCCACTCAATTAGTGCTCCGTGACTACTCCGGGGTCCACCCAGGCCAACGACCCTCCCCGGAGGAGACAATCATAAATAAAGGATGGAATATGAAAAACCTTTTGAAATCATTCTTGAAATCTTTCAAGGATTCATACCTGGCCCCCATAAGCCGTCATGAACCATAAAATCCTTTCATGGGTTCATGCTGGTTCCCATAAACTGTCATGACCCGTAAATCCATTTCAAGGGTTCATGACCCGTAAAAACCATTTGTAACACATAACTGGGCGCTAGGCCCGAATCCACATAGAAACTGGACCTCCGGTCCGAATCGTAAACCAACTGGGCCTCCGGCCCGATTCCGTAAATCAAATGGGTCTCGAACCCGAATTTACCTTTTCAAACCCAAAACCATTTCATGAAATCATATCCAAAACCATAAGTACGGAAAATTAATGTAAAATCAGAAACCTCGATTTACGTGTAAGCATGTAAATCGCCTCGAAATACGTGAAACCATATAATTTTCAAGTATCCAAATCAAAATCATCAAATCACATTCATTATGCTTTTGGAAATCCAAAACCATTTCATTCAGACCAATAAAGACGTACGGACCCGTATAGGCACCGTATACGACCGAAACCTCGAAATACGTGCCTATACGTAACCACACATCCAAATGCACTCATGGCATCACAAACAAGTATTTAAAACATATAATAAACATTTATACATGCACCAATTTAGAAAATAAGGTCCACTCACAGACTGTCCCAGTTGCTGCCTCGATTTGCGTGTCATAGGCTCTCCCAAACCGATCACTATCACCGAGAGCCCCAAACCTGTCCAAATTTTAATAGAAGGTTACTAACTACTTAATTAACCTCCCATTAAAGCCCCGTAATTTTTCCGAACTTTTAACTATTTTTAAACCGACCCTAAACATTCTGATAGTCCGAAACCTATCCAAACGATGTCCGATTGACGCGAGACCAGTCACAAAATCTTTCTTACATCGAATAGAAGATTTCATATGTTGAACATTTCCCTAAATTATTTTCCACGCGACCGCACGCGCCCCAAGAGTGCACAGAATACTATTCATCATCTTCTACACACAGCCGGTTCAGACGGCCGGTTCACCTGGTTTGGCCTGTCCAACTAGACCGGCGTGACCGGTTCACAGCCCTAGACACCCCATTTTTCATCCTACTTCTTCCTTTTTGGTTCCTTTCTTCCTATTTTGATGTTTTCCATCCATTCCAATCCCTAAAACTACCTAAAAACCGCATAAACCCATTGTTTAATCTTTGAACCAAACGGTTCAAACTTCCAAAACAGAACCCATGGCTGCACAGCCATTCTAAGCTTCCTAAAACCTTCCTAACATGTCCATAGCAACCTAATGGACTCATTAAAACCATTAAAACGGACCCAAAACATCAAAAATGGAAAATGGGTCAAAGCGGGCTTACCGTGAACCTCACGGGTTCTTCCTCCTTCCAGCCACTGTGGACGGCGGTTCTGGCCGGAAACCACCTCCTCTTGTCCTCTCTTCCTTCCTTGGTCTCAGTCCTGGTCCCTTGAGTGAAGGTTGGATGGGTTTTGGGTTGCACAGATGGGAGAATGGTGGGTGTGTGTGAGATCGGGTGGTTTTGGGTGTGTTTGAAATGAAGAAAAGGAAATGCACGGTGCATGAAGGCGAAGGGATGGCCTAGTGGATGGGTGACACTTGTCACTCATCCATAGGGCAGGGGATTAAATATCTGGGCCCCACTAGAGTCCAAAAGTAAACTCGTTTCGTAATTCGTGCAATAGTACCCTTAAACTTCCTTGAACCGTAACTTCGTCGTCGAACGCCCGAATTCGACGTGCGACCTGCCTATGGATTCGTATTGTCCTTATCTACGTAATGGTCTTCGGCCCTTGGTCATTGGACCTCTCGGTCAAAAAGTCAACATTTGCCCCTTTTTAACCAAAATTACCAAAATGCCCCTAAACTTCCGTACGTCATAGCTTCTTCCCCGAATGTCGGAATTGAACGTGCCACTTGTCTATGAACTCGTGACATCATGAACAACGTCACGATCATCGGTCAATGTCCATTTGACTGCCCGATCAAAAAGTCAACGTTTTGCCACGATTAGGGGCAAAATGGTCATTTCGCATCGTTCGTCCGATTTCACCTAAGTAATCACCGATTAACCTCACTAATCATGATTAGTCACTAATCTAATCTAAGAATTTGGGACGGGTCGTTACAACCTTCCCTTCTTAATTAATTTCGTCCTCGAAATTCCAACTGACCTAAATCCAACCGTTCTTCCCTCCTTAATTTAGTTTCGTTCACGAAACTGCAACTATCCTGATTCCACATCCACCCCGTGGTAAGTATAATCGACCTCGAAACACGTGTACACTCGTACACCCACTAACCAAAACAGTACTCGTCTGCAACCAGACGTACCATTAACACTCACGTCGCAGCGAGTACCCTCGATCACGTAGAATGACAGTAATCACACGTTCCGAATTGACACCACTTGTCAAATCTACCGTTTTCGTTGACACGAACCACTCGACGGTTCCTTTCTCAATCTCAATCTATCCTGATATCTACTCCCACTGGGAGTCATCAGACCTCACACAATGATCCACGTTGACATCTTCGACAAACTGTCACCACTTGACAGTCGTCAGTCGAAACTATACTCACTCGTGGTTACACTAACCACTAACTCACTCAACTTGAGTATATGTATACCAACAATTCACTCAACCTGTGTGTAACTAGACCCATCAGAAATACCATGACCCATTGCACAGTATCCAATGTCTAGTTCACGTCCTCGACTAATCCGATGTATCAGAACCAATCCGACTACCAACACGTTCACCATCATACCACTGGTATAACCTATATACCAAGCACCACAAGTTTGCCCAGTATCGTACCCCGAACAACGTACATGGTACGTACATCTACCCATCAATCAGCCTACAGCCACCTAGGTTGTAGCCAATCACATTTCAATTCTGGAGTCCATATGTCCAGTCCAGTATTTGACAGATTACAACTCCGACTGAACCTCCAATTCCAAATCCGAATCCGAAATCATTATTCCATAATCTAGCATTTGGAATAACCATTCCGAACCTAAATCCGTAAAAGGAAATCCACAGTCAAGTTCCAGAATCAAATCCTGAATCGTCACCCAGAATCCGATTCCAAAACCCAAATCCAGAAATCCTCCTTCAAGTTCCAAAATCAAATCCTGAATCGTCATCCAGCAATCTGATTCCAAAACCTGAAATCTCGTTCTCGTCTACCGAGACGCACCAATCACGAACCTATCGGTTACCTGCTCAACCGATTACCACAATACAATCGATTGACTTCATAGGGAAGCCAATCACTATATCAACGCATCTCTAAGGCTGACCATATCAGACCACGTCGGAAAACTACTCACCTGAGTAATATACCATATGGGATTCACTTCGAAAAGAAGTTCAGTCCCATCATGCTCCACTCAAACATCCCAGTAAGAGTGATAAACTCTCCACCAATCTGAATCATCAAGATCACGATCCAGATCCATAACGATACCCAAAGTCCTAAACCAATTCCCACATCTAAATAGATTTGTCAACGACGAGACACGCCGAGATTGTGGGTTCTCACTAATTACATCGTATCGATCCTTTTCATTCCACCTAGGAAACATCAAGAATGATACAAGACAATGACATCAAAATTCATCCTACGTGAATGCAAACAAAACTTGCTGCACTCACCACGCCACGTAATCCAACACCGTCTGCCACCTAGCGGAAAATGAGAAATCTCATTCACTTAACTCCGAAATAACCAACTCTTGTTAGGACCCGTCCCAAATATCACCTCGATACCCGGGACGAACCCTGCTCCCGTCTGACAATCACCCTTAAGGTACCAAAATAACCTTAATACCACGATAAGCATAACTATCAGACGAAGGAGTAAATATATATACAACTGCCAGTCAGAGCATAGTTCTACAAAATGGGCACAAAAATCCTACAATGCTAGTCTCGCAACGGAAGAACGTCAAAAGCTCTATGCCTCGATATCTGCCTCAACGTTCACCCCGGCGCTATCACCACGACCTGGAGGGAAAATATAAAACCAAAAGTGTGAGTGGACTAGAATAAATAAAATTTTTAAAATCAGTTTATCATCAAATCAAAGATAAGAAAAACCCATAATATTTGTTCCCTCCGTTTTGAAAAACATGCATGCCTAACTAAGAATTAGAAAATCATAACATGAAACATCATAAGAAACAGAAACACTATAAAAACAGTTATAGAAATCATAGTATGTATATCGGAACCATAGCATAAACCAAGAACGTCAAACCATCATTTTCTGATCAAACCTGCTGGACCTATCTGAGTCTTTAAACTCAACCAGGCCTCAAATATAACTCCGAGTCTTTAAACTCCCGAGTCTTTAAACTCAATACGCCTATGGGGGTAATATCATAAATATCCGAGTCGTTAAACTCCCGAGTCTTTAAACTCAATCCGGGCCCGTCCCCCGTCAAATCAGTATCCGGGTCTTTAACCCATATCCAGATCCAGCAAATCCAATGCCATTTCAGTGTAAAACCAATTCGAAATCCCTCGCCAAACTCGAATTCGAAATCCCCGGTTCGAAGCCCTTCTAGCGTTCAGAACCGACATTCCGAATCCAAATCCGGAAATCCATTATTATACCAAAAACCACATGTAATCACAAATCATATTTCATAACCCATTTATCATCATCAGAAAACATTTATAGGTTAAAATCGCAAATCTGGCATCAAAATCCGAAAAATCAGCTTTTCTCGTAAAACGTGTAAAATCCCGGAATATCTCGTAAAACGTGCAAACATATCAACCATATAAAAGCATCATTAAGAAGAATAAAACACATTTAATAACATACAACATGAATGAAACAGTTAGGCATGCTCGAAAGAAAAGAAAGAGTCCACTCACAGTTCGGAACGAGTCAATCGCGCTTCGTGCGCTCCTCGACCATCTCGGGTGCCTCCCGTCCTGTCAACATGCACCAAATAGGGTCACAAACACATTAAGGATACTAACCCTAATTTCCCTAATTTTTCAGGAATTTATTAATATTTTAATCCTAGACCCTAAACCATCCGGATTCCCGAACAACCTCCTAACATCTTCCGATTCACCCGAAAACCATACCAATGAACTCCTTAGGACATTTAGAACCAAAACCATGTTGGAAGCTTAGCCGGAATCCTCCCCACGCGCCGCCCAAAGTGGCTGCGCGTGGGCCTCACGCGCCTGCTACAGTGCTCCTCCTACCTCGAGTCACCCGGTTCAACACAGTTGAACCGGCGTGACCGGTTCTCCGCCGTTCATCCATCAATTCCGTCCAAACCAATCCCAATAGCTTCGTCCCATCCTAAACAAGCTAACCATGTCCTAACATCGAAGAATCACGGCCCAAAACCTCACGACTCTCCTTCGAAAAACTGAGCCCGTGGCCCCTGTTTTGGCCGCCAGCCGCCCAGGTCCTCCCCCGGCACGGCACCACAACCACACGACTCCTGGGACCTCCAGGAGTCTCACCCTGGCCTCCAAATCCCTCAACTCTAAGCCCAACTCCACGACTTTCGATTTGAAATTCACGGGAAAAACAGGGGAAAGAGTCTTACCCTTCGATTACGTCTCCGCCGTGTGCACCGCCGTGTACCACGGTGTTCGTTGGACTCTCTGCAGCCTCCTGAGCCTCCTATTGGCTTGAATCAATCCACCACACGGCACAACCACCGCCACAGTCCTCCGCCTCTCTGTTTTCCTCAAAAACGCAGCCGTCCACCGTTCAGCCTCCGTGCACGGTTGCAGCTCCAAAACACGATCAATAGGTCACCCTCGTCTCTCTGTCACTTTCACAAGTCACTCTTCGCTCACTCACCCCCTGAATCGATCACGGTCTCTCCAATCTCTTCCCTCTGTTTCTCTGTGTGTTCGAACAAATGCACGGTTTGGAAACGTGCAAAGTGTGGCCGTGCACACTTTAGTAACCCCTGGAACCATCCAGCCCCTTGCACGTGTCCATCATTCCTTGGTCAGCACAAAATATCCTTGCCACTTGCCCTTATCTGATTGGGCAGAGCGAAAAGACCAAAATGCCCCTCCTACACAAATTACCATTTTACCCTCACACTTTCCAGACCCGTAAATATTCCGTCCGACGTCTGATGACATCGTGCCGCCTATCGTTGTACTCAGGACGTCGAGACCTATCTAACAGTCCTCGGTCTACGTGAAAATCACAAGTCCACCAAAAAGTCAACATTTTCCTCAATTAGTCAAAATTACGGTAATGCCCTCAATCTTCCGAACGTCATAACTTCCTCTCCGATTATCCGAATCGAACCTGCCACCTGTTTACGGACTCGTGACGCCCTAAACTACATCACAGTCAAGGGTCAACAGTCATCCAATCGGTAATTCAAAAAGTCAAATTTTGGCCTACTATTCACAAGGGCAAAATCGTCCTTTATATACAAAACTTTTACAAAATTACATTTATACCCTTCCCGAAGGTACGGGTTGTTACAACTCTCCTGACGACTCAAGACAAATCCGGGGTCCACCAACCAATAAACGACCAATGTACTAGTGGAAACCAACAACATCTACATCATCAACATCATCTACCATCATCAATCATGGTAGAATCTGAGAAGTCACCCAAAATGACTTCGAAATCCCCATTGCCAATGCAGAAAACCCGCATTCCTCGTGTCACCTCAATCGCAACCTTTCGGGATTCCAAAGCTCTAACCATGTTGGAACCAACATACTCGGACATCAACCATGTGTCCCCGTTAGACTGGTTATGGACACATGCCCATTTACGACCGTATATGTACATCCAAAAGGATGTCAATCCATCCTAATCTGATGTACCACCCGACTGAAAAGTCACAACAGACTCCTCAGACAAATCTCTACATACCACCATATCTGACCAATCCTGACCAACTGGTCGCTAAACCCTGCGACAGATCGAGTCTGACCAACCGGTCACTAATCCCCCATGATAATACTCGATCCTCACTCCTCAACTATCGCTGGATCCTATCCAGTCCATCACTATCCGTGATCCACTCCCGAACCACAAATACCGAACATATACTTATCTCGATGGAGTCACATCCCGACTCGTGACTCATCGTCGTCACAATCACCCGCACCAGCACTAGCACTAGTACCAGTATCAACACTATCACCTGTCAGCATCAGCATAAAGTGTCCACACTAGCATCAACAATAACACTAGCACACCATCTGCAAAACTAACAACCCTGGATCTCCGCTCATGCCGAGCGACGATCCCATACCTCTACTCAAATTGGAGAAACTCTGCCTCCGTCGTACCCAACAACTCTGGGTACAGTCACCCTGACAACTCATACGAGAAAAGGAAACGTCCCCTGAACATCCCCGATTTCCAACAACCATAACTACGACCACACTAAGTAGTAGCGCCTGCCACAAACTCATGCAGACCTAACTACCAGGTATCACTATCGAGGCTCCGCATCCAACGGAATCACTCGCCCGTACCAAATACTCTGTATCCCACTCAGCGATTCCATCGACAAGTACCAACCCTAGTAACCTATTCAACCGAACTCTAACCAGTCGTAACTCGACTCAACCAATGTCGTCTACCAGGTCACCCATGACCTTAGTTGCACCAAACCACAACTAAGTAGATCAACAACCAACTAGGTCTAACCGATAAGTACAACCTCGATTGCGAATTGCAGTTCCATCACAAGCTGACATGACTAGACCGATTAACGAACCCAAATCCGAATAGTCGTCAAAGTCATATCACTCGTCAACTCACATTTCCGAACCATACACCCAAGGTAGGGTTCCACGATTACACCTAGGGTTCACCTGAACCCAACTGCAAGCTACCAACTGCAGTACAATCCACAAAATGACCAACCCCGTGGTCTTGACATCGTAAAGACATCAATCCAATCCTACCGTAAGTCCAACTAGGATTCCACGAATCTGGCTGCTCCAAATAGCATAGCCACCAAACACAACAAGATCCGACCATCGAATGGTCATAACTCCCAACCAATCGTCGGAACCGATCATACGATATTGTGAAGACGATCCCAACTAACCGTCACACGATCAAAACTCGAAAGTACCATTTACGTCATCCCTTCTGTAGGGTCCCACACTGTCATCCTTGACAGAACTATGGCAACCCCGTCATCCAGTGCCAAACAAAGACGTTCCACGATTCAATCCTACTAACTATCGTACCAGCACCCGAACATCAGGTTGATAACGAACTGTAGCCTATTGAGATATCACATCCTCGACCTACGTATGGAGTAATGCGCAAAACGCACCCTAGAATTCAGAGTAACATGAGCAACCCTGCTCTCATAAGCAATCCTATGCTCTGATACCACGTTGATAGGACCCATCACAATCCCCCCGGGATTAGTGCGGGATGACCCTGCTCCCGTCTGACACTAAGTGTCAGACAAGGGATATTTTCAACCTTTGCCCTCCCTAGCTATCAGAGTACGCCAGGATCTAGAGGAGGCATGTGATATTTCGGTCTCTGCTACAGTCCACATCGTATCCAACCTGAAGGGTATTAAAAACATAAAGACTGTGAGTGGACAAAAATAAAGAGTTTATAAAAACATATTTCATAAAGACCTTTATACCCTTCACTAAAAGCATGCATGCATAGTAAAACCATTTATCCAATCATATAAGTTAAAACATCCATAATTAGGGTCACAACCCCAAGTTCCGTAAATCCAAGTCACACGGGCTCCTGCCCAAAACCATTTACAGAAAACCATAGTATAGTAAACATACGTGGGATCTCAGCCCAAATACATTTATCATCATAAAACATAATTTCCCAAACCAATTGAAATCATGTTTATCCATTATATTCATATCCAGAACCTATAACGGTAAAATAAAGCTACACGTGTGCTAACTGGGGTCTCAAACCCAAGTCTCTCCAGGTGAGATTAGTGAGCTTAATCGAGGGTTAGTTGGTCCCGATAGGTCGTTAGCCTAGAATGATGATTTTGCCCTTGGTTCGGGCAAATAGTTGACTTTTAGTTCGGGCGGTCAATTGGGTTTTGACCGATGACCAGGACGTAGTGTAGGACGTCACGAATCCGTAGACAGGTGGTACGCCCGATTCTGACATCCGAGGAGGAAGTCATGATGTTCGGAAGGTTGAGGGCATAACCATAATTTGGCTAAACTAGGGGGAAAAGTTGACTTTTTGTACGATCGGGTTTTGACACGTTGACCTAGGACCACTAGGTAGATCTTGTCGTCTTGAGTTCAACGACAGGCGGCACGTGTTTATTGGAGTTAGGATGTGTGAGTTATGGGTCTAGAAAGGTAGTTGCACAATCGTAATTTTGGTTTAAAAGAAGGGCAGTTTGGTCTTTTACACATTGGGATTTGTACAACAGAGAGGGAGAAATGGAGGGCTGAGATTGAGCCACATGGAAGAGGAGTTGTAGGATGGTGACACATGTAGGAGGGCTAGAGGTTTCTAGGATCTCTCACGGGTCCAATAATTTGGGCAGTGTTCGTGCTTGTTCGAACCAAGGAGAAGAACAGAAAATAGAGGGGGAGATTGAGAGAAAATTGAGAGGTGATCATGAGTGTTGGTATGTTCTGGTGAGTGAGGAGTGACTCAGAGATTGAGAGGGAGACAGTGAGAAGTTTAGGAGGTGCGGGTGGTTTTGTGTGGGTGAGTTGTGAGACACGGGAAAACCTGGGGGAAAATAGAGAACAGAGAGGAGTTTTGGGTGTTGGTGCTACCGTGTTCGATCCCTCGAGGCCGGTGGAGGTGTCCAGAGGCTGGAGGTGGACTGGAGGAGTCGTGTCCTCACGGCTGAGCTCCCGACGGTGACCGAAGTGCAGGTAATTGATCAACTTTTCCTCTATGCTCTGTTTTACCGTCTATTTTCAAATCGAAAGTCGTGGACTTAGGGAGTGAGTCGAGAGTTTTGGTGAGTTGAGTGAGTATCAGTGAGGTTCTAGGAAGGGTTTAAGGTAGCCACCGTGACGGGGGGTGATCTGGTTGGCTGGATCGTGGAACACGGGAAGTGTTCGGGTTTTTGTTCGAGCTTGAGTCGACGGGTTGTAGGCTGAGTCGAGGTGTTTGGAGTAGGGGAATGGGTAGCTTAGGTCTGGACGATGAAGATGGTGAAGAGAGGAGCAGTTTTGGTGGCGGGACGGCGGAGAACCGGTCACGCCAGTTCGAGTGGCAGAGACTGGTTCGAACCGGGTCGACTAGAGGTTGCTGGTGTCACTGTAGCTGGCGCGTGAGGCCACGCGCAGCCACTTTGGGCGGTGCGTGGGGGCGCGTGTGGCAGCGGTTGGGAAAATGGTCAACATGGTTTTTGGTATAGGTGTTGAGACGAGTCCATTGGAATTGGTTTCGGGTTGTTTGGACGTCGTTTGAGGTTAGTTCCGCGAGGTTGAAGGTTTAGGGTTTCGGTTCGTTACGTTTAGGACCCGGGGATTTTTAGGGAGAATTAGGTGGACCTTCGTAGATGTGTTAGTAACGTTCTTGGGGGATGGTTGATAGGTTCGGGATTTCCCGAGGAAGCTGAGGAACGTACGAGACGTTCGGGACGTGATTGAGGGCTCGGTACTGTGAGTGGACCCTTTCCTTAAACTGAGCATGCATAACTGCTTTTAATTACTTGTTTTATGGTTTTAAGCATGATTCTATGTTTATCGAATATGTTTTGTTGGTTTTACATAATTACACGTTTTTCGAGTAAGTTCAGTTTCAGCACGTTTTACGAGAAATATCAATTTCTGAGTATAATGCCATGGTTTTGGGGATTTCAAGTGATAATGATTTTCAATGATTATAAATGGATTTTGAACATGATTTTGATGATCAAGGTTTTCGGTCTTAGAATCGGATTTCAGAAACGAGGTTTGGTTTTAAAGTTGAAAAGTGAAGTTCCAGATTGGGTTCGGAATGACGGTTCGGGGATGCCGGAAGGGTTTCGGACCGGTGATTTCGGATTCGGGTTTGGATATGCATTTCGAAATGGTTTTCAAATGGTTTTGATTGGATTTGCTGGATCTGGTTATTGGGTTTAAAGACCCGGATTATATTTGACGGGGGACGGGCCCAGATTGAGTTTAAAGACTCGGGAGTTTAAAGACTCGGATATGTTGATATTTCCCCCGTAGGTCTGTTGAGTTTAAAGACTCGGATATTATTGAGGCCTGGATTGAGTTTAAAGACTCGGGGGTTTAAAGACTCGGATAGGTCCAACAGGTTTGATCGGAAAATGAGGCTTGGTATTATGTTTTGTGATACGGTTTTATGATGCTTATGACATGATTTTAGAACTGTTTTATTTGATGATTCTGCAAAATGTTTTTATGATGATCTTTATGTGATCTATAACTGCTTTTGGTAACTAGGTTATGCTTGTGATTTGAAAACGGAGGGCCAAACCCTGTTTTCGTATGTAAATGGTTTTGAAACTTTTATTCTTTATGATCCACTCACACTTTTTGGTTTTAAATTGCTGTCCAGGTCGTGGAGCTAGAGCGGGGTTTCGGCGTCGAGGCAGCATCGGAGGTATAGAAGTTACGAGAACGACCCCGAAGTGTTTTAAATTTTCCGTGTGCGTGTATCTAGTTACCAGTTTTCTTTCTTTTGTAGTTAGTACTATGCTCTGTAATCACTTAAACTTCAGGATGTTTTGTATAGTTTCTCCTGCGTCTGACTGAGTACTTTGGTGCCTACGAGTGAGTTTACTTTGGTTTTGTGTCGGGGGGGTCCTGACATTCATGCCGGTTCCCATAAACCGTCATGACCCGTAAAAACCATTTGTAACACATAACTGGGCGCTCGGCCCGAATCCACATAGAAACTCGACCTCCAGTCCGAATCGTAAACCAACTGGGCCTCCAGCCCGATTCCGTAAATCAAATGGGTCTCGAACCCAAATTTACTTTTTCAAATCCAAAACCATTTCATGAAATCATATCCAAAACCATAAGTATGGAAAATCAATGTAAAACCAGAAACCTCGATTTACGTGCAAGCACGTAAATCACCTTGAAATACGTTAAACCATATAAGTTACAAGTATCCAAATCAAAATCATCAAATCTCATTCATTATCCTTTTGGAAATCCAAAACCATTTCATTCAGACCAATAAAGACGTACGGACCCGTATAGGCACCATATAGGGCCGAAACCTCGAAATACGTGCCTAAACGTAACCACACATCCAAATGTACTCATGGCATCACAAACAAGTATTTAAAACATATAATAAACATTTATGCATGCACCAATTTAGAAAATAAGGTCCACTCACAGACTGTCCCAGCTGCCGTCTCGATTTGCGTGCCATAGGCTCTCCCGAACCGATCACTATCACCGAGAGCCCCAAACCTGTCCAAATTTTAATACAAGGTTACTAACTACTTAATTAACCTCCCATTAAAACCCCGTAATTTTTCCGAACTTTTAACTATTTTTAAACCGACCCTAAACCTTCTGACAGCCCGAAACCTATCCAAACGATGTCCGATTGACGCGAGACCAGTCACAAAATCTTCGTTACATCGAATAGAAGATTTCATATGTTGAACACTTCCCTAAATTATGGTCTACGCACTCACACGCGCCCCAAGAGTGCACATAACACTATTCATCATCTTCTACACACAGTCGGTTCAGACGGCCGGTTCACCTGGTTTGGCCTGTCCAACTAGACCGGCGTGACCGGTTCACAGCTCTAGACACCCCATTTTTCATCATACTTCTTCCTTTTTGGTTCCTTTCTTCCTATTTTGATGTTTTCCATCCATTCCAATCCCTAAAACTACCTAAAAACCGCATAAACCCATGGTTTAATCTTTGAACCAAACGGTTCAAACTTCCAAAACAGAACCCATGGCTGCACATCCATTCTAAGCTTCCTAAAACCTTCCTAACATGTCCATAGCAACCTAATGGACTCATTAAAACCATTGAAACGGACCCAAAACATCAAAAATGGAAAATGGGTCAAAGCGGGCTTACCATGAACCTCACGGGTTCTTCCTCCTTCCAGCCGCTGTGGACGGCGGTTCTGGCCGGCAACCACCTCCTCTTGTCCTCTCTTCCTTCCTTGGTCTCAATCCTGGTCCCTTGAGTGAAGGTTGGATGGGTTTTGGGTTGCACGGATGGGAGAATGGTGGGTGTGTGTGAGATCGGGTGGTTTTGGGTGTGTTTGAAATGAAGAAAAGGAAATGCACGATGCATGAAGGAAAAGGGATGGCCTAGTGGATGGGTGACACTTGACACTTGTCACTCATCCATGGGTGACACTTGTCACTTATCAACCTGAGCAGCTGCCTCGATTTGCATGCCATAGGCTCTCCCGAGCCAATCACTGTCACCGGGACCCCCAAACCTGTCCAAATTTTAATAGAAGGTTACTAACTACTTAATTAACCTCCCATTAAAGCCCCGTAATTTTCCTGAACTTTTAACTATTTTTAAACCGACTCTAAACCTTCCTACAGCCTGAAACCTATCGAAACGATGTCCGATTGATGCGAGACTGGTCCCAAAATCTTCGTTACATTGAATAGAAGATTTCATATGTTGAACACTTCCCTAAATTATGGTCCACGCACCCACACGCGCCCCAAGAGTGCACATAACACTATTCATCATCTTCTACACACAGCTGGTTCAGACGGCTGGTTCATCTGGTTTGGCCGGTCCAACTGGACCGGCGTGACTGGTTCACAGCCCTGGACACCCCATTTTTCATCCTACTTCTTCCTTTTTGGTTCCTTTCTTCCTATTTTGATGTTTTCCATCCATTCCAATCCCTAAAACTACCTAAAAACCGCATAAACCCATGGTTTAATCTTTGAACCAAACGGTTCAAACTTCCAAAACAGAGCCCATGGCTGCACAGCCATTCTAAGCTTCCTAAAACATTCCTAACATGTCCATAGCAACCTAATGGACTCATTTAAACCATTAAAACGGACCCAAAACATCAAAAATGGAAAATGGGTCAAAGCGGACTTACCTTGAACCTCACGGGTTCTTCCTCCTTCCAGCCTCCGTGGACGGCGGTTCTGGCCGGTAACCACCACCTCTTCTCCTCTCTTCCATCCCTGGTCTTAGTCCTGGTCCCTTGAGTGAAAGTTGGATGGGTTTTGGGTTGCACGGATGGGAGAATGGTGGGTGTGTGTGAGGTCGGGTGGTTTTGGGTGTGTTTGAAATGAAGAAAAGGAAATGCACGGTGCATGAAGGAAAAGGGATGGCCTAGTGGATGGGTGACACTTGTCACTCATCCATAGGGCAGGGGATTAAATATCTGGGCCCCACTAGAGTCCAAAAGTTAACTCGTTTCGTAATTCGTGCAATAGTACCCTTAAACTTCCTTGAACCGTAACTTCGTCGTCGAACGTCCGAATTCGACGTGCCGCCTGCCTATGGATTCGTATCGTCCTTATCTACGTAATGGTCTTAGGCCCTTGGCCATTAGACCTCTCGGTCAAAAAGTCAACATTTGCCCCTTTTTAACTAAAATTACCAAAATGCCCCTAAACTTACGAACGTCATAACTTCTTCCCCGAATGTCGGAATTGAACGTGCCACCTGTCTATGAACTCGTGACGTCACGAACTACGTCACGGTCATCGGTCAAAGTCCATTTGACCGCCCGATCAAAAAGTCAACATTTTGCCACGATCAGGGGCAAAACGGTCATTTCGCATCGCTCGTCCGATTTCGCCTAACTAATCACTGATTAACCTCACTAATCGTGATTAGTCGCTAATCTAATCTAAGAATTTGGGACGGGTCGTTACAACCTGTCTACGGATTCATGACGTCCCAAACTATGTCACAGTCATTGGTCAATGCCCAATTGACCACCCGAACTAAAAGCCAACTTTTTGCCCATTCTAGGGGCAAAATTGTCATTCTACGCCTAATGTCCAAAAGTAACCAACTAACCACCGATTAACTCAGCTAATCTGTCACTAATCACTTTGCTAATCCCGACTCCCGGGAAGGGTCGTTACATTCTACCCTCATTAAAAGAATTTCGTACTCTAAATTCCACAGCTCGTACCTCACACCTGGGGTCTCCTATCCAGTGGTCAACTCTTCCCAAACCAACTGCTCTGGACAGTTCCCAACCTAGCATCTCCACCTTGGGTATATCACAACACTCCTACTACTAGTTCGACACTTCTGCCTTCCTTTTTTATTTCGAGTACCCATGAAAATTCATAGAGTACATCCTCACTTACAACCACCTACACTTCTGGAAACCAACACGAAGCCTAGGTCCACCGCGCTTCCGCTGCACTACTCTGATCAACCAATGACATCCTGACCGTTTTTTCTGATACATGACCTACCCATGGTCATACCTACATCGCTTTGAGTACGAACCCTCGTTTAGAGTCATCCACCAGGCACCCATAACCTCGGGTGCGCCTAGCAGCACCATCTTCAGTCTGGCCGTAAGTCGGCCCAACTCACGGTTTCCCCTCAGGTACTTCTCACTATCCCAGGGGGTTTCTCAAATCATTCCCGTCGTTTGGGTTATCCGAACCCGCAACTGCCACTCAACCCAACTGACCACAAGGTCACCAATCCATACACTCAACATCCAAACACTATCCGGCTCAACCGGCCACCATCAACCGACCTCCTTGGCCTACGTAAGCTACTGGCCCCTCAGGCCGACCAACCTACTCATCTGTAACTCACCGGCTACCATCCAGGTTAATCCTACTAGTGTACCTCCGACCCTTATGGTCCATCCAACAGTCAAAAACTAGTGCCAACATACTAACCGTTCCAGCCCTAAGCTGATGTACGTCACACCTCGTACTGCGTATCGACCGACTAACCTCCTGACACTAACCACCACTGCTAACTAACCGTAATGAACGTACTATCACTATCGTATCCAGGTTGCTGTCGGGCTGTTCCGCGTCGAGACATCACATCCACAGTAGCATCACACCACCAAAGTCGACGAACCAACGACTCTGGAAACCGAACCTCACGCAGCACACACGAAACTTCGCTCTGATACCAATTGACAGGACCCACCCCTAATCCCCCGGGATTAAAGGCTAAATCCTGATCCCGTCTAACTTACGCATGACACGAAGGCTAAACTAACGTCCAACCTCCATGTGACACGTAAGTCGGACAAAGGATTCTCGATTCGACCGCCTAACAGCAACCGAAGTTCTCAGAGCGAGCTGAATCTACTGTGGATCGCTGGTGTGATCTCCATCTCTCTCTATCAACAGCCCGTGCCGCAACAACCTGGAGGGTATCGAAAACACGAAAAGACTGTGAGTAGAAAAAAATAAAGTATGATTTAGAAAACAGTTCAATAAACATTTACATTTTTACCCTCCATGCAAAAACCAATGCATGCATATGAAGCCAAGTCATGAAACCACTCAAATCAAAAACCATCCACGAAACCATTTGAAAACCCGTATCATCCAGGCCTCAGCCTCAAATCACAATTCAATCTCAAATCCGGGAACTCAGTCCCAAAACTCGTCAAATCCACTTCATCCGGGCCACTGCCCAAAACATCAGAAAAACCAGTGAAAAACTAGTGAAAATATCAATCATACAAGTTACTGGATCTCAAGTGCGCCCGAGTCTATAAACTCAAAACCATGCGCAAATAGCCAGGCCTTCCCGGGATATCTGAGTCTTTAAACTCAAAACATAATCACAGGCCTTGGGGGGTATCATACCCGAGTATTTAAACTCAAAACATATATCGCGTCTTTAAACTAAAAACATATCAATCCAGGGCCCTCCCCCCGTCAATCAATCAAAGTCTTCAAACTCAAAACCAGATCTAGTGGGTTTTTCTCTTTTTCAGGGTCTTTGAACCCAAAACCATTTTCCATTCAATTAGTGAAAACCACAGAAAATCCACAGTCGAATTGGCAACAATGATTCCGTAAGCCGGCATACGGAACCATTATCCCGAACCCAAATCCAGACTTCCTTTTCAATCTCAAAACCAAATCTGAAATCTAGTTTCAAAACCCAAAGCTCATGAACAGGGCTCCAAGCCCGAAATCACTTTTCATAAATCCTTATCAAATCATTGACATCAAATCACATTTCAAATCCTGAAAGGAAACCATATAAAACCATCGTCAAATCACAAGAGAAATCGAAACCTCGTAAAACGTGAAATTTCATAAAATACCTCAAAATCGTGCAAAATCTTAAACCATCAACATCATAAAAAAATCATAGAATAACGTATGAAAACATATTAAAACATATATGCATGCATCAAGAGTTAGAAAGCAAAGTCCACTCACAGACCATTCCGAAGTCGCCTCGATACGCGCGCATTTCCACCGTTTCCGACCATTCCACTAACCTCGGCTTTCCCAAACCTGTCCAGAGTCACCAAAACAGGTCACTAACACTTTAACTAAGCTTCTCCTAATTTTCCCCAATTTTCCCGAACTTTAAACGTAATTAACTGGAAATCCTAAACCATCGACCACTTAGAACTAAGACGAGACGTTGTCCGATTGTCCCGAAACTGATCCCAACAGATTCGTTACAACGATTAGACCAAAAACAATGTTGGACACTTCTCCAGAATAGCCACCACGCGCCCTCACGCGCTGCCCAAAGTGGCTGCGCGTGGGCCTTACGCACCTGCACACAGAGCACTGTTCATCGTCTTCGTCGATGGTCAAACCGGTCTGAACCGGCGTGACCGATTCTCCGTCACTCTCCATCCATTTTTGTTCCTTTCAAATCCCCTAGCTTCGTCCTACCCTAAGCAGTCCATTCCCCTACTCCAAACACAACATCACTGCCTAAATCTCATCTTCCCAACTCAATACAGAAACCTGTCCAAATCCCCTGTTTCGATTCCCGGTCAACCATGCATTCCCCCGTCACGGCTTCACAACCAGAAGCTTCCTAGGAACCTACTGAGTCCACTAGAACTCACCAAACACCTCGAATCGACCCCAAATGCCACGACTTAACGTTTGAACCAAAACGTCAAAATAGAGCATATAGAGGAAGAAGAGAAATTACCTGCCTCCCGGCCCCCACCGTGAGCTCCACCGTGCCTACTCGACTCCCCTTAGGCCTCTCGACACCACCACGGGTTCAATTCACGGGTTTGATCACAACACAGCAACACCACCACCTTGATTCTTCTTTGTTTTCCACAGACACTCACACTCACACACACACAGGTTCCCTCACACACCGTGCACCCTAGAACCCTCTACACACACCCCACGTGTCCACAATCCCATGGTCCCATCTCAAAATATGCAATCACACACTGCACACTTGTCCTCATCTCCTTTGCACAAATCCCAAAGCACCAAAAGACCAAAATGCCCCTTGTGAGTCCAATTACCATTTTGCCCTTCGCCGTTCTAGACCCGTAACTCACTCGTCCTACGTCTGATGAAAGCATGCCGCCTGTCGTTGAACTCAGGACAACGAGATCTACCTAACGGTCCTCGGTCTACATGTAAAAATCATGTCATGCGAAAAGTCAACTCTTCCCCCTATTTTAACCAAATTCCGAAAGTACCCACAACCTTCCGAACATCATAACTTCCTCCTCGGATGTCGGAATCGGGCATGCCACCTGTCTACGGATTCGTGACGTCCCAAACTACCTCACAGTCATCGGTCAATGCCCAATTGACCGCCTGAACTAAACCTTTTGCCCATTCTAGGGGCAAAATCGTCATTCTACGCCTAATGTCCAAAAGTAACCAACTAACCACCGATTAACTCAGCTAATCCGTCACTAATAACTTCGCTAATCCCGACTCCCGGGACGTGTCGTTACATTTCCCCCTCCCTTTCTAAATGCTAAATAAAAGCAGAAATTAGAAATTAATTAAATGAAATATATTTTTAAAAATATCTAAATGAAAAACCTAGAGTACTAATTCACATGCACTCTCAAATTTTTTTTTTTTGAAAGGAACTTGCACACTAATTTGTAAGCCTTCTACATCACTAATTCGCCGCCCGCCATAAGCAATTTCTAAATTCCCTCTCCATCGCTGTACGAAACACTCTCACCTCCCCCCCTCCCCCCCCCAAAAAAAAAAAAAATTATCCCGCACTCACTCTTTCCATCTCGCGCCCACGAACTATCCAAGCTAATTAGATTGTGCAAATCAGAAATAATCTTCCAAAGCACACAATTTATCTTTCCCTCTTTTAAACAAAACTTCTATCTCTCTCTCTCTCTCTCTCTCTCTCTCTCTCTCTCTCTCTCTCTCTCTCTCTCTCTCTCTCTCTCTAACTCTCTCTTGCGGCTCCGCCTTGTCATGGATGTTCATCACTGATAGTCTTTCATCACTCTCATCTTTGTCTTCATCCACCTCATCGTCCTTAGTTAGCCTATCATATATCCGTCATCCTCCACCATTCTTGAATTGTTCAATTCGTTCAAGTGGGTAAATCACTTTTAATTCATTTAGACATCCCTTACTTTAATTCTCATTTAATTTCTTATGAATATAGGGTTTAAGGGTTTATGTCTCTATTTGAAAATTTATTGAAATTGAATTATTATTGGAACATGCCAGTTGTGTGGGTCAAGAGAAAATAGGAATTCACATATAGAGTGGAGGAACAAACAAATTTGCACAGGTTAGTATTGCCTTCTAATTATTAGTTAGGATATCTGATATTATTTGGATGTTTCTAGGCTCTATATGTAATTGGTTCTTAACTCCTCATAATGTCATATTTGATTTTGTGCTGCTTGCTGAATGAGTTTATGCTATGCTGCTTGCTGCTTGCTAAATGCTCTATCAGCTAGGATAGTTGAATGCTACTTTCTTTTGATTCTATGCTGCTTGTTGTACATTGTGTTAGGATAATAAATGTAGTGGAATCTTTTTTGTACTTGAATAGAGTAGATGTAGTGGATGAGGAAATCCTCATGGGAACGATGTGGAGGAGGTGATGATTGGCCTTGCTATTGAGTCGTCAAAATGAGAGGCTAAAGTGGGTTATCTAAATAGACAGAACAGGGCTCAAAATATATGCTTCAACTAATTGAACTGTTTTGGTCTATACCTTGTGGTTTCCTATAGTTACGACTTTTTCGAATTGTTCATGCAGTTGTCCCCTATTAATGGGATTCCATAAAAGAAATTTCATGAAGATGATGATGATTTTGATCGTGCAGTTTCAAAGTCTCTCGAGGTTCCTAATCTTGAATATTTTTTGTTCTTTTGGCAAGGGGGAGCTTTCTTATCTTTGAGGTCCTTGACTTATTTTATATGGAATTTGAGTTTAGAAAGCAAAACAGGAGAAAGCAATACCTGAACAGCAAGCGATATACAAAAATCAAGAAACAGGATTCTAAAGTACATTGAAGGTATGAATTCTAGTTATGGTATGGTTACATGCGGGTACATATGAGTGGGCATGGAAAAATGGACAGGGAGGAATGTAACAATATAAGCGTTGTATGGGATTTCCTCTTAAACTGTAACTACCCGTCCCGAATCTACAGGAATAATTAAGAATTAATTGGGGATTAGGGAGACTAATTAGGAATTAGTCAAGGATTATCAGACGATCGAGGTAAAATGACAAATTTACCCCCGAACGAGTGAAAAATGTTGACTTTTGACCCGGGAGGTTGAATGCACCTGGATCGAGGTCTATTACGTAGATCGAGACGATACGAGTCCATAGATAGGCGGCACGTTGAAATCGGATATTATACGAGAAAATTACAAGTTAGGAACAATTGTATGTATTATTTATAATTGCATGTTTTACGTGGAGTTAATTTTTGGTGTTTACCCAAAATGTCAGCCCTGGACCAATGAATGAGTGGCAGGTGTCACTCATCCCATTGGCCCATGCTGCCACACAGATGTATCACTTTTTTCCCTTCTGCATTCGTCCAAAGAGTGGCTGAGAGATTGGGAGACGGCGAGAGAAGAAGGTGAGTCGCCGCGGACGGCTGCGGAAACCAGTAAAAGGTAAACCTAAAAAACCCATTTTCAATTTGAAATTCGAAATTGAGATTTGGACGTTGGGGGTGTATTCTGATGCTAGGGATGGCTTCTCTGAGCTCATACGAGCTGGTAGGGATCTAAATCGAAGGGAAGGGACAGATGAGTAGCCCTGGATGGTCGTTCGAAGATAGGCCTTGACTGTTCAATCGTGATAGGTAATTTCTAGTCATTTTCTCCTGATTTTGAGGGCAGAGATACGTTTCGGGGAGTGAGACGATGAGATTGGGAGAAAAATGGTGAAGAATGGTGGTCGGAGGAGGAAGAACATACTAGGTCACGGTCGTGAGTCAAACGACCCGTTACATGGTCGTGGGTCGACTTGGCTAGAGGTTGACGATGATGACGTGGCAAACCATATCATCATATGTCAACCTGTCAGGCCACGTGGCCAACTAGTAGGTGACACGTGGTAGCTGTCAAGTCCAGACAGTAGTGGTGTGGCAGTTCCACGTCAGGTGTTGTCAAACCATGTAGACCAATGAGGTGGTGCAACGTGGTAGTGTCTCAGGTTCTCAGAGCTAATGTGTCAGTGACACATGGGCACCAGTCAGGGACTGCCACATGGCAGGCTATCAGACCTGACAGGTGTCAAACATGTCAGGCTGACTTCAGTGTTGACCATGATGACGTCAGCGTTGGTCGTCGTTGACTGGCGCTTGAAGGCACGTGGGCATAAATTTCGAGGTGAGACCGATCTTATTCGATAGGTTTCGATAATCCCAGAGAGTATGTTCCGAGATGTGTGAGGGTTTCAGATTGATCAGAGATCGTTTGATAATCTGAATCCAATGAGGGTGGTTTCAGATTGATCAGAGATCGTTTGATAAGTCAAATGGAGGTTTTTCTTCTCGGGACGCGTGTTTGGGACACGTTGACCGTTCCGAGATGTGTGAGGGTTTATGATTAGGACTTGTATCAATGGATAGTGACCCTTGAGTATGATTTGGACAGGTCTGGATGTCCCAGAGAGTATGGATTAGCCCTGGAGTGGCTTATGGTGCGAGATTCGGAGTGCGCAACACGGACGGTCTATGAGTGGACGTTTGCTTTATAACTATGATGCATGCATAAATGTTTTATATGTTTTATGATCATGATTTGAGATGCATGGATTGCATGATGTTTTGGATATGATTGGGCATTTCATAGAAAATTCCGTTATATTGCACGTAATTCGAGATTTCTATATTACATGATAAATGGGCTTAGGCCCAGTTTTATACGTGTATGTGTTTTATGTGATTTAATGGTTTCACGGAGAGGCATGGAACCGAGGATTGATTAACGATTTTGAATGATTTCACCGAGATGCGTGAAATTGAGGTTCAGGCATGAGTCCTAGTTGAACGATTTAGAATAATTTCACGGAGATGCGTGAAATCGATATTTGGGCATGAGTCCCAGTTGATAAGACTACATTTGGATCGAAGTCAAGGATGATTCTGGAAAGCGTTTTGAATCATGAAATGATTTTCAGATTGGAAATATCTTTCGGGTGTATGTCCCAGTTGATTTGTGGTTTGACTTAGAGTATAGTCAAACGTAAGGTATATCGGGCTGTGTCCTAGTTATGAGATTTATGAAAGATATTTCGGAAATGAGGCCCATTTGTGGATTTGATAGGATTCGAGGAATCCTGGGTTTGTAATTTCACGACTCGGCCTTCTCTAACCGGATATTGTCCCCTTTGGGCTCAGCCTTCACAGTTTTGTTCCCGAGAGCTCGCGTGCAACTTCCCAGTAAGTCACCCATCCTGGGATTGTACAAGCCCTTACTCGCTTAACTTTAGAGTTCCCAAGGAATCCAAAGTCAGTGAGATCTCTAAAGGCCTCTTGTTGGATAAATGCGCATCCACACATACAATGTAACACCCCGAAATTCGAGGATTTTAATATTGTAATTTAATGTATGAATTGACGTTTTTACCCTTGTGAATGGTATGGCCAAATTGTTGACTTTTTGATTGGTTGGTTAAATGGACTTTGACTAATGACCGTGACGTAGTTCGGGACGTCACGAGTCCATAGGCAGGTGGCACGTCCAATTCCGACGATCAGGGAAAAAGTTATGACTATCGGAAGTTCAGGGGCATTACCGTAATTTGGACTTTTGGGGCGAAAATGTTGACTTTTCGTTTGGCAACTAATTTTCAAATGACTCAAGGACCGTTAGGTAGGTCTCGATGCCCTGAGTCCGTAGACAGGCGGCACGCCGAAATCGGACTTCGTACGAGGAAGTTATGGTCAGAAACGTGAATTCGGGAGATTCGCGTCTCGGTAATCGTGTCGAATATTTTATTCTGATATTATGATTGGAGGACACCTGGATGAGTGACAAGTGTCACTCATCCATTGGCTAGATTGGATCAGATCCACTATGGGATTAAATAGCATTAAAACCAACTTTTAATCCTAGCCACTCATCAAAAGTTCCTAGATTTCCTCTCAGCCATTGATCTCATTTCTGAGATTGAATCTGGACCCTCCATTTCATGTATCAGATTCCCTCTCCATCTTTATATTTTCCTACCCGATTCCACACAATGTCCATTTCGAACAAACACCCCAGCTCATCACCCATTCTCTGTGTCTGTGTGTGGGAGACTCATTGGTGAGGGCTGAGGGACGGCAGTGAACGTCGGCAGACGGCGGTGAGGTAAGCGGGTTCAAACCCGAAAACCTTCTAAAACGCAGAAATGGAAGCTTGATGGTTCAACGTTATCTTCGATTCCTTTTGATTCTGTTCACTTACAGGGACTGATAGGAACCCATTTGACTCGATTTCGTGACCAGTGGTGGCCTGAACAGAGTGTAAACGGCGACGGGAGAACCGGGTCTGTTCATCGAGGTAAGTCTTCGATTCAGTCCTTATTTGATGATTTTAATTAGGTAGAACCCTTTATGGGATTGAGACGAACAGTTAGGAACAAACCTGAGTTAAAATGGTTGAGAAATGGAGGATTGGTGCCTGGGTCATGATCGCGGGTCTGATCGACCTAGTTGCAGAGAAACGGGTCGACCCGTCAGAGGACAGAGGTGATGACGTGGCACCATATCAGACCTGTTAGTGACGTGGACCACTCTTGTGTCGACACGTGTCACATTTCAGTGCACAGTTAGCACTGACATGTCAATGAAGTAGCCCAATCAGGGACTGCCACGTGTCACTGACATGTCAGTTACGTGGACCAGTGCCGTGCTGACATGTGGCACATGTCAGATCTGACACGTGGCCTGACAGATCAGTGAGGTAGACCAATCGGGTGTTGACACGTGGCACCTGTCAGAGTCTAACATGTCAGACCTGACAGCTGTCAGATGATGTCAACAGTGACGTCAGCGATCCGTCAGCAGTAACTGTTCCTGCGTTGACCAGAGCGTTGACCGGCGCGTGTGGACGCGTGTGAACAGTAATTTTGGTGGGACCACCACCATTCTTTAGGTTTCGACAATCCGGATCCAATGGCGGTGGTTTTGAGTCGATCGAAGATCATTAAGTCGGTTAAAATACGGTCTATTGCCTTAGGAAGCGCGTTCGAGTGGCTTTTCTGGGCCGGTTTCAGTCTAGGGTTTCATGGTTGAATGTTAGGGGTTTATATTGACCTTTACGTATACATTGGACATGGCATGGATTGTACAATTGTACCAGGTCGAGGGGATACGTTCGGTTTTCAGCAGGATTATACTGTGAGTGGTCCCGATTTCATTAAACACTTGCATGCTTAAATGTTTTCTGATTTACTTATATGTTCACATGCTGGAATCAAGAAATGGTTTTGATGATATTGAAATTATGGTTATGGCACGTTTCACGATATTTGGGTTTGAACCCCGTCTAATGAAACGTAACGATCGGTTCGGATTTTATCTATGTATACATATATGTTTTGCATGTGGATATCAATAAAATGTATTTGGTACTGCACTGTACAGATCCATTCTTATGATACTGTCTCCTTCAGATGTGGTACCCCGGAGTGGTCATAGCGCATTGCCTGCGAGGGGTCATTCTACGGAGGAACCGGACCGTAGAATGACTCAAGAGCAGGATTACTTATTTGACGTCAGGGACGTCGAGCGTCTAGGATGCTAGGCATTTGAGATGACAGGACCCGTCCCAACTGGACGTCAAAAACCGTACCCGGTCCTGCTCCCGTCTGACAAGTCAACTAAAGGTCCGAAACTCCCCTTCAGTGCTTGCTAGACAAGGGATGTTTGCGCGGATTTCTGTTGCTGTCACTGCCTCACGATCAGTCCCGAACGTCGTACCACGGCCTGGAGGGTCACAAAACAGAAATGGTGTGAGTGGACAAAAATAACCTCTTATAAAAACATTTATCAAAATACAGTCTTACCCTCCAGTTTTCACAAACTTGCATGCATATCGTAAAACATGAGTGACCGATAAAATCAAAACATATTTTCCCATGGTCCATAAAACTTATGATCACCAATTCAGTTCATGTTATAAAACATCAAATCCCGGCTCTCAGGCCAAAACATGTGAAAACATAATCACCTGGCCACAAGGACCAAAAACCCGTACTCAATACCAGTACATCATCACCATCAATACCAATCAGCATTACTTACCAGTGCACAATAAATATATCAATCCAATCAATCCGCACTACTCACGAGTGCAGAAAATATCACCAATCACATCTGCACTACTCACAAGTGCACAATTAATCAAACTGCACTACTCACAAGTGCTGCACTACGCGTAGGCCAATATCCAGTCACTCTCTCGGGAATAAACACCTCTGGGCTCAACCTCCTCGGGCTCAGTCACCTCTGGGCGAACACATCCCCAGGATCAGACACCTCCGAGTGGTACATCCAGGCTCAGTCTCATCCGAGAAGCTGACTACCATAGGATCAACTCCGGATCCTACAATCACATCCCCCAAGCTCCGGTCGTCTGGGTAATCCCCCCAAGCACCGACCGTCTGGGAAGATCACAATCACAATGAACACCATCCCGGGAATTACATCCCAAAACATTTCAATCAAATCTTGACTTCATACCAAGTCAAGGTCATTCTCAACTGGGTCTCAAGCCCAAAATACCTTTTACACATAAACCGTTAAAATCACATTTACATCAATAGAATAATCCGGAAATCATCATTGACTCACCAACCAAGTCAAAACATCATTTTAGAAATCATTTAGACTCCGGGCCTAGCCCAAAACATCATTTGCACGTACCTTGTAAAACGTGCCCAAAAGACTGATTAAAATAATCATAAAATCCCAATAAATCATTAATTTCACAATTTCACAAATGACTCAGAATCCGAGTCAAAATCACTATTCACTTGGGTTCTTATGCCCAAAATAACATTACCACGCAAATCCATGCGTTGCAACCTCCGTTGCCATTTTCACGTAAATCCACAAAGTCAATCACTGACTCATAACCCGAGTCCAAATATCATTTTCAATCCATGACTCAATAATCCGAGTCCAACCATTATTTTCAATCAATTTCAATCCCGGACTCATAAACCAAGTCCAAACATCATTTTTACCATATTTCGTAATTTCTTGAAAATCGCCCAAAATAATAATATAATAATCATAAGACCGAGAAATTACCGGATTGAAACACAAATCATGCCCAAGCATATAAAATCATATAATAAGGCATTTAAATCATATATGCATGCATTACGGTTAGAAAACAAAGTCCACTCACACACACCGTCCAAAACAGTCCGTTTCCGAGCTGCACGTTTTTCCGTAAAATCTGGAAATCACAACTCCTGTCCAAAATAAATATAGAGGGTTACTAACATCTCAAAATACAACATATAATTTTCCCCAATTTTTTCCGGGATTTAAATACGTATTTTTAACGTAATACAAAACTTCGGATACGCGGAACAATAACGAAACAATATCCGATTTCATCGAAATCAACGTCAAAATGTTCGTTACACTGAGAGGATCAAAAGTCATGTTGACCTCACCTTGAGACTAGGACAGACGCGCCCCCACGCGCCGCCGTGAGTGGCTGCGCGTGAAATCCACGCGCCTGCTACAGTGTCACCGTCCCAACCCGTTTGTCTGTAAAACGGGCCATTTAACCCGCGAGGCTACCCGGTTCGTTTTCTGTCAATTCGACATTGATTCTACCAATTGAACATTCAGTCAGTTTCGATTCACGTCTAATTAGAGTTCTGTGGACTTAATTACAAGAAACATTACCTCTAACCCCACGATCACAGATGATCAATCGAAGGACATCCGGCCACTGTTCATCCTTCGAAAACCATCAAACCTTCTTGATTTCGTTCAATTGATTCAACCAGAAGCATTAGTGGACTCCGTTAAACATTTCCCCCAACTCAATTGCATCAATCCAATGCTCAATCTTCACGACTCAAACTCGAACATCCGTACACTGTGCAATCATGGAGCTTCATCAATCTCCAGTGTTTTCCTTCAATTGATGAACCCAGAAGCATCGTGGGATCCTCAGGAACACAATCCCCACATCAATTTCGTCAATCAAAGCCTCAATTCCCTCGATGGGGAGAAAACAAAGAAGAAGAAAAATGGGGAAAAAGATGGAGGAATGATGGTGTAGGAATGATGATGTAGTAATGATAGTGTTGGGAGGGAAACATGGAGCTGGAATCAAGGGATGGGTGACACTTGTCACTCATCCGGATGTGCACAGTCACCGGGTACTGTTCATATTAAAATATTATTTTATTCCCAGTTCGTTCGGTTAATCGAGCCTGATTCCGTGACCATAACTTCGTCGTCGAATCTCCGATTTCGGCATGCCACCTGTCGTTGGATTCGTATCGACGAGACCTACGTAACGGTCCTTGGCCCTCATCCATCGGACCTCCCGATCAAAAAGTCAACATTTGGCCCCTACTATGCCAAATTACCAAAATACCCCTCATCATCCGATCATCATAACTTTCTCTACGAATGTCGGAATCGAACGGGCCACCTGTCTATGAACTCGTGACGTTCCGAACTACGTCACAGTCACCGGCCAAAGTCCATTTGACCGCCCGAACTAAAAGTCAACATTTTGCCCACGCTAGGGGCAAAACGGTCATTTTGCACGTTTCGTTCGATTTCACTCAACTAATCCCCGATTAGTCATTCTAAACCATAATTAATTAATATTCAATCCCGATATTCGGGACGGGTCATTACAACCTTCCCTCCTTAAAGAATTTCGTCCCCGAAATTCCAACTACTTGTATTCCACATCTACCTCATGGAAAACAAATGGGCCTCACAACACGTATACACCTGTACACCCACTAACCAATGCAGAACTCGTCTGCCCTCAGACGTCACATCACAGATGCACGTCGTACTAACTACACTCGACCACCCCGAGTGAAAATGAATCACCAGAAATTGGCAATGTCGTCACTAAGTTGACTCCTTCATCCTGACGGCCCCACGTAGTCACTAATGTGCCCTGACATCCGCTCTCATAGGGAGTCACCAAAACTCACTTGTCAGTCCATGCTAACACCACAAGCCAAACTGTCACCACCAAGCTTTACCACCCTAGTAAAGCGCCAACCAGTAACAAATCAGTGACAACATATCAAACCACCACGTCCGTTAATGTAGCACAAGATCAACAACATGATCTCCCCTCGCAGGGCAAACTCAATCCTGCGACAAATACCAACAGCAGTATCCACAACTGTCACCCCCTCAGCGATCCCAGATGCTGGTAAGGTCACGACAAGGTAACATCTCGCCGCAAAGCAACTTGCGGTCACACTAACCACCAACTCACTCATCCTGAGTATACGCATACCGTCATCACACTCAAACCGACGGTGTAACTGGAACACATTGAACACCAGCCTAGCAGTGATCACACAACTCAACACTAGAGTTATTCTAGCCAACCATGGCTAAGAGCACCTGCTCAAACAATCACTGAAATCATCAGAATCACTCTGCCCAGTGCATCGTATTCAATGTCCAGTTCACGTTCACAACCCATCCAATGGTATCAGGATTAAGCCGACTACTAACACGTTCACCAACGTACTACTGGTATAACCCGTATACCGTCACCCGACACCACAAGCCTGCAAAGTCTCGTACCCCAAACCATAAACAAGGTACATACATCTATCTATTGACAAGACTACAACCACCTAGGTCATAGCCAAACACGTTCCAATAATGGAGTCCATTTGCTCAAACCAGCAAGAGAAAAATCGAAACTCCACCCATCAACTAGTTCCAATTCCAAATTCGAATCCGCAATTTCGTAAGAAATCCCGAATCCGAACCCACACATCACATTTTAAATTCGTCCAAATCCGAATCCGAAATCATTATTCCGTAAGCTAGCATTTGGAATAATCATTCTGCACCCAAATCCAGTATTCCACTTTCAAGTTCTAAAATCGAATCTTGAATCGTCACCCAGAAATTCGATTCCAAAACCCAAAATCTGGTTCACGTCCACTCGGACACACCAAAACCGAACCTATCGGTTACCCATTCATTATACTCGGTTGACTTCATAAGGAAGCCAATCCAACAACCACACGGTTAAGGTTGACAAAATCCGAGCACTTCGGAAACCTACTCACTAGTGTAATATACCACAAAGGACCCCACTTCGAAAAGAAGTTCAGTCCCGTCATTTACGACTCACATACCGGAGTAAGAGTGACAAACTCTCTACCCAACTGGATCATCAGGATCACGGTCCAGATCCATCACTACGTCAGCTGGCCATGAACATCACGATCCTAGATCGTCACAATGCCCAATGTCCATGACATCACAAACCCGATCCACCTAGGGAAAACCAAGGATGATCCCAAAACGATAACACCAATATTCATCCCCAGGTCAAGTTTATTCTGGGCCCAACACGCCCATCTACAAACCAAACTGTGAACAAAAACAACCATCCGGACCCACACTAGTCCGACACACCCAAAACACATGATACAATATTACAACACAAATGGACAAGACAAACCATTCACAAGGTATCACGAAAACATGTATCAATACAATTATTCTGACCTACGGTCAAGTCGATCGGGGCAGTTCCTTCGCAAATGTCCAAGTTTCCTACAAAAGTGACAAGTGGCAGTGCTGAGGCGACTTGCCCCACCACGCCGCTTACTTGTCGACTGGGTTGATGTTCCACCCGAATGAACGGCCACCGAGGATTGCGACACAAGATTATGAAGGCTAACTCGCTTCGTTGTTTCCTGACTCATCTGTTCAGTATCCTGACGCTCTCGGCGTCGTCCAGAGCCCAAAGATTGTTCTGGCACAGGTAAAATAGTAGCCTCCACTCGGATGGCAGCATCAGATAACTCCCTCAGGGTAGAATACGAGCCAACAGTTACAGCGCCTCGTAACTCATTCCTCAATCCCTGCTCAAACCTTCGACATTTATCCTCCTCAGTAGCCACATACAGAGGAGCGAAACTAGATAGGTGCAAAAATTGATGTTCATAATCGACCACTGACCGATTCCCTTGCTGCAATTGGAGAAACTCAACCTCCTTAGCGTTCCGAAATGAGCGAGGATAAAACTGATCCAAAAATCGCTCTCGGAATGCATCCCATGCCAAGGTACGGGCATCCCAGCCAGTCAACTGCAAACTATGCCACCACCTGTAAGCATAGCCATCCAAAAGAAAAGTGGCCAAGGGTACCATGTCCTCCAGGGGACATATCATAACTTCAAAAATCCTTTCCAATCGTGTAAGCCAATCTTCGGCACCATCCGGTCCCGAATCACCACGAAACACAGTGGCTCCCAACCGTCGAGCTCGCTCAATATCTGGGCCTTTACTAACACTACTCTCGCCCCTCCCATCTTCAGACCGTGTACGGGACGCACGACTCGGAGGCATGACGTATCAACAGAAATCAAGAACCAAAGGCTCTGATACCAATTTGACAGGACCCGTCCCAACTGGACGTCAAAAACCGTACCCGGTCCTGCTCCCGTCTGACAAGTCAACTAAAGGTCCGAAACTCCCCTTCAGTGCTTGCCAGACAAGGGATGTTTGCGCGGATTTCTGCTGCTGTCACTGCCTCACGATCAGTCCCGAACGTCGTACCACGGCCTGGAGGGTCACAAAACAGAAATGGTGTGAGTGGACAAAAATAACCTCTTACAAAAACATTTATCAAAATACAGTCTTACCCTCCAGTTTTCACAAACTTGCATGCATATCGTAAAACATGAGTGACCGATAAAATCAAAACATATTTTCCCATGGTCCATAAAACTCATGATCACCAATTCAGTTCATGTTATAAAACATCAAATCCCGGCTCTCAGGCCAAAACATGTGAAAACATAATCACCTGGCCACAAGGACCAAAAACCCGTACTCAATACCAGTACATCATCACCATCAATACCAATCAGCATTACTTACCAGTGCACAATAAATATATCAATCCAATCAATCCGCACAACTCACGAGTGCAGAAAATATCACCAATCACATCTGCACTACTCACAAGTGCACAATCAATCAAACTGCACTACTCACAATTGCTGCACTACGCGTAGGCCAATATCCAGTCACTCTCTCGGGAATAAACACCTCTGGGCTCAACCTCCTCGGGCTCAGTCACCTCTGGGCGAACACATCCCCAGGATCAGACACCTCCGAGTGGTACATCCAGGCTCAGTCTCATCCGAGAAGCTGACTACCATAGGATCAACTTCGGATCCTACAATCACATCCCCCAAGCTCCGGTCGTCTGGGTAATCCCCCCAAGCACCGACCGTCTGGGAATATCACAATCACAATGAACACCATCCCGGGAATTACATCCCAAAACATTTCAATCAAATCTTGACTTCATACCAAGTCAAGGTCATTCTCAACTGGGTCTCAAGCCCAAAATACCTTTTACACATAAACCGTTAAAATCACATTTACATCAATAGAATAATCCGGAAATCATCATTGACTCACCAACCAAGTCAAAACATCATTTTAGAAATCATTCAGACTCCGGGCCTAGCCCAAAACATCATTTGCACGTACCTTGTAAAACGTGCCCGAAAGACTGATTAAAATAATCATAAAATCTCAATAAATCATTAATTTCACAATTTCACAAATGACTCCGAATCCGAGTCAAAATCACTATTCACTTGGGTTCTCATGCCCAAAATAACATTACCACGCAAATCCATGCGTTGCAACCTCCGTTGCCATTTTCACGTAAATCCACAATGTCAATCACTGACTCATAACCCGAGTCCAAATATCATTTTCAATCCATGACTCAATAATCCGAGTCCAACCATTATTTTCAATCAATTTCAATCCCGGACTCATAAACCAAGTCCAAACATCATTTTTACCATATTTCGTAATTTCTTGAAAATCGCCCAAAATAATAATATAATAATCATAAGACCGAGAAATTACCGGATTGAAACACAAATCATGCCCAAGCATATAAAATCATATAATAAGGCATTTAAATCATATATGCATGCATTACGGTTAGAAAACAAAGTCCACTCACACACACCGTCCAAAACGATCCGTTTCCGAGCTGCACGTTTTTCCGTAAAATCTGGAAATCACAACTCCTGTCCAAAATCATTATAGAGGGTTACTAACATCTCAAAATACAACATATAATTTTCCCCAATTTTTTCCGAGATTTAAATACGTATTTTTAACGTAATACAAAACTTCGGATACGCGGAACAATAACGAAACAATATCCGATTTCATCGAAATCAACGTCAAAATGTTCGTTACACTGAGAGGATCAAAAGTCATGTTGACCTCACCTTGAGACTAGGCCGGACGCGCCCCCACGCGCCGCCGTGAGTGGCTGCGCGTGAAATCCACGCGCCTGCTACAGTGTCACCGTCCCAACCCGTTTGTCTGTAAAACGGGCCATTTAACCCGCGAGGCGACCCGGTTCGTTTTCTGTCAATTCGACATTGATTCTACCAATTGAACATTCAGTCAGTTTCGATTCACGTCTAATTAGAGTTCTGTGGACTTAATTACAAGAAACATTACCTCTAACCCCACGATCACAGATGATCAATCGAAGGACATCCGGCCACTGTTCATCCTTCGAAAACCATCAAACCTTCTTGATTTCGTTCAATTGATTCAACCAGAAGCATTAGTGGACTCCGTTAAACATTTCCCCCAACTCAATTGCATCAATCCAATGCTCAATCTTCACGACTCAAACTCGAACATCCGTACACTGTGCAATCATGGAGCTTCATCAATCTCTAGTGTTTTCCTTCAATTGATGAACCCAGAAGCATCGTGGGATCCTCAGGAACACAATCCCCACATCAATTTCGTCAATCAAAGCCTCAATTCCCTCGACTCAACCTCGAATTTCATCCTCTGTCACCAAGTGTGTTCAGAGTCAAAACAGCACCAATTTCCTTCGTTCTTTCGACGTTTCTGATCGTAATGATCCCAGGAAGCTCGAAGTGAGTTCAATTTCGATCCTCACGGCTCAATTCCCAGTATTTGAATTTCCCCCCAATTTTTCTAAATTTTCGATTCTCAGTCTCCAGCCCCCAATCGACCCTCAGTGTTTCCCCAGTTTAATCCTCTCTCACAATCTCACAAATTCCCCTCAAAACTGGATGTGAAAGGGAGCTCAATTCTCCCAATTCTGATTCCCCCTCTCACGGGTAAGAAAACAAAGAAGAAGAAAAATGGGGAAAAAGATGGAGGAATGATGGTGTAGGAATGATGATGTAGTAATGATAGTGTTGGGAGGGAAACATGGAGCTGGAATCAAGGGATGGGTGACACTTGTCACTCATCCGGATGTGCACAGTCACCGGGTACTGTTCATATTAAAATATTATTTTATTCCCGGTTCGTTCGGTTAATCGAGCCTGATTCCGTGACCATAACTTCGTCGTCGAATCTCCGATTTCGGCATGCCGCCTGTCATTGGATTCGTATCGACGAGACATACGTAACGGTCCTTGGCCCTCGTCCATCGGACCTCCCGACCAAAAAGTCAACATTTGGCCCCTACTATGCCAAATTACCAAAATAACCCTCATCATCCGATCATTATAACTTTCTCTACGAATGTCGGAATCGAACGTGACACCTGTCTATGAACTCATGACGTTCCGAACTACATCACAGTCACCGGCCAAAGTCCATTTGACCGCCCGAACTAAAAGTCAACATTTTGCCCACGCTAGGGGCAAAACGGTCATTTTGCACGTTTCGTCCGATTTCACTCAACTAATCCCCAATTAGTCATTCTAAACCATAATTAATTAATATTCAATCCCGATATTCGGGACGGGTCATTACATGAGATGCCGTACCCGGACGGGGTTCGGGGATTGAACTCAGAATTGAGACCCGAGTGGCACGCGTAGCCTTGAGACTGTGACCTTATTGGACGTCAGGGACGTCAGACATCGGGGATGTCAGGATTGGAGTGTATAGTGCAGTCACTATCATTATGTTATGATTTTATTACATGCCTTATGGTTCATATTATATGATTTATGGTTTTAAATCCTGATGCATGCATGTTTGGAAAACGGAGGGGTAAATTATATGTTTTACTTATTAAACGATATTATAAATTTTGAGTTTCGGCCCACTCACCCTTATTGTTTTGGTAACCCATCCAGGCGGTGCTACTGAGGTAGAGGAGGATCCTGAGACTGAGGCATAGATCTACTTCTGCGTACCTGAATCCCTGTTGGGTGATTTTACCCGCAGGTTTATGTTAAAGTCGTGCTCGCAACTTGTGATTTGGATTTCATCCCTTGTCTGATGTCTGTTTATTTCGAACTTGATGTAAAACTTTAATTTGGTTTTTATGCATTTGAACGTTTAAGGTTAAAATTGGTATGAATTTTGGGGGTCAGACGAGAGCAGGGCACGTCCCCATGTGGTCCCAGAGAGGATCGGGGCGGGTCCTGTCATATAAGGCACATCCCCAGATCCCCCAGGCGATGTGGGATTGCTAACCATGCCCCCAAGGCACGGGTCCTCACAATCCACCCCCCTTGGGGCTAGCGTCCTTGCTAGCACACTCAATTTCACCAGGGTTGGGCTCTGATTCCAAATTGTCATGACCCGGTCTTCTCCAACAGGATAGTGTCCGCCTTGGGCCCAAGCCTCACGGTTATTGTTCCCAGGAGCTCACGTGAAATTTCCCAGTAGGTCACCCTTCTTGGATTTCACCAGCCCCTACTCGCTTAACTTTGGAGTTCCCAAGGAATCCAAAGCCAGTGAGATCCCAAAAGGCCTCATGTTGGATAGATGCGCATCCACACATATAAGGTGCATCCCCCACATCCCCCCATGCGATGTGGGATTGCTAACCATACCCCTAAGGCACGGGTCCTCACATGTAAAGTGTTGATAGACACTGATCTCGAGCTTGTGACCCATTTGATGATATTTCTGGCTTATGACCTTATTGATGATTATGATTTTGAGTTTAAAGACTCGGATTATGAGAGGCTTCTAGTTGTGAATATGTTTCCCCGGAGAGCACTCTGGATATTATGCTCGCCTCTGAGGTACAGAGAGGTCACGATGTGTTTGCTGTCAAGCAGCCGAGAGAGGCCGTAGCCGAGGGAGGCTCAACTTAGAAGTGCGGTATATGAGATCGATCGATGATATGTTCATGACGATCTGGTGATTGTCGGTCGGTGATGTGTTCACGGTGACATGCTCAAGATTAGAGTAGTCTTGGAGCTTATGGGCACGCGTTTATGGGAATGGAATCGTGACTGATGATATTGATGATGATGGGCTGAGACCCTGTATGCTGGATATTTGGGCTGAGGTCCTACGAGTTTTGTATTTGGGCTGAGACCCTATATGCTGGATATTTGGGCTGAGGTCCCACGTGTTTTGTAGTTAGGCTGTGACCTTGTATGATTTGATTTTGGCCTGAGACCCTACTGAGGAAATGGCTTTGATTAAGCCATGTTTTCACTGTGTGTTTTTTTTAAAAAAAAAGAAATACATCTTGCTTTTCGGAGAAGTATTTGGAATACTGTTTTATGATGCATGAATGCTTTTACGTGAAGGGTATAAATGTCATTTTCGATAAATGTTTTTGATAAACTATTATTTTTGTCCACTCACAACTTTTATGTTTTTTTATACCCTTCAGGTTGATCGTGGATGCAGGCTGTAGCAGAGATCGAGACATCATATGCCGCCACAGATCCTAGCATACTCTGGATAACCCCAAGCGGGTTACGGATTTATCCCTTGTCTGACACGTAGTGTCAGACGGGAGTAGGCACATCCCACAATAATCCAGGGGGATTGGGATGGGTCCTGTCATAAATAAATTGTGTTGCGGCTTATATGCAATGGGAAATTGAAGTTGTAGGCTTTATGCTGCACATTAAAAAAAATGTCTATCTTTTGGTAGAGATGATTTCAGATAAATATTAGGCCTTTCTTTTTTGAGATTACCTGACTAAAATTCTGAATTGTATAAATATTAAGAAATTCGAGCATGAGAATCTCATTATCTTCCCATTGTGAAGAAAAAGTTTGTTTCTTATAAAAAAATTGTTTCTAAATTACAGCAAGGAAGGTCATTGCACCAAGATAAAGCTGGAATTGTAGAACATAAACCGATGAGTCAAGAGTTAAAGCATGATGTTGTTGAGCACCAGGGTAACCATGTCGTTAATTGCGGAGAGGTACCATCATCTTCTTGTAAACATTTTGATTTAGCCAATTATATGAAAATTGATAGCTATGCTAATCAAATTGTTAACGTATCCTTGTACTTAGGCAGCATTTCTTCCAAAGAGCTTGAGGAAGCTATATTGCTTGAGAATGCAGTTTTTGGTGAATCTTCGTATGCGCATAATTTTTCTAGTGGTCCAAGTAGTAATATGGGTCCTAGTATGCTGCCTGTATGTGTCCCTTCATCATTTGCTTCATCATAAAGACAATTACTAAGAGAACACCAGGTTTTGACATCCTCCTCACAATCATTCTCATAATTGTTGTTGATCAGTTCTCCAACACAAAATTAATAGAAATATTACTTGCAGGATGCTAAGAATCTTGCATCCATCTTGGCTAATAAAGAAAACGAAATGAATTATGCTAACAAAGTTGGAACTAGTCACTTAAAGGGAGGAGAGTCTGGCAAGAAAACTTTGCATCCATTAGTGCGTATTTACTTGATTTTGGTTGGAATTATTTCATCTAATTTTTTTCTTACAAATAATAGGTTCAAAATTGATTTTTGATTTCATTTTTCCATGTATTACTTGAAGCATGGAAGGCTCTTTGCTTGGCTTATATGATTCAGTTAGCTTACATTTTGTTTTGTTTGTCAATAGTTGAACGAGCGATGTGGTAATTTTTTTAATTGAACTAATTTCAAATATTTTGGGCAGTACTAGGTTTTGGTTTGCTTCATATGATTGGAAGGAACTTGGTTATTTTATTTGAGGCATATGTTGCTTCAAATTGTCGTTGTTTGTTCTATCTTGCTAAATAATGGTCCTTAACAGAGATAAGGATGGTTAGGATCTTCAACACTTACATATCTCGCATGAATGTTGATGATATTCTTGTTTTTAGTAATTTCATAGCCCGAGCTATCGGGTAAGTCTCACCAAACATTACCATGGTTCTCTACAACTATTAGAGGCTTACACCCTTTTGGGTTTCTCACTTTTGCTTGCCCCTGCCCATTTAATGTCAAATATTTGCTGCCCATTTTGTTGTAAGGATCCCTTGACTGTTCAAGCGGCCAGGCCATAGATAAGGAGTTTATGTTACGTGTCTGACATGGTAAGCGTAATTTTTGAGTTTTTCTTGTTTATATGGTGAAATACGTTGCCTTCATTAGGTGTTTACACAAATTAATCCTACATTGTAGTCATGAAGGTTGATGGCATTATTTGACTTATGCTACCATAGTTTCCATTGCTTCTATTTTTTGAATCTCGTATTTGTTTGTTGGTCCACTGTGCATATGTTGTTGATTAATTAGCTTACCACTCATGGTTTTAATCAAAAGTAAATTAGTTGGTGTAAAGAATTTAGGATATGTATGGTGCTATTGCTAATATACAATTCTTTAACATTCAGACCTTCCTTTCTTCCCCCTATGTTGTTATTGCTATTATATGTCATATATGTGATGCAAATTCTCGAACCTATAATACTTTAATTTGTGTAAAGAATTTGGGATATGTATGGTGCAACTCCTTAAGTTGAAATCCCATAAGGCTAAGAACTATCACTTTTGGCTTGCTATTCTTGAATTAGTTTTGTTATGCATTATCCTTTTTTCAATCAACCTATCCTTACTGCTATTTTCATCTTTAATCTAGGTAAACGAAGGGATTGTTACACATAATCAGCTAAATGATGTTTGAAGTGAATGGGTAGAACAAGTCATGGAGCATTGGGCTTTATTTGAATTTCTAATTTTGCCTTTGGTTGTCATGTATGTTTTTGAGTATTTAGCAAATTTCTAACATGGACATGTGATGCGAGGAGCATGAATCATTATATGAGCAGCCCTCACTTGGAATTGATATGTTAGATTTGATAATTATTTGTAGTGTCATGGAATTGTAAGCATGATATTTAGTTTGCTCTTACACATTTATATAATTATTGCTACTTTTTTAGTCTTCTAAAGCAAAGGAATAAATGAAAGGTGATGCCAAATAAACAAAAAATCTACAAAAAATTCTAAATAATTGATATTAATAGTTTATAATAACATTTGCATTTATGTAATATTTGAAGCCTTAAGGAAAAATTATCATTATCTTAAATATAGATGGTGAATCTATAACAATAAAATAGCATAAGTTTTTATAAGGAGATCGATGCCAATGTGGATGTAAAGCATCAGGTGTTATGAAAAAACTGATGTTATTGTGTATATTAGACATCGGAAGTCAATGCATTTAGCCCATTTAGAAGGATCATAAACATTGGATATTATAAAATACCGATGTTGTATGTGGAATACACTTGGGTTAAAAAACTGAAGTCTATTCTTATAGAAAAGGCATTAGTCCCCAATACTTCGGTTCTTATACCCAAAAGACTTCGGATTTTCACCAAAGTCTATGACAAAATTTGGCATAAAGAGCACAAAACAGTTTTACTTCCGAAGCCCAAAATTCAGTTTCCTAAAAACCACCATAACATCAATATTCATAAATCATAACCATAAATACATTCAAAACCAACCATTTATTCAGCAATCACAACCATATATATAATCATGTCAAACCATATCATAAACTATGCATCAGAGTTATAAAAGAATATGTCCACTCATAGTACTGTCGTTCGCTCAAAACCCAACCTATAAGTGAATTTGAAGCCTCCAGAACATCCTGGCCTGTCAAAGTCACACCCGCGGGTTACGAACAATCCATACAAGTCCTTACATAAAACCCCCAAAAACCTCGAAACCCAAAACACGTCCTGAACACGCTTTCCAAAGAGTAAAACCTCCAAAACACTAACCAAACGACCTCCAATCAACTTGAAACCACCATTATTGGATTCAAGACGTCGAAATCCTTTGAACAAGACCAGTCTCACCTTGAAATTAAAGCTCATACTCCTATACGCACATGTCCAAGTTCCCACGCGCCTTGGTCAATGCTGATGACGTTAGCTACTGACATCACCTGCTGACGAGTCACTTAACATAATTTGTCAGCATTGCTATATGGCACCCACTGATACGTGCCATGTGGCACCACCTGACACCTGCCACGTGTCACCTGTTGATGTCACCTGCTCATGTTAAACTTACGTCACCCTACCACGTGAACTTCTAACTGCCTCTGACACCTCACCACCTAGCAGCAACCAGCCAATGTGGCCTGATATCATGACATGGACTGCCAATGTGGCCTGATATCTTGACCCGAATCGTGACCCGACTCCCAAACAGCCATTTCACATCCAAATTTTAATCTAAGTTCACCCATTAACTCAATTTCTACCCAGAAGTAGTTCTACGACCTCAAAATTGTAAAAACTTACCTCAAATCTCCTGGACAAGCTCGACTCCTCACGACCAACATTCGAGCTTCCGCTTGAGCTTCTCATTAGTCAAATTCATACCATTTTCGTCCCTGGTCACTCATACAACATCAGAGAACACGAACAAGGCTTCAAATTAGAGTTCCAAACATCCAAGCTACAAACACCATTTCAAATCCTACGGGTTTTACTTGGGTTTTGGCTTCTAGCCAACTTCCACAGCTCCTCCTCCTTCCACCATCTCTTACCACCTCTCAGCCTCACTATGGACTTCTCATAGCAGAATAAATGGATGATGAGGTGATGGAAATGGTGTGGGATATGGTGGTTTCGAGTGCTTATGTTTGAATCCAAAGAGAGATGTGAAATAGTATAGTAACAAGGACTAAAGGGTGGGTGACACTTGTCGCTTATCCTATGGTCCCCAACTAGATATTTAGGCCTCACCATCAAGCAAACAAAAGTCAACCTTCTCGCAATACTTGCAACCATAAAATTCGAATAAATCTATCATTGTCTTGTAAAATACTCTCACGACGTCCAAATTCGGCGTTCCGCTTGTCTACGTAATCATCCTGCGATCTATGCAATGGGCCTAGGTAAACTTGAAAACAACCTCTCGATTCAAAAGTCAACATTTTCCTGCTTAGGGGTAAAATCGTCATTTCACCTTGTATAATCTATAAAGTTCTCGATAAATTCCCAATAATCTCGTAATTACTGGTCGGGTACAATCTACCCTCCTTATAGGAATTTCGTTCTCAAAATTCACAGCAACCCCTGCCCCAAAACTGTGGAAATCCAATCCCGCCTCCAAACTAAGGCTCCCACGTGGTCACGTCCATGTCTAAAATCCCTCCACAGTACACGCAAGAAAGAAACGTCACCGGATGTCACCCACAATCCAACAACTAGCGCCTCATCCCGGCATCCGATAAGTGATTGATCGAACTGCCACTATAACTCAAAACTCAACTCCCAAGCCTTGCTCGAAGCATCGATACTCGTTAACCCCACTTGCCACCACGCAGGTGTAACTCAAAATCAAGTCTATCCTCCATGCTCCCACTAAACAGTCACCAAGTCATCTTTCACTACGAAGTCCCAACCATTGATGACACCCATGACGAACCGTCGTGACCAGCCGGTAACCCATCAGTTTCACTGTCTCCATCCGAGTCCCCTATCGAAAACCTAACTCGCACCATAGTCCTTTTTTGGTACCCCGACTCACATGAAGACCCAACCTGTGATCCTGACTGTGACGACCCGTCCCGAATTAGCGGGATTAATTAAGAGTTGATGACGGATTAGCAAGGCTAATCGGAGAGAAGACGAGGATTAGCGGACGTTCGGGCAAAATGACGATTTTGCCCCTAGAATGGGCAAATCGTTGACTTTTTGTTCAGCTGGTCAAATGGACTTTTGCCGATGACTATGATGTAGTTTGTGACATCACGAGTTCATAGACAGGTGGCACGCTCGATTCCGACGTTCGAGGAGGAAGTTATGACGTTCGGAAGTGCAAAGGCATTTTGGTAATTTGGGCCAAAAGTTGACTTTTGACCCGAGAGGTCCAATGGTCGAGGGTCGAAGACCGTTACGCAGATTAGAACGATATGAATCCGTAGATAGGCGGCACGTCGAAATCGGACGTTCGACGAAAACTGATCGAGGTAATCGGTTAAAACCATTTTGCAAACCATTTTTCATTTCGGTTGTTATGGGTCGATTTGGATGTTGGTTTTGAATTAAATAGGTTGCTAGGAAGTGGTTAGAGAGGTTTTGAGGGTGGTTAGACGTTGAGGAGCCCTAGGGTGAGTTTTGGAAATTTGAACCTTGTAAACCATTTTGGACAGGTCGGATTTAGGGTGTTTTAGGTCGTTTTGTTAATTGGGAATGATAGAAAACAATAAAATAGGAATTTTAGGATTAATTCGGAGAAGAAAGGTTGAAAAATCCGGGAGACGATTATGACACGCATATCGAGGCGTGGCTTCGGACGGTCTGTGAGTGAACTTGTTTTATGAATTCGATACATGCATAAATGTTTTATAGTTGTTTTAGAATATATTTTTGGATTCCTTGAGTGCATTTGATTGTGGTAGCTTAGGATCGACATATTTGCACGTTTTCGAGGTTTTCGGCTTTATGTTGTACCTTAGCGTACTACGTTTTCAACGAGGGTTTAATAAATGGATTTCAGATTTAGAAATATGAAATCGGGCACGAGACCCATTTGATTTACAACTCTCAGACTTGGAGTCCCTTTGATTTGACGAGGAATCGGACCTAGGGTCCAATTGAGCCATACGATTGGACTGAGGGTCCAGTTGATTTACGATTCGGGTTTGAGGCCCAGTTAGTGTTACTCTCGGGCTTGATGCCCCGTTGATTTATTTTATCGGGCCTGAGACCCATTTAGTTGAGATATCGGGCTTAAGGCCCCGTTAGTTGTGAAATCGGGCTTAAGGCCCTGTTGCTTTATGGTTCCGGGCGTAGGGCCCAATTGGTTGTGATATCGGGCTTGAGTCCCAGTTCAGTTTGTGAAATGAGAATTCGGGCATGAGACCCAGTTGAACTGAGGATTTAGGCTGATGCCTATGAAATGAATTTGAATCGGATTCGAGGAATCCTATTGAGATGAATCGGGGTATGAGACCCAGTTGAGAAATGTATTTGAGAAAGTATTTGAAAAGATATGAAACCCTCCATATTGATTATATGGTCTCCTCCAGACGTCGACCTGGAGAGTCACGATCCACAGACCAGAGTGGGTATCCCCATAGGGATCCCGTTCCAGGAGTGGTGGTTACTTATTATGTTGTGGTCCCGGACCAGATTCCGGAGAGATATGTGGACTAGATCCAGAGAGAGAGCTCGGACTAGATCCAGAGATTGAGCCTCCCAGATGGAGATTCCTAGGAGAAGACTCGGAGTGAGACCCCGAGTAGTGTGCACACCAGTATAGATATGATTAATCGTGACTATATTGGGGATGTGTTCCATAGGGGTTGTGTGCCCCGAGTTGGCAACTTCTCCGGAAGTGCCTAGGATGGGTTATGCGTACGAGTACGTATGAGATTTTACAGAAAGTGATTTGGGGGTGGAGACCCCGTGTTCCGTGTTTTATGATTTAGAAAGTGATGTGGGGCAGAGACCCCATATTCGATGTTTTGAGAAAGGTTTTGGGCTGAGACCCACGTGATGTGATTTGGGCTGAGTCCCTATTTATTTGAACTACGGGTTTTGAATTGCGATTTCGGGTCAGGGACCCAAATAGATTTATGGGTCATGATGGTTTATGGGGCCGGGCATGAACCCTTGAAAGGTTTTGTAAATGTTTGACAAAGGTTTTTATGAACGTTTGATAAATGATTTTGAATGCATGCGTATGTATTTACGATGGGCATAAATGTCTTTATGTAAAAATGTTTTTATTAAAATATTATTTTGTCCACTCACAGCTTTTAATGTTTTAATGCCCTTCAGGTTGATCACAGATGCGGGCTGTAGCAGAGACGAGACATCACTCCCCTCCTCCTACGATCCTGACGCACTCTGATAACCCCGACGAGGGCTAGAGTTGAAATTTTCCCTAGTCTGACACTTCGTGTCAAACGGGATCAGGCGGGTCCCACTTTAATCCCGGGGGATTTGGGACCGGTCCTGACACTGACTCTTTTCAAGTCTCAGTCAGACAACCCACTCATCTAGAGTGTACCTTGACCACATCGAATACTTGCTCTAGCAGAGAAAACAATGAATAGGTTTCACTAGGGTTCCTTTTTCCAACTAAACCATGGCCTCGAGTCTCCAAGCTCGCATAACAATTGAACCCTCTGAAGTCCCTCTCTTCTAGAGCACAGTATAAGATGCCCCGTCCAAGTATCTCAAGAAAATGTCAACCTCGGATCCAATCCGACTATCATACTGCTACCATGACATCATGGCCCAACTCTGAATCATGTCTGTCTGATCCCAAATCTGGACAGACTGTATACTAAACTCCAAATCCTTCTTTATTTCTCTCGGTCACTCGACCAACTCATGAGATGCATCCAACGCATACTCTCTGAGAACTCCAAAGACCAACTGACTAGTTCTCTAACCAATCCCAGCTCCTGGTTAACTTCAAAGGCCAACCGACCCATGTCTAACAAGACGTACCATCCATGAGTGAAAACTCTTGTTGGTCACCTACTTCGACTTTCATCCTGATGATGAAAAAAGTCGGATCCTGAAGCTGAGTTGTGATCACATGGTTAAGCAATATTAGTCTCACAATAAAATTAACAATAACGCTCCATGGTCATGTAACCCTAGCACAATCTCTTTCTTCCGGAGTTCCAACATCAAATGTAGATGAACGGTATGAAAAAGAGATAACGAGCCTACAAACTTCTTACTCAAGGCATCGGCTCTTACATTCACATTTCTCGAATAGTACAATTGTAGTTTTTAATCAGCTTTAGCCATATCCTCTACCTCGAGTTTAACTCCCTATGAGTAAGTAGATACATAAAACTCTAGTGACCAATGAATATCCTGCACGTCTCCCCATAGAAATTGTGACTCCAAATTTGCAGTACATGCACCACCCCGGCAAGTTCCCAGTTAAAGGTAAGGTAGGTCGTCTCATGAGGTTTAACTACCTAGATGCATAGGTAATAGCCTTTCCGTGCAACATAAGCACATATCCCAAACCTTTGCAGAGATGTATCATTGTAGATCTCAAACCCCCACTATCGTCTGGAAGGGTCAAATTGAAACACTAGTCAACCATCCCATTAATTTCTAGAAGCTCTACTCACACAAACCATCTTGAAAAAATTTGACTTTCTTCCAAGTCAATCGTGTCAACGAGCTCTAATCTTGGAGAAACCTTCCACCAAATGTTTGTAATACCCAACGAGTTAGAGAAAGCTCATAATCTTGGTTACGGTAGTTGGTTGATGCTAATTTAAAACTGCCTCCGTCTTCTGAGGGTCCACACTATTCCCCTTGGAAGAAATAACATGACTCAGAAAACCAACACTAGTCAACCAAATTTACACTTACACAACTAGGCATATCGCTACTTCTCCCGCGGGTATTCAAGACTAGAATTAGGTGTTCCCCTTGTGCCTTCGCACTCCTCGAGTACATTGTGACAGCAGCAGAAGAAAATAAACTAGTAAGTCATAGAACTTGTCACCACTTATTGAATGAACTGCGGTTTTCTTTCACTTAGCCAATGATAATGTTCAGCATGAGGAAAGTTGAAGATGATGACATCAAAGTTCATCCAAAGCGGATGTGAATGAGAATCCATGAGGCACGAATCAGCGTCATGCAACATCAAGCAACCTCTGCTCCTCAACTCATTCAAACCTTGCCCACGGCCTGGGTTTTTGGCCCCTAAACGAACTTCGGAATCGAAAGAAGTTGCGACCATGTTAAAAGCATGCCCAAAAGTTCTTGCCAAAGAAACAAAAAATGAGAAGTCTCATTCACCAACCAATAATGTATATCGGTAGCTTCTGTAGTGATCCATTCTATTTCCCACGATCAGAGCTCTCCTCAAACAAGCTCAATTTTTACATGGTTATATATCCATGAAACCCACAAGTGACCAGAAAATGAAGAAAATTCACCAATCGATCCGCGGTAAGGAATATTTGTTCCGCACTATCACCATGTCCAACTGCCAATAGTCAATGCAAAGTCTCGGGTTACCATTCTTTTTTCTGCCCAAAGAGCACTGGGTTCCCCAAGGTGACGTAATCGGTCTAATGAGCCCCAAATCCGCTAAATCCTATAGATGAACCCTTAATTATGCCAGTGTCATCCGATATGGTGGTTGCGAAATAATTTGAGTACCCATAAGAGGTTCAATGGTAACTCAACCTCTCTTTGAGTGGTAACCCCGTAAATCCTCTAGAAACGCATCCTGAAATTCCCCAAAACCGATATCTTCCCTAAGCTCACTGAGACATGCAGGCATATAATAACATATGCCAAATATCCCTGACAGCCACTCTGTAGTAACTTTCTAGCTTCCAAAGCCAAAATAACTCCCCAAGGAAGTATCATCTGGTCCCCACGAAAGGCCAATAGTGGCAATTCAGGACTACGAAAGACAATGGTCTTCCCAAAGCACTTAATAGAGACATGATGGGTAGTCTGTCAATCCATCCCCAGGATCACATCAAAGTCATAGATGTCCAAGGGAATCAAGTCTGCCTTAAGGTCAGAACCTTTCATCCAAAACCAACAGTCTCGGATCACCTAACTAGCAACTTGTATAGCACTAGTCGGAGCACTGATACCTATGTCCCAACCTAGTGGAAGCAACTCTCGGTCAACAAAAAGTGTAAATCCTCTGGAAATAAAAGATTGTGTTGTCTTGGAACACATCAACACTCACGCATCCCGACCAAAGATAGGTAGAGTACCAATCACCTTTCCAAGTGCAGTACGTTCCTCTAGAGTACCAGTCACCTCTTCATCCCACTCGTTGACCACCGCGACTCATTTGACTACCACTTGAAGAACTAGAGCTAGGTAAACGAATCCTCCTGACACCCACGATGTCGCCCAGAACCACCTGATCGTTGCAGGTATTCCAACAAGCTCATCTCCACTTGAGATGACATACCCAAAAGAGTCCGAAGTGTGGTGAATCCTCTAGCCAACATCATCGCTTGAATCTCATTTCGTAGACTCGATATAAACCGATGGATCGTTATCGCCTCGGTCGCCACCGTACCTTGTCTGAACCAGACCAAGTCCAGAAACCTCTGCTCATATTGAGCCACCGTTATACCCCCTCTGCTCCAAACTAGGGAACTTTGGCCCTGAAGCATCCAAACAAAATTGGGGGCGAAAGTAATGTAAGAAAAAACCCTCGAACGTTGCCCAAGTCTCAGTAGTCACATCCAAACGCTTAGATAGCAATGTCTGCCACCAAACCTGTGAAGACCCAACAAGGAAGAACGCTGCTATCTAAACCATATGCTCAGGAGGGCAGTTCATCACCCGAAAGATCCAATCACGCAGGTAATCCATACCTCAATAACTATAGCTGTAGTACCAGAATAGTTAACGGCTCCAAGTCATTGTGCCTTCAAGATAATCAGTCTTTCTCGAGGTCCGGCCCCACTAAAACACGGTATCCAATTCCTAACGAAACAAATCCAAGGTCCTTCCCATTTAACTTTCCTATCATCATCGTCGCTACCAGGTTGATGATGTGGTTGTTACTGTGGAGGCATCACATCTGAAGTGAAACTATCATGTACACCCAGTGTGCGATCTCATAAAATCAACCGAGTGCTCTGATACCAAATTGACAGAACCCTCCTCGTAATCCACCTCGATTAACGTGACAGAGCCTGCTCCCATCTGACACAGCATTTTAAAAGACCAAAGTACCATTGGAATTGAATAAACATACTTACCCCATGTCAGACAAGGGATAAAACTACATACTACTCATGATATTCAGAGTATGTAAATCCACATGATGCCTCAGCCTTCATACAACCCACGTTCATGATCAACTTGGAGGGTATCAAAACCAAAAAAAAATAAGAGTTGACAAAAAGATAAAACTATGGAAAACCATTTTACAAAATTAAACGTTAAGCCCTCCATTTTATAAAACATGCATGCATAATTAAATAAACCGTTGTTTTCAGATAAACCGTAATATATATAAACCATGGGTCCAACCCAAATCACATGGAACACATAAAAGCTCCCTAACCCACATTTCCGTGAAATCACCGCCTTTGAGCCTTTTTGAAAACCTTTAATACATCACAAGTGATAAAAGCCAAACCTAATCCCGCTGGTCCCATGTAACGACCCGTCCCAAATTCCATGATTAGATTAGTGACTAATCACGATTAGTGAGGTTAATCGGTGATTAGTTAAGTTAAATCGGACGAACGATGCGAAATGACCTTTTTGCCCCTGATCGTGGCAAAACGTTGACTTTTCATTCGGGCGGTCAAATGAACTTTGAACGATGACCGTGACGTAGTCCGTGACGTCACGAGTTCATAGACAGGTGGCACGTTCAATTCCGACGTTCGAGGAGGAAGTTATGATGTGCGGAAGTTTATGGGCATTTTGGTAATTTTGGTTAAATGGGGTCAAATGTTGACTTTTTAACTCATTTTCATCAAATCAATTTAAATCTCAATAAACTCACGCTTTCCTTAAATCATTTTATATTTAAACCACGGTTTCCTCAAAAGCAATTTCCATAAAACCACGGGACTTATTTCCATATCCTGTTGCTTAGAGTCACATTTATCCCTTACAACGCGTGCAAATCAATAGGCTCAAGGACCGCTCAAAATCCGAGCATCCGCCGCTGTGAACACATCACCAGCCGGCAATCCGGATCTCGTGAACACATCACTTACCGATCCATATATAATCCAGCACTCTGGTCTGAGTCGAGTCTCCTTCGGCTGCACGACAAAGACCGTGCTACGTGACCTCTTCGGAGTAAACACTTCTAGCCCGAAGGCGAGCGTTATCTCCAGGGTGCACTCAGGAGAAAAACATATTTTCACCCGACAGCCCTAAATATCCCCAACATATCATCATCACAAAAACCAGTGAAAAATAGTTGCATTGAATGCCAAATCATTTATCCACACAAGGTCTCAGCCCCAAAAATAACCAAAGTCCCGATTTACTTTATAAATCCGCAAACCATCAATATCATCATATAATCACATGGAAATACAAATCCAACCAAAATCACAATTTCATTGGGTCTCAAGCCCAAAATATCATTTTCACGCAAATTCGTGCAACCGTAAACCCGAGTTGCCCTGACTCATAAACCCGAGTCCAAATATCATTTTCAATTCCTGACTCATAACCCGAGTCAAAACATCATGTTCAATCCCAGGCCTACGCCCAAAATATCAATTTCATAATTTCTCGAAAATCGTGCCAAAAATATAATATAATAATCCATAAAATCGAGAAATCACTGGATTGAAACATAAATCATGCCAAAGCATATAAGATCATATAATAAAGCATTTAAAACATATATGCATGCATCACGGTTAGAGAACAAAGTCCACTCGCACACACCATCTAAACGGTTCGTTTCCGAGCTGCACGTTTTTTCGTAAATTCTGGAAATCACAATTCCTGTCCAAAATCATTAATGAGGGTTACTAACGTCTCAAAATACTTCATATAATTTTCCCCAATTTTTCCCGAATTTAAATACGTATTTTTAACGTAAAACAAAACTTCGGATAAGCGGAACATTAACGAAACGATATCCGATTTTCTCGAAACCAACGTCAAAATGTTCGTTACACTAAGAGGATTCAAAGTCATGTTGACCTCACCGTGAAACTAGGCATCACGCGCCTTCACGCCCCGCCGTGAGTGGGTGCGCGTGAAACCCATGTGCCAGCTACAGTAGTCGCCGTCCTCGCCCGTTTCCTCTGCAAACGGGTCCTTTTGCCCGCGAGACTACCCGGTTTGAATCCTATCAATTCAACATTAATTCCTTCAATTGAACAATCACTCAGCTTCGTTATAAGTCTAATTAGAGGTCTGAAACATCAATTACACGAAATCTTACCTCGAACCTCAAGATCAAAGATGATCATTCGAAGAACATTTGAACCCTGTTCATCATTCGAAAGTCGTCAATTTCAATCGATTTCTTTCAATTGATCCACCCAGAAGATTAAATGGACCAAGAGAAACAGTTTCCCCAACTCAATTGCATCAATCCAAGCCTCAATTCCCACGACTCAAGCTCGAAATTTCTGCAACCACAGTCCATCTGTTCTACCTCAAATGGACCTCAATTCCTTTCGTTTTTGATCTGAAACAACTCGTCACAACCTCAGGAAGCTAAATGAAGCTTCAATTTCAATCCTCACGGCTCAAATCTCAACATTCGAATTTCCCCCCCAAAATTCGAAAATTCGATTCTCACTCTCCAGCTTCTCTCTATCCCTCGTGTTTACCTAGTTTAGTCAGTCTCAATAAGCTCTCAAATTTCCCCTCAGAACTGGTTGTGGAAGGGAGTTCAATTCTGTCAGGACCCACCCCGGTTTCACCCCGAAACCCGAGGTAAATCCCGCTCCCGTCTGACTCCCCGACACAACACCTAAGTAACACTCACGCAACCCAGTCAGACGCAGGAGTAATTAAATAAAATATTCCGACGTTAACGTTTACAGAGCATAGTACGAAAAATACAAAGAACTAAAACCCGATAAAGTACACGCACACGGAAGATTGTAAATTATTCTGGGATCCCTCACGTCACTTCTATGCCTCGGACTCTGCCTCGACGTCAAGACCCCGCGCTAGCTCCACAACCTGGAGGGCAATTTAAAACAAAAGTGTGAGTGGACCAGAAAGTACAAAAAGTTCAAAAACCATTTTATAAGAAAACCGAGTTTAACCCTCCGTTTTGAAACCACATGCATAACCAACAGTTATGAACACAGTTATAAAATAATCGTAATAAAACATCATAAGGAACAGAAACACTATAAAATATCATAAGAAACCATAGCATGAGTATCAGAAACCGTATCAAATCCTCATTTCCCGATCGAACTTGCTGGACCTATCCGAGTCTTTAAACTCCCGAGTCTTTAAACTCAATCCAGGCCTTAATAATATCCGAGTCTTTAAACTCCCGAGTCTTTAAACTCAAGGCCTACGGGGGAAATCAATATATATATATATCCGAGTCTTTAAACTCCCGAGTCTTTAAACTCAATCCGGGTCTTTAAACCCAATCCGGCCGGTCCCCCGTCACATATATCCGGGTCTTTAAACCCAATAATCAGATCCAGCAAATCCAATCCCAAAACCATTTGAAAACCATTTACCAAATCCTCATCCAAACCCGAATCCGAAATCACTGGTCCGAAGCCCTTCCGGCATCCAGAACCGTCATTCCGAACCCAAATCCGGAAATTCACTTTTCAACTTTAAACCCAAATTTCGCTTCCGAAATCCGATTCTAAAACCGAAAACCTTGATTATCAAAATCATATTCCAAAATTCATTTATAATCATTAGAAATCACTTATCAATTTAAATCCCAAAACTAAAGCATCAATTTCAGAAACCAACCACTTTCTCGTAAAACGTGCTAAAAATCGGACTTCCTCGAAAAGCGTGCAATAATGTAAAACCAACCAAAACATACTCGATAAACATAGAATGATGATTGAAACCAAAAAACAATTATAGAAAACAGTTATGCATGCTCGAGTTTAGAGAAGGGGTCCACTCACAGTACTGAGCCCTACTCGCGTCCCGAACGTCCAGCCCGTTCCTCGGCGTCCTCGGGAAATCCCGATCCTGCCAAACACCGTCAAATTATGTCACTAAGACGTCTCCGAAACAACTACCTAATTTCCTTAAAATTCCCCGAACCAAAGACTTAAAACCCGGGATCCTAAACATTCACCCTCGCGGAACTAAACTCAAACGACTTCCGATTGACCCGAAACCAACTCCATTGAACTCACGATAGCTCTTGGACCAAAAGTCATGTTGATCACTTCTCCATACGCCGCCGCACGCGCCCCCACGCGCCGCCCAAAGTGGCTGCGCGTGGCCCCACGCGCCAGCTACAGTACCATCTTCAACCTGTGCTGAACCTGCCGTCGCAGGCTGAACCGGCGAGAATTGATCTCCGCCGTCCGGCCACCAATTCAACCCCTCTTTTCACCCACAGTTTCGTCCAGACCTGCCCTACCTATTCCCGTACTCCGTTCACCTCGACACGGACCCATCATCGTCGACCCAAGCTTGAAACCAGACGGCCCAATTCCCCTGTTTTCCTTCCCGGCCACCCAGCTCACCCCCCTTCACGGTGGCTACACCAAACTCGTCCGAAGACCATCCTTAACCTCACCCAACTCACCTGGACCTTCGACTCTACTCCAATCTTCACGACTCGCCGTTTGAAACTCACGGCCAAAACAGAGCACACAAGCACACTCCGTCGTGTTAACCTCCACCGTGCACCTCCCGTCACGGCAGCTCAACCAAACGACGCCTTGGACTCAACTGAACTCCTTAGACTCCCCTAGACTCTTCGATTCACTCCCTAGACTCACGACTTTCGATTTGAAGCTCAACGGAAAAACAGAGCACATACATGGAGATTAGAATTTACCTGCAACCATCCACCGCCGTGCTCGCCACCGCGTTCCCTGGAGTCCGCAGAGCCGCCTCAGCCTCCTCTCGAGTCTCCTTACACCGTACACAGCCACCGCACCACCACAAGCTCACACTTCCTCTCTGTTTTCTCTGAAATCCCCGTGGCTCCCAACCGCACAACCACATGACCTCCGCACCTCCCAACCTTTTTACCGTCTCCCTTCCACTCTCTGGACACCCACACACACGCACAACTCACCAGCACCCTCAATCAACCTTCAATTTTTCCTCACCGCCTCACTCTGTTTCACTCTGGTTGAAACACACACACGATCACACACGGGCTCACCTAAGTAATTGGAACCGTGCTCACACCAGATCCACCCAGAACCCTCTAGTCCTTCAACACGTGTCACCATCCCATCCATGCACTCCCACATGGTCCCATCCATCCATCCACGGGTTGTTACAATTTCTCTCAATTTCTGATTCCCAATTTTGTGCACGGTTTGAAGACAAAGAGGATTAATTGAAAACATGGATCTGTGTTTAAGCCTTAATTTAAGGGATGAATGACACTTGTCACTCATCCAGGTGTGTTCAGTCATCGGGTACTGTTCATAATAAAATAATATTTTAATCCCGGTTCGTTCGGTTAATCGAGTCTGTTCCCGTGACCATAACTTCGTCGTCAAATCTCCGATTTCGGCATGCCGCCTGTCATTGGATTCGTATCGACGAGACCTACGTAACGGTCCTTGGACCTCGTCCATTGGACTTCCCGGGTCAAAAGTCAACATTTGGCCCCTTTTTAGCCAAATTACCAAAATACCCCTCAACTTCCGAACGTCATAACTTTTTCCTCGAATGTCGGAATCGAACTGGCCACCTGTCTATGAACTCGTGACGTCCCAAACTACGTCACAGTCATCGGTCAAAGTCCGTTTGACCGCCCAATCAAAAAGTCAACATTTTGCCCAATACTAGGGGTAAAACGGTCATTTTCCACAATTCGTCCGATTTCGCTCAACTAATCCCAGATTAGTCATTCTAAACCATAATTAATTAATATTCAATCACGATATTCGGGACGGGTCGTTACAACCTTCCCCCCTTAAAGAATTTCGTCCCCGAAATTCCAACTATCTTTATTCCGCATCCACCTCGTGGAAAACAAATGGTTTCACAATATGTGTACACCTGTACACCCACTAACCAATGCAGAACTCATCTGCACCCAGACGTCTCATCACAGACTCACGTCGTACTGACTATACTCGACCACCTCGAGTGAAATTGATCACCTGAAATTGACAATGTCATCATCAAGATGACTCCTTCAGCTTGACGATTCCACACAATCACTAATATGCCCTGACCTCCGCTCTCATCGAGAGTAACCAAATCTCACTTGTCAGTCCAAGTTGACACTACTAGACAAACTGTCACCACTAAGCTTTACCACCCTAGTAAAGCTCCAATCATTACCCATCAGTGACAACACATAGTACAACAACTCCGTCAAAGTAGCGTAAGATCAACAACATGATCTCACCTCGTAGGGCAAGCTCAACCCTGCGACAAATACCAACCTCAGTACCCACAACTGTCACCCCCTCAGCGATCCAAGATGCTGGTAAGGTCACGGCATGGTAACATCTCGCCGCAAAGCAACTTGCGGTCACACTAACCACCAACTCACTCATCCTGAGTATACGTGTCAGGACTCGTCCCAAATATCACCTCGATACCCGGGACGAATGACCCTGCTCCCGTCTGACACAAAGTGTCAGACAAGGTATATTTCCGACCTTTGCCTTCCCGGGCTATCAGAGTACGCCAGGATCCGGAGGAGGCATGTGATATCTCGATCTCTGCTACAGTCCACATCCACTGTCAACCTGAAGGGTATTAAAAACAGAAAGACTGTGAGTGGACAAAAATAAAGAATTTATAAAAACATTTCATCAAAGACCTTTATACCCTCCACTAAAAAGCATGCATGCATAGTAAAACCATTTATCCAAACACATATGTTAAAACATCCACAATTAGGGTCTCAGCCCCAAAATTCTATAAATACAAGTTATACGGGCTCCTGCCCAAAACCATTTACAGAAAACCATAACACAGTGAACATATGAGGGATCTCAGCCCAAATCCATTTATCATTATAAACACAATTTTCCAAAACCAATTGAAATCATGTTTATCCATTATATTCATATCCAGAACCTGTCACGGTAAAATAAAGCTACACGTGTGCTAACCGGGGTCTCAAACCCAAGTCTCTCTAGGGTCCACCCAGGTCAAAGTCCGTAGATCTATGACCCTCCCTGGAGGTAACGAACCATGCCCATCCTGAGAGTAAGGAACCCAACTCGGGGGCGACTCCACTTAGTCAGTGCTCCGTGACTACTTCGGGGTCCACCCAAGCCAACGACCCTCCCCGGAGGAGACAATCATATATAAAGGATGGAATATGAAAAACTTTTTGAAATTATTCTTGAAACCTTTCAAGGATTCATGCCCGGCCCCCATAAGCCGTCATGAACCATAAAATCCTTTCATGGGTTCATGCCGATTCCCATAAACCGTCATGACCCGTAAATTCATTTCAAGGGTTCATGCCGGTTCCCATAAACCGTCATGAACCATAAAAACCATTTGTAATATATAACTGGGCCCTAGGCCCGAATCCACATAGAAACTGGACCTCAAGTTCGAATCGTAAACCAACTGGTCCTCCGGCCCGATTCCGTAAATCAAATGGACCTCAAGTCCGAGAATTACCTTTTCAAATCCAAAATCATTTCATGAAATCATATCCAAAACCACAAGAATGGAAAATCAGTGTAAAACCAGAAAACCTCGATTTACGTGCAAGCACGTAAATCACCTCGAAATACGTGAAGCCATATAGTTTAAAAATATCCAAATCAAACTCATCAAATCACATTCATTATCCTTTTGGAAATCCAAAACCATTTCATTCAGACCAATAAAGACGTACGGACCCGTAAAGGCACCGTATAGGGCCGAAACCTCGAAATACGTGCCTATACTTAACGACACATCCAAATGCACTCATGGCATCACAAACAAGTATTTAAAACATATAATAAACATTTATGCATGCACCAATTTAGAAAACAAGGTCCACTCACAGACCGTCCGAAGCCGCGCTTCGATACGCGTGTCATAGGCTCCCCGAGCCGATCACCATCACCGGGACTTCCAAACCTGTCCAAATTTTAATAGAAGGTTAATAAATAATTAATTAACCTCCTACCAAAGCCCCGTAATTTTCCCATATTTTTAACTATTTTTAATCCCGATCCGAAACCTTCCGATGCCCCAAACATTATCGAGACGGTGTCCGATCGACACGAAACCAGTCCCAAAATGTTCATTACATCGAATAGATGATTTCGTATGTTGGACACATCCCCAAAAACCCTAGCACGCGCCCACACGCGCCCCTGGAAGTTGCCTACGCGTGGGCCTCACGCGCCGCTACAGTACCGTCTCCTTCCTCCCACAGCTGGTCCGGGCCGGCAGGTCCGGTCCAACCCCTGCAACTGGACCGGCGTAACCGGTCCAGGCCTCTTTCTCCCTCATTTTCGGTCCGTTTGCTTCCATTCCAATTCCTAAATTCCTATTTCTTCATTTCCTATCTATTCCAATTAACCAAACTAGCTAAAACCTCCTAAAACCTCACCATGTACAAAGAGGCTCACGGCCTCTGTTTTCCCGGCCACCTTCCAGCCTTCCTCCGCCGTGAACCACCCTCCAAACCATCCTAAAAACTCCCTAGCAACCTAAATAACCCATCCTAATCATCCAAAACAGTCCATAACATCAAAATCCACACAAAAATTGGAAATGGTCTTAGTCCTCCCGCCACCGCCCACGGCGGTTCCAGCCACCAGCTGCCATCCTTAGTCCTCCTCTCTCACTCTCCTGGTTCCTCAGATCATAAGGGATGAATGTTTTTGGGATTTTGGGTGAAATGAGATCGGGTGGGATGTTTGGGTGAATGGAAAGCAAGAAGATGATCGATGCATGTATGGGAATTAAGGGCCAGTGGATGGGTGACACTTGTCACTCATCCATTGGGCCTTGGGATAAAATCTGGGCCCCACTAAAGTCCAAAACTCAAGTCGTCTCGTAAAACGCGCAATAGTACTTTCGTACTTCCGTGAACCGTAACTTCTCCGTCGAACGTCCGAATTCGACGTGCCGCCTGTCACAGATTCGTATCGTCCTTATCTACGTAACGGTCTTTGGCCCTCGGCCATTGGACCTCCCGGTCAAAAAGTCAACATTTGACCCCCTTTTATCCAAAATTACCAAAATGCCCCTAAACTTCCGAACGTCATAACTTCCTCCTCGAATGTCGGAATTGAACGTGCCACCTGTCTATGAACTCGTGACGTCACGAACTACGTCACGGTCATCGATCAAAGTCCATTTGACCGTCCGAATGAAATGTCAACGTTTTGCCACCATCAGGGGCAAAACGGTCATTTCGCATCGTTCGTCCGATTTAACCTAACTAATCACCGATTAACCTCACTAATCGTGATTAGTCACTAATCTAATCATGGAATTTGGGACGGGTTGTTACAACGAACCCTACTCCCGTCTGACAATCACACTTAAAGTACCAAAATAACCTCAACACAACCATAAGCATAACTATCAGACAAGGGAGAAATATAATACAACCGTAATTCAGAGCATAGTTTATACAAAACAGGCACAAAATCCTACTAGGCTAATCTCGCAATGGAATAACGTCGTAAGCTCTATGCCTCGGTCCCTGCCTCAACGTTCACCCGAGCGCTATCACCACGACCTGGAGGGTGAATTAAAACCAAAAGTGTGAGTGGACTAAAAGAAATAAAAGGTTTAAAACGCAAGTTAAGAATAAAACAGCTTAAGGAAAACAATAAGATTTTTCCCTCCGTTTAAAATATGCATGCCTAACTAAGTACCAGGAAAACCACAACATAAAACAGTATAACAAGATCATATCATAAAACCAAATCCACCAATATCCATGTCTGATCAAACCTGCTGGGTCTATCCGAGTCTTTAAACTCAAACCAGGCCTCAAATGTAATCCGAGTCTTTAAACTCAATAGGCCTACGGGGGTAATATCATAAATATCCGAGTCTTTAAACTCCCGAGTCTTTAAATTCAATTCGGGCCCGTCCCCTGTCAAATATAATCCGGGTCTTTAAACCCAATATCCAGATCCAGCAAATCCAATCTAAAACCAATTCTAAAATCAATTCTAAATCCTTATCCAAACCCGAATCTGAAATCACTGGTCTGATGCCCTTCCGGCGTTCAGAACCGTCATTCAGAACCCAAATCCGGAATTCCACTTTTCCAACTTTAAAACCAAATTTCGTTTCTCGAAATCCGATTTCAAAACCAAAACCTTGATTACCAAAATCATATTTCATAATCCACTTATAACCATCAGAAAACAATTATAGATTGAAAACATGGAAGTTAACATCAAATCAGTAATCCAGCTTTTTCTAAAAAAACGTGCAAAAACTCAAAAATGTCTCGAAAAACGTGCAAACATATCAACCACATATCATCACCATTAAAAAGCACAAAAACATACTTTAAAGCATAAAACATAAATAAAAACAGTTGGGCATGCTCGTAAGAAAAGAAAGAGTCCACTCACGAATCCGAAAGTATCAATCGCTCTCCGTGCACTCTTTAACCGTCTCAGGCGTCTCCCGTCCTGTCAATAAGCACCAAATAGGGTCACAAATACGTCAAATATACTAACCCTAATTTCCCCAAATTTCCGGGAATTTATACATAATTTAAACTTAAACCCTAAACCGTCCGAATGCTCGAACTATCCTATAACATCGTTCGATTAACCCGAAAATTACACCAATGGATTCCTTAGAACATTTAGAACAAAAATCATGTTGGAAGTTTGTTCAGAATCCTCCTCACGCACCCTCACGCGTCGCCCAAAGTGGCTGCGCGTGGGCCTCACGCGCCTGCTACAGTGCATCGTCTACCTCGAGTCACCCGGTTCAACTGTGTTGAACCGGCGTGACCGGTTCTCCTCTGTTCTTCCACCATTTCTGTCCAATCCAATCCCAGAAGCTTCGTCCAGTTCCCTGTAACCAAACCCCGTCCTAAAACTTGGAAATCGAAGCCTAAAACCCATCATTTTCATCCCTGAAACAAACTGCCCGTTTGCCCTGTTTTTGCCTCCGGCCACCCAGGTCATCCCCCGTCACGGCACCAACCTCAGACGACTCCTAGGACCTCCCTGAAGCTCACATCACTCACCAAAACCCTCGACTCTAGCCCAAAGTCCACGACTTTTGAAAACAATCAAACGGGAAAAACAGGGGAATGGCGTCTCACCTGCGATTCTTCCTCCGCCGTCTGCACCGCCGTGTACCACGGTGTCCAATGAGTCCTCTGCGATTGTCCTAACTCCTCCTCAGCTTGGATTGAACCAAGACACGGCACAACCACCACCTCTGTCACCAACTCAGCCTCACCACCGCCGTGTTTCTTGCACGATCTCACTCCCAAAACTCAGTCACCAACTTCCTCTCTTCTCTTTGTCACTCTCACAACTCACCAAACACTCACCCACACACTGAATAGATCACAAACTCTCACTTCTTCACTCCCTGTTTTCTGTTCTTCACAGCACAAACACGGTTAAATTTTGTACAATTTGTGGCCGTGTACATTGTACACAATCCTAGAAACATCTAGGCATTACCACGTGTCCCAAATTCCATGGATCAGTACAAAATATCCAAGCCCACTCAGCCACTTGCCCTTATCTGATTGGTCTTAAGAGAAAAAGACCAAAATGCCCCTAGGTGTACAAATTACCATTTTGTCCTCAAACTTTCCAGACCCATAACTATTTTGTCCGACGTCCGATGACAGCGTACCGCCTGTCGTTGTACTCAAAACGTTGAGACCTATCCAACGGTCCTCGGTCTACGTGAAAATCACAAGTCCTCTAAAAAGTCAACATTTTCCTCTATTAGTCAAAATTACGGTAACGCCCTCAATCTTCCGAACGTCATAACTTTTTCTCCGATTGTCCAAACCGAACATGCCCCCTGTCTACGGACTCGTGACGTCCTAAACTACGTCACGGTCAATGGTCCACACTCATCCAACCTGTAAATCAAAAAGTCAACTTTTGACACACTATTCACTAGGGCAAAATCGTTCGTTTATACAAATCTTTTACAAAATTACATTTATACCCTTCCTGAAGGTACGGGTTGTTACAATACGCATACCGTCATCCCTCTCAATCAGACGGTGTAACTGGAACACGTTGAACACTAGCCTAGCAGTGATCACACAACTCAACACTAGAGTTACACTAGCCAACCATGGCTAAGAGCACCTGCTCAAACAATCACTGAATGCATCAGAATCACTCTGCCCAGTGCATCGTGTTAATGTCCAGTTCCCGTTCACAACCAAAACCATTGGTATCGGAACTAAGCCAATTACCAACACGTTCACCAACGTATTACTGGTATAACCCGTATACCGTCACCCGGCACCACAAGTCTGCAAAGTATCGTAGCTCAAACCATGTACAAGGTACATACATCTATCCATTGACCAGACTACAACCACCTAGGTCATAGCCAAACATGTTCCAATAATGAAGTCCATTTGCCCAAACCAGCAGTAGACAAATCGAAACTCCACCCATCATCCAGTTCCAAATCCAAATCTGAATCCGCAATTTCGCAAGAAATCCCGAATTCAAACCCAGACATCACATGTTTTAATCCATTTCCAAATCCGAATCCGAAATCATTATTCCGTAAGCTAGCATTTGGAATATTCCGCACCCAAATCCAAAAATCCACTTTCAAGTTCCAAAATCAAATCCTGAATCATCACCCAGAAATTCGATTCCAAAACCCGAAATCTCGTTCTCGTCTACCAAGACACACCAAAACCGAACCTCTCGGTTACTCGTTCAAACGATTAACGCATTACATTCGATTGACTTCATAAGGAAGCCAATACCATCAGTCACAACTCTAAGGCTGACCAAATTCGACCCTGTCGGAAACCTACTCGCTCGAGTAATACACCATACGGGATTTACCTCGAAAAGAAGTTCAGTCCCATAATCCTTAACTCAAATAGTCAAATAAGAATGATAAACTCTCAACCCATCTGGATCATCAAGATCACGGTCCAGATCCATCACTACGTCAGCCGACCATGAACGTCACGATTCTAAATCGTCACAATGCCCAATCTCCACAACATCACAATACCGATCCACCTAGGATCCACACATGCTCACCAAGTTAACCAATCCCCACATCTAAACAGATCAGTCAACGACGGGATACGCCGAGACTGTGGGTTCTCACTGATTACCTCGTATCTATCCTTGCCATCCCACCTAGGAAAAACCAAGGATGATCCAAAACAATGACACCAATACTTATCCTACGTGGATGCAAACAAAACTTGTTGCACTCCCCACGCCATGTAACCCAACATCGTCTGCCACCAAGCAGAAAATGGGAAACACACATAGGCCCACCAACCAATACACGCTCAACGTACTGGTAACTACGATCAACGTCTGCCAGGGCAGAAAATAAGAAGTCACCCCCGATGACTTCAGAATACCAAATCCCAATGCGGAAAACCTGCAATCCTCCTATCACCTCAAACACAACCTCTCTCGATTCCGTAGGTCCAACCATGTTGGAACCATCGTACTCGGACACCAACCACGTGTCCCCTTTTAGACTCGTTACTGACACATGCCCAACTCGACGAAGTCACAACTCGACTCGTGACTCATCGTTAGCACAAACACCGGCACCAACACCAGCACTAGTACCAGCACAAGCACTAGTACTAACGTCAACATTAGCACACAAACAACAGCATCAGTGTGAGCACACTGTGCGCAAAACTGAAAACCCTGGATCTCCGCTCATAATGAGCGATGACCCCGTACCCCTGCTCGAATAGGAGAAACTCTCCCTCCCTCGTTCCCAACAACTCTGGGTACAGTCACCCTGAAAACTCATATGAGAAAAGGAAACATCCCCTGAACGTCCCCCGATTCTCAACAACCACTCTCGGTAGTTGACAGGACCCGTCCCAACTGGACGTCAAAAACAGTGCACGGTCCTGCTCCCGTCTGACAAGTCAACCAAAGGCCCGAAATTACCCTTCAGTGCTTGCCAGACAAGGGATGTTTGCGCTGATTTCTGCTGCTGCCACTGCCTCACGATCAGTCCCGAACGTCATACCACGGCCTGGAGGGTCACAAAACAGAAAAGGTGTGAGTGGACAAAAATGACCTCTTATAAAAAAATTTGCCAAAATACATTCTTACCCTCTAGTTTTCACAAACTTGCATGCATATCGTAAAACATGAGTAATAGTATGAAATCATTCACGTATGAACAGTGGACCGATAAAATCAAAATACGTTTTCCCATGGTCCATAAAAACTCATGTTTAGAAAATCAGTTCATGTTATAAAACATCAAATTCCGGCTCTCAGGCCAAAACATGTGAAAACATAATCGCTGGCCATACAGACCAAAAACCCGTACTCAATACCAGTACGTCACCACAAACAACATCAATCAGCACTAGTCACAAGTTCACAATAAATATATCAATCCAATCAATCCGCACTACTCACAAGTGCACAAACTATCACAATCACATCTCCACTACTCACAAGTGCACAATCAATCAAACTGCACGACTCACAAGTGCTGCACTACGCGTAGGCCAATATCCAGTCACTCTCTCGGGAACAGACACCTCTGGGGAATTACATCCCAAAACATTTCAATCAAATCTTGACTTCATACAAAGTTAAGATCATTTCCGACTGGGTCCCAAAGCCCAAAATACCATTTACACATAAACCATTAAAATCACATTTTAAATCAATAAAATAATCCGGAAATCATCATTGACTCGCCAACAAAGCCAAAATATCATTTTAGAAATCATTTAAACTCCGGGCCTAGCCCAAAACATCATTTGCACGTTCCTCGTAAAACGTGCCCGAAAGACTGATTAAAATAATCATAAAATCCCAATAAATCATTAATTTCACAATTTGCAAGTTCCTAGTAAGGCTTTTAAATCATATATGCATGCATCACAGTTAGAAAACAAAGTCCACTCACACACACCGTCCAAAACGGTCCGTTTCCGAGCTGCACGTTTTTCCGTAAAATCTGGAAATCACAACTCCTGTCCAAAATCATTATAGAGGGTTACTAACATCTCAAAATACTTCATATAATTTTCCCCAATTTTTCCGAAATTTAAATACGTATTTTTAACGTAAAACAAAACTTCGGACACGCGGAACATTAACGAAACAATATCCGATTTCCTCGAAATCAACGTCAAAATGTTCGTTACAATGAGAGGATCAAAAGTCATGTTGACCTCACCTTGAAACTAGGCTGTACGCACCCTCATGCGCCACCGTGAGTGGCTGCGCGTGAAACTCACGCGCCTACTACAGTACTGTCTTCCTCACCCGTTTGTCTGTAAAACGGGTCATTTAACCCGCGAGACGACCCGGTTCCAATCCTATCAATTCGATACCAATTTCAACAATTGAGCATTCAGTTAGTTTCTATTTAAGTCGAATTAGAGTTATGTAATGATAATTTCACCAAAACCTACCTTAAACCTCAAGATCAAAGGTGATCGTTCGAAGAACATCCCGAACACTGTTCATCATCAGAAATCCTTCAATGTCACACGATTTCCTTCAATTGATGCAACCAGAAGCTTCAATGGACTCCGTTAAACACTTTCCCCAGCTCAATTGCATCAATCCAAGCCTCAAACTCCACGACTCAAGCTCGAACCTGTACACTGTTACCAGACCCAGTTCAGAGACAATTGGGCCTCAATTCTCCTCGTTTTTGATCTGGATCAACTCGTCATATCCTCAGGAAGCTAAATGAAGCTTCAAGTCCAATCCTCACGGCTCAAATCTCATTATTCGAATTTTCCCTCCCAAAATTCACAAATTCAATTCTCACTCTCCAGCCTCTCTCCGTCCCTCGTGTTTGCCCAGCTGCAATTGTCTCCCAAAACTCTCAATTTTCCCCTCAGAACCAGCAGTGGAAGGGAGCTGAATTCTCTCAATTTTGTTTCCCCCAATTTGCACAGTTTGAAGAACAAAGGGGGGTTAATGGATGAATTAAGAATAATTTAGTTTAATTAATTAATAAAACATAATAAGTATGTTTTCCCCAAAACATGGGATCTGGTTTTATGCCTGAATTTAAGGGATAAGTGACACTTGTCACTCATACAAGTGTGTTCAGTCACCGGGTACTATTCGTATTAAAATATTATTTAAATCCCGGTTCATTCGGTTAATCGAGTCTGTTCCCGTGACCATAACTTCGTCGTCGAATCTCCAATTTCGGCATGCCGCCTGTCGTTGGATTCGTATCGACGAAACCTACATAACGGTCCTTGGCCCTCGTCCATCGGACCTCCCGGTCAAAAAGTCAACATTTGGCCCCTAATATGCCAAATTACCAAAATACCCCTCAACTTCCGAACGCCATAACTTTCACCTCGAATGTCGGAATCGAACGTGCCACCTGTCTATGAACTCGTGACGTCCCGAACTACGTCACAGTCATCGGTCAAAGTCTGTTTGACCGCCCGAACTAAAAGTCAACATTTTGCTCACGCTAGGGGCAAAACAGTCATTTTGCTCACGCTAGTGGCAAAACAGTCATTTTGCACGTTTCGTCCGATTACACTCAACTAATCCCCGATTAGTCATTCTAAACCATAATTAATTAATATTCAATTCCGATATTCGGGACGGGTAATTAGAGTAGTAGTGCCTACCACAGACTTGTGCAGACCTAACCACCAGACACCGCTATCGAGACTCCACATCCAATGGAATCAAATACCCGTACAAGTACTCTGTATCCCCACTCTGGGATTCCATAGACAAGTACCAACCCCTAATAACCTGTCCAACACATCTCCAACCAATCGTAACTCTACTCAACCAATGTCGTCTACTAGGTCGCCCATGACCATAGTTGCACCAACAATATGTCACAAGTAAGTAGCACGACAACCAACTAGGTCTAACTGATAAGTAAAACCCCGACTGTGGATTGCTATTCCACCACTAAAACTGACATGACTAGACCTGACATAACCGTCAGTCGGTCTCGACTTCGAAAAGTCATTAAAAGTCAAACCACTCGCCATCACACCTTTCCGAACCGAACACCCTACCTTAGGGTTCCTCAAAACCTGATTGTTCTGAGTCCTAAGATATTACCATGACTCATCTCGAGTCCTAACCGAAATCTTGATTCAATCATCCATGCCATCCCTGGCATACTCGGTCACCTAGCAAATTACCGCCAGTGAACCACATCTTATACCACTTACAAAGCCTAAGGAATACTCCATCACACTCTAGACGTTGGAACTCGCATTCCGCTCAAGGAATTTACTGAGAATAATCTCATCCTGGGTCCAACCTACCCAAGTGTGCTACCCTCCAAGCCTCTGGGTTCATTCAATCTTGGGACCCATAAGAACACTGATTCGACAATTAGCAAGCCGTAGTTACACTAATTAACATCTTACCCTCAAACCAAGGCCAATTACATGTCGAGATCGATCACAAGGCCTCAAATCCCCTAATATACCCATCTCACTACCAGGTCGCGCACGAGGCTCACATTTCGGAGGTATGGCGTGGCAACAGCATCAGCAACCTAGTGCTTTGATACTAATTTGACAGGACCCGTCCCCAAAGGACATAGATAACCGTGCCCGATCCTGCTCCAGTCTGACAAGTCAACTGGAGATCCGAAACTACCCTTCAGCACCTGCCAGACAAAGGATATTTACGCATGTACCCACTCATGCCTCCACCTCTGGAATAGCCTCGATCAACGCGCCATGACCTGAAGGGTTAATAAAACAGAAAAGGTGTGAGTGGACAAAAATGACCTCGTATAAAAACATTTGTCAAAAGACATTCTTACCCTCCAGTTTTCACAAACTTGCATGCATATCATAAAACATGAGTAATAGTATGAAATCATACAAGTATGAACCGTGGACCGATAAAATTAAATCATGTTTTCCCAAGGTCCGTAAAACTCATGTTCACCAAATCAGTTCAAGTTATAAAACATCAAATCCCGGCTCTCAGGCCAAAACATGTGAACACCATCACCTGGTCACAAAGACCAAAAACCCGTACTCAAAACCGGTAAGTAATCACAAACAACATGTTTCTAAATTCCATGTCCACTTTTTCCTTGAAACTCATTTTCATCAAATCAATTTAAATCTCAATAAACTCACGCTTTCCTTAAATCATTTTATATTTAAACCACGGTTTCCTCAAAAGCATTTTCCATAAAACCACGGGACTTATTTCCATATCCTGTTGCTTAGAGTCACGTTTATCCCTACAACGCGTGCAAATCAATAGGCTCAAGGACCGCTCAAAATTCGAGCATCCGCCGCTGTGAACACATCACCAGCCGGCAATCCGGATCTCGTGAACACATCACTTACCGATCCACATATAATCCAGCACTCTGGTTTGAGTCGAGCCTCCCTCGGCTGCACGACAAAGACCGTGCTACGTGACCTCTTCGGAGTAAACACTTCCAGCCCGAAGGCGAGCGTTATCTCCAGGGTGCGCTCAGGGGAAAAACATATTTTCACCCGAAAGCCCTAAATATCCGCAACATATCATCATCACAAAAACCAGTGAAAAATAGTTGCAGTGAAAACCAAATCATTTATCCACACAGGGTCTCAGCCCCAAAATAACCGAAGTCCCGATTTACTTTATAAATCCGCAAATCATCAATATCATCATATAATCACATGGAAATACAAATCCAACCAAAATCACAATTTCATTGGGTCTCAAGCCCAAAATATCATTTTCACGCAAATTCGTGCAACCGTAAACCCGAGTTGCCATGATCACGTAAATCCATGAAATCAATCCCTGACTCATAATCCGAGTCCAAATATCATTTTCAATTCCCGACTTATAACCCGAGTCAAAACATCATGTTCAATCGCGGGCCTACGCCCAAAACATCCATTTCATAATTTCTCGAAAATCGTGCCAAAAATATAATATAATAATCCATAAAATCGAGAAATCACCGGATTGAAACATAAATCATGCCAAAGCATATAAGATCATATAATAAAGCATTAAAACATATATGCATGCATCACGGTTAGAAAACAAAGTCCACTCACACACACCATCTAAACGGTTCGTTTCCGAGCTGCACGTTTTTTCGTAAATTCTGGAAATCACAATTCCTATCCAAAATCATTAATGAGGGTTACTAACGTCTCAAAATACTTCATATAATTTTCCCCAATTTTTCCGGAATTTAAATACGTATTTTTAACGTAAAACAAAACTTCGGATACGCGGAACATTAACGAAATGATATCCGATTTTCTGGAAACCAACGTCAAATGCTCGTTACACTGAGAGGATTCAAAGTCATGTTGACCTCACCTTGAAACTAGGCCTCACGCGCCTTCATGCCCCGCAGTGAGTTGCTGTGCGTGAAACCCACGCGCCAGCTACAGTAGTCGTCCTCCTCACCCGTTTCCTCTGCAAACGGGTCCTTTTGCCCGCGAGACGACCCGATTTGAATCCTATCAATTCAACATTAATTCCTTCAATTGAACATTCACTCAGCTTCGTTATAAGTCTAATTAGAGGTCTGAAACATCAATTACACGAAATCTTACCTCGAACCTCAAGATCAAAGATGATCATTCGAAGAACATTCGAACCCTGTTCATCATTCGAAAGTCGTCAATTTCAATCGATTTCTTTCAATTGATCCACCCAGAAGCTTAAATGGACCAAGAGAAACAGTTTCCCCAACTCAATTGCATCAATCCAAGCCTCAATTCCCACGACTCAAGCTCGAAATTTCTGCAACCACAGTTCTTCTGTTCTACCTCAAATGGATCTCAATTCCTTTCGTTTTTGATCTGAAACAACTCGTCACAACCTCAGGAAGCTAAATGAAGCTTCAATTTCAATCCTCACGGCTCAAATCTCAACATTCGAATTTCCCCCCTAAAATTCGAAAATTCGATTCTCACTCTCCAGCTTCTCTCTGTCCCTCGTGTTTACCCAGTTGAGCCAGTCTCAATAAGCTCTCAAATTTCCCCTCAGAACTGGTTGTGGAAAGGAGTTCAATTCTCTCAATTTTTTATTCCCAATTTTGTGCACAGTTTGAAGACAAAGAGGATTAATGGAAAATAAAATGATTTAACAATTAATTAAAAATAATAAAACATCATAATGAAGTTTACCCCAAAACATGGATATGTGTTTAAGCCTTAATTTAAGGGATGAGTGACACTTGTCACTCATCCAGGTGTGTTCAGTCACCGGGTACTGTTCATAATAAAATAATATTTTAATCCCGGTCCATTCGGTTAATCGAGTCTGTCCCCGTGACCATAACTTCGTCGTCGAATCTCCGATTTCGGCATGCCGTCTGTCATTGGATTCGTATCGACGAGACTTATGTAACGGTCCTTAGCCCTCATCCATTGGACTTCCCGGGTCAAAAGTCAACATTTGGCCCATTTTTAGCCAAATTACCAAAATACCCCTCAACTTCCGAACGTCATAACTTTTTCCTCTAATGTCGGAATCGAACGTGCCACCTGTCTATGAACTCGTGACGTCCCGAACTACGTCACAGTCGTCGGTCAAAGTCCGTTTGACAGCCCGATCAAAAAGTCAACATTTTACTCACGACCACGGGTAAAACGGTCATTTTGCACTATTCGTCCGATTTCACTCAACTAATCTCAGATTAGTCATTCTAAACCATAATTAATTAATATTCAATCCCGATATTCGGGACGGGTCGTTACATCCGCTCAGACTGGCTGTCAGTGTGAGGATGAAATGCAGTGCTGAAACGAAGTTTCGTCCCGAAAGCTTCCTGTAGGCTTTGCCAAAACCGAGAGGTAAACCGCGGGTCTCTGTCCGAAACTATTGATTCCGGAGTACCGTGCAACCGGATGATCTCATCAATAAACAATTGAGCCAACTGTGTCATTCTGAAGTTCTCTCGCACCAGCAAGAAATGAGCTGATTTCGTAAGCCTGTCCACAATCACCCAAACTCCATCGTGACCTCTGGGTGTCCTAGGAAGTCCAAACACAAAATCCATCGTTATGTGATCCCATTTCCATTTCGGGATAGGTAGTGGTTGCAAGGCTCCATAAGGTCTTTGTCTCTCAGCCTTCACTTGCTGACAAATCAGACACCTGCTGACAAACTCAGCGATCTCCCGCTTCATACCCGGCCACCAATAATGTTCTCGCAATGTACGATACATCTTGGTCCCACCAGGATGCATCGCGTAGGCCGAACTATGAGCCTCTTTCAAGATTTCCTTCTTCAGTGCCACATCGTCTGGCACACACAACGGTCCTTCTTTTAGCAAAGCTCCATCCTCCCTGACTGTGAAATCTTGCCGCTCACCAGCTTCCACTTCAATCCGAAGTACACACGAGACAGGATCTTGAGATTGAGCCTCAACGATCCGATCGATTAGGAGTGGTCTCACATGAAAGTTAGCCAGCAAAACACCTTGGCTATCCAGTCCCAAATCAATGCTAGTCTTGCGGAGTTCAACCAATAGTGGTAAATGAACCGTTCGTAGGTGTGCTACAGAATGCGTTGACTTCCGACTTAGAGCATCAGCTACCACATTGGCTTTTCCAGGGTGATACTCAATCGTGCAATCATAATCCTTAATTAGCTCCAGCCACCGTCGTTGCATCACATTTAAGTCCTTCTGGGTGAACAAGTACGTCAGGCTCTTATGGTCCATGAACAGCCTGCAAGTCGCACCATACAAGTGATGTCTCCAAATTTTCAGCGCATGCACGACAGCAGCTAACTCCAAGTCATGTGTGGGATAGTTGCGCTCATGCGGCTTCAACTGGCGCGAAGCATAGGCAATCACTTTACAATGCTGCATTAGCATACATCCCAATCCCTGTAAGGATGCTTCATTGTACACCTCAAATTCCCCACTGTCGTCAGGAAGGGTTAGTATAGGAGCAGATGTCAACCTTTCCTTTAGCTCCCGAAAACTACGCTCACAATCATCATCCCAGACAAACTTGACTCCCTTCCGCGTCAGTCGTGTCAACGGGGCACCAATGGTAGAGAAACCCTCTACAAACCTCCTGTAATAGCCAGCCAATCCCAAGAAACTTCTAACTTCAGTGACGGTCTTCGGTTGTTCCCACTTCGGCACTGCTTCAACTTTCTGAGAATCCACACTGATTCCATCAGTTGAGATCACATGCCCCAAGAAACTCACGCTCGTCAACCAAAACTGACACTTGCTGAGCTTCGCTTTCAACTGGTCTTCCCTCAAGGTACCTAGCACCATCCTTAAGTGCTCCTCGTGCTCTCCCGCACTCTTCGAGTAAACTAGAATATCGTCGATGAACACAGTGACAAAGTGATCCAAGTATGCCTGCAATACTCGGTTCATCAAATCCATAAATGCTGCGGGTGCGTTGGTCAAACCAAACGGCATCACAAGGAACTCATAATGACCATATCGGGTTCTAAAGGCTATCTTGGGTACATCCTCATCCTTAACCCGCAACTGATGATACCCAGAACAAAGATCGATTTTGGAGAAGTACTGCGCTCCTCGCAGCTGATCGAACAAGTCATCGATCCGAGGCAACGGGTATTTGTTCCTGACTGTTACTTTATTCAGTTTCCTGTAATCGATGCAGAGTCTCAAACTCCCATCTTTTTTCCTCACAAACAACACTAGGGCTCCCCAGGGGGATACGCTCGGTCTAATAAACCCCATCTCAAGTAACTCTTGCAACTGTGCCTTTAATTCTTTCAACTCAGGTGGCGCCATACGATACAGAGTCTGAGATATAGGTTGCGTACCTAGAACCGGATCGATGGTGAACTCGACATCTCGGTGAGGTGGCAATCCCGGTAGATCCTCCGAAAAGACACCCGGGAACTCCCGTATTATCGGTACATCCTCCACTCTCAATGGTGCAGCTCGTGCGTCCAACACTTGAGCTAGGTAACCCTGGCACCGTTTCCTCAACAACTTACTTGCCTTCAGGGATAAAATCACTCCGACAGGAGTTGCTCACTGATTCCCTAAATGATGGTTTCAAGTAACCCCGGGCTCCCAAAAGTAACCTTCTTATCGACACATTCGATAGAAGCATGATGGAGCGTCAACCAATCCATTCCCAAAATGACATCAAAGTCATGCAAGTCCAAGAGTATCAAGTCTGCTACCAAACCCACGTCACCTACCATTACGGGACACTCCCGCAACACTTGATTTACCACAAATACATCTCCTGTGGGCGTACTCACACGATGTCACAGTCCAGTGCGGACACCTCTCTACCCACCAACAACTCACAGTCCCGTGATATAAACGAATGAGTAGCTCCGGGATCAATTAAAGCAAAAACATCATGTCCAAAGATCGTGAGTGTACCTTTCACAACACCAGGTGCTGCCCTGGCCTCCTGCTGCATAACCGCAAACACTCGGGCTTGTGGTCCAGCTGCTCCCCCACGGCCCCGGCCCCTCAGTCCACTAGTCGCTCTAGCACCACCTCCTCTATTACTCCCAGTCCCAGAAACTGCAACTGTGTTTCGTCCCAGCTCTGCTCCACCCCGACCTGCGCCACCACCCTGTGGCAAACATGGACACTCCCTCCGATAGTGGCCCCGCTCGCCACAGAAGTAACAACTAACACTGGAAGCATTTCGAGCAAAACCACCACTTTGCCGTCCTGTGGAAGCAACCGAAGTTGCGCTCGCTTGCGGAGCAGTCTGTGCCCTAGGCGCTCTGAATCCAGGACTCTGAAAACTACCAGGCCTACCATAACGATCATTGCCTGCAGATGAGGCTCCAGCATAACGTCCCTTCTTCGGGGCCCTCTAACCATACGATCCAGGATATGAACATTGTAACGACCCGTCCCAAATTCCTAGATTAGATTAGTGACTAATCACGATTAGTGAGGCTAATCCATGATTAGTAGAGCGAAATCGGACGAACGATGCAAAATGACCGTTTTTCCCCTAGTCGTGGAAAAACGTTGACTTTTCATTCGGGCGGTCAAATGGACTTTGGCCGATGACCGTGACATAGTTCGTGATGCCATGAGTTCATAGACAGGTGGCACGTTCAATTCCGACGTTCGAGGAAGAAGTTATGACGTTGGGAAGTTTAAGGGAATTTTGGTAATTTTGGTTAAAATGGTCAAAATGTTGACTTTTTGACCAGGAGGTCCGATGGCCGAGGGCCGAAGACCGTTACGTAGATAAGGACGATACGAATCCGTAGACAGACGGCACGTCGAATTTGGACGTTCGACGGCGAAGTTACGATTCACGAAAGTTTCAGGAAACTATTCCCGCTGACACGTTTTACGAGACAAGTGTCTCTAGTGGGCCCAAATATTTAATGGAGGCCCAATGGATGAGTGACAAGTGTCACCCATCCAATGGATACCATATTTCATTCATGCACTAAACCATTCACCCGTGCATCCATTTACCATTTTTCCTCCAACCAAACCCGATCCCATTTCTCACCCAAACCCATTCAACCCTTTCCAATGATCATATAAGAGAGACCAGAGAGTGAGGATGGACCGGTGGACGCTGGTGGCCGGCCAGGAACGGCGCCACCGTGGACGGCGGGGGAGGAATGCACGGTAAGCCGATAAACCCATTTTTCCTTCTTTTCGATTTGAGCATTATGGTTGGTTTTGAATGATTAGGGAATGATTATTAGGATGCTAGGAAGGTTTTAAGAGAGTTTTGGTGGCGGTTGACAGCTGGGATGCCGTGGAGGTTGATCAGTGAAGTTTGAACCGTATGGTTCAAAATGGGTTCATGAGTTTTAGTTGGTTTTAGATGGTTTAATTGATTGGGTTAGATAGGAAATGAGAAAACAGGAATTTAGGGACCAAAATGGAGGCAAACGGACCGAATTTGAGGGAGGAACAAGCCAGACCGGTCACGTCGGTCCAGTTGGATCGGCTATACAGGGTGAACCGGTCGGACCGGTTCGATCGAAGGAAGAAGATGAATTGTTCCCTAACGCGTGAAGCCCACGAGCAGCCACTTCAGGCGGCGCGTGTGGGCGCGTGGGCAGGAATTTGGGGAAGGTTCCAACATGTGAAATCATATATTCGATGTAACGAACATTTTGGGACTAGTTTCGTATCAATCGGACACCGTCTCGATATGTTTCGGGGCATTGGAAGGTTTAGGGTCGTTTTAAAAATAGTTAAAAGTTTGGGAAAATTACGGGGCTTTGGTAGGAGGTTAATTAAGTAGTTAGTAACCTTCTATTAAAATTTGGACAGGTTTGGGAGTCCCGGTGATGGTGATCGGCTCGGGGAGCCGTATGGCACGCAAATCGAGGCGGCAGCTCGGACGGTCTGTGAGTGGACTTTGTTTTCTAAATTGGTGCATGCATAAATGTTTATTATATGTTTTATTACATGTTTGATGATGCGTTGGGTGCATTTGTATGTGGTTACGTATAAGCACGTATTTCGAGGTTTCGGCCTTATATGGTGCTTATACGGGTCTGTATTTCTGTATTGGTCTAAATGAAAAGGTTTTGGATTTCTAAAAGAATAAACTCAGGTATAAGACCCATTTGGTTTGGTCTCGGGCATATGACACTATTTACGACCTTCGGGTCTAAATCTTGGTCGCAACGGGTGCTATGTGCACGGCGATCGACAATACGACGCTCGCCTCCAGATTGGGATGTGTTCCTTCCGGAGAGGTCACGATGCACGATTCGTGGTCGGGCAGCCTGGGGTGGCTCGACTTCGGAGTGCTGACGGTTCAGGATAACGATCGGTGATGAATGCACCATGATCTTGTGGTGGTCGCGTCGGTTGATTCGTTCACGGCGACATACCAGGATTTAGGGTGGTCCTGGATGGATGGTTGCACGCATCACTATGATCGGAGTCGTGACTGACCCTTAGATATCAGGCACGATGCCCAGCTGATGTCATATGTTCGGGCACGAAACCCAGTTACTTTACGGTTTATGATTTCGGGTCAGGGACCCTACGTGGATTTCCAAGTTCATGACGGTTTATGGGAACCGGCATGAACTCTGGAAAGGTCATTGTGGTTCATGATGGTTTATGGGAACCAGCATGAACCTTTGTCAGGTCATTCTGGTTCATGACAGTTTATGGGAACCGGCATGAACCCTATTTAATGGATGTTATAGATCATGACGGTTCAAGGGAACCGGGCATGAATGTTTATGTTATGTATATATATGTATTCATATACCTTCCTTTACTTCTATTATCTCCTCCGGGGAGGGTCGTTGGCCTGGGTGGACACCGGAGTAGTCACGGAGCACCGACTGAGTGGAGTCACCCCCCAGTTGAGTTCCTTACTCTCAGGAAGGCTATGATTACTATTACCTCAGGTAGGGTCAGTGGTCTGCGGACATTGATCTTGACTTTGAGAAGACTCGGATTGAGAGCTGGGTAGCACGCGCGTAGCTTTGGAAACCGTGACAGGATTGGTTGTGTGAATTATATGTATATGTGATGTATGCTATATATGATATGATGTATGATGTGCGTTTACATAGGTTTTGGGCAGTGGCCCGTATGGTTAGTTTCTTATGATTTGGGCTGAGTCTCTTATGGAGTTGGGCAGTGGCCCGTGTACTTGATTTCATTATGGTTTTTCTGGATAAATGGTTTTCGAATGCATGCATACTTTTTAGTGAAGCGTACAAATGTCTTTTTATGAAATATGTTTTTATAAATTCTTGTTTTGTCCACTCACAGCTTTTAATGTTTTGACTGCCCTTCAGGTTGACATCGGATGTGGACTGTAGCAGAGACCGAGATATCACATACCTCCTCCGGATCCTGGCGTACTCTGATAGCCCAGGAGGGCAAAGGTCGGAAATATCCCTTGTCTGACACTCCGTGTCAGACGGGAGCAGGGTCATCCCACGTAAATCCCGGGGGGATTGGGATGGGTCCTGTCAGCGTGGTATCAGAGCATGGTTGCTCATGTTACTCTGAATTCCAGAGCATATTTTGCACAATACTATGTACGCTGGTCGAGGATGTGATATCTCAAGGAGCTACAGTTCGTGGTCAACCTGATTGTTGGGATGTCGATACGATAGTTAGTAGGACTGTATCGTGGATTGTCTTGGTTCGGCACTGGATGCCGGGGTTGCCATAGTTCTGTCGTGGTTGACAATATGGAACCCTACGAATGGTGAACGTACTATTACGTTAGATTCGACCGTGTGACGGTTAGTTGGGATCGTCTTTCACGATGTCGTAGGATCGTTTTCGATGACTGGTGGGTTGTTGTGACCATCAGATGACCGGATTGGTTGAGTTAGATGAGTTTTCTGCAGTTAGCGGTTAGCAGTCGAGTTCGTGGAACTCTAGTTGAACTTGTGGCAGTTGCAGCCGGATTCGGGGAATCCTAGTTGGATTGACGTCTTTACGGTGTCAAGATCGCAGAGTCAGTTAGATTATGGATTATATTGCCTTATGCAGTTGGGTTCAGGGAGACCCTAGAGTCTGATCGTGGAACCCTAGCTTAGGTATATGGTTCGGAAATGTGAGTTGACGAGTGGTTTGACTTGGACGACTATTCGGATTTGGATTCGTTAGTCGGTCTAGTCATGTCAGCTTGTGTTGGACTGCACTTCGCAGTCGAGGTTGTACTTATCGATTAGACCTAGTTGGCTGTCGTACTACTTAGTTGCAATGGGTTGTTGGTGCAACTAAGGTCATGGATAACCTGGTAGACGACATTGGGTTAGTCGGGTTATGACTGGTAGAGTTTGATTTGGACAAGTTACCAGGGTTGGTACTTGTCGATGGAATCCCTGAATGGGATCCGTAGTGGTTAATACGGACGGTTGATTCCGTTGGATGCGAATCTCGATAGCAATATCTGGTAGTTAGGTCTGCACGAGTGTGTGGCAGACGCTACTACCAAGAGCGGTTGTAGTTGTGGTTTTTGGGAATCGGGGACGTTCGGGGAACGTTTCCTTTTCTCGTATGATTTGTCAGGGTGATTGTACCCAGAGGTGTTGGGTGCGAGGGAGGCAGAGTTTCTCCTATTTGAGCAGAGGTACGGGGTCGGCGCTCGGTATGAGCGGAGATCCAGGGTTGTCAGTTTTGGACATGGTGTGCCGATACTGATACTGGTGTTGGTATACTGGTACTAGCGCTGGTGCTAGTGCTGGTGATTGTGATGACGGTGAGTCACGAGTCGGGATGTGGCTCTGACGAGATGGGCATATGTTCGGTATCTGTGGTCCCAGAGTGGATCTCAGATAGAGTTAAATTGGTTAGGGGACACGTGGTTCATGTCTGAGTGTGTTGGTTCCGATCTGGTTGGAACTTCGGAATCGCGAGAGGTTGCGATTGAGGTGACGAGTGGAATGCGAGCTTTCCGCATTAGTATTGGGTATTTCGAAGTCATTTTGAGTGACTTCTCAGTTCTACTGTGGTAGATGATGGTAGATGACGATAGAGGATGGTTGCATCACCAGTACGCTGATCGTGTATTGGTTGGTGGACCCGGGATTTGTCTTGGGTCATCAGGTGGAGTTGAGCATATCGAAGTTCCACGACTTAGATTTCTCATTTCTGCTTTGTGGCAGACGATGTTGGATTACATGGCATGCTGAATGCAGCGAGTTTTATTTGTATTCACGAGGATGGATTTTGTGTCATCGTCTTGTATCATCCTTGATTTTCTAGGTGAAATGCCAAGGATCGATACGAGGTAGTCAGTGAGAACCCACAGTCTCGATGTGTCTCGTCGTTGACTGATCTGTTTAGATGTGGGAATTGGTTTATGACTTTGGGTATCGTTATGGATCTGGATCGTGATTTTGATGATCCAGATAGGTGGAGAGTTTGAGTGGAACATGATGGGACTGAACTTCTTTTCGAGGTAAATCTCGTATGGTATATTACTCAGGTGAGTAAGTGTCCGATGAGGTCGGATTTTGTCAAACTAGATATGTTGATATTGGGATTGGCTTCCCTATGAAGTCAATCGATGGTAATAGGGTAATTGGTTGAGCAGGTAACTGAGAGGTTTAGTTTTGGTACGTCTCGGTAGATGTGAACGACATTTCGAGTTTTGGAATCAGATTTCTGGATGACGATTCAAGATTTGATTTTGGAACTTGAAAGAGGATTTCTGGATTTGGGTTTTGGAATCGGATTCTGGGTGACTATTCAGGATTTGATTCTAGAGCTTGACTGTGGATTTTTTTTTTATGGATTTGGGTTCGGAATGGTTATTCCAAATGCTTGCTTACGGAATGATGATTTCGGATTCAGATTTGAACATGGTTATAGATATGAGTTCTGGATTTGGATTCGGGATTTCTTTCGAAATTGCGGATTCGGATTCGGATTTGGAAATGGATAATGGGTCGGAGTTTCGATTTGTCTAATATTGGATTGGACAAATGGACTCTATAGTAGAAACGTGATTAGCTACAACCTAGGTGGTTGTAAGCTGATTGATGGGTAGATGTGCGTACCTTGTACGTTGTTCGAGGTACGATACTGGGCAAACTTGTCTTGTCTATTGAGGGTATATAGGTCATACCAGAGGTATGTTGGTGAGTGTGTTGGTAGTCGGATTAATTATGATACCATTGGATTACTTGAGGTCGTGGACTGGACATTGGATACTGTGCATTGGGTCATAGTAGTTCTGATGAGTCTGGTTACACACAGGTCGAGTGTTTTGTTGGTAAACGTGTACTCAGATTGAGTGAGTTTGTGGTCGGTGTAACCATAGGTAAGTATAGTGTCAGTTTTCGACTGACGACTGTCAAGTAGTGACAGTTTGTCGGAGGTGTCAGCATGGATCGTTGAGTGATTGGTAACTCCCAGTGGGAGTAGATGTCGAGATAGTTAGTGTTTGAGAAAGGAACCGTCGAGCTGGTTGTGTCAGCGAAATGGTAGATTTGACAAGTGGTGTCAATTCGGGACGTATGGCTACTGTCATTCTACGTGGTCGAGTGTAGTTGATACGACGTGAGTGTTAGTGGTACGTCTGGTTGCAGACGAGTATTGTTCTAGCTAGTGGGTGTACTAGTGTACAGGAGCGTGAGATCGAATTATTTCCACGAGGTGGATGTGGAATCAGGATAGTTGGAGTTTCAAGAACGAAACTAATTAAGGAAGGAAGAAAGGTTAGATTAGGTCGGTTGGAATTTCTAGGACGAAATTAATTAAGGAGGGAAGGTTGTAACGACCCGTCCCAAATTCCTAGATTAGATTAGTGACTAATCAAGATTAGTGAGGCTAATCCATGATTGGTAGAGCGAAATCGGACGAACGATGCAAAATGACCGTTTTACCTCTAGTCGTGGCAAAACGTTGACTTTTCATTCGGGCGGTCAAATGGACTTTGACCGATGACCGTGACGTAGTTCGTGATGCCACGAGTTCATAGACAGGTGGCACGTTCAATTCCGACGTTCGAGGAAGAAGTTATGACGTTGGGAAGTTTAGGGCCATTTTGGTAATTTTGGTAAAAATGGTCAAAATGTTGACTTTTTGACCAGGAGGTCCGATGGCCGAGGGCCGAAGACCGTTACGTAGATAAGGACGATACGAATCCGTAGACAGGTGGCACGTCGAATTTGGACGTTCGACGACGAAGTTACGATTCACAAAAGTTTCGGGATACTATTCCCGGCGACACGTTTTACGAGACAAAAAGGGCAGTTTGTCTCTAGTAGGCCCAAATATTTAATGGAGGCCCAATGGATGAGTGACAAGTGTCACCCATCCAATAGACACCATATTTCATTCATGCACTAAACCATTCACCCGTGCATCCATTTTCCATTTTTCCTCCAACCAAACCCGATCCCATTTCTCACCCAAACCCATTCAACCCTTTCCAATGATCATATAAGAGAGACCAGAGAGTGAGGATGGACCGGTGGACGCTGGTGGCCTGCCAGGAACGGCGCCGCCATGGACGGCGGGGGAGGAATGCACGGTAAGCCGATAAACCCATTTTTTCCTTATTTTTCGATTTGAGCATTATGGTTGGTTTTGAATGGTTAGGGAATGATTATTAGGATGCTAGGAAGGTTTTAAGAGAATTTTGGGGGTGGTTGACGGCTGGGACGCCGTGGAGGTTGATCGGGGAAGTTTGAACCGTATGGTTCAAAATGGGTTCATGGGTTTTAGTTGATTTTAGATGGTTTAATTGATTGGGTTAGATAGGAAATGAGAAAATAGGAATTTAGGGACCAAAATGGAGGAAAACGGACCGAATTTGAGGGAGGAACCAGGCCAGACTGGTCACGCCGGTCCAGCTGGACCGGCTGTACAGGGTGAACCGGCCGGACCAGTTCGATCGAAGGAAGAAGATGAACTGTTCCCTAGCGCGTGAAGCCCACGCGCAGCCACTTCAGGCGGCGCGAGTGGGCGCGTGGGGAGGAATTTGGGGAAGGTTCCAACATGTGCAATCATCTATTCGATGTAACGAACATTTTGGGACTAGTTTCGTGTCAATCTAACACCGTCTCGATATGTTTCGGGGCATCGGAAGGTTTAGGGTCGGTTTAAAAATAGTTAAAAGTTCGGGAAAATTACGGGGCTTTGGTAGGAGGTTAATTAAGTAGTTAGTAACCTTATATTAAAATTTGGACCGGTTTGGGAGTCCCGGTGATGGTGATCGGCTCGGGGAGCCGTATGACACGCAAATCGAGGCGGAAGCTCGGACGGTCTGTGAGTGGACTTTGTTTTCTAAATTGGTGCATGCATAAATGTTTATTATATGTTTTATTACATGTTTGATGATTCCATGGGTGCATTTGTATGTGGTTACGTATAAGCACGTATTTCGAGGTTTTGGCCTTATACGGTGCTTATACGGGTCTGTATTTCTGTATTGGTCTAAATGAAAAGGTTTTGGATTTCTAAAAGAATAAACTCGGGTATAAGACCCATTTGGTTTGGTCTCGGGCATATGACACTATTTACGACCTTCGGGTCTAAATCGTGGTCGCGACGGGTGCTATGTGCACGACGCTCGCCTCCGGATTGGGATGTGTTCCTTCCGGAGAGGTCACGATGCACGATTCGTGGTCGGGCAGTCTGGGGTGGCTCGACTTCGGAGTGCTGACGGTTCAGGATAACGATCAGTGATGAATGCACCATGATCTTGTGGTGGTCACGTCGGTTGATTCGTTCACGGCGACATACCAGGATTTAGGGCGGTCCTGGATGGATGGTTGCACGCATCACTATGATCGGAGTCGTGACTGACCCTTAGATATCGAGCACGGTGCCCAGCTGATGTCATATGTTCGGGCACAAAACCCATTTACTTTACGGTTTATGATTTCGGGTCAGGGACCCTACGTGGATTTCCAAGTTCATGACCGTTTATGGGAACCGGCATGAACCTTTGTCAGGTCATTCTGGTTCATAACAGTTTATGGGAACCGACATGAACCCTGTTTAATGGATGTTATGGATCATGACGGTTCAAGGGAACCGGGCATGAATGTTTATGTTATGTATATATATGTATTCATATACCTTCCTTTACGTCTATTATCTCCTCCGGGGAGGGTCGTTGGCCTGGGTGGACCCCGGAGTAGTCACGGAGTACCGACTGAGTGGAGTCACCCCCTAGTTGGGTTCCTTACTCTTAGGAAGGCTATGATTACTATTACCTCGGGTAGGGTCAGTGGTCTGCGGACATTGATCTTGACTTTGAGAAGACTCGGATTGAGACCTGGGTAGCACGTGCATAGCTTTGGAAACCGTGATAGGATTGGTTGTGTGAATTATATGTATATGTGATGTATGCTATATATGATATGATGTATGATGTGCGTTACACAGGTTTTGGGCAGTGGCCCGTATGGTTAGTTTCTTATGATTTGGGCTGAGTCCCTTATGGAGTTGGGCAGTGGCCCGTGTACTTGATTTCATTATGGTTTTTCTGGATAAATGGTTTTTCAATGCATGCATGCTTTTTAGTGAAGGGTACAAATGTCTTTTTATGAAATATGTTTTTATAAATTCTTGTTTTGTCCACTCACAGCTTTTACTGTTTTGAATGCCCTTCAGGTTGACATCGGATGTGGACTGTAGCAGAGACCGAGATATCACATACCTCCTCCGGATCCTGGCGTACTCTGATAGCCCAGGAGGGCAAAGGTCGCAAATATCCCTTGTCTGACTGTAACGACCCGTCCCAAATTCCATGATTAGATTAGTGACTAATCACGATTAGTGAGCTAATTCGTGATTAGTAGAGCGAAATCGGACGAGCGATGCGAAATGACCGTTTTGCCCCTGATGGTGGCAAAATGTTGACTTTTTAATCGGACGGTCAAATGGACTTTGACCGATGACCGTGACGTAGTTCGTGACGTCACGAGTTCATAGACAGGTGGCACGTTCAATTCCGACGTTCGTGGAGGAAGTTATGACGTTCGGAAGTTTAGGGGCATGTTGGTAATTTGGGTGAATAGGAGGTCAAAAGTTGAATTTTTGATCGGGAGGTCCGATGGCCGAGGGCCAAAGACCGTTACGTAGATAAGGACGATACGAATCCGTAGACAGGCGGCACGTCGAATTCGGACGTTCGACGGCGAAGTTACGGTTCACGGAAGTTCCCGGTTACTATTCCCGACGGCACATTTTACGAGACAAAAAGTGAAGTTTTGTCTCTAGTGGACCCAGATATTTAATGGAGGCCCAATGGATGAGTGACACTTGTCACCCATCCACTGGCCAACCTCACCCACTCATGCACCAAACCCTTCCCCGTTCATCCATTTCTCCCATTTTCTTCCCAAACCAACCCGATCACCATTTCTGACCCAAACACCAAACCCTTCCCTTCTAACCATAACTGAGACCAGAGGGTGAGAGAGGAGGACTAAGGACGGCAGCTGGTGGCTGGAACCGCCGTGGGCGGTGGCGGGAACCCAGAACCCGATCGGGTACCCGGTAAGCCCATTTTTCCTTATTTTTCGATGTGAGCATTATGGTTGGTTTTGAATGATTAGGGAATGATTATTAGGATGCTAGGAAGGTTTTAAGGGGGTTTTGGTGGTGGTTGACGGCCGAGCAGCCGTGTAGGCTGATCGGGAAAAATCGAACCGTGAGGTTCAAATTGGACCGATCGGATTTCGTAGGTTTTAGGTTGTTTAGTTAATTAGGATTGATAGGAAATGAATAAATAGGAATTTAGGAGTTGGAATGGAAGCAAACGGACCGAAAATGAGGGAGAAGGAGACCTGGACCGGTTACGCCGGTCCAAGTTGCAGGAAAAACCGGACCGGACCGGTCTGACCGATGTAGGGGATGACAGGTGACGTCATCCTGCTGACGTCATCATGTCAGGGATGACGTCAGCATTGTCAGATCTGACAATGTCAGCTGACATGTCAGAAAATGGACCAATAGGAGTGCGACACGTGTCACATGTCAGTGCACAGTCAGCACTGACATGTCAGTGACGTGGCCCAATCAGGGGCTGACACGTGGCACAGACGTGGACCAATGCCGTGATGACACGTGGCACATGTCAGACTGCCACGTGGCACTGACAACACAGTGACGTGGACCAATGGGAGCATGACACGTGGCACCTGTCAGAGTCTGACATGTCAGACCTGACAGCTGTCATATGACGTCATGCTGACGTCAGCGATGACGTCAGCAGGTACTGTAACAGGCGCGTGAAGCCCACGCACAGCCACTTCAGGCGGCGCGTGAGGGCGCGTGGCAGGGAATCTGGGGAAGGTTCTAACATACGAAATCTTCTATTCGATGTAACGAACATTTTGGGACTGGTTTCGTGTCAATCGGACACCGTCTCGATATGTTTCGGGGCATCGGAAGGTTTAGGTTTGGTTTTTAAAATAGTTAAAAATACGGGAAACTTTCGTGGCTTTAGTGGGAGGTTAATTAAGTAGTTAGTAACCTTCTATTACGATTTGGACAGGTTTGGGAGTCCCGGTGACGGTGATCGGCTCGGGGAGCCGTATGGCACGCAAATCGAGGCGGCAGCTCGGACGGTCTGTGAGTGGACCTTGTTTTCTAAATTGGTGCATGCATAAATGTTTATTATATGTTTTAAATGCTTGTTGTAATGCCATGGGTGCATTTGTATGTGGTTACGTATAAGTACGTATTTTGAGGTTTCGGCCTTATACGGTGCTTATACGGGTCTGTATTTCTTTATTGATCTAAATGAACTGGATTTGGATTTCAAAAGGATAAACTCGGGTATGAGACCCATTTGGTTTTGTCTCGGGCATATGACCTCAGATTCCGGGCACGGTGCCCAGTTGATGTCCTATGTTCGGGTACGAGACCCAGTCACTTTACGGTTTTGATTTCAGTTCAGGGAACCTTAAATGGATTCCCAGGTTCATGACGGTTTATGGGAACCGGCATGAACCCTTGTAGGTCATTGTGGTTCATGACGGTTTATGGGAATCGGCATGAACCTTTGTCAGGTTATTCTGGTTCTTGACGGTTTATGCGGACCGACATGAACCCTGGTTATGTTATTACGGTACATGACGGTTTATGGGAACCGGCATGTTACCTGATTATGGATATTATGGATCATGACGGTTCAGGGGAACCGGTCATGAATGTTTATGTTATGTATATATATATGTTCATCTACCTTCCTTTACTTCTATTATCTCCTCCGGGGAGGGTCGTTGGCCTGGGTGGACCCCGGAGTAGTCACGGAGCACCGACTGAGTGGAGTCACCCCCCAGTTGGGTTCCTTACTCTCAGGAAGGCTATGGTTACTATTACCTCGGGTAGGGTCAGTGGTCTGCGGACATTGATCTTGACTTTGAGATGACTCGGATTGAGACCCGGGTAGCACGCTCGTAGCTTTGGATACCGTGACAGGATTGGTTGTGTGACTTATATATATGTTTGTGATGGATATATGATATATGATATGTGGTGTGTACAGGTGTGCACAGGATTTGAGCGGTGGCTCGTGTACTTGGTTTCTTTGTGGTTTGGGGCCGAGCCCCTTATGGATTTGGACAGTGGCCCGTATGGTCGTTTTTATTGTGGTCCTTTCGACCTTAGTTTATATCTGCTTTGGGCTTAGTCCCACATATGGTTTGTTTTGGATAAATGGTTTTCGAATGCATGCATGCTTTTTAGTGGAGGGTACAAATGTCTTATGAAATGTTTTATAAACTTTTGTTTTGTCCACTCACAGTTTTTAATGTTTTGACTGCCCTTCAGGTTGACATCGGATGTGGACTGTAGCAGAGACCGAGATATCACATACCTCCTCCGGATCCTTGCGTACTCTGATAGCCCGGGAGGGCAAAGGACGAAAATATCCCTTGTCTGACACTTCGTGTCAGACGGGAGCAGGGTCATCCCGCACTAATCCCGGGGGGATTGGGATGGGTCCTGTCACTGACACTCCGTGTCAGACGGGAGCAGGGTCATCCCACATAAATGTCGGGGGGAATGGGATGGGTCCTGTCAAACGCTCTCGACGTTGTCCACCACCAGAGTACTGTGGACATGTTGGGAGACTAGCCTCAACCCGCACTGCGGCATCTGACATCTCTCTGAGAGTAGTAAAAGCTCCTGTCGTCACAATGGCCCGTATCTCACCCCGTAGGCCAAGCTCGATCCTACGACATTTCTCAGCCTCAGTAGACACAAAGGTAGGAGCAAAACGGGCTAGCATCTGAAATTTCTGCTCATATTCCGCTACCGACATGCTCCCCTATTGGAGCTGCAGAAACTCGGTATCCCTAGCATCACGGAATGAACGGGGATAATACTGATCCAGAAATCGTTCACGAAAGGTCTCCCAAGTCACTGTACGGGCATCCCAACCTGACAACTCCAGAGTATACCACCACTCATAAGCAGATCCATCAAGCAGAAAGGTGGCCAACACAACTCGCTCCTCAGGAAGACAGTGCATCACTGCAAAAATCCGCTCAAACCGAGAAATCCAACGGTGGGCATCCTCGGGATCCGCCCCACCACTAAACACCGTAGCCCCAAGACGCTGGGCTCGCTCGATCGAAGCACTCTCGGCATCACTAGCAACGCCATCATCAGGTCGTGGAGGGGGTTCACCTCGCGGAGGCATGTCCGTTTGTCCTTTCTGAAAGAGGCATAAGTTAGTACAATAATCGAGGCATACCCAAGTGCCAGACACAAACCGAAAACCTATGCTCTGATACCAATTGACAGGACCCACCCTGATTATCGCCTTGATAATTGGGAAGCATCCTAATCTCGTCTGACAATCGAACCCAAAAGATCGGAAAACTAAATAACATTACATCACACCCATTGCCAGACCAGGGAGATTAAGTAAATACAACCGACTGGACATCAAGTCCATAGTTTCACAGAGCATAATATTACAAAACAAGTTAAAGAACAAATCCTACTCTGTGAACTAACTACTCCGCAATAGAAAACTTTATGCCTTTGCCTCTGCCTTTGCCTCTGCCTCGGCGCTAGCCCCCGAACTTGTACCACGACCTGGAGGGTAGTTAAAACAACAAGGTGTGAGTGGACCGAAACAAAAGTTTGCAGAAAACAGTTTAAGGAAATCGGGGTTCGCCCTCCAGTTTTATAACACGCATGCATAACCAGATATTCGAAAATCTCGTATCAAACATTCGAAATCCCTTTTTCCGAAACGCATGTAACACGTTACAGAAAACCGTCATAACTCATGTAAAAATAATATAATATTACCAAATCCAGAAATCGTCATTTTGAAACATCAATTAAACATATCAAGTAAAAACTGAATCAATAATCACAAATAAGCCGTTGGATCCATCCGAGTCTTTAAACTCAAAACATAATCAATAGGCCTCGGGGGTATCACAATAACCAGGTCTTTAAACTCACGAGTCTTTAAACTCAATCCGAGTCTTTAAACCCAATTTTTCGGGCCCGCCCCCATCATCAATTAACCGGGTCTTTAAACCCAAAACCAGATCCAACAATCAACCGGGTCTTTAAACCCAAAACCATTTATAAAAATAATAAACCAGGATTCATCATGATCCGTTTCCCAAAAATCATTCCGAAAATCATATCTTGTCATAATAGGACTTATGTCTGAAATCACTTGCAAATTCCAAAACATGCAATTCCAGAAAACCACTTCACAAATATAATCAAAACATCATAAATACGTAACATGCATAATCATATCCAAATCCTTCATCAAAACATCATTCATGCATAGGAGAAAACTGTAACCTCGAAATGCGTGAAATACGATAATTATCTCGAAAAGCGTGAAATCACGTAAAACCGAAATATAATATTTATCAACATAAAATCATATGTGAAAACACAAGATAAATAAGTAAAATAGTCATGCATGCACAGTTTAGAAATCAAAAGTCCACTCACGGTTTTCAAAAGCGTCAATCGCGCCCCGTGCACTCCTCAGTAGCTTCGGAAGTGTCCGGGCCTGTAAAAACGTACAAGGAGGGTTACAAACATCCCCAAATAACTCATAAGATTTTCCCTAATTTTTCTGGATTTTTCCGCTTAATTAAACGTAAGGACTAAATCTTCCAAACCCTCAAAATTATCCCGAACGACTACCGACCGACTCGAACCCTAAATATAAAATGTTAATTAGACTGAAAGGAATAAGTTTCATGTTGACCGTGACCGGAGATGACATTACACGCGCCGTCACGCGCCGCCCAAAGTGGCTGCGCGTGAAGGCCACGCGCCCAGCTACAGTGTCGTCTCTCGTACCCGACCAGCCTGTTAAACGGGTCTGTTACCCGCGACTCAACCCGACCAGTTAACCCTCAATTCTCCATCAATTCCTCCTGTTTTCAATCCTATCATCTTCTCTAATCCATTAATTTGAGTTCTGTACCAATGATTAACCTCGACTGTCCCTAAATCGATCAAACCCAGACTCGAACAGTCGAACAGGTCTACGTTTGGAACTCACCCAACCTAGCCCCATTTTCAAATTAACTCAGACATGAGCTTAAGGGAACCTAGACGAACACAATTGCACAACCAATTGAACAAGCCGTTACCTGGTATCCGTCTTCCTCAACACTGTGTTTTTCCAGAAACTAGAACTTGAGTTCCTGAGCAAACCTTGATCAAACCTCTTCAATTCTTGCACAGGGATGTTTGTAATGGTCTCAGAATGCTAATCCAACTCACGGTTTGGCTCGACTCACCTCAAAAATTGACCTTTGAATTTCCCTCCATTTTCTGGTTTTTCCTTCCCCGTCTGTTTCTCTCACTCACAGCTCCCTCAACGGATGCGAAATGATGCAAAATGAAATCCTCTCTCGCCCCCTACACGGTTAATCGATCAAAGCGGCCATCAACCCGTGGGAACAAACTGAAGTCTCTGAAAATGTTTCCCATAAACACAGAAACCATGGCCAATTTTTAAACTAGCCTGCGCTCTGTGTGACCTCAGTCCCTTCAACAATGTCCCCCACTGCCTCAATTAACTTAAACAAACCACCCCACGCAGCCACTACTCAATTAAACAAAGACAATGATCAGAGCACTCACAGCACGGTTGGGCACACTCTGTTTTTCATGGTGGTGCTACAGTAACCACCGTGCAAATGACCAAAATGCCCTCAGGGCAATAATTACCAAAATGCCCTCCAACTTCCGTGACTCGTAACTCGGTCATCCGATGTCCGTTTCACGCGTGCCGCCTGTCGTTGTACTCGGTGCTTCGAGACGAACCTAACGGTCTTCGAGTCATGTGAAAATCAATTGTATTTCGAAAAGTCAATTTTTTCTCCTATGTCGTCCAAATTACGATAATGCCCCTAGACTTCTGAACGTCATAACTTTTTCCCTGGACGTCCGAATTGGACGTGCCATCTGTCTATGAACTCGTGACGTCCCTAACTACGTCACAGTCATCGATCAATGTCCGTTCGACCCTCCAACTAAAAAGTCAACAAATTGACCATACGAATCATAGGGGTAAAAACGTCATTTTATTGATTAATTTACAAAATTACATTTTCCGAATTTCCACGACGTTACATCGCGGATGCAACTTAGATCAACTTTTGTTATCTATTAATGAAAAAATCAAAGTTAAATAAACAACTTTTGAAAAAATCAAGTTCGGTTACTTTGAAAAATTGAACAACATCATCAGAGGGAGTGATGATGCCAATGTTAGGATAATAAAAATTGAAACTTTCTATGTCGAGGAACAGTTAGTCTAGGAAATCATGTGTTACGGTTTAGTCTAATCAGATTGTTTGATAAAGCTATCTAAGGTGTTTTATGGATAGGTTTGAAGCTTTTAATTATTTGGGAGCCCGCATTGAGAAGCGTTTTGTTCTGATATGCCTTACTGGAGCTTCTCTATATTAAATTATCATTTTTTTAGTTCTATGTTGCATTAGTTTCCCTTGCATACTTGGTTTTTGGGTGCAGTTAATTCCACTCTGGATCAATTTTTCTTTCACAAAAATCACCAATATGGTGTTTTTAGCTGTCAGTAATCTTAGCTAAATATTAGTTTTTGGTGTAGTTAATTCTACTATGGATCAAGTTTTTCTTCTTCACAAAACTCACTAATTATTGTGCTCTATCAAATGAATAATCATAGCTAATTATTGGTTTTGATGTAGTTTTTCTTCTTCACAAAACTCACCAATTTGTACTTTATCACATCAAGAAAATAAGCCCCAAAACTCTGTGAAATCTAATTACTTATCTTTTTGGTTGGAAATATATTATTTATTACTATGTTGCATAATAATACATATATATATGTACTATATAATTAGGTAAATATTTCTTAGTGGATTGCGGATTTGCCAACCGACGCCAATTTTTAGCTTCGTTTCGAGGTGTGCGATACCATCTTCAAGATTTTGCAGGTCATGGTCGTGATCCTGAAAATAAAAATGAGTTGTTCAACTTTGGCCATGCGTCCTCAAGGAACGTGATCGAGAAGATATTTGGTATTTTTAAATCACGATTCATAATTTTTAAGTATTCTCCTCTATTTTTATTTAAAACACAAGCCGAATTAGTGTTGGGATGTGTAGCATTACATAACTTTCTTCTCAAGTAGTGTCGTTTTGATGAATTTTCTATTGAGCCAACTGATGAATCTTCATCAATACCAATTGATGAAGGGAACAATTTTGAGCAGATTAATCAAACCCAAGACCAACAAAGAGAGGATGCTAACATATGAAGAGCTAGCATAGCTTCAACTATGTGGGGAGATGCTATCTAGGTCATATAAGATGATAAAACTCCAACAAATGTTTATTACGTTTTGAATAAATTTTGTTTTCCTTAAGTCATGTCTAGCTGCTACATGATGTTATTGTTATTACATTTATCATTTGATTATTTATTCATATTGCATCATTAATTCATGTTATTATATAATTTTTATTTCATATGAAATCCTAAAAAAAATCTTTTGATTATTTGGAGAATACATAAAAATCTAGTGAATTATAAGAGAATCAAGTAATTACAATCTATTAAATCATAAATAAAATCTTATAATTACAAATGGTGCTGAAATTCATTACATTAAAATCATGTAATATAAATCTATTAAAAATCTAATTGAATACATGCCCTTTAAGCTTTGTGAGTTAAATGGTGACGGAGGAGCTCCTCCTCCATGCGCGCGCTCTCTCTCTCTCTCTCTCTCTCTCTCTCTCTCTCTCTCTCTCTCTCCTTCCGTGTCTTCCAAAGATCTCTTGCTATTCTTCATGACTTCTCTCTTCCATAGGTTAGGTTAGCCCTCATCATTTGGCCCAGAAGCCCACGGGCTTTATGGGTACCCGATAGGCCCGATGACCAAAAACCCGACCCGGCCCGATATGGGCTGTGGGTCGGCCCGGCCCACATGTTGATGGGCTGGACTTGGCTTAGGGTATTCAAGCCCGCTAGGCCCGATAGGCCCGAGCCCGATAAAGCCCGGTAAGCCCAACCCGACACATAAGCCCGAAAATATAAAATAATTATAAATTAAGAATTGATACCTAGTCCAATCTTGTTACCACTATCATAGCCAAAATCCAAAACTCCAACCGAATCTCAACCTAGTGTCATTTAAAAGTCCAATGTAATGACCCGTCCCGAATATCGGGATTGAATATTAATTAATCATGATTTAGAATGACTAATCGGGGATTAGTTGAGTGAAATCGGACGAAACGTGCAAAATGACCGTTTTGCCCCTGGTGTGGGCAAAATGTTGACTTTTAGTTCGGGCGGTCAAATGGACTTTGACCGATGACTGTGACGTAGTTCGGGACGTCACGAGTTCATAGACAGGTGGCACGTTCGATTCCGACATTCGTAGTGAAAGTTATGATGATCGGAAGATGAGGGGTGTTTTGGTAATTTGGCATAGTAGGGGCCAAATGTTGACTTTTTGATCGGGAGGTCCGATGGACGAGGGCCAAGGACCGTTACGTAGGTCTCGTCGATACGAATCCAACGACTGGCGGCATGCTGAAATCGGAGATTCGACGACGAAGTTATGGTCACGGAATCGGGCTCGATTAACCGAACGAACCGGAATTAAAAATAATATTTTAATAGGAACAGTACCCGGTGACTGTGCACATTCGGATGAGTGACAAGTGTCACCCATCCCCTGAAATCTGGTCCATGTTTCCCTCCCAACACCATCATTACAACATCATCATTTATCCTTCATCATTTCCTCCATTTTCTCCTTAATTCCCTCTTCTTTGTTTTTCTAAAACCGTGGACTTTGGGCATCAAAATTGGGGAGAATTGAGCTCCCTTTCACAACCAGCTTCGAGGGGAATTTGAGAGTTATGAGAGTGGATTAAACTGGAAAAACACTGGGGATTAATTGAAGGCTGGAGACTGAGAATCGAAAATTTAGAAAAATTGGGGGGAAATTCAAATACTGGGAATTGAGCCGTGAGGATTGAAATTGAACTCACTTCGAGCTTCCTGGGATCATTACGATCAGAAACGTCGAAAGAACGAAGGAAATTGGTGTTGTTTTGACTCTGAACACACTTGGTGACAGAGGATGAAATTCGAGGTTGAGTCGAGGGAATTGAGGCTTCGATTGATGTAATTGATGTGGGGAATGTGTTCCTGAGGATCCCACGATGCTTCTGGATCCATCAATTGAAGGAAAACGCTGGAGATTGACTGAACTCCATGGTTGCACAGTGACGAAGAATCGAGTTTGAGTCGTGGCGTTTGAGCCACGAATTGATGCAATTGAGTTGGGGAAAATACTTACCTGAGTCCATTGAAGCTTACTGGTTAATCAATTGAACAAAATCAAGAAGGTTTGATGGTTTTCGAAGGATGAACAGTGGCCGGCTATCCTTCGATTGATCATCTGTGATCGTGAGGATTGAGGTAATGTTTCATGGAATTATTGTTACAGAACTCTAATTGGACTTAAGTAGAAGCTAATTGATTGATCAATTGATGAATTCAGTGTCGAATTGATAGGATTGGAACCGGGTCTGATCGCGGGTTAAACGACCCGTTTACCAGACAAACGGGTTGGGACGGTGACACTGTAGCAGGCGCGTGGATTTCACGCGCAGCCACTCACGGCGGCGCGTGGAGGCGCGTCCGGCCTAGTCTCAAGGTGAGGTCAACATGACTTTTGATCCTCTCAGTGTAACGAACATTTTGACGTTGATTTCGATGAAATCGGATATTGTTTCGTTAATGTTCCGCGTATCCAAAGTTTTGAATTACGTTAAAAATACGTATTTAAATCCCGGAAAAATTGGGGAAAATTATATGTTGTATTTTGAGATGTTAGTAACCCTCTATAATGATTTTGGACAGGAGTTGTGATTTCCAGATTTTACGGAAAAACGTGCAGCTCGGAAACGGACCGTTTTGGACGGTGTGTGTGAGTGGACTTTGTTTTCTAACAGTGATGCATGCATATATGATTTAAATGCCTTATTATATGATTTTATATGCTTGGGCATGATTTGTGTTTCAATCCGGTAATTTCTCGGTTTTATGATTATTATATTATTATTTGGGGCGATTTTCGAGAAATTACGAAATTTGGTAAAAAGAATGTTTGGACTTGGTTTATGAGTCCGGGATTGAAATTGATTGAAAATAATGTTTGGACTCGGATTATTGAGTCATGGATTGAAAGATGATGTGGTGACTCGGGAATGAGTCGAGGGTCAATTTTGTGGATTTGTGTGAAAATGGCAACGGAGGTTGCAACGCAAGGATTTGCGTGATAATGATATGTTGGGCATGATAACCCAAGTGAATAGTGATTTTGACTCGGAATTGGAGTTATTTGTGAAATTGTGAAATTAATGATTTATTGGGATTTTATGATTATTTTAATCAGTCTTTCGGGCACGTTTTACGAGGAACGTGCAAATGATGTTTTGGGCTAGGCCCGGAGTCTAAATGATTTCTAAAATGATGTTTTGACTTGGTTGGTGAGTCAATGATGATTTCCGGATTATTCTATTGATTTAAATGTGATTTTAACGGTTTATGTGTAAAAGGTATTTTGGGCTTGAGACCCAGTTGAGAATGACCTTGACTTGGTATGAAGTCAAGATTTGATTGAAATGTTTTGGGATGTAATTCCCGGGATGGTGTTCATTGTGATTGTGATATTCCCAGACGGTCGGTGCTTGGGGGGATTACCCAGACGACCGGAGCTTGGGGGATGTGATTGTAGGATCGGGAGTTGATCCTATGGTAGTCAGCTTCTCGGATGATACTGAGCCTGGATGTACCACTCGGAGGTGTCTGATCCTGGGGATGTGTTCGCCCAGAGGTGACTGAGCCCGAGGGGGTTGAGCCCAGAGGTGTTTATTCCCGAGAGAGTGACTGGATATTGGCCTACGCGTAGTGCAGCACTTGTGAGTAGTGCAGTTTGATTGATTGTGCACTTGTGAGTAGTGCAGTTTGATTGATTGTGCACTTGTGAGTAGTGCAGATGTGATTGGTGATATTTTATGCACTCGTGAGTAGTGCGGATTGATTGGATTGATATATTTATTGTGCACTGGTAAGTAATGCTGATTGGTATTGATTGTGATGATGTACTGGTATTGAGTACGGGTTTTTGGTCCTTGTGGCCAGGTGATTATGTTTTCACATGTTTTGGCCTGAGAGCCGGGATTTGATGTTTTATAACATGAACTGATTTGGTGAGCATGAGTTTTATGGACCATGGGAAAATATGTTTTGAATTTATCGGTCACTCATGTTTTACGATATGCATGCAAGATTGTGAAAACTGGAGGGTAAGATTGTATTTTGATAAATGTTTTTATCAAAGGTCATTTTTGTCCACTCACACCTTTTCTGTTTTATGACCCTCCAGGCCGTGGTACGACGTTCGGGACTGATCGTGAGGCAATGACAGCAGCAGAAATCCGCGCAAACATCCTTTGTCTGGCAAGCACTGAAGGGGAGTTTCGGACCTTTAGTTGACTTGTCAGACGGGAGCAGGACCGGGCACGGGTTTTGACGTCCAGTTGGGACGGGTCCTGTCAAATTGGTATCAGAGCATTTGGTTCTTGATTTCTGTTGATACGTCATGCCTCCGAGTCGTGCGTCCCGTACACGGTCTGAAGTTGGGAGGGGCGAGAGTAGTGTTAGTAAAGGCCCAGATATTGAGCGAGCTCGACGGTTGGGAGCCACTGTGTTTCGTGGTGATTCGGGGCCGGATGGTGCCGAAGATTGGCTTACTCGATTGGAAAGGATTTTTGAGGTTATGATATGTCCCCTAGAGGACATGGTACCCTTGGCCACTTTTCTTTTGGATGGCTATGCTTACAGGTGGTGGCATAGTTTACAGTTGACTGGCTGGGATGCCCGTACCTTGGCGTGGGATGCATTCCGAGAGCGATTTTTGGATCAGTTTTATCCTCGCTCATTTCGGAACGCTAGGGAGGTTGAGTTTCTCCAATTGCAGCAAGGGAATCGGTCAGTGGTCGATTATGAACAGCAATTTTTGCACTTATCTAGTTTCGCTCCTCTGTATGTGGCTACAGAGGAGGATAAGTGTCGAAGGTTTGAGCAGGGATTGAGGAATGAGTTACGAGGAGCTGTAACTGTTGGCTCGTATTCTACCCTGAGGGAATTATCGGATGCTGCTATCCGAGTGGAGGCTACTATTTTACCTGTGTCAGAACAATCTTTGGGCTCTGGACGACGCCGAGAGCGTCAGGATACTAAACAGATAAGTCAGGAAACAACGAAGCGAGTTAGCCTTCATACTCTTGTGTCGCAACCCTCGGTAGGTGTTCATTCGGGTGGAACATCAACCCAGTCGACAAGTAAGCGGCGTGGTGGGGCAAGTCGCCTCAGCACTGCCACTTGTCACTTTTGTAGGAAACTTGGACATTTGCGAAGGAACTGCCCCGATCGACTTGACCGTAGGTCAGAATAATTGTATTGATGCATGTTTTCGTGATACCTTGTAAATGGTTTGTCTTGTCCATTTGTGTTGTAATATTGTATCATGTGTTTTGGGTGTGTCGGACTAGTGTGGGTCCGGATGGTTGTTTTTGTTCACAGTTTGGTTTGTAGATAGATGGGCGTGTTGGGCTCAGAATAAACTTGACCTGGGGATGAATATTGGTGTTATCATTTTGGGATCATCCTTGGTTTTCCCTAGGTGGATCGGGTTTGTGATGTCATGGACATTGGGCATTGTGACGATCTAGGATCGTGATGTTCATGGCGAGCTGATGTAGTGATGGATCTGGACTGTGATCCTGATGATCCAGTTGGGTAGAGAGTTTGCCACTCTTACTCCGGTATGTGAGTCGTAAATGACGGGACTGAACTTCTTTTCGAAGTGGAGCCCTTTTATGGTATATTACACGAGTGAGTAGGTTTCCGAAGTGGTCGGATTTTGTCAACCTTAACCGTGTGGTTGTTGGATTGGCCTCCTTATGAAGTCAACCGAGTATAATGAATGGGTAACCGATAGGTTCGGTTTTGGTACGTCCGAGTGGACGTGAACGAGATTTCGGGTTTTGGAATCGAATTTCTGGGTGACGATTCAGGATTCGATTTTAGAACTTGAAAGTGGAATACTGGATTTGGGTGCGGAATGATTATTCCAAATGCTAGCTTACGGAATAATGATTTCGGATTCGGATTTGGACATGAATTAAAAATGTGATGTGTGGGTTCGGATTCGGGATTTCCTACGAAATTGCGGATTCGAATTCGGAATTGGAATTAGCTGATTGGTGGAGTTTCGATTTGTCTCTTGCTGGTTTGGGCAAATGGACTCCATTATTGGAACATGTTTGGCTATGACCTAGGTGGTTGTAGTCTTGTCAATGGATAGATGTATGTACCTTGTTTATGGTTTGGGGTACGATACTTTGCAGACTTGTGGTGTCGGGGGACGGTATACGGGTTATACCAGTAGTACGTTGGTGAACGTGTTAGGAGTCGGCTTAATCCTGATACCATTGGATGGGTTGTGAACGTGAACTGGACATTGAACACGATGTACTGGGCAGGGTGATTCTGATGATTTCAGTGATTGTTTGAGCAGGTGCTCTTAGCCATGGTTGGCCAGTATAACTCTAGTGATGGGTTGTGTGACCACTGCTAGGCTGGTGTTCAATGTGTTCCAGTTACACCGTCTGTTTGAGTGTGATGACGGTATGCATATACTCAGGATGAGTGAGTTGGTGGTTAGTGTGACCGCAAGTTGCTTTGCGGCGAGATGTTACCTTGTCGTGACCTTACCAGCATCTGGGATCGCTGAGGGGGTGACAGTTGTGGATACTGCTTTTGGTATTTGTCGCAGGATTGAGTTTGCCCTGCGAGGGGAGATCATGTTGATGATCATACGCCACATTGACGGACGTTGTAGTATGATGTGTTGTCACTGACTTGTTACTGATTGGCACTTTACTAGGGTGGTAAAGCTTGGTGGTGACAGTTTGGCTTGTGGTGTCAGCATGGACTGACAAGTGAGTTTTGGTGACTCTCTATGAGAGCGGATGTCAGGGCACATTAGTGATTACGGGGGGCCGACAGGCTGAAGGAGTCAGCTTGGTGATGACCTTGCCAATTTCTGGTGATTCATTTTCACTCGGGGTGGTCGAGTGTAGTCAGTGCGACGTGCATCTGTGATGTGACGTCTGAGTGCAGACGAGTTTTGCATTGGCTAGTGGGTGTACAGGTGTACACGTGTTGTGAGACCCATTTGTTTTGGAATACAGATAGTTGGAATTTCGGGGACGAAATTCTTTAAGGAGGGAAGGTTGTAATGACCCGTCCCGAATATCGGGATTGAATATTAATTAATCATGATTTAGAATGACTAATCGGGGATTAGTTGAGTGAAATCGGACGAAACGTGCAAAATGACCGTTTTGCCCCTGGTGTGGGCAAAATGTTGACTTTTAGTTCGGGCGGTCAAATGGACTTTGACCGATGACTGTGACGTAGTTCGGGACGTCACGAGTTCATAGACAGGTGGCACGTTCGATTCCGACATTCGTAGTGAAAGTTATGATGATCGGAAGATGAGGGGTGTTTTGGTAATTTGGCATAGTAGGGGCCAAATGTTGACTTTTTGATCGGGAGGTCCGATGGACGAGGGCCAAGGACCGTTACGTAGGTCTCGTCGATACGAATCCAACGACTGGCGACATGCTGAAATCGGAGATTCGACGACGAAGTTATGGTCACGGAATCGGGCTCGATTAACCGAACGAACCGGAATTAAAAATAATATTTTAATAGGAACAGTACCCGGTGACTGTGCACATTCGGATGAGTGACAAGTGTCACCCATCCCCTGAAATCTGGTCCATGTTTCCCTCCCAACACCATCATTACAACATCATCATTTATCCTTCATCATTTCCTCCATTTTCTCCTTAATTCCCTCTTCTTTGTTTTTCTAAAACCGTGGACTTTGGGCATCAAAATTGGGGAGAATTGAGCTCCCTTTCACAACCAGCTTCGAGGGGAATTTGAGAGTTATGAGAGTGGATTAAACTGGAAAAACACTGGGGATTAATTGAAGGCTGGAGACTGAGAATCGAAAATTTAGAAAAATTGGGGGGAAATTCAAATACTGGGAATTGAGCCGTGAGGATTGAAATTGAACTCACTTCGAGCTTCCTGGGATCATTACGATCAGAAACGTCGAAAGAACGAAGGAAATTGGTGTTGTTTTGACTCTGAACACACTTGGTGACAGAGGATGAAATTCGAGGTTGAGTCGAGGGAATTGAGGCTTCGATTGATGTAATTGATGTGGGGAATGTGTTCCTGAGGATCCCACGATGCTTCTGGATCCATCAATTGAAGGAAAACGCTGGAGATTGACTGAACTCCATGGTTGCACAGTGACGAAGAATCGAGTTTGAGTCGTGGCGTTTGAGCCACGAATTGATGCAATTGAGTTGGGGAAAATACTTACCTGAGTCCATTGAAGCTTACTGGTTAATCAATTGAACAAAATCAAGAAGGTTTGATGGTTTTCGAAGGATGAACAGTGGCCGGATATCCTTCGATTGATCATCTGTGATCGTGAGGATTGAGGTAATGTTTCATGGAATTATTGTTACAGAACTCTAATTGGACTTAAGTAGAAGCTAATTGATTGATCAATTGATGAATTCAGTGTCGAATTGATAGGATTGGAACCGGGTCTGATCGCGGGTTAAACGACCCGTTTACCAGACAAACGGGTTGGGACGGTGACACTGTAGCAGGCGCGTGGATTTCACGCGCAGCCACTCACGGCGGCGCGTGGAGGCGCGTCCGGCCTAGTCTCAAGGTGAGGTCAACATGACTTTTGATCCTCTCAGTGTAACGAACATTTTGACGTTGATTTCGATGAAATCGGATATTGTTTCGTTAATGTTCCGCGTATCCGAAGTTTTGAATTACGTTAAAAATACGTATTTAAATCCCGGAAAAATTGGGGAAAATTATATGTTGTATTTTGAGATGTTAGTAACCCTCTATAATGATTTTGGACAGGAGTTGTGATTTCCAGATTTTACGGAAAAACGTGCAGCTCGGAAACGGACCGTTTTGGACGGTGTGTGTGAGTGGACTTTGTTTTCTAACAGTGATGCATGCATATATGATTTAAATGCCTTATTATATGATTTTATATGCTTGGGCATGATTTGTGTTTCAATCCGGTAATTTCTCGGTTTTATGATTATTATATTATTATTTGGGGCGATTTTCGAGAAATTACGAAATTTGGTAAAAAGAATGTTTGGACTTGGTTTATGAGTCCGGGATTGAAATTGATTGAAAATAATGTTTGGACTCGGATTATTGAGTCATGGATTGAAAGATGATGTGGTGACTCGGGAATGAGTCGAGGGTCAATTTTGTGGATTTGTGTGAAAATGGCAACGGAGGTTGCAACGCAAGGATTTGCGTGATAATGATATGTTGGGCATGATAACCCAAGTGAATAGTGATTTTGACTCGGAATTGGAGTTATTTGTGAAATTGTGAAATTAATGATTTATTGGGATTTTATGATTATTTTAATCAGTCTTTCGGGCACGTTTTACGAGGAACGTGCAAATGATGTTTTGGGCTAGGCCCGGAGTCTAAATGATTTCTAAAATGATGTTTTGACTTGGTTGGTGAGTCAATGATGATTTCCGGATTATTCTATTGATTTAAATGTGATTTTAACGGTTTATGTGTAAAAGGTATTTTGGGCTTGAGACCCAGTTGAGAATGACCTTGACTTGGTATGAAGTCAAGATTTGATTGAAATGTTTTGGGATGTAATTCCCGGGATGGTGTTCATTGTGATTGTGATATTCCCAGACGGTCGGTGCTTGGGGGGATTACCCAGACGACCGGAGCTTGGGGGATGTGATTGTAGGATCGGGAGTTGATCCTATGGTAGTCAGCTTCTCGGATGATACTGAGCCTGGATGTACCACTCGGAGGTGTCTGATCCTGGGGATGTGTTCGCCCAGAGGTGACTGAGCCCGAGGGGGTTGAGCCCAGAGGTGTTTATTCCCGAGAGAGTGACTGGATATTGGCCTACGCGTAGTGCAGCACTTGTGAGTAGTGCAGTTTGATTGATTGTGCACTTGTGAGTAGTGCAGTTTGATTGATTGTGCACTTGTGAGTAGTGCAGATGTGATTGGTGATATTTTATGCACTCGTGAGTAGTGCGGATTGATTGGATTGATATATTTATTGTGCACTGGTAAGTAATGCTGATTGGTATTGATTGTGATGATGTACTGGTATTGAGTACGGGTTTTTGGTCCTTGTGGCCAGGTGATTATGTTTTCACATGTTTTGGCCTGAGAGCCGGGATTTGATGTTTTATAACATGAACTGATTTGGTGAGCATGAGTTTTATGGACCATGGGAAAATATGTTTTGAATTTATCGGTCACTCATGTTTTACGATATGCATGCAAGATTGTGAAAACTGGAGGGTAAGATTGTATTTTGATAAATGTTTTTATCAAAGGTCATTTTTGTCCACTCACACCTTTTCTGTTTTATGACCCTCCAGGCCGTGGTACGACGTTCGGGACTGATCGTGAGGCAATGACAGCAGCAGAAATCCGCGCAAACATCCTTTGTCTGGCAAGCACTGAAGGGGAGTTTCGGACCTTTAGTTGACTTGTCAGACGGGAGCAGGACCGGGCACGGGTTTTGACGTCCAGTTGGGACGGGTCCTGTCAAATTGGTATCAGAGCATTTGGTTCTTGATTTCTGTTGATACGTCATGCCTCCGAGTCGTGCGTCCCGTACACGGTCTGAAGTTGGGAGGGGCGAGAGTAGTGTTAGTAAAGGCCCAGATATTGAGCGAGCTCGACGGTTGGGAGCCACTGTGTTTCGTGGTGATTCGGGGCCGGATGGTGCCGAAGATTGGCTTACTCGATTGGAAAGGATTTTTGAGGTTATGATATGTCCCCTAGAGGACATGGTACCCTTGGCCACTTTTCTTTTGGATGGCTATGCTTACAGGTGGTGGCATAGTTTACAGTTGACTGGCTGGGATGCCCGTACCTTGGCGTGGGATGCATTCCGAGAGCGATTTTTGGATCAGTTTTATCCTCGCTCATTTCGGAACGCTAGGGAGGTTGAGTTTCTCCAATTGCAGCAAGGGAATCGGTCAGTGGTCGATTATGAACAGCAATTTTTGCACTTATCTAGTTTCGCTCCTCTGTATGTGGCTACAGAGGAGGATAAGTGTCGAAGGTTTGAGCAGGGATTGAGGAATGAGTTACGAGGAGCTGTAACTGTTGGCTCGTATTCTACCCTGAGGGAATTATCGGATGCTGCTATCCGAGTGGAGGCTACTATTTTACCTGTGTCAGAACAATCTTTGGGCTCTGGACGACGCCGAGAGCGTCAGGATACTAAACAGATAAGTCAGGAAACAACGAAGCGAGTTAGCCTTCATACTCTTGTGTCGCAACCCTCGGTAGGTGTTCATTCGGGTGGAACATCAACCCAGTCGACAAGTAAGCGGCGTGGTGGGGCAAGTCGCCTCAGCACTGCCACTTGTCACTTTTGTAGGAAACTTGGACATTTGCGAAGGAACTGCCCCGATCGACTTGACCGTAGGTCAGAATAATTGTATTGATGCATGTTTTCGTGATACCTTGTAAATGGTTTGTCTTGTCCATTTGTGTTGTAATATTGTATCATGTGTTTTGGGTGTGTCGGACTAGTGTGGGTCCGGATGGTTGTTTTTGTTCACAGTTTGGTTTGTAGATAGATGGGCGTGTTGGGCTCAGAATAAACTTGACCTGGGGATGAATATTGGTGTTATCATTTTGGGATCATCCTTGGTTTTCCCTAGGTGGATCGGGTTTGTGATGTCATGGACATTGGGCATTGTGACGATCTAGGATCGTGATGTTCATGGCGAGCTGATGTAGTGATGGATCTGGACTGTGATCCTGATGATCCAGTTGGGTAGAGAGTTTGCCACTCTTACTCCGGTATGTGAGTCGTAAATGACGGGACTGAACTTCTTTTCGAAGTGGAGCCCTTTTATGGTATATTACACGAGTGAGTAGGTTTCCGAAGTGGTCGGATTTTGTCAACCTTAACCGTGTGGTTGTTGGATTGGCCTCCTTATGAAGTCAACCGAGTATAATGAATGGGTAACCGATAGGTTCGGTTTTGGTACGTCCGAGTGGACGTGAACGAGATTTCGGGTTTTGGAATCGAATTTCTGGGTGACGATTCAGGATTCGATTTTAGAACTTGAAAGTGGAATACTGGATTTGGGTGCGGAATGATTATTCCAAATGCTAGCTTACGGAATAATGATTTCGGATTCGGATTTGGACATGAATTAAAAATGTGATGTGTGGGTTCGGATTCGGGATTTCCTACGAAATTGCGGATTCGAATTCGGAATTGGAATTAGCTGATTGGTGGAGTTTCGATTTGTCTCTTGCTGGTTTGGGCAAATGGACTCCATTATTGGAACATGTTTGGCTATGACCTAGGTGGTTGTAGTCTTGTCAATGGATAGATGTATGTACCTTGTTTATGGTTTGGGGTACGATACTTTGCAGACTTGTGGTGTCGGGGGACGGTATACGGGTTATACCAGTAGTACGTTGGTGAACGTGTTAGGAGTCGGCTTAATCCTGATACCATTGGATGGGTTGTGAACGTGAACTGGACATTGAACACGATGTACTGGGCAGGGTGATTCTGATGATTTCAGTGATTGTTTGAGCAGGTGCTCTTAGCCATGGTTGGCCAGTATAACTCTAGTGATGGGTTGTGTGACCACTGCTAGGCTGGTGTTCAATGTGTTCCAGTTACACCGTCTGTTTGAGTGTGATGACGGTATGCATATACTCAGGATGAGTGAGTTGGTGGTTAGTGTGACCGCAAGTTGCTTTGCGGCGAGATGTTACCTTGTCGTGACCTTACCAGCATCTGGGATCGCTGAGGGGGTGACAGTTGTGGATACTGCTTTTGGTATTTGTCGCAGGATTGAGTTTGCCCTGCGAGGGGAGATCATGTTGATGATCATACGCCACATTGACGGACGTTGTAGTATGATGTGTTGTCACTGACTTGTTACTGATTGGCGCTTTACTAGGGTGGTAAAGCTTGGTGGTGACAGTTTGGCTTGTGGTGTCAGCATGGACTGACAAGTGAGTTTTGGTGACTCTCTATGAGAGCGGATGTCAGGGCACATTAGTGATTACGGGGGGCCGACAGGCTGAAGGAGTCAGCTTGGTGATGACCTTGCCAATTTCTGGTGATTCATTTTCACTCGGGGTGGTCGAGTGTAGTCAGTGCGACGTGCATCTGTGATGTGACGTCTGAGTGCAGACGAGTTTTGCATTGGCTAGTGGGTGTACAGGTGTACACGTGTTGTGAGACCCATTTGTTTTGGAATACAGATAGTTGGAATTTCGGGGACGAAATTCTTTAAGGAGGGAAGGTTGTAATGACCCGTCCCGAATATCGGGATTGAATATTAATTAATCATGATTTAGAATGACTAATCGGGGATTAGTTGAGTGAAATCGGACGAAACGTGCAAAATGACCGTTTTGCCCCTGGTGTGGGCAAAATGTTGACTTTTAGTTCGGGCGGTCAAATGGACTTTGACCGATGACTGTGACGTAGTTCGGGACGTCACGAGTTCATAGACAGGTGGCACGTTCGATTCCGACATTCGTAGTGAAAGTTATGATGATCGGAAGATGAGGGGTGTTTTGGTAATTTGGCATAGTAGGGGCCAAATGTTGACTTTTTGATCGGGAGGTCCGATGGACGAGGGCCAAGGACCGTTACGTAGGTCTCGTCGATACGAATCCAACGACTGGCGACATGCTGAAATCGGAGATTCGACGACGAAGTTATGGTCACGGAATCGGGCTCGATTAACCGAACGAACCGGAATTAAAAATAATATTTTAATAGGAACAGTACCCGGTGACTGTGCACATTCGGATGAGTGACAAGTGTCACCCATCCCCTGAAATCTGGTCCATGTTTCCCTCCCAACACCATCATTACAACATCATCATTTATCCTTCATCATTTCCTCCATTTTCTCCTTAATTCCCTCTTCTTTGTTTTTCTAAAACCGTGGACTTTGGGCATCAAAATTGGGGAGAATTGAGCTCCCTTTCACAACCAGCTTCGAGGGGAATTTGAGAGTTATGAGAGTGGATTAAACTGGAAAAACACTGGGGATTAATTGAAGGCTGGAGACTGAGAATCGAAAATTTAGAAAAATTGGGGGGAAATTCAAATACTGGGAATTGAGCCGTGAGGATTGAAATTGAACTCACTTCGAGCTTCCTGGGATCATTACGATCAGAAACGTCGAAAGAACGAAGGAAATTGGTGTTGTTTTGACTCTGAACACACTTGGTGACAGAGGATGAAATTCGAGGTTGAGTCAAGGGAATTGAGGCTTCGATTGATGTAATTGATGTGGGGAATGTGTTCCTGAGGATCCCACGATGCTTCTGGATCCATCAATTGAAGGAAAACGCTGGAGATTGACTGAACTCCATGGTTGCACAGTGACGAAGAATCGAGTTTGAGTCGTGGCGTTTGAGCCACGAATTGATGCAATTGAGTTGGGGAAAATACTTACCTGAGTCCATTGAAGCTTACTGGTTAATCAATTGAACAAAATCAAGAAGGTTTGATGGTTTTCGAAGGATGAACAGTGGCCGGATATCCTTCGATTGATCATCTGTGATCGTGAGGATTGAGGTAATGTTTCATGGAATTATTGTTACAGAACTCTAATTGGACTTAAGTAGAAGCTAATTGATTGATCAATTGATGAATTCAGTGTCGAATTGATAGGATTGGAACCGGGTCTGATCGCGGGTTAAACGACCCGTTTACCAGACAAACGGGTTGGGACGGTGACACTGTAGCAGGCGCGTGGATTTCACGCGCAGCCACTCACGGCGGCGCGTGGAGGCGCGTCCGGCCTAGTCTCAAGGTGAGGTCAACATGACTTTTGATCCTCTCAGTGTAACGAACATTTTGACGTTGATTTCGATGAAATCGGATATTGTTTCGTTAATGTTCCGCGTATCCGAAGTTTTGAATTACGTTAAAAATACGTATTTAAATCCCGGAAAAATTGGGGAAAATTATATGTTGTATTTTGAGATGTTAGTAACCCTCTATAATGATTTTGGACAGGAGTTGTGATTTCCAGATTTTACGGAAAAACGTGCAGCTCGGAAACGGACCGTTTTGGACGGTGTGTGTGAGTGGACTTTGTTTTCTAACAGTGATGCATGCATATATGATTTAAATGCCTTATTATATGATTTTATATGCTTGGGCATGATTTGTGTTTCAATCCGGTAATTTCTCGGTTTTATGATTATTATATTATTATTTGGGGCGATTTTCGAGAAATTACGAAATTTGGTAAAAAGAATGTTTGGACTTGGTTTATGAGTCCGGGATTGAAATTGATTGAAAATAATGTTTGGACTCGGATTATTGAGTCATGGATTGAAAGATGATGTGGTGACTCGGGAATGAGTCGAGGGTCAATTTTGTGGATTTGTGTGAAAATGGCAACGGAGGTTGCAACGCAAGGATTTGCGTGATAATGATATGTTGGGCATGATAACCCAAGTGAATAGTGATTTTGACTCGGAATTGGAGTTATTTGTGAAATTGTGAAATTAATGATTTATTGGGATTTTATGATTATTTTAATCAGTCTTTCGGGCACGTTTTACGAGGAACGTGCAAATGATGTTTTGGGCTAGGCCCGGAGTCTAAATGATTTCTAAAATGATGTTTTGACTTGGTTGGTGAGTCAATGATGATTTCCGGATTATTCTATTGATTTAAATGTGATTTTAACGGTTTATGTGTAAAAGGTATTTTGGGCTTGAGACCCAGTTGAGAATGACCTTGACTTGGTATGAAGTCAAGATTTGATTGAAATGTTTTGGGATGTAATTCCCGGGATGGTGTTCATTGTGATTGTGATATTCCCAGACGGTCGGTGCTTGGGGGGATTACCCAGACGACCGGAGCTTGGGGGATGTGATTGTAGGATCGGGAGTTGATCCTATGGTAGTCAGCTTCTCGGATGATACTGAGCCTGGATGTACCACTCGGAGGTGTCTGATCCTGGGGATGTGTTCGCCCAGAGGTGACTGAGCCCGAGGGGGTTGAGCCCAGAGGTGTTTATTCCCGAGAGAGTGACTGGATATTGGCCTACGCGTAGTGCAGCACTTGTGAGTAGTGCAGTTTGATTGATTGTGCACTTGTGAGTAGTGCAGTTTGATTGATTGTGCACTTGTGAGTAGTGCAGATGTGATTGGTGATATTTTATGCACTCGTGAGTAGTGCGGATTGATTGGATTGATATATTTATTGTGCACTGGTAAGTAATGCTGATTGGTATTGATTGTGATGATGTACTGGTATTGAGTACGGGTTTTTGGTCCTTGTGGCCAGGTGATTATGTTTTCACATGTTTTGGCCTGAGAGCCGGGATTTGATGTTTTATAACATGAACTGATTTGGTGAGCATGAGTTTTATGGACCATGGGAAAATATGTTTTGAATTTATCGGTCACTCATGTTTTACGATATGCATGCAAGATTGTGAAAACTGGAGGGTAAGATTGTATTTTGATAAATGTTTTTATCAAAGGTCATTTTTGTCCACTCACACCTTTTCTGTTTTATGACCCTCCAGGCCGTGGTACGACGTTCGGGACTGATCGTGAGGCAATGACAGCAGCAGAAATCCGCGCAAACATCCTTTGTCTGGCAAGCACTGAAGGGGAGTTTCGGACCTTTAGTTGACTTGTCAGACGGGAGCAGGACCGGGCACGGGTTTTGACGTCCAGTTGGGACGGGTCCTGTCATCCAATGCCCAAACCAAACCCTAACCCTAAATTCAAAAAAACTCACTAGGTCTCTGACTTTCTTATCGACCTCTTATCCTATCTCGGCTTTATGGTCGAAAAGTTAAGTCAATTCTCCAAATCCAACAGTACTCCTCCTTAGCTTATTTCAATATTCGATAATAATACTTAAGTTCAACTCACTTTTTTTTTTTTACAATTAGGTAGGTACAAATGGGCTTAGTAGGCCCGACCCGTAAAGCCCGATAAAAGCCCGACCCAAACCCTACCCGACAAAGAGCATGGGCTTTCATATTTATGATCAAGTCCGCCCGACCCGGCCCGGTATTTTTTAAATTATGAAATAGGCCCGGTCCGGCCCGGCCCAAGTCCAAAAATTTTGGACCGGGCTTACCCGACCCGACCCAATGACGTGGCCTAGGTTAGGTAAAAGCTTCGTTCTCGCTCTTACTCTATCTTCTGTGGATATACAAACAGAAAATCCACACAAATATTTGTTTATCGATCATTTGATCACTGTGTGACGATCAATTTCCGGATCCGATTCTGGATTCAATTTTCATTTCCATAAATTGCTTCATTTCCCCATTAAATTATTAATCTTTTTGGTTGTTGATTTTTCTTTGGCAGTTAATTGGAGTTGTGGATTGCGTATTTGAGTTGTGTTTTTATTCTTTTTTTTTTTCCGTTGTGTAATGGTAGTTTTGGAGGTTGAGAAGAAGGAGAAGAAGAAAGACAAAGTGAAGGAAAAGAGGAGGAGAGGTAGTGGTATTGGAGGGTTTTCGCTTTGGTGGACTGTGAGATTGGCATGTCTTGTGGAGGTAGAGGTGGAGGTGGAGGTGGAGAGGACAAGCAATGGGGTTGTGGGAAATCTGGTGCCGCCATTAATTTACAGAGAGTGGGTTCAATTGTGCGTGAAATTGGTGACCCATGCTTCTCTTAGTCGCCTCTAAAGGTGGTTATAGCTGTAAGATTCTCACATTGTCTATTACCTATGAATTGTTGATTCATTTACTTACTTTTATCTTCCTATTTGGTTCGTTTACGTCTTTGTTAGTACCTGAGTAGTTCTGATATTATGGAACTTCACACACATATATAGGTTTAAATGCTCCATTATTTGACATCCTAATATGTTATACGTTCTTGGAAGAGAAAATTTTATATGTTATTTATATATTGTGCTTGTGTGTCTGAGTAGGGGAATATTAAATTAGGTTAGGAACTCTACGCATTTCCCACAAAAGTTTCTAAATACATCATTTTAATGGCATGCCTTATTTAGGTAAATGCAAGCACAAATAACATATTAGGATTTGGGTTCTAACTGATGTGGGATGTTACAATCCACCAGGCTTTGGACCATAGTTATATGCTTTTCATTTGGGGCGGGAAACAAAGAAAATGTGGTTCAAGGAGATCACTGAAAGAGGAAAAATAAACACAACAAGGCAGAGACAATAACAAAGCAGCCCGAAGCAAAATTAAGGACTGCAGAATGCCTGTCTTGAGGAATAGATAAAAGAGAATTGTGCCCAAACTCAGTGGAAACCAACCTTGCCCTGAAACTCCCTTCACCCCCAGGCCAGCATAATGTTTGAAAATTTTATATCATGAATCATAGTGAGACAATCAACGAATTCCACTTGTAACTTTTTGGTTAGTTAATGTCCCAATTATCACAAACTACATCTTAAACTTGGTAATAGTTTGAGGCTTGGGGACAAGGATGAAGCAATTAGAGATACTAGAATCATGACTAAACTATGTCTTATCTTTCTAAGAGTTTGCGCAGTTGGGAAAAGGATGAGGGTGTAACATGTGATAGTAGAGTCATGACTAGGCAGTTGGAACAATGTGTGAGGAATGAACCATTAATTAGTGACCACATTTGTGCGGGCTTTTCAAAATGATTTTCCGTAATGTTATGTGCTCTCATAAAATTTCTGTCTGGTATTTGTCTGGTATTTCCGCATTTAACCATTACTGGACAGCATACCGATAACTTTAGTGCTTTATCAACTGAGGAAGTCCACTTGTGATGTGGTGGTCAGTTAGTGTTCTAGTCCTCCCAAAATGTCCTAGCAGGGTATATGAGCTCTACATTTTTTTTTCTTCTTAAAGGTCGGGGTCTTTGTGACAAGAATGGGGTTTCACATATGATACTAGGGTCATGGCTAGGCTGGGAAATTTTTTCAGGAGTGGATCCAGTGGCTGAGCTAAGAATTTATACCATTGATAACGAGTTTACTTGGGTATAAACTTGGAAGTTCGGATATTGATTAGTAATACTTCAGGATCCCTTACAATATTACATGTCACGAATGTTCATGACAGGCTTTAATATTTGAAAAAATTCTGTATTTTATCATAACTAATTGGTACCATTAATATATCATTTTCAATGTTTCAAACTAAACCTTTGTTATACTGTGGTCTCTTATAATTTTATTGTGAAGGGATTCTATGAAAAAGAAGAAATTTGCAACCAAAATTGGGTATGAGGATAACGAGGAAAAGTTATTGAAGTAAAAATGGATGGGAAAAATACCTGAAAATAATAAGTTAATACATTTTCCTTCTTTAAATCTTTGTCTACATCAAGTTTTACATTTATATTAGAAACCTTGCTTTCTTAAATCGTTTAATAGTTGAAATCTCCCTCTCTCCACCTCCTACGTCCCCTTCTGTTGTTAGAGCTTATGTGATACCTTCTTTTATGACACCGAAAAGCATTGTAAGATCCCTGTAGTCTCTAATAAAGTTTAGGTTGAAATTGCCCCTAAAGCAGCAATAGCATAAAGCTATTTGCAAAAAACATGAGTTGTTTGCAAGACTGCAACTGTAAGCTGAAAAGAGAGTGAGAAGTATAACGTTCCGAAAATTTAAAAGTTTATCAAAAATGGAACTTGCAATTTTTAGTAGGTGAGCTGTTTTATTTTAATTAGGTCCCATCCAAAAACCAAATAAGGGAACAATTTAAAGTGGGAATTAGCAGAGTTTTGAAGATGAGTAGCTTAAGCTATGCAGAATATAATGATGGATGGAAGTGGAGCATAAGTCCGCCTCGTTGGGGGATCTGAAATCTGAAGCTGGTCCTAATTTTTGGTCTCTTTCTGAATCTGGTCCTAAATGTTGAAGAATTGCTTTATGTTTTATTTTCTATTTCTATTTTTATTTGTTTATGGAAGCCTACATAGATAATATATATAAAATATAATGTATTTATTTTTAAGTGCTGTGTAATTTGCCTGAATTCTAATGCAAAACTCATTTATGAAACTTAATGGACCCTGAGTATGTGAATAACCCTTCTAAGACTTTTAAGTGTTATTAGTGACTAATTAATAAAATTCTTCTGAATTTAACTCATACAGTAAGCATTGTAATCATGAAATTACAAATTGAATTTTCTGTGGCGAATTTCCATCTATACCACTATTATGAGGAGAACAAGGTTCCGGTGAGTGAAAAGCTTTGTATCTCTCAACAATTTAAGATCCTGATTCAAGTGAAAAGCTTTCCACCGGGCTTTTTGGTGGCTGCATCAAATCGTGCTTTGCTCTTTTCTGCAACCACTTATCTTTACTTTCTTGAATTGGTTGGTCGCTGCGTCAAATTGTGCTTTGCTCTTTTCTGGGTGGTATATCTTAGAACCCACAGTATGCACTCGGAGTAGCAATACATCTCTATGTAGCCATGTCCTCCCTTGCAAAGCATCGAAATGTCCTAATATTGTAATAGATATCCTGATGGCTCAACCTTTACAAAGTGCAGAGCGTGGGGCTTTGGTGTTCAATCTTTAGGTGGATGCATCTGCTGCTCAATCTTTTAAGACTTCGATGCATATTTTATTTTTAAGCCTCAAAGTTAGGGGAAAGTGGTAGACTTTTTTCTGGTTTTTGTGGAAGCCGATCGGGCCAAATGATGTTTCCTTGGTATTTATTCTGGAAAATGAAAGATTTGTTAAAAAACCCTAGTCGGATCTGGTTCTTTAATGTAACCAACGACAATAAACAAAAATTAGCAAAATTAAGGAAACTTAAAAACACACAAGAATTATATTGGTTCGGCAGAACTTTTTCCTACGTCCAGTTGTGATTTCTCTTGGTAGAGAAATCATGGCTCTTTTTATTAATAATATAGATTACAGGATTTTTGTAACCCTAAAACTAATTTAAAAAACTCTTGGCTGTTCTAACTGTTTTTCCTCTTAGAAATAAGTCTTGCCGCACCCTATTTATAGATATAGAGTTGGCATACATGTCCTAAGGTTGATTGAATTCCTCTTCTTAAGAGGGATATGAATTTAGACTTATTTTAAACCTAATTGAATAGGGAAACTAGAAATTCTTCCTAATCCCTTTTGGATAAGAATTGGTATACCTCTTATTTTCCTAAAACAATCGTAAACCAACTAGGACATAATTGTCGAGCCAAAAACCTAACAATCTCCACCTTGGTGAGTCAAACCAAGTCTTGATCGTTGCACCTCAGAGTATCTTTGAACTTCCTTGAAGCAGCTCTGGAAATCTTCAAGAGTCTTCACCTTGGCAATCTTCATTTTTCCTTATTGCATCTTAAGTAAGAAGGTGCTCTACTTTAATCAATCAACGAGATTGATCAAGTTCAAACAATACTCGAACTTCTTAGCTGACACTATCTTTGTAAGGTAATCTGCGGGATTGTCATCCGTATGGATCTTTTCAATCCAAATCTCCTTAGACTCCACCCAATTTCTGATGTTGTGATATCTTACTTCAATGTGTTTTGATCTTCCAGAAAAAACTTCATTCTTTGCCAAGTGAATGACACTTTGACTGTCACACTTCAGCTTCACACAATCTTGAGTGATTCCCATTTGAATTTCCAAACCACTAAGCCAAATTGCTTCCTTTCCAGCTTCAGCCAATGCAATATATTCTACCTCTGTGGTTGACAAAGCTGTAATTGGTTGCAGTAGTGCCCTCCAACTTATCGATCCTCCTACGCATGTAAACACATAACCAGAAGTTGACCTTGTCTTGTCCAACTCCCCTGCATAATCGGCATCCACATATCCCAATACCCTTCCATGTTATTTTTGCTTTTCAAACATAATCTTTCGTCGCCAAGAACCCTTCAAATAATGCAAAATCCACATCACTGCTTCCCAATGTTGCCTTCCTGAATTTGCCCTGTATCTGGAAACGACACTGATTGCTTGAGCTATGTCGGGACGTGTGCATACCATTACATACATGAGGCAGCCCATGACATAAGCATAAGGCACCTTCTCCATTGCTTGCTGCCCTTCCTCAGACTTCGGACACTGTTGCTCACATAACTTCAAGTGGGCTGACAAAGGAGTCGAAACTGCCTTTGCTTTTAGCATGCTGAACCTCTTAAGAACCTTCTGAATATACATGGCTTGTGATATACAGGTCCTTCCTGCGGTCCTATCTCTCTGAATTTTCATGCCAAGGATCTTCTATGCTGCAGCTAGATCCCTCATGTTGAACTCCTCACCCAACATCTTCTTCAAGTCTCGAATTCTAGACTTGTCTTGACACGCGATTAGCATGTCATCCACATATAGCAATAACAATATGATCACCATCTTGAATACATGATAGTACACGCAACAGTCATATAAACATCTTCTAAAATTAATTTTTAGCATGAAGTAATCGAACCTTTTGTACCATTGTCTTGGAGACTATTTCAGGCCATACAGAGGCTTCCTTAGCTGACATACTAAGTTTTCTTTCCCATTCTCAACAAACCCTTCTGGTTGAGCCATGGAAATTGTCTCCTCAAGATCCCCATGAAGAAATGCTGTCTTTACATCCATCTACTCAATCTCCATGTCATGCTGAGTTGCCATTGCTAAAAGCAATCTGAAGAAGTATGCTTGACTACGAGTGAAAAAATCTCATCATAATCCACCCTTTCCTTTTGTGAGTACCCTTTAGCCACAAGCCTTGCTTTGAATCTCACGACTTCTTGTTCATGTAGTCCTTCCTTTTTTCTAAATACCCACTTGCATCCAACTAGCTTTCTGTCTTTGGGTTTAGGAACCAATTCCAAAATTGAGTTCTTGTAAAGAAACTCCGTTTCTTCTGTCATAGCACTTGTCCAACTAACTCGGTCATTACTTGCTATAGCTTATTGATAAGTAGTTGGACCTCCTTGACTAATGTTGAGAGCATAATTAACTTCGTCTTGGTCAAACCCAAATTTGTCAGGTTTCTTCTTGTTTCGATTAGGTTTATCCAGTGCTATGCATCTCTAGAATTTAGGTGGATTGTTGGTTGGAGTTTGAACCCTTTGGGATGTCTGGCGGATTGGAGTGCCTTCAATCTGTTGAAGAATTGGCTCGGCAAATACCAAGAATTAGTGTTTGACTAGGAATACTAGTTTGACTAGGATTCCAAGTTAATCTAGTGTTTCCATATAGGATTAGGAAAAGTATTTCATAGCCCTCTAGATATTAGGAAATAAGTTATCTTTCCATCTTCAAAGAGGAATAGGAATTGTAATATGCTAAGGAGTGTAACCTAAGTCCTATACATTATAAATAGGCCTCTTAGGAGTCCTTACATATACATAGAAAGATAAGACATCAGTAAATAAAGAAGTCATACACGGGTATAAGAGCAAAAGAGTGATTTGAGAGATCGTGAGTTAGGGTTTGGGGATTAGGTCAGGATTCTACATAAGTTCTTGTAATCTTGTTATCTTCATAGTGTTAGTGATCTCTCAAGGAGGTCACACGAGGACATATGCAAAGATTAGCCGAACCTCGCTAAATTCTTGTGTTCGTGTGTGTGGCGTGTTTACTTTATTGTTCATCTATATTCCGCATTATCTTAGCATCATCCTATTGTTTGTATAGTCACCTAAGTCTATCAAGAAACAAGATCAGTAAAGGGACATAATTTACAACAATTGGTATCAGAGCTCCCGGGAAAGTGTTTTTTTTTTAGATGGCGGGTGTCAAGGCAAACACGAGCAACGACGTGAAGACTGTGATCAAGCCGTTTGACGGGAAAGAGAACTTCACGTTATGGCAGGGGAAGGTGAAAAACGTCCTGATCCAACAAGATCTGCAGTAGGCTCTTCTCGGTACAGAGAAAAGGCCAATTGGCATAACAGATGCGCAGTGGCAAAAGATGGACAGGAAGGCGAAGAGTTTTATAGAGCAGCACTTAGTGGATAATGTATTGCTTCATATCGACGAAGACATGAATTCTAAGGAAACATGGGATAAGCTGGAGAAGCTCTTTAGGGGTAAAACTTTATCCAACAAACTCTTCTTAAAAGATGTACTATTCAGCCTTCAGATGGAAGAAGGGGAGACTTGCAAGAACATCTAAGCAAGTTTCAGAATTGTGTTGCGAATTTATCCAAGGTGAATGTAAAATATGAGGACGACGACAAGGCACTCTTAATGCTAAGATCTCTACCGCCTTCAATCAAGCACCTCAGAACCACATTGATGTTCGGTAAGGATACTCTGAAGTTAGATGAGGTTATCGAAGCCATTCAGTCCTATGTCAAGATAGACAAGAACACTGAAAGATCTCAAGCACAAGGCCTTTATGTTAAAGGCACAGATAGAGGCAGATCAGAGAAAAGACCGGATAAACCAAGCAACAGAGGTAGGTCAAAATCCAAAGGAAAAGATAAAAAGGGTTGTTTCGTATGTGGTGCTTTGGATCATTGGAAGAAGAACTGCAACATATGGAAAGAAAGGAAAACAAAGGCGATGGCAGGGAACTCAAACGCAGCCAGTGTTGTAACTTCTGAGGATTACAACGGAGAGATCCTTGCAGTATCATCCAGCTCCAGTGTTTTCGAATTTTGGATTTTGGATACGGGATGTTCCTTCCACATGTGTTCTATCAAAGAATGGTTTGATACATATGAGGAAACCAGCATCGGAGAAGTGTTAATGAGAGATGACTCACCACTTATGATCCAAGGTATTGGATCAATTAAAATCAGAATGCACGACGGGGTTGTTAGGACATTAGACAAGGTCAGACACATTCCAAAATTGGAGAAGAACCTTATATCTCTCGGTACCTTTGACAAGGCAGGGCTAAGATACTCAGCTGAAGGAGGGATACTCAAGGTTGTCAAAGGATCCCTTGTCGTAATGAAAGGAGAAATCCAACCTAATCAACTATATAAGCTTCGAGGAAATACAATAGTAGGTGGAGCAGCAGTATCCATGGAAGGTGATACTAACGACAAGACTGAGTTTTGACACTTTAGGCTCGGGCACATGAGTCAGAACGGTTTGCAAGAGTTACACAAGAAGAATAAGCTAGAAGGTGTCAATTATTGCAAACTAGATTTATGCAAATACTGTATCCTTGGGAAACAAACAAAGACGTCGTTCAAGCTTGCGAATAGTGAGGAAAGAAGCAAAAATCTGTTGGAGTATATTCACACAGACGTTTGGGGCCCTGCACCAACCAGATCCATGGCAGGTTCCAGGTATTTTATCACATTCTTAGATGATTTTTCGAGGAAGATTTGGGTCTATTTCATGAGGGAGAAATCTGAAGCTTTCACTAAGTTTAAAGAGTAGAAAACTACTGTAGAAAATCAGACTGGACGAAAAATCAAATACTTAAGGAGTGACAATGGAGGTGAATATAAGGACAACAACTTCCTAGATTTTTGCAAAGAACAAGGCATTACAAGACATTTTATGGTGAAGAAAACTCCCGAACAAAATGGGGCTGCCGAGAGGATGAACAAAAATCTCATCGAAAAAGAGAAGCATGAGATTTCATGCTGGATTACTAGATATGTTCTGGGCAGAAGCAGTCAACCATGCTTGCTACTTGGTTAATCGATCACCATCAAGGGTTCTCAATTCTAAGTGTGCAAAAGAGATATGGACCGGAAAACCTGTTAACTACTCAAAATTAAGAGTTTTCGGTTGCAGTGCTTATGCCTATATTCCAAGTGATGAGAGAACCAAGTTAAAGCCTACGTCACTCGAGTGCATATTCATTGGTTTCAGTGAAGGAGTGAAAGGCTACAAGCTATGAGATTTCGTAAACAAGAAGGTAGTCTTAAGTAGGGATGTAATATTCAACGAGAAGACTATGCCCTTGAACCAGAATAAGAAAAATGAAAGGAATAATGCTGAAGAAGAAACAACCGAAGTTCCTCAACCCCAACCAGTCATGGAAGAAAATCCAGCTCAGGTGGAGCATAAGCAAGTGAATTATGACGCGTAGTTTGATGAGGAAGAAGCAGAGCAACAGCAGCAGTCCCCAGTACAGACGCAGGTGGAGCCACACGTGCAGAACCAAGACTCCCTATGTAACGACCCGTCCCGAATTCCGGGATTAGTTTAGTGACTAATCTTGATTAGCGAGGTTGAACGGTGGTTAGTAGGGCGGAATCGGACAAAATGTGCAAAATGACCGTTTTGCCCCTGGTCGTGGGCAAAATGTTGACTTTTTGTTCGGGCAGTCAAATGGACTTTGACCGATGACCGTGACGTAGTTCGGGACGTCACGAGTTCATAGACAGGTGGCACGTTCGATTCCGACATTCGTAGAGAAAGTTATGGTGTTCAGAAGTTGAGGGGTAGTTTGGTAATTTGGCATGTTAGGGGCCAAATGTTGACTTTTTGATCGGGAGGTCCGATGGACGAAGGCCAAGGACCGTTACGTAGGTATCGTCGATACGAATCCAACGACAGGCGGCATGCCGAAATCGGAGTTCCGACGACGAAGTTATGGTCACGGAATCGGGCTCGATTAACCGAACGAACCGGGAATAAAATAATATTATAATATAGAATAGTGACCGTTGACTCAGCACACCTGGATGAGTGACAAGTGTCACTCATCCCTTGAAACCAGATCCCATGTTTTGGGGTAGACATCATTATGATGTTTATTATATTTAATTAATTATTAAACCCTTTATTTTCCATTTATTTCTCTTCTGTCCTTACCCGTGTGCAAGCAAAACGCAGAGATGGGGGGGAGTTCGAATTCGTCCACCATTTCCTTCCATTTCTGAACCAGAGTGTGAGGAATTGAGAGAGTTTTGAGATTAACTTGGCTGGGAAACACGAGAGGCAGAGATGAAGCTGAGAATCGAAAATTTGGTTTTGGGAGGGAAATTCAAATACTGAGAATTGAGCTGTGATGATCGATTTGGAGCTTGGAAATACCTTCCTGAGGTTGAGACGAGTTGTTTCAGATCATGAACGAGATGAATTCATGCCCAATTGGCTCTGAACGGGTTTGGTAACAGTGAGGAACTTCGAGCATGAGTCGTGGAGTTTGGGGCTGTGATTGACTCAATTGTTGTGGGGAAATGATTTCTCATGATCCCACGATACTTCTGGGATCATCAATTGAAGGAAACCGGCTGAGATCGATGAAACTCCATGGTTGCACAGTGGACGGTGTTCGTACTTGAGTCGTGATCATTTACTGATCAAACGACGAAATTGATGTGGGGGAATTGTTCCTCGTGGTCCACTGATGCTTCTGGTTGAACCAATTTAGGGAAATCGATCGAGATTGAAGGAATCCCATGATTGAACAGTGACCGGAGTGTTCTTCGTGTTCATCGTGGAATCGACGGAATCTGGGTAAGTGTTCGCGTAATTGATGTTACAGACTTATAATTGGACTTAAAACGAAGCTAATGGAATGATCAATTGAAGGAATTAGGATCGAATTGACAGGATTGGAACCGGGTTGTGTCGCGGGTGAATTGGACCCGTTTACCAGACAAACGGGTTGGGCTGGTGACACTGTAGCAGGCGCGTGGGTTTCACGCGCAGCCACTCACGGCGGCGCGTGGCGGCGCGTGGGCACGAATCTCGAGGTGAGGTCAACATGACTTCTGCCCTATTTAATGTAACAGACATTTTGGAATTGGTTTCGTGTCGATCGGACACCGTCTCGATATTGTTCGGGATGTCCGAAGGTTTTAAAATAAGTTTAAAAATAAGTAAAAATTCGGAAAAATTACGGGACTTTGATAGGATGTTAATAATGAGGTTAGTAACGTTTTGGTTACTGGTTTTTGTGGCATGCATACGTTTTTATTGGAGGGCATAAATGTCTTATAAATGTATTTGGTAAACTTATTGGTTTTTGTCCACTCACAGCTTTTGGTTTTAATGCCCTTCAGGTTGATTACGGATGCGATTGCAGCAGAGACTGGGACATTGCACACCTCCTCCATCGATCCTTGCGCACTCTGGCTGCCCTGTTTGGGCAGTGGCTCTTGGTCATCCTTTGTCTGACACCCCTTGTTGGACGGGAGCAGGGCACATTCCATGGTAATCCCGGGGGGATTGGGATGGGTCCTGTCACCCTAGTTCGCACAACACCTGTAGAACAGTTTCAGAGCATCATAGCATTGGACAAACCTGTTCGAAATCGTAAGAAACCAGAAAAGTATGGTTTTGAACACGATGAAGTGAATTATGCTCTAACAATTAGTCAAGGAGATCCAACCACGTATCAAGAAGCTTTAGCAAGTAATGAACGGGAAAGTTGGATGATGATAGGTCCTCAAATAAGCATTATTTTATATTATTTTATACCCTTTATACTTAACTTTTAATATTAAAATATTAAATAATTAGATAAAAAAATTATTTTGTGATTTTTCTGTTTAAATAAATAAAGTTTGTAATTTGGAGCATTTTGGCGAAAGAATCATCCCGATCGGAATTATAACGAAGAAATTATGGACGAAATTTGGTGAAAATATTAATTAAGTAATACATTTTCACTTTATTGCAGGTCCAACCCGCCAGACCCAACCCGTACGACCAAGGATCAGCCCAGCAGCTCTCACGGCCCAAGCCCGCATCCTACCCCTCCCCCAGCCCATCAGGCCGTCGACAGGCGCTGGCCGAGACGCCTTCCTTCTGTTCGGCGCGCGCGTCCTGAATGACCAACCCATCTTCGGCGCGCGTGCACTGAAGCTTCCTCCTTCTGATCAGCAGCAGCCCACCGGCTCAACTTCTCCGCCATCAGCAGCTGCCCGCCGAACCCATTTCCAGCCACTTTCCAACCCAAATTATGCCACTTTACAGCTAAACCCACCTCTAAACATCATCACAAATCTTCATTATTCATCATTCCACTATTCCACATTTTTTATTGTATTATTTATTTATTTTTGGTAGTTTTTTCTCCCTATAAATAGGGTTTCATTTCACTTGTTGAAAGACACTTCCAAGAGGCACAAAATTGAGCCCTTCTTAGGAGAAACTTTGGCAAAATATTTCCAATACAAATTTTTAGAGTTCAAATCCAAATTTCCTTGTTTAATCTTCTTCCATCTTCATAAGGTTCCAGCCGCTGTTCGGTGTTCCTTGTGAAAAACAATCCATTGTTCTCATCCATTCTGAAAAGTGTAACATTTGCTCTCCATTCTCTTAAACTCTTTTATTTGTTATTGGTTCTAATTATAATGCAATATATGTATTGGTTTCTCCTTCTTATCTTTTGTGAAAATTGACTACAATCTCCATGTGTTTTACTTTCTAAAAATCATTTACTTCTTACATTCTAAAGTTTAAACTTCATTTCGAAACTAAATGTTGATCCGCTGTTCGGGGCATTTAAAGTAGAGTTGAAGAGATTTAATGTATGACCGCTGTTCGGCGCATTAAATCACAAACTTAAGGTAATCGTATTATAAGTAAAAATCTGTTGTTCGGTGCATTTATAATATGAAAAATGTATGAAGAAATATGAGTTTGTGAAGGTATGATTTTGTGATTGATTCAAATTTATGCAATTGTAGTGTTGGTGAAGTTTGTGTTTAAGGGAAGTCTACTTTGTACATAAGTTAGAGTAGAAATAGAATTAGTTCATCTATGTTTACTTGTTTGCATGATTACAAACCTCTCCAAAACCCCCCTTTTTAATTCTTTATTCTTTTATTCTTTTATTCTTTTATTCTTTTATTCTTTTATTCTTCATTCTTTTATTATTTTATTCTTTAATTCATTAATTTATTAATTCTTTATTCTTTTATTCCTCTATTCCTTAATTTATTGATTCTTTGATTATTTTATTCTTTAATTCATTAATTTATTAATTATTCTTTTATTCATTATTCTTTCTCACTAACACATTATTAATGTTCCCTAATTTCCCCTGTTAGGAACGATCCCTATTTACCAATACTACATCTACACAAAAAGGGTTTAAATTGCATAACACTCAAATTACATGTTTAATTTAATGCGTAGTTTGGGTTTTGTCAGATGATTGCTATGTTAGAAGAGATGGAATCTCTTGAGAAGAACTCTGTTTGAGAGTTAGTTTCTAAACCAAAGGATAGAAAAACAATTGGCTGTAAATGGGTGTTTAGAAAGAAAGAAAGAACACATGAAGGAGACGCAATGAGGTACAAAGCCAGGTTAGTGGTTAAGGGATACTCACAAATGGAGGGAGTTGACTATGATGAGATATTCTCACCAGTAGTTAAGCATACTTCAATTAGATTGCTATTATCTATAGCAGCTCAGCAAGACATGGAGATAGAACAAATGGACGTGAAGACATCGTTTCTACATGGTGATTTAGAAGAAGTCATCTACATGGTTCAGCTAGAGGGGTATGTCGAAATAGGAAAGGAAAGTATGGTTTGCAGATTGAAGAAGTCACTTTACGGGCTAAAGCAATCTCCAAGGCAGTGGTACAAACGTTTTGATTTCTATATGCTGAAAATTGAGTTTCAAAGATGCTTATATGATTGTTGCGTTTACTATCATATGTTCGAAGATAGTAAGATTATACTATTGCTACTTTATGTAGATGACATGTTGATTGCATGTCAAGATATGTCTAGAATTCGGAAGTTGAAGATGCAACTAAGTAAGGAATTTGACATGAAGGATGTAGGAGCCGCACAAAAGATCCTTGGAATGCAAATACTGAGGGACAAAACAGCGGGAAAGATTTGGCTATCACAACCAAAGTATATTCAAAGTATTTTGGAGCGCTTCAACATGAATGAAGCAAAGCCAGTGTCCACTCCATTAGCAACGCACTATCAATTGAGTGCACTGCAAAGTCCAACTACAGAACAAGAGTTGAAGGAGATAAAGAAAGTACCGTATGCAAGTGCAGTAGGGTGTCTTGTGTTTGCAATGGTTTGGACCAGACCTGACTTAGCTTAAGCAATGAGCGTTGTCTCGAGGTATATGGCAAATCCAGGAAAAGAGCATTGGTCTGCAGTTAAGTGAATCCTTCGTTATTTGAAGAGAACAAAAAATCTGGGCATTTTGTTTGAAAAACAGCAAGGAGAAACATATGTGTTGGGTTATGTGGATGCAAACTATGCAGGGAATCTATATTAAGGACCCTGCCGAATCACAGGAGATTGAGAATCCTTCTCTCTGATTCGGCTGATCCGATCTCTACAGGAATCAATCTTGATTCCTTCCTATTGTATTCAATTCGTTCCTACTGCATTTTCTTTCCTAGTTAGTCTCTACCACTACATACCTAGTTAGGACTCTACTTGTATATACATAGTTAGGACTCTGTTAAACCTCTGTATAAATAGGGCACTACTGTAAAACAAAGTTATTCAATATAACTTAAAACAAAAAACTGTTTCCAATACCTTTTATGGTATCAGAGCATCTAAGCTCCACCGAGTAAAACCCCAAAACCCTAATTCCTAAATCCTCAATTTCCATGGCCGCCCCACCCAATCCTGCCTCGACTCCCTCCCTCCCACAACCACCACCATCCGCCGTAGATCCTGCCCTTCCGCCCTCCCTCATTACTATCAATGCCGCAGCCCAGCTTCCTGTCAAGCTCACATCCAACAATTACTTTCCTTGGCGTGCCCAATTTCATGCCCTCCTCCGTGGGTATGATCTCATGGGGTTTGTGGATGGATCTCATCCCTGCCCCCCTGAAATTGAGCCTGCGCAGTGTGCCTTCTGGCTACGCCAAGACCAACTCCTCCACGGCATCCTAGCCTCTATCTCCCCTCAGGTTATAACCCTCATTGTCGCTGCCCCCACCTTTGCTTCTACTTGGCAGCGTCTTACCCACATATATGCCAGCAAGGCCCGTGGCCGTGTTCTAGGCCTTAAGGAGTGTCTCCATCTCCTTCGCCGTGGTGAACGCTCTGTCTCTGATTACTTACTGGAAGTTCATCTCAACTCTGACGAACTTGCTGCAATTGACACCCCCCTTGCAGATGATGACTTTCTTCTTTATGTTCTCAACGGGGTAGGACCCCAATTTAAGGACATCACTGCTGCTGTCCGGTCCAAGGACACCGCTGTGTCCTTTGAGAACTTGCATGATATGCTTGTTCAGCATGAGGAAGCCATTAAGCGTGACAGCCCACCCCCTGCCTCGGTTATCACTGCTAATGTCTCCCACCATGCTCGCTGATATCCCTCACCCTGTGCTGCATCCGCACCTAACAATGGCCGCTCTCAACCACCCACTCACGGCGCTTCCCGCCCCTCAGGCCACCGGCCCACCTCTTCCATCAGCTCGGGCAACAGCCAGCATTCCCCCCAATCCTCCCACTGGCTACCGTGGCTTCTGCCAGTGGTGTGGAACTCAGGGTCACATCGCCAAACGTTGTCCACAGCGCCAAACGTTGTCCACAGCGCCAAACGTTGTCCACAGTTTCAGTTCCCTTGCCACAGTCCTCCCGTGGCCAACTCTACCCTCCATGTCCCTTCTCCGACCTGGATTTTGGACTCTGGTGCCTCGCACCATGTCACTGGTCACATCCAAAACCTTTCTGATGCCCAGCAGTACCGTGGCCCGGACGAAATCATCATAGGTAATGGTTTGGGACTTGGTATCTCCCACACCGGTTCTGTCTCTTTACCCACACCCACTTCCTCTTCCTTTACTCTTAAACATGTCCTTTGTGCTCCTTCCATGACCAATAATCTGATTTCCATTTCTAAGTTTAATCATCAAAATAACACCTCCATTGAACTGTTTCCAACCTTTTTCCATGTGAAGGATCTCAGCACGGGGCGATTCTCCTTTGAGGCCCGAGTAGGAATGGTGTCTATGAGTGGTCCTCTTCCTCCCTTCAACGGCCTCAAGTTCTGGTGGGTGTGGTGGTCTTTCCCAATCTGTGGCATCGTCGTTTGGGCCATCCCAGCTCTAAAGTTCTCCAAAGTGTCCTTAGTCAGTCTTCCATTTCTGTGTCCCCTAAACATCTTGAGTCAGTTTGTAGTTCCTGCTTATGCAATAAAAGTCACCGCCTTCCATTTGGCGTTTCCTCTTCAATCGTCCCGTCCCTTACAATTACTTTACAGCGATGTTTGGGGTCCTGCTCCTTACACATCTGTGGATGGTTTTTCCTACTATGTGATTTTTGTTGACCATTTCACTAAATACACCTGGCTGTATCCATTACGCAAAAAATTAGATCTCTACTCCACTTTTCCGGACTTCAAAACTCTGGTTGAAAAATATTTCCAGCACCCCATCACTTCCCTTTATACTGATGGCGGTGGTGAGTTCATCAAACTGAAGCTCTTTCTTGCCACCCACGACATTAACCACCTCCTAACCCCTCCACACACACCTCAACATAACGGTGTCGCTGAACGGCATCATCGTCACATCGTCGAAACTGGTCTCAACCTCCTCCATCAGGCCTCCCTTCCGCTATCCTACTGGTCCTATGCTTTTCGGGCAGCCGTCTACCTTATCAACCGGCTTCCCACTCCAAACCTCCAAAATACGTGCCCTTACACTCTCCTCTTTCAACTCCTACCTAACTACACCCATTTGCGCACCTTCGGTTTCCTTTGTTTCCCTTGGCTTCGCCCTTACACCCAGAACAAACTTCAACCACGGTCCACGCCCTGTGTCTTTCTTGGATATTCCCCCAACTAGAGCGCTTACTTGTGTCTTGACCCCTCCATTCACAAACTTTATGTCTCCCGTCATGTCCAATTTGATGAGTCTACCTTCCCTGGTTCTTCTGACACTCCCCACACTTCCCTGGTCACTCCTGAACTCACTGGCTCTTGGCTCGCCACTCTCCTACCTGTTTCCATCGTTCATGTCTCGACTGCGACATCTCCCCCACCGGCTGTGCCTGCTGATTCCCCTCACGAGGACCATCTCACTGCACCTTCTCTACTTTTCCTAGAGGCTCAATCTTCTCCTACTACGGTTCTGTCACCCTCTCCCTCTGGTCTTCCGCCCACCCCTGCTGCACCTGCACCTCCAGAAACCGGCCCCCAGCGCCCCACCCTCTGCCACCACCATCCCTACCAGCCCCCATCCTCTCCTCACTTAAAGCCGGCGCACCCCCCCCCCCCCCCCCCCCCCCCCCCCCCCCCCCCCCGCGCATCCTCCCACCCTCTCGACCACAACATACTCATCCTATGCTCACCCGGACCCAAACTGGCACCATCAAACCTGTTTCCCGTTATGCCCTCACTGCCACCTCTCCCTCCCCCTCCCTTCTCTGGTTGAGCCAACCTATGTTTCTCAAGCCCTCAAAGACCCTGCATGGCGGCATGCCATGTCCGAAGAACTTAATGCCCTAATTCGCAATGGCACCTGGAATCTGTTCCCTCCCAACCCCAATCAGAATGTGGTAGCAATGGTCTTTCGTATCAAACGAACCCCTACAGGTGAGGTTGACAGGTTTAAGGCCCGTCTTGTAGCCAAAGGGTTCCATCAATGCCCAGGTGTGGATTTTCTAGACACTTTCAGCCTGGTGGTCAAGCCCACAACCATCCGACTTGTCATTCACCTTGCTGTGACTCAAGGCTGGCCCCTTCGGCAGCTTGATGTCAACAATGCCTTCCTTCATGGCACCCTCACTGAAGATGTCTACATGGCCCAACCAACAGGCTTTGTTGATCCCGATAAACCCACCCATGTGTGCAAACTTCAGAAAGCCTTGTATGGTCTTAAACAAGCCCCCCGTGCATGGTACAAGGAGCTGCATGCCTTCCTTCTTGCTCAAGGGTTTACACCTGCCCTCTCGGATGCCTCCTTGTTCATTTTCCGCCAAGGTAACCATGTTCTGTATTTTCTAGTGTATGCTGATGATCTCATTATGACAGGCAGCAGTTCATCTCTCATCAACGGCTTCATCACCACCTTGGCTGCCAGATTTTCTGTCAAAGACTTGGGGGACCTACATTACTTCCTTGGGGTGGACGTTCTTCCCACTCCCACTGGTCTCTTTCTCTCACAGCACAAGTATGTCCGTGACCTCCTCACCACAGCTCGCATGGACGGTGCTAAACCTGTAGCCACCCCACTTGCGGTCTCTCCAACACTCACCCTTACAGATGGCTCTCCCCCTGCCGACTCCACGCTGTTTAGAAAGCTGGTTGGCAGCCTTCAATACCTCAATCTCAACTGCCCGGATCTCTCCTTTGTTGTCAACAAGCTCTCTCAATTCATGCATGCACCCACGGGCATTCACTGGCAGGCCCTCAAACGAGTCCTGCGCTATCTCAAGGGCATCATGTGTAACGACCCGTCCCGGAAGTCGAGATTAGTGAAGTGATTAGTGACGGATTAACTGAGTTAATCTGTAACGACCCGTCCCGAATATCGGGATTTAATAAAATTTAATTGTGATTTACTAATCTGGGATTAGTTGGGTGATTTCGGACGAATTGTGCAAAATGACTGTTTTGCCCCTAGGCATGGGCAAAACGTTGACTTTTAATTCGGATGGTCAAATGGACTTTGACCGATGACCGTGACGTAGTTCGGGACGTCACGAGTTCATAGACAGGCGGCACGTTCGATTCCGACGTTTGTGGTGAAAGTTATGATGTACGGAAGTGCAAGGGCATTTTCGTAATTTGGACGATATAAGGGGAAATGTTGACTTTTTGATCGGGAGGTCCGATGGCCGAGGATCGAGAACCGTTAGTAAGGTCCCGATGCCCTGAGTTCGTAGACAGGCGGCACGCATCAATCGGAGTCCGTATGACCGAGTTACGGGTCAGGACGCGTGAGGGGTATTTTGGTAATTTTCTGCACAAGGGCAGAATTGTAATTTCACACGGGGTACTGTTTCATTGAACAGCCGTGAGGTGGAATGTTGGTGCGATCGATCTCATGGATTGTTTACCAATTAAATGATTGATTTGGGCCAGTTTGAGGTGGAATTGCACATGAGGTTGAGTTGGCATCGATCACAGGAACGTGGGAACTGGGTTTTCTATTGTTTCCGGGTCAGTGCAGGGGAACATTACACAGTGGATTTTGGACACTTTTGGATGCCTTTAACAGCTGAATTGGATTAAAGGAATGGTGTGTAAGTCGTGTGGGTTCCTCTGTGATTGAGAATGGAAGGATTGAGTGAGTTTGGGGTTGGATTTCTCTGAAAACCCGAAACTGGTTTCTGGGAAATTCAAATGCAAATTTCTAGTTTTAGGCCAGCCCAAGCCTAATTGATGATGGATTGAGCTTGCTGGAACTTCAACGTGTCGAACCAGATCAAATGGGGCAAGCTTTGGGGCTCCTAGGGCCGTGAACGGACGAGGTGGACGGCCGGAAAACTCAAGCTTGAGTCGTGGTGATTGAGGTAACGTCGTGTTCAATTAATCATGTGAATTGGTTCGTATTAATCCTTATAAGCTTCCTGTGAAGTTAATTTGGCAATGGTTGAGGATTGGTGGAGTTTTGGTGGTCGACCCGTTTTGGGTGATCACGGGTTGTTGGCACGATTATGGATTGGTTGATGTTAATCGATGTCACAGAACTGAAATTGGTTGGTTGATGATTGTTATAGGATCAAGAACGGATTGAATTGATGTCGAATTGGGTGTGATTGAACCGGATCCTATCGCGGGCTTTCCAACCCGTTTACCAGACAAACGGGTGAAGATGGTGACTGTAGTAGTCACTGTAGCAGGCGCGTGGCTTTCACGCGCAGCCACTCACGGCGGTGCGTGACGGCGCGTGGGCACGAATCTCGTGGTGAGGTCAACATGACTTTTATCCTATACAATGTAACAAACATTTTGGAATTGGTTTCGTGTCGATCGGACACCGTCTCGACATTGTTCGGGATGTCCGAAGGTTTTAAATCCAGTTTAAAAATACTTAAAAATTCGGGAAAATTACGGGACTTTAATGGGATGTTAATGTGGAGGTTAGTGACCCTCTAATGTGATTTGTACAGGATTGGGAGTCCCGGTGTTAGTGGTGTGGCCCGGGAAGGCCTATGGCACGCGTATCGAGACGCTCGGTTAAACGGTCTGTGAGTGGACATTGGTTTTATAAATTCGATGCATGCATAACTATTTCATGATTGTTATAATTGTGATTATATGATTTATTTTGGATATCAGTAAATTTATATGTTTTCACGCATTTCGGGGTGATTTACTTGTTTGCACGTGAATCGAGGTTTTCTGGATTTGCACTGATTTCCCTAAATATGGATGGATATGATTTCATGAAACGGTTACGGATTTGATAAAGTAAAATCGGGCCAGGGGTCCAGTTAACTTGTGAAATCGGGCCAGGGGCCCAGTTGACTTATGAAATCGGGCCAGGGGCCCAGTTAACTTATATATGTGATTTCGGGTCGGGGACCCTAAAATGGAATTGAATAAACTATTTCGGATTTGATTCAACTATTTGGACTTATGACAGTTTTATGGAAATTCGGGGCAGGGCCCTTGTGATATTTTGGAAATGAATAATAGAATGTGTTCCATAAAACCATCTCGATATGAGGATATTTATATCCTGGTCTCCTCCAAGTGTCGGGGACACTGGAGAAGTCACGGTGCATTGCCTGCGAGGGCTCATTGTACGGAGCTACCGGACCGTATAGAGATCCAGGAGCAGGATTGCTAGACGTCAGAGACGTCAGACATCGGGGATGTCAGAGATATGGACCCGGTGAGACCCCGGGCAGCACGCGTTGCTTAATACCGTGAGATATGACGTCTGGAACGTCAAGCGTCTAGGACGCTAGGCATCGGGGATGCCGGAGATGGAAAAATAATAAATGAATATTACTGGATTGACGAAATAACTCTTGGATTGACTTTTGGAATTTGAAACTATGCTTTGGTTTCCGGGCTAAGGCCCTAATGGTTATTTCAAAATAAATATGGGATTATTGGTTTTTGGTGCATGCATATGATTTTACTGAGGGGCATAAATGTCTTATAAATGTTTTTAACAGACTTGTTTATTTTCGTCCACTCACAGCTTTTGTTTTTAATGCCCTTCAGGTTGATTCCGGATGCGACTGCAGTAGAGACTGGGACATCATACACCTCCTCCATCGATCCTTACGTACTCTGGAAGCTCGGTTGGGCAGTGGCAACAGGTTATCTCTTGTCTGACACCTCTTGTCAGACGGGAGCATGACACATTCCATGGTAATCCCGGGGGGATTGGGATGGGTCGTGTCAAGTGGTATCAGAGCAGGTTTTGCTCTTTTGTGCGCGAAGGACGAGGGTGTGATGTCTCTTTGGGCTGCAGTTCCGTTGTCAACCTGATAGATAGTTTTGGTGGATTGGGTGTGTGTGGCCCGGTACGCCGTGCATTGATGCGATTCAACCCAAGTGGGTTGTATTCGATTAACTGGTAATGTGGGACCGTCGGTTCGGTCACGTGATGATGGACGGTTGTGCTACTGGGCACAGCCGGGTTCAGGGAACCCCATTTGAATAATGTATTGGAAATACGAAACTCAGTTGAGTATTGGTCTATGTTTTGGACCCTGGTAGTGTTGGCTAGTGTACGGGGTGTTGGTGCATCGGAGTTAGCCGATGACCTTCGTGGTGGAACCCACGATGGAACCCACGTTGAGTTGACGATTGGATTGGATTGGACGTCTATACGATGTCAGGACCGCGGGGTCGGTCATGTTGTGGATTTTACTGCAGAAGGCAGTTGGGTTTGGTGGAACCCTAGGGTGTGATTTTGGAACCCTAATTTATAATTGATGGACCGGAAGGTGAACTTTAAATGAGAACTTGTGCTGCGGCGAGCGGCTGAGGTCGTGGATGACCATGTGGATGAATCAAGTGAGTCTAGTCAGGATTATGGGATTCGATCCACGGATGCGGTTACGAGATATGATGTGGATTTTCCGTGTGGGATCGAATGGTAGTGTGATGTGTGGATACGGATCTTGACAACGATGACTGTTGGTCAACAGTTGTGTCGAGATAACTGGCTATCGAGGATATTTAGTGTGGTTTTGACACTTGGGGATCATGGGATGTTCAAGGAATGTTCATTATCCTGATGTGTGGATGGTCAAATTGGAGGTACCCATAGTCGTGGGGTACGAGTGGTGTTACGGGATCGTCGTTCGGAATGAACGGAGATCCAGGGTAACAACTTTGCACACAGTGTGCTAGCATGGATGTTCGTGTGCTAGTGTGGATGTTCGTGTGCTATGTATGGATGTTGGTATGTTGGTACTTTTATGCCAATACTAGTATGGATGCCTGTGTGCGGATACTAGTGTTGATGATAGTGCGTGGTGCTGGTACTAGCACTGGTGCTGGTACCGGTGTCGGTGATTGTGATGACGATGAGCCACCAATTGGGGTGTGACTCTGTCCTGATGGACATATGATTGGTATCAGCGACTCAGTGGTGGTTGAGTCATGGACTGGATGGGATCCAGTGGAGGTTGTGTCGTGTTGGGATAAGTCCCAACCGATTTATGATGACAAGTGATGAACGGATAAAATGGTATGATTGAAACTTGAGGAATCTAGGGATGATGTCCCCTACGTCATAAGAATCAGTGGATTTGTGGAGTTGTTGTCAACTCCGAGATTGGTAAGTTTGTGTACTGCTTATATCCCCAGAGGGTACAAGGAAATTATTGAAATTGGAAAAGTCGGGGAAACCATTCGTGGTATTGACGTGTGATTTTGTGATTGCGAATCACTTGGAACCTGAGGATTGAACCTGTTTAGGTTGAGATGTGAGACGGAGGCAGTATGGTATGCACATTCAGGCAAAATTGTAGATATCCCGTTCGGAATCGGGGTGTGTGCGTACATGATTATTGGCGGACGTGAGGTCCGAGTAATGAATTGATTTTGGACACGTGGTGGTCCAAGTGAGGTATGGACATGGGCAGTCCAGTGGTTGGACTTGACATCTCATTGGGAGCATGTCTGTTTCCAACATGGTTGGAACTCCCGATTCGAGGAGAGTTGTGATTGGGAGACGAGAGGAGTGCTCGTTTCCACATCGGTGTTTGGTATTCCGAAGTCTTTGGGGGTCGACTTCTTATTTCCTGCCGTGGCAGATGATGATTGTTGCTACCAGTACGTTGAGCGTGTATTGGTGGGTGGACCCATGTTTGGCTTGGGGTCATTGGACACAAGCAGTTGTGTATGATCTTGGATTTGGTGGTGAAATGCGAGGTCATCTTTCCACCAAGGGAAATTTGGCGAATGATTCAATGAGGGTGTAAGACCCTACGATCATCTTTCAGATGGATTGCTTGCTATGTGAGCATGTGTGGATCCTAGGTGGATCTGATTTGTGATGTTGTCGACTTTGGGCATGGTGACGATCTAGGATCGTGATGTTACTTGTCCGATGACGTAGTGATGGATCTGGGTCGTGATCGTGATGATCCAGATTGGATGAGAGTTTATCACTCTTACCTTGGTATGTGAGTCGTAAATGACGGGGACTGAACTTCTTTTCGGAGTGAAGTCCATATGGTTGTTACTCGGTTGAGTAGGTTTCCGAAGTGGTCGGATTTTGTCAACCTTTGACGTGTGAATATTGGGATTGGCTTCCCTATGAAGTCAATCGAGTGTTTTGAGCAGGTAACTGATAGGATCGGTTATGTTACGTCTGGGAGGACGTAAACGAGATTTTGGGTTTTGGAATCGAATTTCTGGGTGACGATTCAGGATTCGATTGCGAAGCTCGAAAATGGATTACTGTATTTGGGTACGAAATGATTATTCCAATGCTAGCTTACTGAGTAATGATTTCGGATTCGGATTTGGAAATGGATTAAAAATATGATGTCTGGGTTCGGGTTCGGGATTTCTTACGAAATTGCGAATCCGGATTCGGAATTGGAACTAGATGACGGGTGGAGCTCGTTTTGTCTCATGATGGTTTGGGCAAATGTACTCCATTATTGGAACGTGTTTGGCTACGACCTAGGTGGTTGTAGGCGGATTGATGGATTGATGTACGTACAGGGTACGTTGTACGAGGATTGAGACTGGTTAGGCTGAGTAGGTGCCTAATGGCGGTACATGGGATGTACCAGTGGTGTGTAACTAAACGTGTTGGTAATCGGCTTGGTTCCAATATCATTTGTTTGGTTGTGATTGTGGACTGGACATTGGATACTGTGCGCTGTGCAGAGTGATTTTGTCGGGTTCAGTGATTGTTTGAGCAGGTGCTCTTAGCCATGGTTGGCTAGTGGAACCCTAGTGTTGTGATGTGTGTTCACTGCTGGGCAGGTAATCAATGTGTTCCAGTTACACCACTTGATTGAGTAAATTGACGGTAAACATACACTCAGGATGAGTGAATTGGTGGCCAGAGTAACCACGAGTAGCCTTGTGTGACTCGATCACACCGTGATCTCCCAGCATCTTGGTTCGCTGACGGAGTCGGCGGTTATGGATATTGAGATTGATTTGTGTCGCAGGAATGGGCTTGCCCTGCGAATTGAGATCATGTGGTTGATCTTGCACTACATCGAGAGTGATGTAATACGTGGTGTTGTCACTGACTAGCTGATGGTTGGGGCTTTATCAGGGTGGTAAAGCTTAGTAGTGACAGTTTGACTGTTGGTGTCAGCATGGACTGACAAATGAGATTTGGTGACTCCCAATGGGAGCAAAGGTAAGGATTTATTGGTAATGGAAGGGAACCATCTAGCTGAAGGAATCAGCTTAATGGTTAGGCGATTTATTCGCGGATCAGGTGATCATTTCCACTCGAAGTGGTCGAGTGTTGTTGATTATGACGTATGACTATGATGGGATGTCTGGGTACAAACGAGGCTAGTGTGGTCCCAGTATGTGGGTGTACAAGTGTACACAGATGTGTGATCGAATTGTTTTCCACGAGGTGGTTATGGAATAAGAAGATTGGTAATTTCGAGGACGAAATTTTTTAAGGAGGGAAAGTTGTAACGACCCGTCCCGAATATCGGGATTTAATAAAATTTAATTGTGATTTACTAATCTGGGATTAGTTGGGTGATTTCGGACGAATTGTGCAAAATGACTGTTTTCCCCCTGGCGTGGGCAAAACGCTGACTTTTAATTCGGATGGTCAAATGGACTTTGACCGATGACCGTGACGTAGTTTGGGACGTTACGAGTTCATAGACAGGCGGCACGTTCGATTCCAACGTTCGTGGTGAAAGTTATGATGTACGGAAGTGCAAGGGAATTTTCGTAATTTGGACGATATAAGGGGAAATGTTGACTTTTTGATAGGGAGGTTCGATGGCCGAGGACCGAGGACCGTTAGGAAGGTCTCGATGCCCTGAGTTCGTAGACAGGCGGCACGCATCAATCGGAGTCCGTATGACCGAGTTACGGGTCAGGACGCGTGAGGGGCATTTTGGTAATTTTCTGCACAAGGGCAGAATTGTAATTTCACACGGGGTACTGTTTCATTGAACAGCCGTGAGGTGGAATGTTGGTGCGATCGATCCCATGGATTGTTTACCAATTAAATGATTGATTTGGGCCAGTTTGAGGTGGAATTGCACATGGGGTTGAGTTGGCATCGATCACAGGAACGTGGGAACTGGGTTTTCTATTGTTTCCGGGTCAGTGCATGGGAACATTACACAGTGGATTTTGGACACTTTTGGATGCCTTTAACAGCTGAATTGGATTAAAGGAATGGTGTGTAAGTCGTGTGGGTTCCTCTGTGATTGAGAATGGAAGGATTGAGTGAGTTTGGGGTTGGATTTCTCTGAAAACCCGAAACTGGTTTCTGGGAAATTCAAATGCAAATTTCTAGTTTTAGGCCAGCCCAAGCCTAATTGATGATGGATTGAGCTTGCTGGAACTTCAACGTGTCGAACCAGATCAAATGGGGCAAGCTTTGGGGCTCCTAGGGCCGTGAACGGACGAGGTGGACGGCCAGAAAACTCAAGCTTGAGTCGTGGTGATTGAGGTAACGTCGTGTTCAATTAATCATGTGAATTGGTTCGTATTAATCCTTATAAGCTTCCTGTGAAGTTAATTTGGCAATGGTTGAGGATTGGTGGAGTTTTGGTGGTCGACCCGTTTTGGGTGATCACGGGTTGTTGGCACGATTATGGATTGGTTGATGTTAATCGATGTCACAGAACTGAAATTGGTTGGTTGATGATTGTTATAGGATCAAGAACGGATTGAATCGATGTAGAATTTGGTGTGATTGAACCGGATCTTATCGCGGCTTTCCAACCCGTTTACCAGACAAACAGGTGAAGATGGTGACTGTAGGAGTCACTGTAGCAGGCGCGTGGCTTTCACGCGTAGCCACTCACGGCGGCGCGTGACGGCGCGTGGGCGCGAATCTCGAGGTGAGGTCAACATGACTTTTATCCTATACAATGTAACAAACATTTTGGGATTGGTTTCGTGTCGATCGGACACCGTCTCGACATTGTTCGGGATGTCCGAAGGTTTTAAATCCAGTTTAAAAATACTTAAAAATTCGGGAAAATTACGGGACTTTAATGGGATGTTAATGTGGAGGTTAGTGACCCTCTAATGTGATTTGGACAGGATTGGGAGTCCCGGTGTTAGTGGTGTGGCCCGGGAAGGCCTATGGCACGCGTATCGAGGCGCTCGGTTAAACGGTCTGTGAGTGGACATTGGTTTTATAAATTCGATGCATGCATAACTGTTTCATGATTGTTATAATTGTGATTATATGATTTATTTTGGAAATCAGCAAATTTATATGTTTTCACGCATTTCGGGGCGATTTACGTGTTTGCACGTGAATCGAGGTTTCTGGATTTGCACTGATTTCCCTAAATATGGATGGATATGATTTCATGAAACGGTTACGGATTTGATAAAGTAAAATCGGGCCAGGGGTCCAGTTAACTTGTGAAATCGGGCCAGGAGCTCAGTTGACTTATGAAATCGGGCCAGGGGCCCAGTTAACTTATATATGTGATTTCGGGTCGGGGACCCTAAAATGGAATTGAATAAACTATTTCGGATTTGATTCAACTATTTGGACTTATGACGGTTTTATGGAAATTCGGGGCAGGGCCCTTGTGATATTTTGGAAATGAATAATAGAATGTGTTCCATAAAACCATCTCGATATGAGGATATTTATATCCTGGTCTCCTCCAAGTGTCGGGGACACTGGAGAAGTCACGGTGCATTGCCTGCGAGGGCTCATTGTACGGAGCTACCGGACCGTATAGTGATCCAGGAGCAGGATTGCTAGACGTCAGAGACGTCAGACATCGGGGATGTCAGAGATATGGACCCGGTGAGACCCCGGGCAGCACGCGTTGCTTAATACCATGAGATATGACGTCTGGAACGTCAAGCGTCTAGGACGCTAGGCATCGGGGATGCCGGAGATGGAAAAATAATAAATGAATATTACTGGATTGACGAAATAACTCTTGGATTGACTTTTGGAATTTGAAACTATGCTTTGGTTTCCGGGCTAAGGCCCTAATGGTTATTTCAAAATAAATATGTGATTATTGGTTTTTGGTGCATGCATATGATTTTACTGAGGGGCATAAATGTCTTATAAATGTTTTTAACAGACTTGTTTATTTTCGTCCACTCACAGCTTTTGTTTTTAATGCCCTTCAGGTTGATTCCGGATGCGACTGCAGTAGAGACTGGGACATCATACACCTCCTCCATCGATCCTTATGCACTCTGGAAGCCCGGTTGGGCAGTGGCAACAGGTTATCCCTTGTCTGACACCTCTTGTCAGACGGGAGCATGACACATTCCATGGTAATCCCGGGGGGATTGGGATGGGTCGTGTCATAATCGGTGGTTAGTGGGTTACTTTGGACGTTCGGCGTAAAATGACGATTTTGGCCTAGGTTTGGGAAAATTGTTGACTTTTAGTTCGGACGGTTAATTGGGCATTGACCGATGACAGTGACGTAGTTCGGGACGTCACGAGTCCGTAGACAGGTGGCACGCCCGATTCCGACATCCGAGGAGGAAGTTATGATGTTCGGAAGGTTGAGGGCATTACCGTAATTTGGTTAAACGAAGGGGAAAAGTTGATTTTCCGCACGACAGGGTTTTTACACGTAGACCGAAGACTGTTAGGTAGGTCTCGTCGTCCTGAGTTCAATGACAGGCGGCATGCCTTCATCGGACGTAGGACGAGTGAGATACGGGTTTAGAACGGCGAAGGGTAAAACCGTAAATTGAACAAGTAGGGGCATTTTGGTCTTTTTGCACACTGGGAATTGTGCAAAGCAGATTGGGACAAGTGTACAGGGCCTATTGGATATTTTGAGTTTGGGACCACAGGAGTTGGACACGTGGGGTGTGTCTAGTGGGTTCTAGGCAATTGCCCGGTTGTGTTTTAAACTGTTTAACCGTGTTGAGAGAAACAGAGACTGAGCAGAGAGGAGAAATTGATCGAATTGCAGGGAGGTGAGAGTCCTTGAGTGTGTGAGTGTGATCAGGGGAAGGCTGAGAGTGCAGGGAAGGTGTTGAGAGGAATTGAGAAGTCGAGTGAGTGTGTGTGTGGTGAGTGGGAAAAATCAGAGAACAGAGAAGAGTCGAGGTGGTGGTGTTGCCGTGTTTCGATCAAGCCTTTCAAATTTGGAGTGTGGGAGTGTTCAGAAGGCAGAGGAGAGACGTTGGACGGGCTGGGCCACGGTGGCATTCACGGCAGTGCACAGAACAGGTAAGCTTTCCCTGTTTCCTCTGTTTTGCCGTTTGATTTCAAACTGGAAGTCCTGGAGTTTGAGGTCGAGTCGAAGTGTTCTGTAGGTTCTATTAGGCTTAGTAGGTCCTTAGGAACCCGTAGAATTCTAAGCCGTGACGGGAGGATGCACGGTTGGCCGGGAGCAGAAACAGGGGTTTTAGACGGGTTTTAGTTCGAGTTTGGGAGATGAGATTTTGGCAGTAATGTCTAGTTTTTAGGATTGGAATTAGTTGCTAGGATGAGGACGAAGTGTTTGGTGGAAAAAGGAACGGAAATGGTTGAGGGACGGCGGAGAACCGGTCACGCCGGTTCAGACTGGTCGACGGCCTGAGGAAGACGATGAATAGTAACCATGTGCAGGCGCGTGAGGCCCACGCGCAGCCCCTTTGGGCGGTGCGTGGGGAGGTTTACGAGGAAGTGTTCAACATGGTTTTTGGTCCAATCGTTGTAACGAATCTGTTGGGGCAAGTTTCGGGATAATCGAATAACGTCTCGGGTTAGTTTTAAGTGTTCGAAGGTTTAGGTTTCCGTTTAATTACGTTTTAAAATCCTGAAAAATTAGGGAAATTAGGGTAAGATAAGTTGAAGAGTTTGTGACCCGTTTTGGTGACTCTGGACAGGTCGGGAATTACTTGAGACGGCCGAGGATCGCACGGGACGCGATTGACGCGCACGGAAGTTGTGAGTGGACTGTTTGTTTTCTAACCGAGCATGCATAACTGTTTTAATTATTTAATTATGTTTCGATCATGCTTTTGTGCTTTCGATATATGATTTCATGAATTATGTTTCTATATTCTTGCTTTACTTAATTATGCTTTCTATAACTGTTTTACTTATCGAATTTGCACGTACTTCGAGAATATGGTTTCTGTGATGCTTTTCAGTATGGTTTCGGATGAATGATTGGGGATTTGATTTGAGGTTGGAAGTGAAAGTCGGGAGGAAGTCCCCTTTTAAGAAAATGTGATTTCGGTTGTTGAAGCTTTCCGGTTTGGTTTTGGTTTTCGAATTTTGATGGATTTTCTTATATATGGAAAATGGTTTTGAGTTTAAAGACTCGGAAAAACCCACTGGATCTGGTTTTGAGTTTAAAGACTCGGATTGATTTACGGGGGGAGGGCCCTGGACTGATGTGTTTTGAGTTTAAAGACTCGGTATGGCTTTGAGTTTAAAGACTCGGATATGATACCCCCCCCCCCCCCCCCCCCCGGCCTGTGATTGTGTTTTGAGTTTAAAGATTCGTTGGTATCCCGGGAAGGCCTGGTTATTGCACATTGTGTTTTGAGTTTAAAGACTCGGGTGCACTTGCGATCCAGCGATCCAGTAAACTTGTATGATCGATGTTTTGCACTGGTTTTGCAAATGTTTTGGGCTGCGACGCGAATTACTTATTTTATGGATTTAGGGCCGAGGGCCTGAACTTTTGTTTTGATTTCTGATGATTTTTGCACGTTGTTTCCTTTCGTACTACTGTTGTTTTAAGTTACATGGTTATGCATGCATGTTTTCAAAACGGAGGGTGTAACCCTGATTTCTTTATGAAACTGCTTTTATAACTCTTATTTATTTTTATTCCACTCACATTTTTAATGTTTTTAACACCCTCCAGGTCGTGGTGCGAGCGTTGGGGCTACCGTTGAGGCAGAAGTTGAGGCATAAAGTCATCCGTTGCGCGCTTAGCTTACAGTAGGGCTAGTTTTCGTTTTCGTACTGTTACTATGCTCTGTAAAATATAACTTTTCTCCCTGGTCGCAATGTAATTTGTGGGTTTTTGTAAGGTTCTTTTAATCTTTTACTTGTGCTTGTCAGACAAGAGCAGGGTTCACCTCGGTTATCGGGGTGATAATCGGGGTGGGTCCTGTCACCATGTTCTATGGCCTCCAGCTTCACTCCAGGTCTTCCAACCATCTGCACGCTGTTTCTCACTCCCACACCCTCCATGCCTTCTCCGATGCCGATTGGGCAGGAGACCCCTCAGACCGCAAATCCACTACAGCTTACCTGGTTTATCTTGGGGGCAATCTCATCTCCTGGAGCTCTAGGAAACAGAAGGCAGTTTCCCGGTCATCCACTGAGGCAGAATACCGTGCAGTGGCCTCCACCACTGCTGAGCTGCTTTGGGTCCAATCCCTCCTACGGGAGCTCGGCCTTTCCATTGCTGGTCCACCAACCATTTCCTGTGACAACATTGGCACCACCTTCTACTGTGCCAATCCAGTACTTCACTCTCGCCTGAAGTATGTCGACATTGACTTCCAGTTCGTTCGTGATCATGTCACCCGTGGTCTCCTCCAGGTCTCTCATGTCACAACAGATGATCAACTAGCTGATGCTCTCACAAAGTCGCTGCCCCGCTCGTGCTTTCAACTACTACGCTCGAAGATTGGTGTTGCTGATGGCTCCACCATCTTGCGGGGGCGTATTAAGTACCCTGCCGAATCACAGGAGATTGAGAATCCTTCTCTCTGATTCGGCTGATTCGATCTCTACAGGAATCAATCTTGATTCCTTCCTATTGTATTCGATTCCTTCCTACTGTATTTTCTTTCCTAGTTAGTCTCTACCACTACATACCTAGTTAGGACTCTACTTGTATATACCTAGTTAGGACTCTGTTAAACCTCTGTATAAATAGGGCACTACTGTAAAACAAAGTTATTCAATATAACATAAAACAGAAAACTGTTTCCAATACCTTTTTATCTAGACAGAAGAAGGTCCACGACAGGTTAAGTGTTCACGTGTGGTGGTGGCTCTATTTGTTGGAGGTCTACTCTACAGTCTATTTCAGCATTGTCTACAACAGAGGTAGAGTACATTGCACTTGGAAAAGAAGCAGTTTGGCTAGGTGGTATAGCGAGGGAGTTCGGAATCATTCAGAAATCTGTGGTGATTAGGTGTGACAGTGAAAGTGCTATTTTCTTAGCAAAGAATCTAGTGTTTCATGGGAGATGAAAATATATTGATGTCTGTTATCACAGAATAAGGGATTGGGTCGACTCTAAGGAGGTGATAGTCGAAAAGGTCTATCTTACTAAAACAGTTATACTAGAGAAGTTCAAGTATTGCTTCAACTTACTCAACCTTATCTCGTGCTAAAGGGTTGGGTGGAGCACCTCCTCATATGAGGTGCAGTAGGGCAAAAGGGAGGTTTTTTTTTTGCCAAGGTGAAAGGTTCTTGAAGTCTTTCCAGGGTTGCTTTAGGAAGGTTCGAAGACATTTTGGGTTTTCAACGGTCATTTCTTGGTTTTGGCTCACTAAGGTGGAGATTGTTGAAAAATTGGCTCGGCAAATACCAAGAATTAGTGTTTGACTAGGAATACTAGTTTCACTAGGATTCCAAGTTAATCTAGTGTTTCCATAAAGGATTAGGAAAAGTATTCCATAGCCCTCTAGAGATTAGAAAATAAGTTATCTTTTCATCTTCAAAGAGGAATTGGAATTGTAATATGCTAAGGGGTGTAACCTAAGTCCTATACATTATAAATAGGCCTCTTAGGAGTCTTTACATATACACAGAAAAATAAGACGGCATAAACAAAGAAGTCATACACGGGTATAAGAGCAAAAGAGTGATTTGAGATATCGTGAGCTAGGGTTTGGGGATTAGGTGTGGATTCTACATAATTTCTTGTAATCTTGTTATCTTCATAGTGCTAGTGATCTCTCAAGGAAGTCACACGAGGACGTAGGCAAAGATTTGCCGAACCTCGCTAAATTCTTGTGTTCGTGTGTGTGGCGTGTTTACTTTATTGTTCATCTATATTCCGCATTATCTTAGCATTATCCTATTGTTTGCATAGTCACCTAAGTCTATCATGAAACAAGATCTGTAAATGGACATAATTTACAACACAATCTGCCTTGTTTCTTGCTCCACCTGATTTCTAACTAGTGAACGATGTTGATGCTCATCTTCTTCCTCAAAACCATCAGATTCTGTATCTTGCTCAATTTGCTCCACCTGAGCTTCTTCCTTATCTGACTTTATTAACAGAATCCTTGTTGCTTCAGTTTCAGCATCGTCTTTCTTCTCGCTACTGCTCTCGACTTTATTCAGAGGCATGATGGTTGTCTCATCAAAGACAACATCTCGGCTGAGAACCTTTTTCCTATTGTTGAAGTCCCAAAGCTTGAAACCCTTTACTCCTTTCTCAAAACCTAAGAATATACAATGCGTAGATTTTGGTTTGAGCTTGGACCTTCAATCACTTGGAATATGTGCGTAAGCATTACAGCCGAATACCTTGGGCTTGGAATAGTCCACTGGCTTCTCAGACCATACCTCCTCTACACTCTTAAAGCCGAGAATCGTAGATGGTGATCTGTTAATCAAATAACTTGCATGATTAACAGCCTCTGTCCAGAAACTATCGGGCAATCTTGCATGAAATCGCATGCTCCTCTCTCTCTCTCTCTCTCTCCATGAGAGTTCGATTCATCCTCTCAACAGCTCCATTTTGTTGGGGATTTTTCTTTACAGTAAAGTGCCTTATTATGCCTTCTTGCTTGCAGTAATCCATAAACTCATTACTTGTATATTCACCTCCATAGTCACTTCTCAGGTACTTGATCTTTCTTCCAGTTTGATTCTCGGTTTTTGTTTTCCATTCTTTGAATTTTTCAAAAACCTCGGATTTCTACTTCATGAAATAAACCTAAATCTTCCTAGAAAAATCATCCATAAAAGTAACAAAGTACCTAGCTCCACCTTTTGACTTGGTGGGTGCAGGTCCCTAAACATCTGAGTGAATGTAGCTGAGTTGCTCATTGCTTCGGTTATCTACACTGCTACTTGTGAATGATACCTTCTTTTGCTTTCCAAGAACACAATATTCACAAAAATCCAGTTTGCAGGCCTTGCTTGTGAATGACACGCCTTCTAACAGGCCTTGCTTGTGTAGTTCTTGCAATCCTTTCTGAATTATATGTCTGAGCCTATGATGTAACGCCCCGGAAATTCGAGGATTTTAAATTAATGAATGAATTGACGTTTTTACCCCCTGTGAATTGTATTGCCAAATTTTTGACTTTTTTATTGGTGAGTCAAACGGACTTTGACCGATGACCGTAACGTAGTTCGGGACGTCACGAGACCATAGACAGGTGGCACGTCAAATTCGGACGAACAGGGAAAAAGTTATGACTATCGGAAGTTCAGGGGTATTTCCATAATTCTGGCGAAAAGGGGAAAATGTTGACTTTTCGTTTGGAAACTGATTTTCACACGATTCGAGGACTGTTAGGGAGGTCTCGATGCCCTGAGTCCGTAGACAGGTGGCACGCTAAAATCGGACATCGGATGGCTGAGTTACGAGTCTGGAAAGTGAAGGGCATTTTGGTAATTTCTGAACTGAGGGCATTTTGGTCATTTTGCATTCTGATTACTGTAGCAACCGTGGAAAAGCAGAGGCTACACGACCATACTTGGTGGTTCTGATCAACCCATTGTTTAAAACGAGTAATGAACTGGAAAAGGGGAATTATTTAAGCCTTAAAGGCAGTAGAACGTGGGACGATTGATTCATCAGACAAAAGGCAACATTTTTAATCAAAGATTCGAAGCATTGCGGGAAACAATTCTCAGTGGACAGATTGGCTTCCACGAGCTGTTGGGTGGCACAGTTAGTTTAAACTGAGTGGGATTTGAGTGAGCTTCACTCTGCTGAAGAAAGAGCTGAGAATTGGAGAGGAAAACCAGAGAAAACGGCTTCTGGAAAATTGGAGGGAAAATCGGGTTTTTATTTCTAGTGTTTGTTGGACCAAACCAAGGCTTGGTTTAGTCTTCTAGGAGTGTTTGGAACCCAACCACATCAAAATCGAAGGGAACCAGCCACGGTTGAGCTGGGACTGAGGCTACTGTTTTCAGGGAAGTTGCAGCTTGGGACGACAACTTTCAGGTACCTTCTTGTCCAATTGATAGTTCAGTTTGGTTTGTTTTAGCCCTAGAATGCTTACTGTGAAGTTAATTTGATTCTGGTTTGGAAACCAGAGAGTTGTGGTGATCGACCCGTTTGGGTGATCACGGGTCGAAGGGTCATTTAAGGATCTGTTTTGGCTAATTAATGACACAGAACCTAAATTTGATGATTAAGGAAGATTGTAGGATAAAAAACGATTGAAATTGAGTAGGAATTGATGGGTAAATAACCGGGTCGAGCCGCGGGTGGCAGGCCAGTATTGCAGGCTATCGAGTGAAGAAGGTGACACTGTAGCTACAGTGTCAGGCGCGTGACTTTCACGAGCAGCCACTTTGGGCCGCGCGTGAGGGCGCGTTGAGCCTTATCTCCGATCACGATCAACATGACTTTTTATCCTCTCATCATTCTGAACATTTTTAGTGAAATAACCATGTTGATCTGAGGTTGTTAAATGGGTCAGATTAGGGCCGGTTGTCTCGGGAAACGTGTTCGGACGGGTTCCCCGAGCTAGTTTCTATTTCGGACTTTTTGGATGAATGTTAAGGACTTGTGGTGACCCTTACATGTGATTTGGACTGACAGGAATCGTACGATAATCCCGGAACAGGTTCGTACGCACAGATTCGCAGCATGATCGTACAGTGAGTGGGCCCGATTTCATTAAACCCTTGCATGCATAAATGTTTTCTGATTTACTTATATATTCACATGCTGGAATCAAGAAATGGTTTTGATGATCTTGAAATTATGATTATGGCACGTTTTACGATGCTTGGGCTTGAGACCCATCTGGTGAAACTTGAGTATGGTTTTGGATTTTATCTCTATATATATATATATATATATGCATGTGGATATCGATGACTATATTTGGTACTGCACTATAGAGATATACTCGTATTAAAATGTCTCCTCCGGATGGGGTACACCGGAGTAGTCACGGCGCAATGTGTCAGGACCCACCCCGGTTTCACCCCGAAACCCGAGGTAAATCCTGCTCCCGTCTGACACCCCGACCCAAAAACAGTCAGACGCAGGAGATAGTACTCAATAAATCCCGAAGTTAGAGTTTTACAGAGCATAGTACAACATACACAGAAAAGGAAAACCGATAATAATTACACGCACGCGGAAAGAAAAATTTAAAACACTCCGGGATCCCTCACGTGCCTTCTATGCCTCGGACTAGCTCCACAACCTGGAGGGCAAGTTAAACAGAAGATGTGAGTGGACCGTAATAATAAAATTCGTTCCGAAAACCATTTCATAATAAAACCAGGGTTTTAGCCCTCCGTTTTGAAAACTACATGCATAACCACCAGTTGTTAACACAGTTATAAATCAATGTTCACAAAACATCACAAAACATCATAAGAAACAGAAACACTATAAAACAGTTACGGAAAACATGGCATGAGTATCAAAACCCGAAGCATAAACCATAAAACTCAAATCATCATATCCCGATCAAACCTGCTGGACCTATCCGAGTCTTTAAACTCCCGAGTCTTTAAACTCAATCCAGGCCTTAATCATATCCGAGTCTTTAAACTCCCGAGTCTTTAAACTCAAGGCCTTCGGGGGAAATCAATATATCCGAGTCTTTAAACTCAATCCGGGTCTTTAAACCCAATCCGGCCGGTCCCCCGTCACATATATCCGGGTATTTAAACCCAATATCCAGATCCAGCAAATCCAATCCCAAAATCATTTGAAAACCATTTACCAATCCACATCAAAACCCGAATCCGAAATCACTGGTCTGATACCCTTCCGGCATCCAGAACCGTCATTCCGAACCCAAATCCGGAATCCACTTTCCAACTTTAAAATCCAATGAATTTAATTACCAAATCATGTTTCAAAATCCCTTTGTACGCAATCAAACTAGTTATCCTTTAAAAAACCCAAAACCCTGGCATTTTACTCAGAAATCGACATTTCTCGTAAAACGTGCCAAATACCGTATTTTCTCGAAAAACGTGCAACAATGTAAAACCAACCAAAACATATTCAATAAACATAAAATCATAATCAAAATCATAAAACTATTATAGAAAACAGTTATGCATCCTCGAGTTGAAAGAAGGGGTTCACTCACAGTACTGAGCCCTACTCGCGTCCCGAACGTCCAGCACGTTCCTCGGCTTCCTCAGGAAATCCCAATCCTGTTCACAATCATCAAAGTACTTCACACTAACATGTTCACGAAAGTTCACCTAAATTCCCTCCTAGACCTTCGACTCAGTCCCAAACTCGACGACTTTAGGTTCGAACATCACGGCAAAACAGAGCACCAGAGTGCCTGCCGTCGTCTGAGCTCCGCCGTGTACACCCCCGTCACGGCGACCATCCTAGTCGACGCCTAGGACCCTCCTGAACCTCGCCCTGACATCCAATTCCCTCGACTCTCACCCTAGATCCACGACTTAGCTTCTAAACCCAAACGACAAAACAGAGCAAAGAAACGGGGGTGAGGATTTACCTGTCCTCCTGCCGCCGTCGTGAGCTCAGCCGTAAGGTAGTAGCTCCTCCTGTCTTCCTCCGTCCTCTGAACACTTCCCTTGACCTCGAGTGATCGATCACGGCTGCACCACCACCCAACTTCTCTGTTTCCTCTGGTTGTCCCCGTGAGCTCTCAACTCACACACACCACGATTCCTCACCTCCCAACCTTCTCACTAGCTCCCTCTCACTCTCCCGTCCCTCACTCACTCACCAGAACTCAGCAACCACCACAATCAGCCTCGATCACCCCTCAATTTCCCTCACAATCTCCCTCTGTTTTCTGAACCATCACGAACACACAAACACGGGTGCACCCCAATTATTTGGGCCGTGCACACACTCGAACTCACCAGAAGCCACTCCACCTGAAACACGTGTCACCAATCCTCCTCACTCTCTCACCAACTGGCTCCATCCCAGCCGTCCATTTCCTTCCTCTGTGCACAAATCCCAATGTGCAGAAAGACCAAATTACCATTCCTTTTAACTCATTTTTACGGTTTTGCCACTAACTTCCTAGACCCATATCTCACACCTCGTAAGTCCGATGAATACGTGCCGCCTGTCATCGAACTCAGGACGACAAGAACTATCTAACCATCCTAGGTCAACGTACCAAAACCCGTTTCTACGAAAAGTCAACTATTCCCCCTAATTTACAAATTACGGTTATGCCCTCAACCTTCCGAACATCACAACTTCCTCCTCGGATGTCGTAATCGGGCGTGCCACCTGCCTATGGATTCGTGACATCCTAAAATACGTCCTAGTCACTGGCCAACACCCATTTGACCACCCGAACCAAAGTCAACATTTTGCCCGAATAGGGGGCAAAATCGTCATTCTACACTTACGGACCTATCGGGACCACCTAACCGCCGCTTAACCTCACTAATCCCACCTTAATCAGTCTACTAGTCCCGGCTCCTGGGACGGGTTGTTACACAATGCCTGTGATGGGCCATTCTACGGAGGAACCGGATCGTAGAATGACTCAGGAACAGGATTGCTATGTTTGGGCGTCTGGGAAGTCGAGCGTCTAGACGCTAGGCATCTGGGATGCCATACCCGGACTGGGTTCAGGGATTGGACTTGGGATTGAGACCCCGAGTGGCACGCATAGCCTTGGGACTGTGACTTATTGGACGTCGGGAACGTCAGACATCTGGGATGTCAGGATTGGAGTGTTTAGTGCAGTGGCTGTGGTTATGTTTATGGTTTTATTATATACCTTATCGTTCATATTATATGATTTATGGTTTTAAATGCTGATACATGCATGTTTGGAAAACGAAGGGGTAAAATTATATGTTTTACTTATTAAACTGTTTTATAAACTTGAGTTTCGGCCCACTCACCCTTAATGTTTTGGTAACCCCTCCAGGCTGTGCTACTGAGGTAGAGGAGGATCCTGAGGCTGAGGCATAGATCTACTTCTGCGTACCTGAACCCCTGTTGGGTGGGTTGACCCGCATGATTAATTTAGAGTCGTACTCGGAATTTGTAATTTTGGACTTTATCCCTTGTCTGACATCGGTTAAATTTCGGATTTGATGTATAACTTTAATTTGGTTATTTATGCATTTGAACTTTTGAGGTTAAATTTAGAATGTTAGGTTGGGTGTCAGACGGGAGTAGGGCACGTCCCCTTGTGGTCCCCGGGGGATCGGGGCGGGTCCTGTCATATGATGCCAGAGTTCAGTCTTGTCTTCTACACCTTGAGAAACAGCTACTCCCCCGATTATGGTGGGACCAATTAACTTGTACAGCTTATTGGGTTGTAGGTCACCCCGTATTACCACAAGTGATCATTTGGCTACTCTAAGTCTTTCGTCTTTAGACTCGTACCCATAGCCGGCCTCATCTAAGGTACCCAAGGAAATCAAGTTCTTCCTTAGTCTAGGGACATATCTAACGTTCCCCAAAACTCGTATCATCCTATTAAACATTTTCATTATAACAGGGTCGATTCCTTTTACAGGACACGAAGAATTGTCCCCCATTAAAACTTCCTCGCTGCTGACTTCTTTATAAGTATCGAAAGATTCTTTTATTGCACACATATGAAAGGTGCATCTGGTATCCAAAATCCAATTTGTGAGAGGCTTGGAGCTTGATGTTATTGAAAGAAGCTCCCCGTCGCTCTCATGCTCGGTGACTGTACTAGCTGAACTTGAGCGTCCTTCCATCTTGGCCTTCTTCTCTTTCCAAATCCTACAGTTCCTCTTCCAATGATCAGCTGAACCACATTCAAAGCAACCTTCCTTCTTTTCCTTCTTCTTCTTGGATTTTGACCTACCTCTGTTGCCTGTTTTCTCTTCCTTTGTCTTTTCCCGCCCCCTCTCCTTGCTTTTGGCATAAAGACCCTGAGAGCTTTCAGTTATATCATCTAGTTTAGCATATGACTGAAGAGCTTGAATTACGTCTTCAAGCTTTAGAAACTCCTTTCCAAACATTAGGGTTGTTCGAAAGTGCTTGAAAGACGAAGGTAGAGACCTCAGTAAGATGATAGCCAAATCATCACCTTTGTACGTTTCTCCGACCTTTTGAAGATTAGCTATGCAATTCTGGAACCTGCGTGATCTTCAATATCACCTCCTTCTTCCAGTCGAAGTCCGAATACTTTATCCTTTAGAAAAAGTTTATTGGACACGATTTTGCCCATATAAACATTCTCCAACTTTTCCTATGCTTCCTGGGCAGTCATCTTTTTGGTGATGTGTAACCGAACTGATCTTGGGAGATGGATCTCGATGAAACTCTTGGCCTTTTTGAGAACCTTAGTCCATGCTGCGTCTGCCATGTTTGGCGGCTTCTCTCCGTCGAGTCCATCATCCATTTCTTGCTGTATCAATACGTTCTTCATCATCCTTTGCCAGTCTGTGAAGTCATCCTTGCCGTCAAAAGGTTTTTGTCAGGACCCGACCCTCTTCTGTCAGGTCCCGATTCATCTAACACGATATTGTCCGCTTTGGGCCTCGCCCTCACGGTTTTGTTTTCGGGAGCTCACGGTGCAACTTCCCAAGGGGTCACCCATTTGGAATTGCACCAACCTCAACTCGCTTAACTTTGGGGTTCCAATCCCCCCCCAAAGCCACTGAGCTCCCAAAAGGCCTCATGCTAGATAGGTGTGTGCCTACACCTTTAAGGCACACCACCATTCCCTTCCCAGACCATTCCCCCTCGCAGGAATGTGGGATTGTTCACCGTTCCCTCAAGGACACGGGTCTTACAATCCACCCCCCTTAGGGCCCAGCGTCCTCGCTGGCACACTTCCCGGTCGGGGTCTGGCTCTGATACCAAATTGTCAGGACCCGACCCTCTTCTGTCAGGTCCCGATTCATCTAGCACGATATTGTCCGCTTTGGGCCTCGCCCTCACGGTTTTGTTTTCGGGAGCTCACGGTGCAACTTCCCAGGGGGTCACCCAACTGGAATTGCACCAACCTCAACTCGCTTAACTTTGGGGTTCCAATCCCCCCCAAAGCCACTGAGCTCCCAAAAGGCCTCATGCTAGATAGGTGTGTGCCTACACCTTTAAGGCACACCACCATTCCCTTCCCAGACCATTCCCCCTCGCAGGAATGTGGGATTGTTCACCGTTCCCTCAAGGACACGGGTCTTACAGTTTTAATGAAGGTCCTAGATCTGCATTCATCTTTCATTTAGACATCGCAGAACCCCTTGAGCCAAGGAATACCAATTGTTAAAAAACCTTAGCCGGAGCTGGTTCTTTAATGTAACCAACGGCAATAGACTAAAACTAGCAAAATTTAGGAAACATAGAAACACACAAGAATTATATTGGTTTGGCAGAACTTTTGCCTACGTCTAGTTGTGATTTCTCTTGGTAGAGAAATCATGGCTCATTTTATTAATAATTGAAATTATAGAACTTTTGCAACCCTAGAACTAATCTCAAAAACTCTTGGTTGTTCTAACTGTTTTCGTCTCTTAGAAATAAGCCTTGTCGCACCCTATTTATAGATATAGAGTTGGCATACATGTCCCAAGGGTGATTAAATTCCTCTTCCTAAGAGGGATAGGAATTTAGACTTATTTTAAACCTAATTGAACAGGGAAACCAGAAATTCTTCCTAATCTTTTTTGGATAAGAATTTGTATATCTCTAATTTTCCTAAAATAATCCTAAACCAACTAGGACATAATTGACGAGCCAAAAACCTAACAAGATCAATTCTTGAAGTTATTTGTTAGATACTTGTAATTCATGGAACTTTTGTTACTCCAAATGAGGCAAGCTTAGTGTTTTTGCTATATGGTATCAAGTAGTATCTCTTCATTAAAATCTAGAAGCCAGGGACACAATACTTTTCTGAATTTGATTTGGATAAAGTTATTTTTTTTTTCTAGCATGTTCTATATATTTAATTATATTACCTCATAAATTTCCTTCTTATTCATGTTTGTATAAATTTGCTATTTCCAATTCAAAGACTGAATTGACGTTTGATAGAAAGGCACTTTAACATATTTTATACCCGTTTCTTTCCTTGTGATTAAATCACGGCCTTAATTTTCTTCTTGTTCATGATTGTATTTGCATCGTTCTTTTGCTTAAATATATGTAATGATTGTTCATTTAGAGAGTTTTGTTAATATTTCTCAATGTTTCAGGTGAACAAAATGCTTAAGCCTGAGAAGTGGCAGGCAACATTTGACGGCGATGGAAAGATTTTTGGTTTTCAGAAGGCACTCAAATTAATAGTATTGGGGGTAAGTTTAGTATTGTGTATAATTTTGGTTCATATGTAGGGATTTTCTTATTACAATTTCATTTTTTTTTTAACTTTCTGTTTAACTATGATTGTTCTTTTAATAATTATCTACTTGTGTCATAGTTCTTGATAATTTCTTGTACAAATGGTAGGATTGTGATGCGGAATGGTAAAGGGCCATTTAGTCTTTAGGGTTTAAGGGTTCTAGTATTTTTATGTTTTATGTTTTAAAAAGGAATAGACATATTTCCACGTTCTATTAGGATTAGTTTGTTTGTTTTATGTTTTAATTAGGAGTAGGCATGTTCCCATGTTCTACTAGGATTAGGATATTCTTTCTAATTTCAGTTTAATTAGGGTTTCTAGTTGTTTAATTCCATATAAATACCTCATTGTAATTCAATGAAAGGGAGATGAGTTGATGAATAAAGTTTGAGAATATTTTCCTGCGAAATGATTATTTTGGGTGCAAAGCCCCTGGAGCGATTCCAGATTTTTTTGGTGTGAAGCCAATTTCGGGTGTGAAGCCGTTGAAGTGATTCCAGACCTATCTTTTAAGTTTTATGTTTGTTTTCTTAAAGTTTGCTTCCGCTAGTTTGCTAAATCAAAGGTTTCAGATCTGTCCTACGTCAAATTTGGTATCAAAAACTGTCCAAGGGTGTTGCTGAAATTCAAACCACATTGCAAGAACACACCACCCTATTGCGAGAGCACTCCATCGCCTTGGGAAGTCACTAGAATAGAGACCGTGACACAGAAAGAGAAGGCAAGAATTTCTACCAACTAGATGCTAATAAAAAGGTTATGATGCCAAGGTCAGTTGATATGATTAATGAGTTTTTGCCTGAATGGAAGTGTAGGCAAAAAGAAAAATTTCAAGAAAAAACAACCTTGGAAAATCAGGTTGCACCGCCAACTGAACAAGAATCAATGCCAGGCCTAGTTCAACCAATAATTGTGGAAATATCAATTCAATTGGATAAGCAAGAGCCAATGTTTGCCATGATCGAGTTAATGCCTATTTGTGCACCATTTATGTCAATGGTTGCTATTCCTTCTTTTTAGGAACCAAGTAGTATCATTCTTCAGATTTCTCTTATGACCCATCAACTTAAATTCAAGAAACATGAAGTGCAACTTTCAGGAATAGAGGCATCCATGAGGAGATCCAAGTCTTTATAGAGAGCTGGGCAAATTGCACTTAAAAAAAGTGAAAGACTTATGCTGCAAGAGTATGAACGAATTGGGAAAAGGTGGAGAAGAATTCTGACTCTGCGTACAACCATTAATGCCAAGAATTATCCGTTTGATGTTGGTTGATGTCCAAACTTTGCGCTTAATTCGCCTTAGTTGAGTTTTTCAACTAGGGGAGAATGATGCGAAATGGTAAAGGGCCATTTAGTCTTTAGGGTTTTAGGGTTCTAGTATTTTTATGTTTTATGTTTTAATAAGGAATAGACATGTTTCCATGTTTTATTAGGATTAGTTTATTTGTTTTCTGTTTTAATTAGTAGTAGGCATGTTCCTCTGTTCTACTAGGATTAGGATATTCTTTCTAGTTTCAGTTTAATTAGGGTTTCTAGTTGTTTAATTCCTAATAAATACCCCATTGTAATTCAATGGAAGGGAGATGAGTTGATGAATAAAGTTTGAGAATATATTCCAGCGAAAGGATTATTTTGGATGCGAAGCCCCTGGAGCAATTCCAGATTATTTTGGTGTGAAACAAAATTTTGGTGTGAAGCCAATATCTGGTGTGAAGCCCCTGGAGTGATTCCAGACCTATCTTTTAAGTTTTGTGTTTGTTTTCTTAAAGTTTGCTTCCATTAGTTTGCTAAATTATAGGCTTCAGATCTGTCCTACCCCAGATTGTCAATACAGCAGCCCATTGGTTCACAGTTTTGAGTGTTGGGAAATTGTAGTAACCATTCCCACGAGGCACAACCATTGTTGGGGATTTACATGGAACATGGATGTTTCATACTCTTGAAAGGGGAAAATTCATTACGTTGGGTTCCCCTAGAGAAATTCTCATGGATGTTTCGTACTCTTGAAAGGGGAAAATTCATTACGTTGGGTTCCCCTAGAGAAATTCTCTTTCCTATACATTAAATTTTGCGTCTCTCATGAGTTTAGGGGCATAATTGGAAAACTAAAATTTTCATTTCCAATTTATGAACAAACCGAACATGGAACGGAATTTTCCATTTCCATTTCCTTGGAAATGATATGGGTTTGTGTTTCTATCACTTATTTTCTATTAACCAAATGGGCCCTACTCTTCAGATATGTGGTAAAAGTTATTAAAAAAAAATCGCACGTATTCGCTTATTTTCTACTACTTTACTGTCAACTATGGCTTGGCATATCATTTGGTTCATTTCTGGAGCATATCCTCTCATTTCACTCTGGCATAAACATGAACTGGTAGTATTTTATTGGAGTATTTGGTAACCATTGTCCAATTTTTTTCCCTAAATATTTCCAACATGATTGCATAAGCATTTCAGTAAAATACCGCCACTTCATGTTTATTCGAAGGTTGGAAATGACGATTTGTGATTGGTAAGTGTTAAGATTCCTGCAAAAGATGGTATATTCGAAGACATTCTAGCTTATAATTATAACGGACTTTGTGCTGCATGATAGGGTGTTGATCCATCTATAAGATCAGAAGTCTGGGAATTTTTACTTGGTTGTTATTCCCTCGGTAGCACTGCAGATTCTCGAAGGCAGTTGCGGGCAGCTCGGAGGTCTAGTCCTTCTCTTCTTAATATTTTTTTTTTCCATGTTTGTTTGGAATGATATTCCTTTTTCCACCTCTGATTTTATTAAAAATTGAACATATCTATATAGATACTCTCCGGGGAATATGACAAGTAGAAATTTCGGAGACTCCAAAGTTTCATTTGTCCATTGATCATATATTTTGTGCTAGTGATCACGTACTACACCCCTCGATTTCTTTCAGGGGGCCTTCATTTGGTCAATGATGGTCTGTGGCTTTTTGTTGGAATAACAATATTTTTAGCGAAGGAACTGATTTTTTTACCTTTCCGTTTTCTCCACATGCACCCATTTTGTTCTTTGACCATCAGATTGATTAAATCAAAGCAAATTCAATGGACGGAAACATTCAAGGGTGCAGAAGGAGAAAAGTAGAGTGTGAAAATTACTTCCCTTTAGAAAATTGTAGATGTGGACTAAATAAAAACATTTTCCTAAGTAACAAGGGCAAAATTGTAGTTTATTCTTTATTTTGTTTTACATATATATATATATATATATATTAAAATGCACCCCATGGCCTTTTCCGTTTTCAAGCTTAAGAAATACTTTTGAATTAGTAAGTGAAATTCAAAGTAGTCTTTTGGATTTGTTCATATTCAACATCTACGTATTTTTTTGCATGCAGGCAACGTTACAGGGACCTGATTAAACAATGCCAAATAATGCATTCAAGCATTGGAACTGGTTCACTTGGATATGTTGTTGGGTCCAAGGTTATGGATATGAGGGCACTTTCTAAAGATGATGAAGGGGGGAAAGCTAAAGTTGAACATAGACAAACTTCTTTTAATAATACTAACAAAGTAGAGAATTATCGTGATAGGAATAATAATTGTAAAGATACATCATATGGATGCCAAGAAGAGAGTTCTAGCGATTCGGTTGACCTTGTCAGTGTGAGGGAAAGCACAGATGGTGCAGCATTTGATTCTTCGTGTTTCATATATACTTCTAGTCAACATGACTGCAGCTCCCCAAAGCTAGGGGCAAAAGCAGACGGAACAAAATATGTACCACAGAGTTATTCTGACTTTCCAACTTTACCTGTCACTGATTTGTTTGGCAAAAGTGAAGAAGACAAAAATGTAAGTGATGTGGCTTTTGATAAATTTTTTGTGCAACATAAGCCAAGGTTGAAAACGGAGCGCATGCACAGTTTTCAAGTCAATAATAACGGAGATTTAGTTATTGAATCAAATGGTTCACCTTCTATCGTTTCATGTACCATGGACTCTGAAATTGAAATGGTTTGTACTGATGCGCGTCAATCAGCATTCCAGTCCAATCATATTGTTGATAAGACAGAAATGGTAAACAGGCTGAGAATATCAGATATACCAGAAACAGAATTTAGAAATAAAGCCATGTCCCAAGGAGGGGACGTGAGTGAAGACAAAGTATCTGAATGGCTTTGGACTCTCCACCGAATAGGTAATTCTTCCTTTCTTGATACTTTCACTTATTCTTTCACACTTTATGTAGAAGTGGGAAGATTTGTTGCTGGTGTGATGGATATCTTAAAGAATAGTTTTCCGTTTACCAAAATTGCCTTTTTTGTTTCAGTTGTTGATGTCGTAAGAACAGTCATCTTGAATTCTACGAGGATGCAAAAAACTTGGCTAGGATGTCAGACATTCTTGCTGTTTATGCTTGGGTTGATCCAGCAACTGGGTATTGTCAAGGTTGTGTTTTTGTTACTGGTTTTATGTTTTTAATGCTCTTGATGTCGTTACATGATTTTTCTCTTACAGTAAGATCGTAAGATTTATCTTATGGGCTGCATACGTATGTCATACTGGAACTGATAATTGTTATTTTAGGTATGAGTGACTTGCTGTCTCCATTTGTCGTTCTCTTTGAAGATAATGCTGATGCATTTTGGTGTTTTGAGATGCTTCTAAGAAGAATGGTATTCTAAACTCGAAATTTGCTGAGCTAGATAGTTGCAAGCTCCATCACTAACCTTTTAGTTTTAAACCCTCCTTTCAGCGTGAAAACTTTCAGATGGAAGGACCGACTGGGGTATTAAAGCAGTTGCAAGCATTGTGGAATATCTTGGAATTCACAGACAGGGAAATGTTTTCACACCTATCACACATAGGTGCTGAAAGCCTGCATTTCGCATTCCGGATGCTTCTTGTACTCTTTCGTCGGGAGTTATCATTTGATGATGCTTTTTTATGTGGGAGGTTTGTGCTCCTTTGTTTCTCTTTCATACTTGATAAGGTTCATTTCCCAGTGAATTTATGAACTGTTAATTTGGACTGCGAAACCTATATCTACATATGATTGACCATATTTACAAGGCATTGATTTGATGCAAACCTTTTTACATGTGTGTTCATTATATGTGGGTGACCTTGCCATAGTCCATGCGGTAAATGATGACTTATTCTGCCTTTACTCTGTGACTTTTTCCGAAATATTTGGCATCAGAGGGTCATTTTCATACAAGTGGGTTAAGGGTTTATGAAGACAGGTCCTAATAGTATAGTTCTTATGATGAGCTAGGCATTAAAGAAAGGGAAAAAAAAAAATTGGCAAATGGAATGGGTATTGTAGATGCAGGAAAAGAATTAAACTCAGTATGCTACTTTTTTATTTGTTTTTGTCTTTTGGCTCGAATGTCTGAAAAGTGTAGAAGGAAATATTTTCTACTCCATATTTTACCTCATATGCTGAACCATGTATATATACTTAATTGTAAACTGTCAGTTATGTCAAATGCAGATGATGTGGGCTGCTGATTTTCAAGAATCCTTGGCTTACAATTTAAAGGACAACTGTCTGGAAGCCTTGGTGGTACACCTTCCTAGGAATTGTGCAGCAGAAACATGGGTTGAAAGTGCTGAGAGTGGTGGTGATATGAAAGGAAGTTCTCATTCAAATCATGGAAATCCAGAACGCTCTATGGCTGACTATAGAATGAAAGCAGCATCAACATATCATTTTTGTGGTTTGACAAGGAATTTTTGGTCAAGGAATGATCGGATGCACATTTGCACTCCAGTCGCATCAACTCGGAATGGGGATGATGAGTTACCGGTCTTCTGTGTTGCAGCAATTCTCATCATGAACCGTCAGAAAATCATTCGCGAGACACGTTCAATTGATGATATGATAAAGGTATACATGTATATATATATATATATCTATTTCTTTTAAGAAACAAATTTTATTGCTTAAAACAATTATAAGCATGGTCAAGATTAATAATGATTCCCCAGAATCCCCGGAGATTGAGGATCAATCTCCTTGATCTTGTGATATCTTAGGCCCAAAGAATCTCCCTGATTCTTTCCTAAACTTGTACATATAATCCTATAGATACTTTCCTAGTCTAGGTCTCTGATTTCCTTCCTAGTCTAAATATTTATTTCCTACTTAGTTTAACCTAGCATCTGTATAAATACTCCTCTCTACCGTAAAGTTATTCATTAAGAAATACAAGGAAATTTCCTACCTCTTTATGGTATTAGAGCCTTAGGCTCCACCGAGCAGAAAAACCTTCTGTTTTCTTTCTTTTTTTCCCAAATCTTCTTTCCATGGCTGCTCAACCCACTGCACCTGCCATCCAAACTCCACCACCAAACACCAATAGCACCAACCCCTTTTCCTCCCTTATCTTCATTAACGTTGCTCAGTTTACACTCAAACTCACAGCAACTAATTTTTTTCCCTTGGAGAGCACAGTTTAATGCTCTCTTGCAAGGTTATGACCTTATGGGCTATGTTGATGGCACCCGCCCCTGTCCACCCCCCACTGAAACCCTCCCTCATGCTCTCTGGTACCGCCAGGATCAGCTGATCCTCCATGCCATTCTTGGCTCTATTTCTCCTCAGGTTGTTACCCTGATTGGCGCTGCAAAAAACCTCTGCAGCCGCCTTGACACGCCTCACACGCCTCTATGCCAGCAAAGCTAGAGCTCATGTTTTAGGCCTCAAAGAGAAGATGACTCTCCTTCACCGTGACAATCGACCAGTCACTGAATACTTGCAGGAGGTTCGCCTCATTTCAGACGAACTCGCTGTGACAGGACCTATCCCAATCCCCCCGGGATTAGTGCGGGGATGACCCTGCTCCCGTCTGACACGAAGTGTCAGACAAGGGATATTTCCAACCTTTACCCTCCCGGGCTATCAGAGTACGCCAGGATCCGGAGGAGGCATGTGATATCTCGGTCTCTGCTACAGTCCACATCCAATGTCAACCTGAAGGGCAGTCAAAACATTGAAAACTGTGAGTGGACAAAACAAGAGTTTATAAAACATTTCATAAGGAAGACATTTGTACCCTCCACTAAAAAGCATGCATGCATTCGAAAACCGTTTAACCAAAGAAACCACATGTGGGAACTAAGCCCAAAACCAAGATTGAAAGAACCATAATGAAAACGACCATACGGGACTCAGCCCAAACCATAGTAAAACCACGTACATGGGCCACTGCCCAAAACCTGTACATATCACATATCATATATCTCATATACCATACATCATATATACATATAATTCACACAACCAATCCTGTCACGGTTTCCAAAGCTACGCGCGTGCTACCCAGGTCTCAATCCGAGTCTTCTCAAGGTCAAGATCAATGTCCGTAAACCACTGACCCTACCCGAGGTAATAGTAATCATAGCCTTCCTGAGAGTAAGGAATCCAACTAGGGGGTGACTCCACTCAGTCGGTGCTCCGTGACTACTGTGGGGTCCACCCAGGCCAACGACCCTCCCGGGAGGAGATAATAGAAGTAAAGGAAGGTATATGAATACATATATATACATAACATAAACGTTCATGCCTGGTTCCCTCGAACCGTCATGATCCATAACATCCATGCCCGGTTCCCATAAACCGTCATGTATCATAATGACCTGACAAAGGTTCATGCCGGTTCCCATAAACCGTCATGTACCATAATGACCTGACAAAGGTTCATGCCGGTTCCCATAAACCGTCATGAACCACAATGACCTTTCCAGAGTTCATGCCGGTTCCCATAAACCATCATGAACTTGGAAATCCACGTAGGGTCCCTGACCCGAAATCATCAGTGTAAAACAACTGGGTCTCGTGCCCGAACATATGACTCAACTGGGCACCGTGCCCGATATTTAAGGGTCAGTCACGACTCCGATCATAGTGATGCGTGCAACCATCCATCCAGGACCGCCCTCAATCCTGGTATGTCGCCGTGAACGTATCAACCGACGCGACCATCACAAGATCATGGTGCACTCATCACCGATCGATATCCTGAACCGTCAGCACTCCGAAGTCGAGCCTCCCCAGGCTGCCCGACCACGAATCGTGCATCGTGACCTCTCCGGAAGGAACACATCCCAATCCGAAGGCGAGCGTCGTATCGTCGATCGCCGTACACATAGCACCCGTCGCGACCACGATTTAGACCCGAAGGTCGTAAATAGCGTCATATGCCCGAGACAAAACTAAATGGGTCTCATACTCGAGTTTATCCTTTTAGAAATCCAAAACCATTTCATTAAAACCAATAAAGAAATACAGACCCGTATAAGCACCGTATAAGGTTGAAACCTCGAAATACGTGCTTATACGTAACCACATAAAAATGCACCCATGGCATCATCAAACAAGTAATAAAACATATAATAAACATTTATGCATGCACCAATTTAGAAAACAAAGTCCACTCACAGACCGTCCGAGCTACCGCCTCGATTTGCGTGCCATTCGGCTCCCCGAGCAGATCACCATCACCAGGACTCTCGAATCTGTCCAAATCGTAATAGAAGGTTACTAACTACTTAATTAACCTCCCACTAAAGCCCCGTAATTTTCCCGTATTTTTAACTATTTTTAAAACCGAACCTAAACCTTCCGATGCCCCGAAACATATCGAGACGGTATCCGATCGACTCGAAACCAGTCCCAAAATGTTCGTTACATCGAATAGATGATTTCGTATGTTGGAACCTTCCCCAGATTCCCTTCCACGCGCCCTCACGCGCCGCCTGAAGTGGCTGCGCGTGGGCCTCACGCGCCTGCTACAGTACCCGTCTCCTTCCTCGCACAGCGGTCCGGTCCAACCCCTACAACTGGACCGCCGTAACCGGTCCAGGCCTCCTTCTCCCTCATTTTTCATCTGTTTTCTTCCATTCCAATTTCTAAATTCCTATTTCTTCATTTCTTATCTAACCCAATCAATCAAACTACCTAAAACCTTCGAAATCTGACCGGTTCAATTTTGAACCTCACGGTTCAATTTTCCCGATTGCACCCAGGGCTGCTCAACCCTTCACCACCATCCAAACCACCCTCTACACCTTCCTACAACCTCAATAAACTCATCCTAATCAACTAACAGCAACCATAATGTCTAAAGCGAAAAATAGAAGAAAAATGGGTTTATCGGGCTTACCGTGCATTCCTCCCCCGCCGTCCACGGGGCGCCGTTCCTGGCTGGCCACCAGCATCCACCGGTCCATCCTCACTCTCTGGTCTCTCTTATATGATCATTGGAAAGGGTTGAATGGGTTTGGGTGAGAAATGGGATCGGGTTGGTTTGGGAAAAATGGGAGAAATGGATGAACGGGGAAGGGTTTGATGCATGAATGAAATTGGTGTCCATTGGATGGGTGACACTTGTCACTAATCCATTGGGCATCAGGACAAATATATGGGCCCACTAGAGACAAAACTGCACTTTTTGTCTCGTAAAACGTGGCACCGTAAATAGTATCCCGAAACTTCCATGAACCGTAACTTCGTCGTCGAACGTCCGAATTCGACGTGTCGCCTTTCTACGGATTCGTATCGTCCTTATCTACGTAACGGTCTTCGTCCCTCGGCCATCGGACATCTCGGTCAAAAAGTCAACATTTCGCTCCTTTTAACTAAAATTACCAAAATGCCCTTGGGCTTCCGAACGTCATAACTTCCTCCTCGAACGTCGGAATTGAACGTGCCACCTGTATATGAACTCGTGACGTCACGAACTACGTCACGGTCATCGGTCAAAGTACATTTGACCGCCCGATTGAAAAGTCAACGTTTTGCCACAACTAGGGGGCAAAACGGTCATTTCGCATCATTCGTCCGATTTCGCCCTACTAATCACCGATTAACCGCACTAATCGTGATTAGTCACTAATCTAATCTAGGAATTTGGGACGAGTCGTTACACGCTGCTATTGATGCCCCACTTTCCGACGATGACCTACTCATATATGACCTCAATGGTGTTGGCCCTGCCTTCAAGGACATCGCAGCTGCAGTACGCTCTCGAGACACATCTGTCTCGTTTGAAAACCTCCATGATATGCTGGTCCAGCATGAGGCAGCCACTTCCCGCGAAGCCCCTGCTTCCCCTCACTCTGTCATCACGGCCAATGCCGCCCAAGCCACCCGTAGCTCCTCCTACAACCGCCCTCCACGCAGCTCATGCAACGACCCGTCCCAAATTCCTAGATTAGAATAGTGACTAATCACGATTAGTGAGGCTAACCCGTGATTAGTTGGGCGAAATCGGACGAACGATGCGAAATGACCGTTTTGCCCTTAGCCGTGGCAAAATGTTGACTTTTCATTCTGGTGGTCAAATGGACTTTAACCGATGACCGTGACGTAGTTCGTGACGTCACGAGTTTATAGACAGGTGGCACGTTCAATTCCGACATTCGAGGAGAAAGTTATGACGTTCGGAAGTTTAGGGGCATTTTGGTAATTTTAGTTAAAAGGAGCGAAATGTTGACTTTTTGACTGGGATGTCCGATGGCCGAGGGCCAAGGACTATTACGTAGATAAGGACGATACGAATCCATAGACAGGCGGTACGTCGAATTCGGACGTTCGACGACGAAGTTACGGTTCACAGAAGTTCAAGTGCACTATTGCACGAATTACGAAACGAGTTAACTTTTGGACTTTAGTGGGGCCCAGATATTTAATGGAGGCCCAATGGATGAGTGACAAGTGTCACCCATCCATTGGACATTCCTTCACATACATGCATCGATCGTTCATTTTCCTCATTCAAAACCCATTACCCGATCTCATTTTCTCACCCAACCATTCACCCCAAAATCCATCCAACCCTTACCCTATGATCTGGACTGAGGACAGAGTGAAGTGAGGATGCTGAGGAGGTTTCTGGGCTGCCAGAACCGCCGTCGACGGCGGCGAGAGGAGGAGAAACCCGCAAGGTACCCGGTTAGCACATTTTGATCCATTTTTCCATTTTGTGTTATGGGTCGATTTGGATGTTGGTTTTGAAGTAATTAGGTTGTTAGGAGGTCAATAGGGAGGTTTTGAAAGGTTTTGGACGTTGAGGAACCTTGGGGGTGAGGTTTTGGATTTTTGAACCGTGAGGTCCATTTTGGGTTCACGGGTTCTAGGCCGTTTTAAGGGTTTTGTTTAATTGGTTTAGATAATAAATGAGAAAATAGGAATTTAGGGATTAAAATGGAAGAAAACGGACGAAAAATGAAGAGTGCAGGGGCCTGGACCGGTCACGCCGGTCCAGTTAGACCGGATATGCAGAGAAAATCGGACTGGCCCGGTCGGACCGGTCGGCTGGAGGACATGGATGACCCTGTGCAGTGGCGTGTGAGGCACACGCGCAGGGCCATCTCGAGGCGCGTGACAACGCGTGGCAAGGAATTGGGGGAAAGTTCCAACATGTCAAATCTTCTATTCGATGTAACCAACATTTTGAGACTGGTTTCGTGTCGATCGGACACCGTCTCGATATGTTTCGGGGCATGGGAAGGTGAAGGATCGACTTTAAAAATAGTTAGAAAATCGAGAAAATTATGGGACTTCAATGTGAGGTTAATGTGGTTATTACTAACCCTATAAATGAATTTGGACAGGTTTGGGAGTCCCGGTGACGATGATTGACCCGGGAGACGGTTATGGCACGCGTATCGAGGCGCGGTTTCGGACGGTCTGTGAGTGGACTTTGATTTCTAAACTGTGATGCATGCATAAATGTTTTACATAGATTATGATTATATGATATTGATTTGGGAATTTGTGAATTTGTGAATTATATGGTTTCACGTATTTCGAGGCGATTTATGTGCAAGCACGTAAATCGAGGTTTTCCGGTTTTACTCTGATTTTCCATACTTATGGTTTGGGATATGATTTCATGAAATGGTTTTAAATTCGAGAAGGTAAACTCGGGTTTGAAACCCATTTGATTTACGGGATCGAGCCGGAAGCCCAATTGGTTTACGATTCGGACCGGGGGTCCAGTTTCTATGTGGATTCGGGCCTAGGGCCCAGTTATGTGTTACAAATGGTTTTTATGGGTCATGACGGTTTATGGGAACCTGCATGAACCCTTGAAATGGTTTTTATGGTTCATGACGGTTTATGGGAACCGACATGAACCTTTCAAATGGATTTACTAGTCATGACGGTTTATGGGAACCGGCATGAACCCATGAAAGGATTTTATGGTTCATGACGGCTTATGGGGGCCGGACATGAATCCTTGAAAGGTTTCAAGAATGATTTCAAAAGGTTTTTCATATTCCATCCTTTATATATGATTGTCTCCTCCAGGAGGGTCGTTGGCCTGGGTGGACCCCGGAGTAGTCACGAAGCACTGACTGAGTGGAGTCGCCCCCCAGTTGGGTTCCTTACTCTCAAGATGGGTATGGTTCGTTACCTCCAGGGAGGGTCATTGATCCACGGACATTGACTTGGGTGGACCCTGGAGAGACTTGGGTTTGAAACCCCGGTTAGCACACGTGTAGCTTTATTTTACCGTGACAGGTTCTAGATATGAAATATAATGGATAAACATGATTTCAAGTGGTTTGGGAAATTGTGTTTTATGATTACAAATGGATTTGGGCTGAGATCCCTCGTATGTTTACTATACTATGGTTTTCTGTAAATGGTTTTGGGCAGGAGCCCGTGTGACTTGTATGTACCGAATTTGGGGCTGTGACCCTAATTATGGATGTTTTAACATATATGATTGAATAAAGGGTTTTACTATGCATGCATGCTTTTTAGTGGAGGGTATAAAGGTCTTTCTTATGAAATGTTTTTATAAACTTATTACTTTTTGTCCACTCACAGTCTTTCTGTTTTTAATACCCTTCAGGTTAGATACGATGTGGACTGTAGCAGAGACTGAGATATCACATGCCTCCTCCGGATCCTGGTGTACTCTGATAGCCCGGGAGGGCAAAGGTTGGAACTATCCCTTGTTTGACACTTCGTGTCAGACGGGAGCAGAGTCATCCCGCACTAATCCCGGGGGGGATTGGGATAGGTCCTATCAGCATGGTATCATAGCATAGGATTGCTTATCAGAGCATAGGATTGCTCGTAGGATGCGCAGGTCGATGTGATATCTCAATGAGCTACAGTTCGTTATCAACCTGATAGTTGGGATGCCGAAACGATAGTTATTAGGACTGTATCGTGGAATGTCTTGGTTTGGCATTGGATGCTGGGGTTTCCATAGTTCTGTCAGGGTTGACAGTGTGGGACCCTATGGAAGGATGAACGTATTCGTACGTTAGATTTTGATAGTGAGACGGTTAGTGGGGATCGTCTTTCACGATGTCGTAGGATCGGTTCCGACGACTGGTTGGATGTTGTGACCATCCGATGATCGGATATTGGTAAGTTAAATGGATTTACTGCTTATGGCAGTTGGCAGTCGGATTCCTGGAATCCTAGTTGGATTGACGATATGATTGGGTTGATGTCCTTACGATGTCAAGACCGCGAAGTCGGTCAGATTATGGATTATACTGCCTTATGCAGTTGGGTTCAGTGGAACTCTAGGTGTAATCGTGGAACCCTACCTTGGGTGTATGGTTCGGCAATGTGAGTTGACGAGTGATGTGACTTTGACGACTATTCGGATTTGGGTTCGTTAGTCGGTCTAGGCATGTCAGCTTGTGATGGAACTGCAATTCGCAATCGAGGTTGTACTTATCGGTTAGACCTAGTTAGTCGTCGTACTACCATAGCCGTGATGGGTTGTTGGTGCAGCTTAGGTCATGGATGAATTGGTAGACGACATTGGTTTAGTCGTAGTTACGGTTGTTGGGAATCGGGGACGTTCGAGTGACGTTTCTTTTTCTCTTCTGAGTTTTCAAGGTGACTGTACCCATAGTTGTCGGGTACAAGGGAGGCAGAGTTTCTCCAATTCAAGCAGAGGTGCGGGGTCATCGTTCGGTATGAACAGAGATCCAGGGTTGTCAGTTTGCACACGGGGTGCTGATACTGATACTGATGCCTGTGTGCCGATGTTGATATTGATACTAGTGTTGATGATAGTGCGTTGGTACTGGTACTAGCGGTGGTGCTGGTGCTGGTGATTGTGATTACGTTGAGTCACATTCGTCGAGATAGGAATATGTTCGGTATCTGTGGTTCAGGAGTGGATCACGGATAGAGTTAAATTGGTGAGGGACACGTGGTTGATGTTCGAGTATGTTGTTTCCAACCAGATTGGAACTTCGGAATCGCAAGAGGTTGCGATTGAGGTGACGAGTGGGATGCGGGTTTTCCGCATTGGTAATGGGTATTTCGAAGTCATTTTGGGTAACTTCTCAGGTTCTACCGTGGTAGATGATGGCATATGACGGCAGATGACGGTAGATGATGGGTGTGTCACCCTTATGCTGATCGTATATTGGTTGGTGGACCCGAATTTGTCTTGGGTCGTAGGACGGAGTTGTGTATATCGAAGTTACATGACTGAGATTTCTCATTTTCTTCTTGGTGGCAGACGATGTTGGATTACGTGGCGTGGTGAGTGCAGCAAGTTTTGGTTGCATTCACGTAGGATGAGTTTTGATGTCATCGTGTTGTATCATCTTTGGTTTTTCCTAGGTGGAATGCCAAGGATCCATACGAGGTAGTCAGTGAGAACCCGCAGTCTCGGCGTGTCTCGCCGTTGACTGATCTGTTTAGATGTGGGAAATGGTTGAGGACTTTGGACGTCGTGACGATCGGGGATCATGACATCTATGGTCGGTTGACGTAGTGATGAATCTGGATCGTGATTTTGATGATCCATATAGGTGGAGAATTTATCACTCTTACTTGAGTGTTGAGTTGAGGATATTGGGACTGAACTTCTTTTCGAAGTGAATCTCGTATGGTATATTACTCGGGTGAGTAGTTTTCCGACGTGGTCGGATATGGTCAACCTAGATGTGTTGATGTTGGGATTGGCTTCCCTATGAAGTTAATCAAATGTAATGTGTAATCGTTTGAACAGGTATCCGATGGGTTCAGATATGGTGCGTCTTGGTAGATGTGAACGATATTTCGGGTTTTGGAATCAGATTTCTGGATGACGATTCAGGATTTGATTTTGGAACTTGAAAGAGGATTTCTGGATTTGGATTTTGGAATCGAATTCTGGGTGACGATTCATGATTTGATTCTGGAGCTTGACAGTGGATTTCCTTTTATGGATTTGGGTTCGGAATAGTTATTCCAAATGCTAGCTTACGGAATAATGATTTCGGATTCGGATTTGGAAATGGTTATGGATATGATTTCTGAGTTTGGATTCGGGATTTCTTACGAAATTGCGGATTCGGATTCGGATTTGGAAATAGATGATGGGTCAGAGTTTCGATTTGTCTAGTACTGGATTGGACAGATGGACTCCATTATTGAAACGCGTTTGGCTACGACCTAGATGGTCATGTTATTGTTGTGGTAGGTTGGTAGATAGACGTATGTAACTTGTACATCGTTCGAGGTACGATACCGAGCAGACATGTCGTGTCTTGTGACGGTATATAGGTTATGCCAGTGGTACGTTGGTGAACGTGTTGGTAGTCGGCTTAATCCCGATACCATTGGATTAGTCGAGAACGTGAACTGGACATTGGATACTGTGCATTGGGTCATAGTGATTCTGGTGGGTTCAGTTACACACAGGTCGAGTGTTTGTTGGTAGATGTATACTCAAGTTGAATAAGTTGGTGGTTAGTGTAACCACAAATGGGTATAGCGTTAGTTTTCGACTAGCGACTGTCAAGTGGTGACGGTTTGTCGAATGGGGCAGCTTAGATTGTTGAGTGAGGTCTGATGACTCCCAGTGGGAGTAGACGTCAGGATAGTTAGTGGTTGAGAAAGGAACCGTCGAGTTGCTTGTGTCAACGAAACAGTAGATTTGACAAGTGGTGTCAATTCGGGACGTATGACTACGATTATTCGACGTGGTCGAGTGTAGTCGATACTGCGTGAGTGTTGGTGGTACGTCTAGGTGTAGACGAGTAAGTATTATTCTGGTTAGTTTGTGTACGAGTGTACACGTGTCGTGAGATCTAATTATTTCCACGAGAAGATTGTGGAATCACGATAGTTGGTGTTTCGAGAACGAAACTAAATTAAGGAGGGAAGAACGGTTAGATTAGGTCGGTTGGAATTTCAAGGACGAAATTAATTAAGGAGGGAAGGTTGTAACGACCCGTCCCAAATTCCTAGATTATAATAGTGACTAATCATGATTAGTGAGGCTAACCCGTGATTAGTTGGGCGAAATTGGACGAACGATGCGAAATGACCGTTTTGCCCTTAGCAGTGGTAAACGTTGACTTTTCATTCTGGTGGTCAAATGGACTTTGACCGATAACCGTGACGTAGTTCGTGACGTCACGAGTTTATAGACAGGTAGCACGTTCAATTCCGACTTTCGAGGAGGAAGTTATGACGTTCGGAAGTTTAGGGGCATTTTGGTAATTTTAGTTAAAAAGAGCGAAATGTTGACCTTTTGACTGGGATGTCCGATGGCCGAAGGCCAAGTACTATTACGTAGATAAGGACGATACGAATCCATAGACAGGCGACACGTCGAATTCGGACGTTCGACGGCGAACTTACGGTTCACAGAAGTTCAAGTGCACTATTGCACGAATTACGAAACGAGTTAACTTTTGGACTTTAGTGGGGCCCAGATATTTAATGGAGGCCCAATGGATGAGTGACAAGTGTCACCCATCCACTGGACATTCCTTCACATACATGCATCGATCGTTCATTTTCCTCATTCAAAACCCATTACCCGATCTCATTTTCTCACCCAACCATTCACCCCAAAATCCATCCAACCCTTACCCTATGATCTGGACTGAGGACAGAGTGAAGTGAGGACACTGAGGAGGTTTTTGGGCGGCCAGAACCGCCGTCCACGGCGGCGAGAGAAGGAGAAACCCACAAGGTACCCGGTTAGCCCATTTTGATCCATTTTTCCATTTTGTGTGTTATGGGTCGATTTGGATGTTGGTTTTGAAGTAATTAGGTTGTTAGGAGGTCAATAGGGAGGTTTTGAAAGGTTTTGGACGTTGAGGAACCCTGGGGTGAGGTTTTGGATTTTTGAACCATGAGGTCCATTTTGGGTTCACGGGTTCTAGGCGGTTTTAAGGGTTTTGTTTAATTGGGTTAGATAGTAAATGAGAAAATAGGATTTTAGGGATTAAAATGGAAGAAAACGGACGAAAAATGAAAAGTGTAGGGGCCTGGACTGGTCACGCCAGTCCAGTTAGACCGGAATTGCAGAGAAAACTGGACCGGCCCGGTCGGACTGGTCGGCTGGAGGACAGGGATGACCCTGTGCAGTGGCGCGTGAGGCACACGCGCAGGGCCATCTTGAGGCGCGTGACAACGCGTGACAAGGAATTGGGGGAAAGTTCCAACATGTCAAATCTTCTATTCGATGTAACGAACATTTTGGGACTGGTTTCGTGTCGATCGGACACCGTCTCGATATGTTTCGGGGCATCGAAAGGTTTAGGATCGACTTTAAAAACAGTTAGAAAATCGAGAAAATTATGGGACTTCAATGAGAGGTTAATGAGGCTATTAGTAACCCTCTAAATGAATTTGGACAGGTTTGGGAGTCCCGATGACCATGATTGACCTGGGAGACGGTTATGGCACGCGTATCGAGGCGCGGTTTCAGACGGTCTGTGAGTGGACTTTGATTTCTAAACTGTGATGCATGCATAAATGTTTTATATGGATTATTATTGTGATTATATGATATTGATTTGGGAATTTTTGAATTTGTGAATTATATGGTTTCACGTATTTCGAGGCGATTTACGTGCAAGCACGTAAATTGAGGTTTCCAGTTTTACTCTGATTTTCCATACTTATGGTTTGGGATATGATTTCATGAAATGGTTTTGAATTCGAAAAGGTAAACTCGGGTTTGAAACCCATTTGATTTACGGAATTGGGTCGAAGGCCCAATTGGTTTACGATTCGGACCGGTGGTCCAGTTTCTATGTGGATTCGGGCTTAGGGCCCAATTATGTGTTACAAATGGTTTTTATATGTCATGACGGTTTATGGGAACCGGCATGAACCCTTGAAATGGTTTTTATGGTTCATGACGGTTTATGGGAACCGGCATGAACCTTTGAAATGGATTTACGGGTCATGACGGTTTATGGGAACCGGCATGAACCCATGAAAGGATTTTATGGTTCATGCCGGCTTATGGGGGCCGGACATGAATCCTTGAAAGGTTTCAAAAATGATTTCAAAATTGTTTTTTCATATTCCATCCTTTATATATGATTGTCTCCTCCGGGGAGGGTCGTTGGTCTGGGTGGACCTCGGAGTAGTCACGGAGCACTGACTGAGTGGAGTCGCCCCCCAGTTGGGTTCCTTACTCTCAGGATGGGCATGGTTCGTTACCTCCAGGGAGGGTCATTGATCCACGGACATTGAGCTAGGTGGACCCTATAGAGACTTGGGTTTGAGACCCCGGTTAGCACACATGTAACTTTATTTTACCGTGACAGGTTCTGGATATGAAATATAATGGATAAACATGATTTCAAGTGGTTTGGGAAATTGTGTTTTATGATTATAAATGGATTTGGGCTGAGATCCCTCGTATGTTTACTATACTATGGTTTTCTGTAAATGGTTTTGGGCAGGAGCCCGTGTGACTTGTATTTACCGAATTTGGGGCTGTGACCCTAATTATGGATGTTTTAACATATGTGATTGAATAAAGGGTTTTACTATGCATGCATGCTTTTTAGTGGAGGGTATAAAGGTCTTTCTTATGAAATGTTTTTATAAACTTATTACTTTTTGTCCACTCACAGTCTTTCTGTTTTTAATACCCTTCAGGTTAGATACGATGTGGACTGTAGCAGAGACTGAGATACCACATGCCTCCTCCAGATCCTAGTGTACTCTGATAGCCCGGGAGGGCAAAGGTTGGAACTATCCCTTGTCTGACACTTCGTGTCAGACGGGAGTAGGGTCATCCCGCACTAATCTCGGGGGGGAAGGGGGGGGGGGGGGATTGGGATGGGTCATGTCAGCTCATCTGACAACCGCCCCTTCACCCCTTCTTTTCACAGCCGTGGCTCTGCTTCTCAGCGCCCGCCCCAGACCTACCCTCGCAGGACCAACAACAACCAGAATGGTGGTTACCGTGGTTTTTGCCAATGGTGTGGCACCCAAGGGCATAGTGCCAAACGTTGTCCCCAGCTGCAACGTCCATCTGCTGTTCCACTCGTGGCCAATACCACTTTTCCCCGCCCCTCCTCTTCCCCATCCACATGGCTCCTTGATTGCGGCGCTTCCCACCATGTCACTGCTTCCCCCCACAACCTCTCTGCTGTTTCCGAGTACCAGGGGCCAGATGAGATTCTGATTGGTAATGGGACAAGGCTTGACATCACCCATGTCGGCTCTGCCACTCTTCCCTCTCCCTCTTTTCACACTTTCTCTCTTACTAATGTACTGTGTGCTCCTAAAATAACTCGCAACATCCTTTCTATTTCCAAATTTAATCAAGCTCACAATACTTCTATTGAACTTTTTCCCAATTGTTTTCATGTCAAGGACCTGAGCACGGGGGCGGTTCTTCTTCAAGGCCCGAGTAAGGATGGCGTCTATGAGTAGTCGTCTACAACCCTGCAGCAGCCTCAAGCACTGGTGGGCGTAGTGGTCTCTCCCAACCTCTGGCATCGTCGCCTTGGCCATCCTCACTCCAAAGTTCTCAACATCATTCTTCGTCAATCCTCCATCAAACTATCCTCCCATCTTCCAGAAACTAAGTGTCTGTCCTGTCTATGTAACAAAAGTCATCGGTTGCCGTTTGACACTTCTTCCATTAAGAGTCACCGTCCCCTTCAATTGATATATACTGATGTTTGGGGCCATGCCCCCTACAATTCTGTTGATGGTTTTTCCTAGTATATCATATTTGTTGACCATTCTACTAAATATACATGGCTATACCCCCTCAAAAAAAATCAGATGTCTTCTCCACTTTCATTGACTACAAAAACCTCGTTGAAAAATACTTCCAGCACCCCATTCAAACACTATATACATATGGTGGTGGTGAATTCACAAAGCTCAAACCTTTCCTTGCTACTCATGGTATTAATCATCTCCTCACTCCACCTCACACTCCACAACACAATGGCATGGCTGAACGTCGCCATCACCACCTTGTTGAAACCGGCCTCACCCTCCTCCATCAAGCTAACCTTCCTCTCTCCTACTGGACCTATGCCTTCAAAACAGCAACCTACCTCATCAACCGCCTCCCCACTTCCACTCTCAAAAACCAGTCCCCATACACGGCTCTCTTTAACCTTCCACCCAACTATCACCGCCTCCGTACCTTTGGCTGCCTCTGTTTTCCCTGGTTACGTCCATAAAACTCCAACAAAATGCAACCTCGTTCCACTCCTTGCCTTTTCCTTGGTTACTCTCTCAATCAAAGTGCATATTTATGTTATGACACTTCTCCCATCGACTTTATGTCTCCCGTCATGTTCAATTTGACGAGTCCACCTTTCCGGGTCTCCAATTGTCCTCCCAAGTCCCTCTTGTCACCCCACAAAACATCCAAATTTGGCTCTCTTCCTTGCCCCCATCACCTTCCTCCCTGCCCCTGTCTCTGCTGCTCTACCAGTGCCCACACCGGCTGCCACATCAACAACAGGACCCTCCAACACGTACTCCTCATCAGGTCTTGATGCAGCAACTACTCCAGCAACGGTCCAGCTCGTCCCATTGCTCACCCGGTCACCCAACACCACCACAGCAACCGGCCTGCCGCCCCAACCTGCCACCACCACTGCTATACCATCTGTCCCTGCACCACCTCCTCCTCCTCTTCGCACATACACACAGCGACCCCCCTCGGCCACCTTCAACATCAGCCTCATCACCACTGCTAGCCTCTATCCCTCCACAACCTATCCCCACGACCCCAGCTATCCCAGCCACCGCACATCCCATGCTCACCCCCAGCAAAACAGGCTGTCTCCCCTCTATGCCCACCTATGCTCTCACCGCCACTGCTCATCCTCTCCCAGACCTCCCTGAACCTACCTGTGTCTCCCAAGCCGTGAAACACCCACAGTGGCGTGCAGCGATGTCCGTTGAGCTCAATGCTCTTATCAGCAATGGCACCTGGACCCTAGTACCTCCACAGCCCAACCAGAATATTATCGGCAACAAATGGGTCTTCCGGATCAAACGAAAGCCCAATGGCACCGTGGACAAGTTCAAGGCCCGCCTAGTGGCTAAGGGTTACCACCAGCGTCCCGGCGTGGACTACTCAGCCACCTTCAGCCCCGTGGTGAAGCCTACCACCATCCGGATCATTCTTCATCTCGCTGTGACCCAGGGCTGGCCTATACGTCAGTTGGACATGAATAATGCCTTCTTGCAGGGTACACTTCATGACACAGTCTACATGGCCCAGCCTGCTCGGTTCGTGGACCCCCACAACCCAACATATATCTGCCAACTCCGGAAAGCCCTATACGGCCTTAAACAGGCCCCACGGGGCTTTGTCAATGCCCTTTCTGATGCTTCTCTCTTCCTACTCAGGCAAGGTTCACACACCACTTATTTTCTGGTTTATGTAAATGACCTTATTGTTACAGGCAGCAACCCAGCACTCATTTCCAGGTTCATATCTGCCCTGGCCAGACGGTTCTCAGTCAAAGACATGGACCCCTTGCACTACTTCCTTGGTGTGGAAGTCATCCCTACCACGGATGGCCTCTTCTTATCACAGCACCAGTACCTCCAGGATATCCTCACCTTGGTGCACATGGAAGGAGCCAAACCTGTCTCCACCCCTTTGCTGTTTCACCACCCCTCCACCTCCAAGATGGCTCCCCTCTCGCTGATGCCATCCTATTTCGTAGAGTTGTGGGCAGTCTGCAGTATCTAAACCTCACCAGACCTGACATTTCCTTTGCTGTCAACCGCCTCTCTCAGTTCATGCATGCTCCCACAGAGCTCCATTGGCAGGCCTTGAAGCGTGTGCTTCGTTACCACAAAGGCACCCTACTCGTTGGCCTGCACCTTCATCGCCAAGCGTCCAACCAACTTCATGCAGTTGCCCACTCCTTCAGTACTCTCACTGCCTTTTCTGATGCGGATTGGGCGGGCGATCAAGACGACCGCAAGTCTACTACAGCCTACCTCGTCTACCTTGGTGGAAACCTGATTTCATGGAGCTCCCGCAAACAGCGGTCGGTCTCCCGCTCTTCCACGGAGGCAGAATACCTCACTGATGCATCCACAACTGCAGAACTCCTTTAGGTACAGTCTCTCATGAAGGAACTTGGCATCACCTCCAAAGGGAAACCCACAATCTCCTGTGATAATATAGGCACTACCTTCTACTGCGCAAACCCAGCTCTACATTCCAGGATGAAGCATGTGGACATAGACATTCAATTCGTTCGTGACCAGGTCACCCGTGGCCTCCTACAAGTCCACCACCTGCCCACTGATAACCAGCTAGCAGATGCCCTTACCAAGCCCCTGCCCCGGCAGCGTTTTCAACTGCTCCGCACTAAGATTGGCGTCGTCGATGGCACCACCGTCTTGCGGGGGCGTAATAATGATTCCCCAGAATCCCCGGAGATTGAGGATCAATCTTCTTGATTCTGTGATATCTTAGGCCCAAAGAATCTCTCTGATTCTTTCCTAAACTTGTACATACAATCCTGTAGATACTTTCCTAGTCTAGGTCTCTGATTTCCTTCCTAGTCTAAATATTTATTTCCTACTTAGTTTAACCTAGCATCTGTATAAATACTTCTCTCTACTGTAAAGTTATTCATTAAGAAATACAAGGAAATTTCCTACCTCTTTAAAGATGGCCACAGAGTAGAACACAAATTGTATAAACCAGAAAATCCCTTAAACTTGGAACTAATAAAACTCCCCAACACCTAAAAGATGGCTGCTTTCCTAATAACCTCATCAGGGAGAGCCTGATCAAGAGAAGTGCAAGTAGGTGGAGCTTAGTCATGAGAAGTGCAAATTGGGGGAGCCTAGTCATGAGAAGTGCGATTAGGGGGAGCCTTTTCATGAGAAGTTCGTCAAGGAGAGCTTGATCAAACGGAAAAATTCTACTTTCGCATACCTCCCTCATGGTCTGGAGTGGGAGATTTTTGTATTTTCCAGCCTATGATGAGGTTATTAAGTCTATCAGGAATAATAGTCTTACGGGATAGAAATCCTATTCCCATTAGAAGTTTGTTTTCCCAATTGAAAAGATACTTAGAATCTAATTTGGATTCCTAATTGAAGGCCATTATTGTGGCTATAAAAGGAGGACTAATGCGCTAAGTTTGATGTGTTCAATCAGTTAGCAAGAAAGGAAGATCGTATTATACCACTCAAGGTTTTAGAATGTGAGAATATCGATAGGACAAAGTTTGTAAGGGAGAGAAGAGAAGAGATAAGAGTGTTCTATTTCTGTTTCTTGTTCTTTCTAGTTGTTCATCAAGCCTTAATTGTAGAGGCTTGGTAAGATAATTCGTTGTACCTATTATTGATGTATTGGAGATTTGTTGTTGCTGCTTGTGGACATAGACATATAGCCAAACCACGTTAATTATTGGTGTTGTTTAACTTCTCGCTTATTTTCTTCGATTCCAAAATTTTGTTTGTCTTTCCCATTCTTAAACGTAATCACAACATGTAAATGGAACAATCCAAACACAATACAACATAACCTGGATCACTTAGCTTTGAGTCATTCGGAATGATTAATCATATGAGTTAGTGGAACCTGAAATGACACGACACAAACAGAATCCAATAACTCAAATTTTTCATCCTAGCTGATACCCAGTGTGGTATACATCTCTGTTTCCTGAAATGGAAAAGCCTTGAGCGATGAAAGATTAAATAGTTCTGCCTCCACCTGATGACTGTCATGCAACTGTATATTGTTGAAGCTGAAATTGATATTTTTAGCCAGCAGTGGATCAGATTTTGTATTCACTCTCTACATCAGATTCTCAAATTATACATGTAATGTATATATATATATATACATATATCTTCTTTTTCCTCTCTCCATTTGGTGTAGGAATTTTCATGTTAATTCTAGATCAAATATTTGGAAGGAAAATAATGTTGACATTTTTTCTGGAAGGTTTCACAAAAAGATACAGCTAGAGAGAAAGAGAAAGATGAGGAAGAGAGATGTTGGACTGAGTAATAGTGTAGAGCATCATCTTTGCGAGTCAAAAAGAAAAACCAGTAGGGTAATATGTAGATATGCTAATATATCAGTTTTCAAGTTTTTGAAAATGAGTGCCATTGAAATTAAGCAACTTTTATTATTATGAAGCGCTTAGTCCCTTATTTTTGTTTCTTAAAGTGAGGGACTGAGGAAAAATATGCAATTATTCAGATATATTGTCATCGCATTTTATAGGTACGTCAATAACATTAATATCCTTGGTCCAAAGAACAAAATTACGATAAAGATAGCATGGTATGTGGCAAATGTTATCTTCTGTCTTTGTTCTATGAGTCTTTGATAGGTGCTGCTCAAACAGGACATTAATGACATGGTCAGTTGGTTCTGAACATCCAGTCTGCAAATTTTTCTGCATTGTCCTCTCTCTGCATATTCCTGAGAAAAATTTCCATTTCATCTACGGATTTGAATGGTTTCTACTCTTTTTTTTTTCTCTCAATAGAAAGCTTTATGAAAACTTTTTGTATTCACTTTTTCGTAATTATTTAAATGTCACGGGGAGGAATGAGGTGCGGCAGAAGACATTAGAATTATCAAGTACTTCCCTGATGACCTATTGCCAAAATTTTAAAATTGTCTTGCTCTTATTTCTTGTAGGGTTTTCTTATATTATTAGTCTTAGGTCCTCATATTTTAGCATTTGGATTATTGAGTACTACTGTTGACCTATTGTCAGAGTTGGGGAACCATTATCTTGTTCAAATTCCCGATGACAAGGTTTGGTGCTTAGAATTGGATTGTATTAGATTACTCACTAAATTGAAGGTATGCTTAAGTAAGAAATGTGGGCCAACTTCCAATTTTTGTTCAAGTTGAAGGAATTAGATGGGTTGTATGTTGAAAAAATTTTGCCCTCCTATCCCCGCAAAATTTGTAGGATTTGAAGGAATCCATTTCCTTAATGTTATCACGTCTGCACTCAACTTGCACAAAATTTGAAAGTTGCCCTCCATTTCTCACTTCAATATACATATAAACTAATGACTTGTTCAATCTAAGTTAATCCTTTGCACCAAATGTGGGGCCTGTAGATTTTATTTCATGATTTTATATATTTACTGCAGCTCATAGGAGCCATACAATTGGGAAAGCCATTTTTCTAATGTTAAATGGTATGACATTAGGCACCATGCCACCAACTTCGAGTTGGGATTTGCCCAAGGAATGAAACAAGCTCGTTTGAGTTAAGCTAGGAGAATGTTCGCAAATATTGTGATTATGTTAACTATGAAGTTTCCAGTAACAATTTGTTCATAAACTTTATGGGCATTAGCACCCGTAACTGTTTCTATTTTTTCCAATGTTTTTCTCTTTTATACTTTAGAGCAAGTCAACTATTCCTTAAATTGTCAGAAAGAGCATGTTCCTTTATTTTCTTTCTACGCTTCCAGTTAATCACATATTCGGCGGTCTTTGCTAGAGCTTATATTACCCTCTTCCTCATTTTGAAGCCAGCAGAGAGATTGGAAAGTTTGAAGAAGTTTCTATTTTTTTTGGTGCATGGAGGTCTGATTGCTTAGCTTTGGCGGATACCTGTTTACAGGTTTGGCAAACATAAACATATAATTATTATTTCTTAATGTTGTGATATTCATTAGTTCATATCTTGAAGAGCTGTCTAGGTGTTGAGTGTCGTGATATCCGTGGACTTGAAAAGGTTGAATACTTAAAGTGGGAGGGAGATTTATTGCTTCTTCAAAATATCACATATATATATGCTGTGAATTGCTCGAGTCCTACATTGCTGATAGCCTAATAAACTTTGTTAATTTTATTTCTGAAATGGGAAATGTAACTTTTCTTTTAGGTTATTATGAATTATTCCTCCTCAACCAACACAAAACAATACCACCAAAATGACCATATGTCACTCTTTCTTGTCCCATCCCAATAGCTCAACTTTTGGTATCTATTTATTTGGAATTCTGCAATTTCTGCGTATTTCTCCCTGGTTTCCTGTCAAAACCTGGTAACCTCCCATCCGGCTCATTGACAGAGCAAATGACCTCCTAAAGTCTTCAAAACCGGCAGCAAACTCCTCAGTGATTTCCTTAGTGTCAGTACCATTGAGTAGCTGTTGATCTATTTCAAGGACAGCTTTGTGAGATAGTACTCTGGAGTAGTAGGATTCTGTGTATTTGTTGTCGATGCCAGATTGTGGGTTTAGATACACCAGAGGGTCAGTCTGTCCCTTCTTTGTTCTGGGTGGGCAGCGCTTTCTCAAATCGGATAAGAGTGAAGTGTCCATGCTTGGGTCTGGTTTTCCTGTGCCTTTGAAATTGTACAGCCGATCAACAACGAACCGGCAATGTGTCCTTCCCATTGAGTGTGCACCTGATAACCACAGATATTTTTTTATTTTTATTTTTTGCATTATGAGTCTGTCTGCAATGAATGCTAGGCTATTTTAGAGTTCAAATTGGGTTGTATTAAATTTGAGTGGCAAGATGAGTGAGTGAGAGATAGAGATATAGAGATAAGAGATAGTCAAGTGTGGATTCTTATAGCATCACAAAATAGTTTTTAGGAAAAATATGAGTTTTTCTAAATTACAAATTTGATCAAATGCATATGCCTAACCACAAATAGTCATCAATACCTTAGGTCAAATTTAACAGTATAAGTAGTGTTCTGCATTGATGTTTTTTTGATGTTTTTGGACAAATTTTGGATCAAATCTGTTCAAAAACAAAAATTTAAAGTGCCTGTTAGAGATTCCGAGAGTTATCAGGCAAATCGTAATCTCCTTTGAGAGATATAGGAGAGAGCAATGATATTAATAGCATTAAAACATTTTATTACTAATTGATAACTTTTAAGTTGAAATTTGATGAAAAGAGATGCAAGCCTGGGCTTACGGCCTTACCTAGGAGAGTTGTCATATCCAACACATCCAAGCCTCTGGAGTTGAAGTATTTGAGTGCAGCCTCCCATGTGATGGAGGGTAAGGGAAGATCCACTGATGATTTGCTTGATGTAAGACCGTCCCTTCTTCCCGTAAACACAGGATAAGATGGTGCACCGGCCTATTATATTATATTACATTATTCACATTAACAAAAGCACATCAATAATAGTTAATAATTTCTATTTCTATTTCTATTTCTGGGCACAAATGAATTATATTTTAGTATTTTGTGGTCAACACTAAATTTTAAGATTATATCTGAGTTTTTGAATTTTACACTTAGATACCTTGAATTCTTTAAATGTTTCCAGATGGCTCATTTATGAAGATTATTTGTCATGAATTATATTAATTCATAGTGTCTTATGTGGAGTATCCAAAAGTAATTCCGAAGGCGAGTTTAACGCTAAAATAGTCATTGTTCATTACTTTATAAGTGAAAAAAAAATGAAGTAATATGACTACTTTTTCTTTATATTAGCTTCAGTCTCGGTTTAATATAAAACATGTCATCAATTAAAATCTCGAGATTTTAAGGCAAAAGTTGTATCGGCTGGAATTGAATTATACCAAATGAACGGCATCCCTAGTGGCAAGGTTGAGAATGTCAGCACAGGAGACGACACCAGGGCATCGCTGCTCAAGAACGATTTTGATCTTGTCGATCAAGACAAAACCGCCAAGCCCATAATTTCGTGGTGCAGTTTTCTCTGAGTTTGGACCGTCAAGGAGCACCGATGCATCACAACCCTGTAGATAAGTCGGGAAGGTAAGTGACGAGTATTGACTCGGGAACTATATATTTTAAGGGCAATTAACTCATAGGTCCCTACTAACATGTAAATTTATTCAAAAACTTGCATATAGAAAAATTAAACTCATAGGTCCTTTGACTAATCAAATGACTATACAATTTAAAATAGACCATAGTTTTTATATAAATTACAACTAATGCCATTTAATTGTAAACTAATCCAACAACAATCTAAAAATCACTTACCAAAAATTTATCATGATTTCAACATTACTTTTTATTTTTTTATTATAAGATTATATTGAGGATTATTAAAATATTACTCCTATTTATATATTTTTTTTCACTTGAGCATTTTAAAAGTAATATGAATATCTAATCTAACTTAAAGTAAGATAATTAAAAGCAGTAATTCTTCAAAAATACTTTTAAATTTAAAAATTCTTTATCTTCCGATATTAAATAATTTGATTAATTTCGTATAGTTTAAGGTTTAATTCTTGAATTTTGGTACAAAATTCAAGAATTAAACCCTATGTCGTACGAGTTTTCACACACCATCTCCACACCACCAACCCCCCCCCCCCCCCCCCCCCCCCCCAAAAAAAAAATTTCTATACCCTACCGTTGAACCCCAGACAATACGGATTTTATTTTATTTTTTCTAGAAAAAAAATTTAATCATAACTATATACAATATATATATATATATAAAATATTTATTATATGTATAATATAATAAAGGCTCCAAGAGGTCAAAGAAATCAAACACTAAGGGGCACATGGGGTAAAAAGGACAAAAAAAGACAAAAAAGGGCACATGTGGAATTTCTTACTTATAATTTCTGTTTAGGAGCTTTTGAATAAAAAAAATTTGAAGTAAGGTCTTATTTTGTTTAATATACAAGTATTAAAGGTTTTAAATAAAACTAAAAGTTATTAAGGATGTAACAATAATTTACTCATATATTAATTAACTAATTCGAATTAGCACATTGTCCTGACCAACTTAAAATATGGCATACTAAAAGTATGCTTCAATTAGATTCATAATGCACGCACTCGATTCAGTATAAAATTTAAAGAACGGTGATATTCAACCAGATGAATGGTGATATTAATTCTTATCTAAAGTCTAAACTATTTATTTATTTTATACGTATGAGTGAAATTAAGTGACATTCAATCTCATTGATTTTTTATCGAAATAATCTTAAAGTGATGATTTAGAAAATAAATAGTTTCAAATTTAGATATATGTACAAAAATAAACACATCGAAAGGATGGTAACTCTCAAGTAAAAGTATTAATTATGCATACCGTAACGAAGCAATCTGAGTACAGCAGACGGAGAAGCTTGGGAGTGATGGTCTTATCCTTGTCCCAGAGCAACTTGACTTGATGCCTCACATAAACCTCAGCATCATCACAAGTGTTGTGGACTTTGTAGTAATGCCAAACCAGCTTCTTTGGTTGCGAGAGTGAAGTAGCAGCACTCGCAAATCCTAACTGTAGACACAAGCAGCTCAATGCAACCACAAGACCCACAAATATAAATCTCATTTGGCTCCTCCTCATCCTCCTCATCATCATCATCATCAGTTTCCCTATCTCCCACCAAAAACAAGGAAAAACTTTTATGAAAAAAGACGCAGCTAGCTAGCCAGAATTCTATACTGCAAGCGGATGCACCAAGGCTAATTAATTGCCGTGTGCTGTTTGATGAAACTCTTGGGGGATTATATAAATGAAGTTCTTAGGGTTTGTAGTCGTACACATGGAATGACAGACAATGCCAAGTTGGATTGAAAGATTAATATATATTTATTCTTTTATAAATTAATTACGGTTTTAGGGGTGGTAGCTATAGCGTATAACTGCATGTGTATTCCTTCTTGATCATAGAGCTTACTATTAATCAGTTCTCTTTAGAGAAAAAATTGGCATTAATAAGACTTCTGAGTTGCGGTTTTAATGAAATTTTAGTAGGGAAAATGGAAGAACAACAAAAATCATATGGAAATATTGGTTAAAATAAAAGTTTGAAGAGATACGAGTTTTTCTCACTTGTCTTTGATCACCACAAAAAGTTTCTAGCGAATTTCGTGTTCCTATAATTGGGTACTAAGAAATTCGTTCTTTGGAGATATCAATTTGCGAATTACACCAAATCTACTAGTTAATTATAACAATATATATTTTTTAATAATTAGCTATGGAAGGTCTTTTATCATCTATATATGATATGAATTTGAAATCACTGACTCAAATCTTGATATTAATTACAACACCAAGCGTGCGAGGGATAAGCTGTTCACATGCACCAATAACTCAGTACGTGCCCGGGCTGGGAATGCATTTGTAATTGGTTATCGTTTTTAGACTTTATCATGTATTTGTAGGTTATATATATATATATATATATATATATATATATATGTATACAAAAATGCTAAAAAATTAACTGGCGGTTGATTCTATAGTACGTAGTTACCAAGGAACATGAAACTATCTATAATCTATATATGTGATGAAATGCATGTGAGCTCTTCCTCAGTTTTAGGGTTTGAAATTTAGTCTTACTATGACAAATCTTGCCAATCCGTCCTTGCCCTAATTCTTAGCTTGATGTCCGGCCAATTTATTCCATAATTTATACGGTGGGATCGGTGTCCGTAGTACCTACTCCATCACCAATAGTTATTATTTCTATGGTCATTACCTCCATCCATCGTTAACATTTAATATGTATGTCTAGTATGTGTACATGCACAACATTGAATAGTCAAAATTAAAATCCGTGAATAATAATATAACATAATTATGTTCTATGGAAAATATTAGATTCAATTTTCAGAGAAAGCGAAGTGGGTATCCATTATTATTGTCGTTTTAAACTTTAAGCTTCATTAATTTCAGTCAATACCTATTATCCTTCTTCAAAACACGAACTATTTATTTTTCTCATCCTCTTCAATTTCAATCATAACTTGGAAGTTGCTGTGATGCTCATAATAGATTGCTTTCGTAGTTTTATCTTTTATCTCATATTCTCATTTTGTGGGATGTCAATCGAAAAGCAATGTTAAGATTGTTGTTTGAGTATTATATATTCTAATAGCTTAGCTCTGTAATTGTGTATATTGTAGATTAAGTAAAAAGGCAAATAAACCTAGCTATATATACTCGTCCACATACCTAATTTATCGGTGTCAAAAGCAAGCATGTTTTACACTGTTGACCGTCCATCTTTACAAACTCAAATTAGACAGCTAAGGTAGACGTTATAATTCAACAATGATACTGGATACTAAATTTTATGTTCAGTTTTTGCATCAACTGTTATTTGATAATAGCATTACATTTATTATTTGCTTGAATCTGTCGATTTGCACGTACGTATTTCAACAAATGAAAAATAGTCGTATCACATTTAGTACACTAAAAAAATGAAAAATGGTCGTATCGTCTCATCATCTCTATTTTCAAAAGAGCAATATTGCATCTATTTTAGGGCGGATGTTCACTTTCTGCATCTAATTAATCACCAAATGTTCACTCTAAATATGATAATCAAAATTATTATTTCTTCAAATATCGTATAAAGATTATTTCTGAAAAAAAAACAAATTTAAGATTATTAGTCATCCATATGTATCAGTTAAATTGAAGAAGACTTTAATTGTTACTAAATCGTCAATTGTTTTATATACACAGACCACCAAAGATTTCCACTTTAATTGATTTTTTTTTCGGAGATAATTTTTGTATAATGTTTTAACAATCAGTAGTTCCGCACTTCCGCTTATCACACTTGCTTAACAAGAATTTGGTAATCAATTCTAGGGAAATTGAAGGCGCGTACACTAGCCAACAAGGGATGCTCCTCTTGTGACCAACGAGGTTCCATGAGGACAGAGAATAGTCTCATGCAAACGTGATAAACTAATTAATCATAAAGAAAACTAATTAATGAAGGAAACGAGCACATTTTATACTGATATATGAATGTAGAGCAGAAAATGGAAGCAACATTATGTGATTTGTTGAAAACCATTTGTTTTGAGTCTTCAGTTGTTGGTTATGGCACTGTAATCAAGTGTGCAAAGGGCATCCACTTGTGGAAATTAAAACACTAAAAATGCTTTTCTGGCTCATTAATTAGCGGCTAAGCATCGAAGTTCAAAACTTTCAACAACTAAGTACTATTATGAATTCGATGCCTTGAGAGTTGAGGTGAAGGCTGAGGGCACACAAATGAAGTTAAAAAAAAAAAAATTTCGAAGTATGGAACCTGCGTTTATATTTTAGTATTGCTGCTTCACAAAGAGGTCGACTGTAGCGAGCGTGCACTAGGAACACGCTACAAATCTCAAAATGTATTAAGAATAAAAATTTGCCTTAGTGTGTTGTGGGAACGATAACATCGTCAATACCATTGCACCAACTGTCCATCTCCGCTATTAACATGCCGTGAAAACTAATGACGTACCAGTCATATTACAAATTTTTAAGGGTACTTTAGACGATGTCTCTTATTAAATTTTATATTAATTTTTTTAATATACATTTTTTCCTCATATATATATAATATATATATATATATATCTCTCTCCCCCCCCCCCCCTCTCCCCTATCCCCTCACTGCGACTGGACTCCTGCCACCTTCGCCGCCCTCAAATCCAACCACCATCGACCTTACCACCGAACTCAAATCCTTCGGAGCCGCGACGCCAAAAAACATTGCTGTTTCCGACGACATTGTCAGGACCGGTCCCAAATCCCCTGGGATTAACGTGGGACCCGCCTGATCCCGTCTGACACGAAGTGTCAGCCCAGGGAAGATTCCATCTCTGCCCTCGCCGGGGCTATCAGAGTGCATCAGGATTGTAGGAGGAGGGGAGTGATGTCTCGTCTCTGCTACCGCCCGCATCCGCGATTAACCTGAAGGGCATTAAAACACGAAAACTGTGAGTGGACAATTTAAACATTTCATTAAAAACATTTTCCTACAACGATATTTTATGCCCTTCATAAATACATACGCATGCATTCCAAAAACCGTTTAGTAAAACATTCATAAAATCAATCAATTCATCAAACATATTTTTGAAATCATTCAAGGGTTCATGCCCGGTTCCCATAAACCGTCATGACCCACAAACACCTTTTAAAGGTTCATGCCGGTTCCCATAAACCGTCATGAACCATAAATCCATTTGGGTTCTCGACCCGAAATCACAATCAAAAACCCGTAGGTCAAATCAATAGGGACTCAGCCCAAATCACATCAAGTACGGGGTCTCCGCCCCCAAATCATTTCTAAAACATCGAATACGGGGTCTCCGCCCCAAATCACTTTCTAAGTCATAAAACATAGGGTCTCCGCCCTCAAATCTCGTATACGGGGTCGCTGCCCCAAATCATTTTCTAATCATAAAACATAGGGTCTCTGCCCTCAAATCACTTTTCCATAAAACCTCATACGTATCAACATACATATAACCCATCCGAGGCACTTCCGAGAAGATGCCAACTCGGGGCACACAGCCCCTAGGGAACACATCCCCAAAATAGTCATGATTAATCATATCTATACTAGTGTGCACACTAGTCGGGGTCTCACTCCGAGTCTTCTCCCAGGAATCTCCATCTGGGAGGCTCAATCACTGGATCTAGTCCGAGCTCTCTCTCTGGATCTAGTCCACACATCTCTCCGGAATCTGGTCCGGGATCACATCATATCAAGTAACCACCACTCCTGGAACGGGATCCCTATGGGGATACCCACTCTGGTCTATGGATCGTGACTCTCCAGGTCGACGCTGGAGGAGACCATATAAATCATATGGAGGGTTCATTCATTTCAAGTACTTTCTTTCTTTCTCAAAAACATTTCAACTGGGTCTCATACCCGATTCATCTCAATAGGATTCCTCGAATCCGATTCAAATCACTTTCATAGGCTACGGCCTAAATCCACAGTTCAACAGGGTCTCATGCCCGAATTCTCATTTCACAAACTGAATTGGGACTCAAGCCCGATAACACGAATAACTGGGCCCTAAACCCGAACCACAACTCAACAGGACCTCAAGTCCGATAGTTCATAAATCAATTGGGTCTCACGCTCGAGTTCATGTTTCTAAATCCGAAATTCATTTATTAAACTCTCGTTGAAAACCTAGAACGTATATGCATCGTATAAAACCAAAAATCTCGAAATACATGCAAATACGTAAATCCTAGGCTACCACAAACAAATGCACTCATGGCATCACAAAATATATTCTAAAACAATTATAAAACATTTATGCATGCATCAATTTTGAAAGAAGGGTCCACTCATAGACCGTCCGAAGCTGCGCCTCGATACGCATGCCATAACCGTCTTCTGGGTCAAACATCACCTCCGGGATTCCCAAACCTGTCCAAATTAATTTAGAGGGTTACTAACTACTTATATAACCCCTCACTAAAGCCCCGTAATTTTCTGGATTTTCTAACTATTTTTAAACGCGAACCTAAACCTTCGGACAACCCGAAACCTATCGAAAGGATGTCCGCTTGACACGAAACCAGTCCCAAAATCTTCGTTACATCGAATAGCAGATTTCATATGTTGAACACTTCCCAAAATTATGTACCCTCATGCGCCCCTAGAAGGGACGGTGCACTGTTCATCGTCTTCATGCTTCAGTCGGTTCAGACCGGCCGGTTCACTGGTTTGGCTGGTCCAGTTGGACCGCCGTGACCGGTTCGAGGTCCCCCACTTCTCATTTTTCATCCAATCTTCTTCTTTTCAATCCCAATCTTCCTAATTTAATGTTTTCTATCAATTCCAATTAATAAAACTAACTAAAACACCTTAAATCCTATCGAAGAACAAAGAGTCTCACTACCTCTGTTTTCACGGCCACCCTCACGGCCTCCTTTGCCGTGAACCAGCCTCCAAAACATCTTAAAACCATCCTAGCAACCTAATCAACTCATCATAATCGTCCAAAAGCCACCATAATATCAAAATCAAATTGAAAATGGGAATTGGGCCTTACCGAGCACCCTCTCGGGTTTCTCCTCCAAGCCGCCGTACACGGCGGTTCTGGCCGTCCAGGCCGGCCACAAACATCCAACATCCTCCCCTCACTCTCCTGGTTTCTCAGATGTCCATGGGTGAAGGTTTGGATTGGATTGGTTTGGGTACAAAGGATGGGATCGGGTGGGTTTGGAAATGGAAAGAAATGATCGATGCATGTATGTAAGGGAAGGGCCAGTGGATGGGTGACACTTGTCACTCATCCATTGGGCCTTGGGATAAAATCTGGACCTCACTAAAGTCCAAAACTCAATTCGTCTCGTAAAACACGCAATAGTACTTTTGTACTTCCGTGAACCATAAGTTCTCCGTCGAACGTCCGAATTCGACGTGCCGCCTGTCTACGGATTCGTATCGTCTCGATCTACATAAGCGTCTTTGGCCCTCAGCCATCTGACCTCCCGGTCAAAAAGTCAACTTTTGACATCCTATTCACCCAAATTACCAAAATGCCCTTGGGCTTCCGAACGTCATAACTTCCTCCTCGGACGTCGGAATCGAGCGTGCCACCTGTCTATGAACTTGTGACGTCACGAACTACGTCTCGGTCATCGGCAAAGGCCATTTGACCGTCCGAATGAAAAGTCAACAGTTTTCCCATTCTAGGGGCAAAATCGTCATTTCGCCCGAACGCCCGCTAATCCTCGTCTAATCTCCAATTAGTCTCGCTAATCCGTAAGTAATCCTTAATTAATCCCGTTAATTCGGGACGGGTCGTCCCAATCTTCCCCCCCTTAAAGAATTTCGTCCCCGAAATTCAAATCGACCCGATTCCACAACCAACTGTGGAATCGAACCTTATTCCTCGAAACAGATCGTTGCACCCACACGAGAATACTCGTGTAGCAGTACACGTCCAACACACATACCGTACATATCGGTCCCGTCCTCGATACGTACCGTTATCAGAGCCTCCAACGCTCCGACTCGCTCTCGAGAGCTACACGTCTACTCGCACGTCTCACTCGAGACCAACATCGACACTCGTCAATCTCGTCTGTCACTCACTTAGACAGGTCAACGATACCAGACTGACATCCCAATGGTTTTCAGTCTGACTCTCTGACACGTCCAACACACATACTCGTGTAGCAGTACACGTCCAACACACATACCGTACATATCGGTCCCGTCCTCGATACGTACCGTTATCAGAGCCTCCAACGCTCCAACTCGCTCTCGAGAGCTACACGTCTGCTCGCACGTCTCACTCGAGACCAACATCGACACTCTTCAATCTTGCCTGTCACTCACTTAGACAGGTCAACGATACCAGACTGACATCCCAATGGTTTTCAGTCCGACTCTCTGACACTTCCATCTGACAACACCCTATAAATTCTGCCATCTCAATGGCACAAATCCCATCTCACAGGTCATCTTCAGACCTATGTCCAAACTGACTCTAAACACTCGCTCCAGTTAACTTTCTCAATTTCCTATTCCCCAAACTGACTCTCCTGAGAGTCCCATCAACTACATCGATCCAAACGTACTGGATATCTCTAATTTTGTGACCATCACAGGTCACAACCATCGTGACCATCCGGCAACCCCCGGCTCCACTACGCTTCGCTGCTCGACTCTGATCTCGACTCGTTCTTGAGTCCTCTCATCGTATCTCGCATCACTCAGCGATACCACTTGTCATCTAGACTCATCTCGAGTCTCCAAACTGTCACTTATCGGATCTGATCCGATCGTCACTCATGTCCATCTAGAACTCTATCCCAACTACAACGTACTCGTACTCTCGGGTACTCTCAACCCGACATACCGATTGATTACGATCAATCCCATCATCTAACGTGCACAACACACCGGTGCACGGGTAACACCTCAACATCGGGGCGTCACCCGACCTATTCAAGGATTGCATTCTGACAACGTCCAACCACACACGACTTTCCGCACTCCAACTATGGTCCAGACCCCAACCGTCCGTCACCAGGCGAACATCAGTCCATCCCCACTGGCACCCACTCGTCACATCCTGTGACGCTAAACGACATCTACTCGACAAGTCAAACAAATTTGACTCACAGCCTAGGTGTTCGGTTCTTACACCCTCTTGAACTCCTAGCTGTCGTATCACTCCTCGTCGTCCCACCTAGGAACGAAATCCAGGAGAATCCAAGAGAATGACGTCCAAGTTCATCCAATGTCATCTTCCGGCATTCAACACTGTCTACCAGGGAGTCACACTCGGTGACCTCGAAATACTCCTCACCAAGACGGAATCAAGCACTCTTCTCATCGTCTCAATCACAACTTCTCTTGATGCCGTAGTTCTACTCACGTTGGAAACATGCTTCTTTTCCCAATTACTGAGCTCACTCATCACACACGCATTCCCGCGTCCTATAGGTAAACAAGTGCCATGTCCTAAATTCAAGAGGTATGGTCAACCGTAGTCAACCAAAACCAATCCGCAATGGACTCTTAAGTCCTCAACTCAACCGGACACCATCCACGCGTCCATAACCTCCAATTCGCCTTTCCGTCATAAGACGTCACTTACGTCATCCACTCGTACCTGGATCTCACTTTTCACCTCAAACGTTTCAACTTTTGGGCACACCCTCGCGACTCAATCTCGCAGCACTGGGGGAACTAGTCTCCATACCAAGTACTCCCGTACTTCGTACTGAGCCACTCGGGATCCTCTCTATCCCACTTATAACAATCATCACCTTCACAAGGGTAGCGTAGCAAGTATGCCAGCACCCAACATCAACATTTCATTCTGCGATCGGACTCAGCCGTCACCAAGTCGAATCCAGAATCACTGCTCGTACTTTACGGCACTCAAGTTCCTCGGATCCTCGTCACGACTGACGAATCCTATCATCACAATCGTCACGGTAACCTGAGTCTATCCAACTCGATAAGACTCGATCACGTCTATCAATAGCAGCGTCTGCCACAACCTTGTGCAGACCAATCTCAGAAACACTCTGCTATCGAGACTGTTAAACCATGCGGTAGTCACACCGCCAGTACCAACCACTCCACACGTAACATCCATTGATCGGTCCACCTCTGGATCCGATCACAAGTACCACACTCCTGGTAACTTGTCCAATCAATCACTAACTAGGGTTATCAAAAACTTGACTGCCAACTGCAGCATGTACATCTCGAGTGATCCCTCGATCCCAACTCCGAAGAGTCGTCATACTCCAATACTGGTAGCAAACCAGCCAATAACTACACTCTGAGGATCACGTCCTCTCGTAACTCTACAGCTCTCAACTGCTGGCCCCCACAACAACTTGGCCATACTTCGTGCCTAACACTGCACAACGACTAAACGTCGCAATCGTATCCTATTGCGTCGAACGACAGCCATACTAGGGCATCCACTGTCAGTTGACATCCCACCGGGATTCGACACATCGAAACATGGCCTCACTACGCCAAGGAGAATCACACGTTTCTATTCCCAACCGTCGTGAGTGTAGTCGTCCAGATTCATCGTACACTGGGCGACCTTGACCTCTGACTACCACTGGTATTAATCTGTACATCCTCTAACCGACACGACACTACCATCGAGCAATCACGACTCTCAAGTCGTCATATGGTCTCTACCGATCCACTGGATCCTAATTCCAGTACCACTATGGCCCTAAGCCGTCGGATTCACACGAACACTGATCCTCCTCGGGATCCAACATCAAAACACGTGGCCTCCAATGCCAATCGAACCTGAAACCATCGGATCGAATTTCGTTTAGCACGTGGTGCTTCCTACTCATACCCTAGCGATCAGGCTGATGACGGGCTGTTACGACTTCAGAGACATCACATCCTCGACCTGTGCGTACTCCACGAGCAAAACATGCTCTGATACCAACTTGTCAGGACTGGTCCCAAATCCCCCGGGATTAACGTGGGACCCGCCTGATCCCGTCTGACACGAAGTGTCAGACCAGGGAATATTCCATCTATGCCCTCGTCGCGGCTATCAGAGTGCATCAGAATTGTAGGAGGAGGGGAGTGATGTCTCGTCTCTGCTACAGCCCGCATCCGCGATCAACCTGAAGGGCATTAAAACACGAAAAATGTGAGTAGACAATTTAAACATTTCACCAAAAACATTTTCCTACAAAGATATGTTATGCCCTTCATAAATACATACGCATGCATTCCAAAAACCGTTTAGTAAAACATTCATAAAATCAATCAATTCATCAAACATATTTTTGAATTCATTCAAGGGTTCAAGCCCGGTTCCCATAAACCGTCATGACCCACAAACTCCTTTTAAAGGTTCATGCCGGTTCCCATAAACCGTCATGAACCATAAATCCATTTGGGTCCTCGACCCGAAATCACAATCAAAAACCCGTAGGTCAAATTAATAGGGAATCAGTCCAAATCACATCAAGTACGGGGTGTCCGCCCCCAAATCATTTCTAAAACATCGAATACGGGGTCTCCGCCCCAAATCACTTTCTAAGTCATAAAACATAGGGTCTCCGCCCTCAAATCTCGTATACGGGGTCGCAGCCCCAAATCATTTTCTAATCATAAAACATAGGGTCTCTGCCCTCAAATCACTTTTCCATAAAACCTCATACGTATCAACATAAGTATAACCCATCCGAGGCACTTCCGAGAAGATGCCAACTCAAGGCACACATGACACGACCCATCCCAATCCCCCCGGGATTACCATAGCATGTGACGTGCTCCCGTCTGACAAGAGGCGTCAGACAAGGGATAACCGATTTCCATTGCCCAAACGGGCTTCCAGAGTGCGTAAGGATCGATGGAGGAGGTGTGCGATGCTCAAGTCTCTGCTGCAGTCGTATCCGGAATCAACTTGAAGGGCATTAAAAACAAAAGCTGTGAGTGGACGAAAATAAACAAGTCTGTTAAAAACATTTATAAGACATTTATGCCCCTCGGTAAAATCATATGCATGCTCCAAAAACCAATGATCACACATTTATTTAGAAATAACCATTAGGGACTTAGCCCGGAAACCAAAGCATAGTTTCAATTTCCAAAAGTCAATCCAAGAGTTATTTCATAAATCCAGTAATATGAACCATAAGGCATATAATATAAACCATAACCACAATTTTAGCCACTGCACTATACACTCCAATCCGACATCCCTGATGTCTGACGTCCCTGACGTCAATAAGGTCACAATCACAAGGCTACGCGTGCCACTCGGGTCTCAATTTCCGAGTTCAATCCCTGAACCCCGTTCGGGTACAGGATCCCCGATGCTTAGCGTCATAGACGCTGGACGTACTAGGCGTCTGTGACCTCTCCGGGGTACCTCATCCGGAGGAGACAATATAATATGGAAGGATTTATAGAGTGCAGTACTAAATACATTTTATTGATATCCACATGCAAAACATATAGGTATACATAGATAAAATCCGAACCGATCGTTACGTTTCATCAAACGGGTCTCATGCCCAAATACCGTGAAACGTGCCATAACCGAAATATCATCAAAACCATTTATTGATTCCAGCATGTGAACATATATAAAATGTAAACCAGAAAACATTTATTCAATTCCATTTTAGGGTCCCCGACCCGCAATCGTATGTAGAAATCAACCGGGCCCCTGGCCCGATTTCACAAGTTAACTGGGCCCCTGGCCCGATCCACATGTTAACTGGGCCCCTGGCCCGATTTCATAGTTCAACTGGGCCCCTGGCCCGATTTTACATTATTCAAGTTCGTAACCGTTTCATGAAATCATATCCAACCACATTTATGGAAATCGGTGCAAATCCAGAAAACCTCGGTTTACGTGCAAATACGTAATTCACCTCGAAGTACGTGAAATCATTTTAAATTCACCGATATCCAAAGTAAATCATTTAATCATAGTTATAACAATCATAAAACAGTTATGCATGCATCGAATTTATGAAACCAATGTCCACTCACAGACCGTTTAACCGAGCGCCTCGATACGCGTGTCATAGGCCTTCCCAGGCCACACCACTATCACCGGGACTCCCAATCCTGTTCAAATCACATTAGAGGATCACTAACCTCATCATTAACATCCTATTCAAGTCCCGTAATTTTTCCGAATTTTTACGTATTTTTAAACTAGATTTAAAACCTTCGGACATCCCGAACAATATTGAAACGGGATCCGATCGACACGAAACCAATGCTAAAATGTTCGTTACATTGTATAGGATAAAAGTCATGTTGACCGCACCTCGAGATTCGTGCCCACGCGCCGTCACGCGCCGCCGTGAGTGGCTGCGCGTGAAAGCCACGCGCCTGCTACAGTGACTGCTACAATGTTCCTTCTTCACCCGAATGACTGGTAAACGGGTCTGATTACCCGCGATAGGATCCGGTTCAATCACACCAAATTCGACATCAATTCAATCCGTTCTTGATCCTACAACAATCATTAACCAATGAATTTCAGGTCTGTGACATCGATCAACATCAACCATTCCTTAATCAAGCCATCAACCCGTGATCACCCGAAACGGGTCAATCACCAAAACTCCATCAATCCTCAACCATTGTCAAATTAACTTCATATGAAGCATATAAGGATTAACACAAACCAATTAGCATGATTAAATGAACACAACATTACCACAATCACCACAACTCAAGCTTGAGTTTTCCGGCCGTCCACCTCGTCCGTTCACGGCCCTAGGAGCCCCAAAGCTTGCCCCATTTGATCTGGTTCGACACGTTGAAGTTCCAGAAAGCTCAATCCATCATCAATTAGGCTTGGGCTGGCCTAAAACTGGAAGTTCGAATTTGAATTTCCCAGAAACCAGTTTCGGGTTTTCAGAGAAATCCGACACCCAATTCACTCAATCCTTCCATTCTCAATCTCAGTGAACCACTCTCGACTCACTCTCCATTCTTTTAATTCAATTCAGCCGTTAAAGGCGTCCAAAAGTGTCCCACAATCCACTGCATAAAGCTCCCCTGCACTGACCCGAAACCATTAAAAATCAGTGCCCAGTGCAATTGTGATCGATTGCCAGCACAATACATGTGCAATCACACCTCACACTGTCCCAATTCGGTCCATAAATTGATAAACAATCCATGGGATCGATCGCACAACATTCCACCTTCACGGCTGTTCAATGAAACAGTACCCCGTGTGAAATTACAATTCTGCCCTTGTGCAGAAAATTACCAAAATGCCCCTCACGCGTCCTGACCGGTAATTCGGTCATACGGACTCCGATTGATGCGTGCCGCCTGTCTACGAACTCAGGGCATCGAGACCTTCCTAACGGTCCTCGGTCCTCGGTCATCGGACCTCCCGATCAAAAAGTCAACATTCCCCCTTCTTTCGTCCAAATTACGAAAATGCCCTTACACTTCCGTACATCATAACCTTCACCACGAACGTCGGAATCGAACGTGCCACCTGTCTATAAACTCGTGACGTCCCGAACTACGTCACGGTCATCGGTCAAAGTCCATTTGACCATCCTAATTAAAAGTCAACGTTTTGCCCACGCCCAGGTGCAAAACGGTCATTTTGCACAATTCGTCCGAAATCACCCAACTAATCCCAGATTAGTAAATCACAATTAAATATTATTGAATCTCGATATTCAGGATGGGTCGTTACAACCTTCCCTCCTTAAAGAATTTCGTCCTCGAAATTACCAACAACCTTATTCCACAACCACCTTGTGGAAAACATTTCGACCTCACATCTGTGTACACCTGTACACCCACTTACTGGAACAACACCAGTCTCGTCTGTACCCAGACATCCCATCACAGTCATACGTCACAATCAACAACACTCGACCACCTCGAGTGGACATAATCACCTGATTCGCGATAAAATCGCTTAACCATTTAGCTGACTCCTTCAGCTAGACGGTTCCCTTCCATTGCCAATAATTCCTTACATTTGCTCCCATTGGGAGTCACCAAATCTCATTTGTCAGTCCATGCTGACACCATCAGTCAAACTGTCACCACTAAGCTTTACCACCCTGATAAAGCCCCAACCATCAGCCAGTCAGTGACAACACCACGTATTACATCACTCTCGATGTAGCGCCAGATCAACCACATGATCTCAATTCGCAGGGCAAGCCCATTCCTGCGACATAACTAAATCTCAATGTCCATATCCGCCGACTCCCTCAGCGAACCAAGACGCTGGGAAAATCACGGTGTGATCAAGTCACACAAGGCTACTCGTGGTTACTCAGACCACCAATTCACTCATCCTGAGTGTACGTATACCGTCAACTTACTCCATCAAGTGGTGTAACTGGAACACATTGAATACCAGCCCAGCAGTGATCACACACCTCAATACTAGGGTTCCACTAGCCAACCATGGCTAAGAGCACCTGCCCTTACAATCACTGAACCCAACAAAATTACTCTGTACAGCGCACAGTATCCAATGTCCAGTCCACAACACAGCCAAATAAATGATATCGGAACCAAGCCGATTACGAACACGTTTAATCACACATCACGGGTACATCCCATTTACCGCCATTAGGCACCACTCAGCCTAACCAGTATCAATCCTCATACAACGTACCCTGAACGTACGTCAATCCATCAATCTGCCTATAACCACCCAGGTCATAGCCAAACACGTTCCAATAATGAAGTACCTTTGCCCAAACCAACATGAGACAAAACGAACTCCACCCGTCATCTAGTTCCAATTCCGAATCCGAATCCGCAATTTCGTAAGAAATCCCGAATCCGAACCCAACATCATATTTTTATTCCATGTCCAAATCCGAATCCGAAATCATTATTCCGTAAGCTAGCATTGGAATAATCATTCCGCACCCAAATCCAGTAATCCATTTTCGAGCTTCGCAATCGAATCCTGAATCGTCACCCAGAAATTCGATTCCAAAACCCAAAATCTTGTTTACGTCCACCAAGACGTAACAAAACTGAACCTATCGGTTGCCTATCCAAAACACTCGATTGACTTCATAGGGAAGCCAATCCCAATATTCACACGTCAAAGGTTGACAAAATCCGACCACATCGGAAACCTACTCAACCAAGTAACAAACCATATGGACTCCATTCCGAAAGGAAGTTCAGTCCCGTCATTTACGACTCACATATCAAGGTAAGAGTGATAAACTCTCCACCCATCTGGATCATCAAGATCACGACCCAGATCCATCGCTACGTCACCCGACAAGTAACATCACGATCCTAGATCGTCACATCGACCAAAGTCGACAACATCACAAATCAGATCCACCTAGGATCCACACATGCTCACATAGCTAACAATCCATCTGAAAGCTGATCGTAGGGTCTTACACCCTCAATTGAATCCTTCGCCAAATTTCCCTTGGTGGAAAGATGACCACGCATATCACTACCAAATCCAAAATCACACACAACTGCTTGTGTCCAAAACCCCAAGCCAAACATGGGTCCACCCACCAATACACGCTCAACGTACTGGTAGCATAAATCATCATCTACCACGGCAAAAAATAAGAAGTCAAACCCCAAAGACTTCGGAATACCAATCACCGATGCGGAAACGAGCACTCCTCTCATCTCCCAATCGCAACTCTCCCCGAATCGGGAGTTTCAACCATGTTGGAAACAGACATGCTCCCAATGAGATGTCAAGTCCAACCACTGGACTGCCCACGTCCATACCTCACTTGGACCACCACGTGTCCAAAATCAATTCATTACTCGGACCTCACGTTCGTCAATAATCATATATGCACACACCCCAATTCCGAACGGATATTTCCTCAACTCTGCCTGCATGTGCATACCAAACTGCCTTGGCCTCACATCACAACCTAAACAGGTTCAATCTCAGGTTCCAAGTGATTCACAATCACAAAATCACACCTCGATACCACGAATGGTTTCCCCGACTTTTCCAATTTCAATAATTTCCTTGTACTCTCAGGGGATATTAGAGGTAAACAATCTTACCAATCTCGGAGTTGACAACAACTCCCCAAATCCACTGATTCTCATGACGTAGGGAACATTGTCCCTAGATTCCTCAAGTTTCAATCATACCTTAATATCCATTCATCACTTGTCATCATATATCTGTTAGGACTTATCCCAACACGACACAACCTCCACTGGATCCCATCCAGTCCAAGACTCAACCACCACTGAGTCGCAGATACCAATCATCTGTTCATCATGATAGAGTCACACCCTAACTGGTGGCTCATGGTCATCACAATTCCTGACACCATCACCAGCGCTAGTACCAGCACCAACGCACCATCATCAACACTAGTATCAGCACACAGGCATCTATACTAGTTTTGGCATAAAGGTATCACCATTCCAACATCCATACATAGCACACGAACACCCATGCTAGCACACTGTGTGCTAAGTTGTTACCCTGGATCTCCGTTCATTACGAACGACGATCCCGTAACAGCACTCGTACCCCACGACTATGGGTACCTCCAATTTTTTCCATTGACACGTCAGGATAATGGACGTTCCCTGAACATCCCCTGATCCTCAAGTGTGAAAGCCACACAAAATACCCTCGATAGCCAGTCATCTCGACACAACTGTCGACCAACAGTCATCGTTGTCAAGATCCGTATCCACACATCACACTAATATTCGATCCAACACGGGATTCCATATTTTATCTCATAACCGTATCCATAGATCGAAACCCATAAGACTCACTAGAGTCATCCACATGGTCATCCACGACCTCAGCCGCTCGTCACAGCACAAGTTCTCATTTAAAGTTCACTTTTCTAGTCCATCGATTATAAATTAGGGTTCCAAAATCACACCCTAGGGTTCCACCGAACCCAACTGCCTTCTGCAGTAAAATCCACAACCTGACCGACTCCGCGGTCCTGACCTCGCATAGACGTCAAATCCAACCCAATCGTCAACTCAACATGGGTTACATCGTGGGTTCCACCACGAAGGTCATCGGCTATCTCCGATGCACCAACACCCCGTACACTAGCCAACACTACCAGGGTCCATAACATAGACCAATACTCAACTGAGTTTCGCATTTCCATAACATTATTCAAATGGGGTTCCCTGAACCCGGCTGTGCCCAGTGGCACAACAATCCATCATCACGTGACCGAACCGACGGTCCCACATTACCAGTTAATCGAATACAACCACACTTGGGTTGAATCGCATCAATGCACGGCGTATCGGGCCAAACACACCCAATCCACTATTCAAACCCAAAACTATCTATCAGGTTGACAACGGAACTGCAGCCCCAAGAGACATCACACCCTCGTCCTTCGCGCACAAAAGAGCAAAACCTGCTCTGATACCACTTGACACGACCCATCCCAATCCCCCCGGGATTACCATGGAATGTGACGTGCTCCCGTCTGACAAGAGGCGTCAGACAAGGGATAACCGATTGCCATTGCCCAAACGGGCTTCCAGAGTGCGTAAGGATCGATGGAGGAGGTGTGCGATGCTCAAGTCTTTACTGCAGTCGTATCCGGAATCAACCTGAAGGGCATTAAAAACAAAAGCTGTGAGTGGACGAAAATAAACAAGTCTGTTAAAAACATTTATAAGACATTTATGCCCCTCGGTAAAATCATATGCATGCTCCAAAAACCAATGATCACACATTTATTTAGAAATAACCATTAGGGCCTTAGCCCGGAAACCAAAGCATAGTTTCAATTTCCAAAAGTCAATCCAGGAGTTATTTCATAAATCCAGTAATATGAACCATAAGGCATATAATATAAACCATAACCACAATTTTAGCCACTGCACTATACACTCCAATCCGACATTACTGATGTCTAACGTCCCTGACGTCAATAAGGTCACAATCACAAGGCTACGCGTGCCACTCGGGTCTCAATTTCCGAGTTCAATCCCCGAACCCCGTTCGGGTACAGCATCCCCGAACCCCGTTCGGGTACAGCATCCCCGATGCTTAGCGTCATAGACGCTGGACGTACTAGACGTCCGTGACCTCTCCGGGGTACCTCATCCGGAGGAGACAATATAATATGGAAGGATTTATACAGTGCAGTACTAAATACATTGTATTGATATCCACATGAAAAACATATAGGTATACATAGATAAAATCCGAACCGATCGTTACGTTTCATCAAACGGGTCTCATGCCCAAATACCGTGAAACGTGCCATAAACGAAATATCATCAAAACCATTTATTGATTCCAGCATGTGAACATATATAAAATGTAAACCAGAAAACATTTATTCAATTCCATTTTAGGGTCCCCGACCCACAATCGTATGTAGAAATCAACCGGGCCCCTGGCCCGATTTCACAAGTTAATTGGGCCCCTGGCCCGATCCACATGTTAACTGGACCCCTGGCCCGATTTCATAGTTCAACTGGGCCCCTGGCCCGATTTTACATTATTCAAGTTCGTAACCGTTTCATGAAATCATATCCAACCACATTTATGGAAATCGGTGCAAATCCAGAAAACCTCGGTTTACGTGCAAATACGTAATTCACCTCGAAATGCGTGAAATCATTTTAAATTCACCGATATCCAAAGTAAATCATTTAATCATAGTTATAACAATCATAAAACAGTTATGCATGCATCGAATTTATGAAACCAATGTCCACTCACATACCGTTTAACCGAGCGCCTCGATACGCGTGCCATAGTCCTTCCCGGGCCACACCACTATCACCGGGACTCCCAATCCTGTTCAAATCACATTAGAGGATCACTAACCTCATCATTAACATCCTATTCAAGTCCCGTAATTTTCTCGAATTTTTACGTATTTTTAAACTGGATTTAAAACCTTCGGACATCCCGAACAATATTGAAACGGGATCCGATCGACACGAAACCAACGCTAAAATGTTCGTTACATTGTATAGGATAAAAGTCATGTTGACCTCACCTCGAGATTCGTGCCCACGCGCCGTCACGCGCCACCGTGAGTGGCTGCGCGTGAAAGCCACGCGCCTGCTACAGTGACTACTACAATGTTCCTTCTTCACCCGAATGACTGGTAAACGGGTCTGATTACCCGCGATAGGATCCGGTTCAATCACACCAAATTCGACATCAATTCAATCCGTTCTTGATCCTACAACAATCATTAACCAATGAATTTCAGGTCTGTGACATCGATCAACATCAACCATTCCTTAATCAAGCCATCAACCCGTGATCACCCAAAACGGGTCAATCACCAAAACTCCATCAATCCTCAACCATTGTCAAATTAACTTCATATGAAGCATATAAGGATTAACACGAACCAATTAGCATGATTAATTGAACACAACGTTACCTCAATCACCACAACTCAAGCTTGAGTTTTCCGGTCGTCCACCTCGTCCGTTCACGGCCCTAGGAGCCCCAAAGCTTGCCCCATTTGATCTGGTTCGACACGTTGAAGTTCCAGAAAGCTCAATCCATCATCAATTAGGCTTGGGCTGGCCTAAAACTGGAAGTTCGAATTTGAATTTCCCAGAAACCAGTTTCGGGTTTTCAGAGAAATCCGACACCCAATTCACTCAATCCTTCCATTCTCAATCTCAGTGAACCACTCTCGACTCACTCTCCATTCTTTTAATTCAATTCAGCCGTTAAAGGCATCCAAAAGTGTCCCACAATCCACTGCATAAAGCTCCCCTACACTGACCCGAAACCATTAAAAATCAGTGCCCAGTGCAATTGTGATCGATTGCCAGCACAATACATGTGCAATCACACCTCACACTGTCCCAATTCAGTCCATAAATTGATAAACAATCCATGGGATCGATCGCACAACATTCCACCTTCACGGCTGTTCAATGAAACAGTACCCCGTGTGAAATTACAATTCTGCCCTTGTGCAGAAAATTACCAAAATGCCCCTCACGCGTCCTGACCCGTAACTCGGTCATACGGACTCCGATTGATGCGTGCCGCCTGTCTACGAACTCAGGGCATCGAGACCTTCCTAACGGTCCTCGGTCCTCGGTCATCGGACCTCCCGATCAAAAAGTCAACATTCCCTCTTCTTTCGTCCAAATTACGAAAATGCCCTTACACTTCGGTACATCATAACCTTCGCCACGAACGTCGGAATCGAACATGCCACCTGCCTATGAACTCATGACGTCCCGAACTACGTCACGGTCATCGGTCAAAGTCCATTTGGCCATCCGAATTAAAAGTCAACGTTTTGCCCACGCCTAGGGGTAAAACAGTCATTTTGCACAATTCGTCCGAAATCACCCAACTAATCCCAGATTAGTAAATCACAATTAAATATTATTGAATCCCGATATTCGGGACGGGTCGTTACAACACAGCCCCTAGGGAACACATCCCCAAAATAGTCATGATTAATCATATCTATACTAGTGTGCACACTACTCGGGGTCTCACTCCGAGTCTTCTCCTAGGAATCTCCATCTGGGAGGCTCAATCACTGAATCTAGTCCGAGCTCTCCCTCTCTGGATATAGTCCACACATCTCTCCAGAATCTGGTCCGGGACCCCATCATATCTAGTAACCACCACTCCTGGAATGGGATCCCTATAGGGATACCCACTCTGGTCTGTGGATCGTGACTCTCCAGGTCGACGCTGGAGGAGACCATATAAATCATATGGAGGGTTCATTCATTTCAAGTACTTTCTTTCTTTCTCAAAAACATTTCAACTGGGTCTCATACCCGATTCATCTCAATAGGATTCCTCGAATCCGATTCAAATCACTTGCATAGGCCTCGGCCTAAATCAACAGTTCAACAGGGTCTCATGCCCGAATTCTCATTTCACAAACTGAAGTGGGACTCAAGCCCGATAACACGAATAACTGGGCCCTAAGCCCGAACCACAACTCAACAGGACCTCAAGTCCGATAGTTCATAAATCAATTGGGTCTCACGCCCGAGTTCATGTTTCTAAATCCGAAATTCATTTATTAAACTCTCGTTGAAAACCTAGAACGTATATGCATCGTATAAAACTGAAAATCTTGAAATACGTACAAATACGTAAATCCTAGGCTACCACAAACAAATGCACTCATGGCATCACAAAATATATTCTAAAACAATCATAAAACATTTATGCATGCATCAATTTTGAAAGAAGGGTCCACTCATAGACCGTCCGAAGCCGCGCCTCGATACGCGTGCCATAACCGTCTTCTGGGTCAAACATCGCCTCCGGGATTCCCAAACCTGTCCAAATTAATTTACAGGGTTACTAACTACTTATATAACCCCTCACTAAAGCCCCGTAATTTTCTGGATTTTCTAACTATTTTTAAACGCGAACCTAAACCTTCGGACAACCTGAAACCCATCGAAACGATGTCCGATTGACACGAAACTAGTCCCAAAATCTTCGTTGCATCAAATGGCATATTTCATATGTTAAACACTTACCCAAATTATGTACCACGCACCCTCACGCACCCCTAGAAGGGACGGTGCACTGTTCATCGTCTTCATGCTTCAGCTGGTTCAGACCGGCGAGTTCACTGGTTTGGCCGGTCCAGTTGGATCGGCGTGACCGGTTCGAGGTCCCCCACTCCTCATTTTTCGTCCAATCTTCTTTTTTTCAATCCCAGTCTTCCTAATTTAATGTTTTCTATCAATTCCAATTAATAAAACTAACTAAAACACCTTAAATCCTATCCCAGAACAAAGAGGCTCACGGCCTCTGTTTTCACGGCCACCCTCACGGCCTCCTCCGTTGTTAAACAACCTCCAAAACATCTTAAAACTATCCTAGAAACCTAATCAACTCATCCTAATCGTCCAAAAGCCACCATAATATCAAAATCAAATTGAAAATGGGAATTGGACCTTACCGAGCACCCTCTCGGGTTTGTCTCCTCCAAGCCGCCGTACACGGCGGTTCTGGCCATCCAGGTCGGCCACCTACATTCAACATCCTCCCCTCACTCTCCTGGTTTCTCAGATGTCCATGGGTGAAGGTTTGGATTGGATTGGTTTGGGTACAAAGGATGAGATCGGGTGGGTTTGGAAATGGAAAGAAATGATCGATGCATGTATGTAAGGGAAGGGCCAGTGGATGGGTGACACTTGTCACTCATCCATTGGGCCTTGGGATAAAATCTGGGCCCCACTAAAGTCCAAAACTTAAGTCGTCTCGTAAAACGCGCAATAGTACTTTCGTACTTCCGTGAACCGTAACTTCTCCGTCGAACGTCCGAATTCGACATGCCGCCTGTCTACGGATTCGTATCGTCCCGATCTACGTAACGGTCTTTGGCACTTGGCCATCAGACCTCGCGGTCAAAAAGTCAACTTTTAACCTCCTATTCACCCAAATTACCAAAATGCCCTTGGGCTTCCGAACGTCATAACTTCCTCCTCGGACGTCGGAATCGAGCGTGCCACCTGTCTATGAACTCGTGATGTCACGAACTACATCAAGGTCATCGGCCAAAGGCCATTTGACCGTCTGAATGAAAAGTCAACGGTTTGCCCATTCCAAGGGTAAAATCGTCATTTCGCCCGAACGTCCGCTAATCCTCGTATAATCTCCAATTAGTCTCGCTAATCCGTAATTAATCCTGTTAATTCGGGATTGGTCATCACAACATTCTCGGCCTAGTCAGGCTGCAGGACCAATCCCAGTCGACTCATCAAGACAAGTCCCAGTCGACTCCAATTATGTCTTTGTTGCTTTGATGAATGCGTATCTGGATTGTGAGTTTGTTTCTTATGCATGCCGGTGCTTTAGATTGTGAGTTTGGATTGTAATAAGCCTATTTCTTTTTTAACAGATTTTTTGGTGTTTAGACTTGATAGTGATTTTTGGCACTTCACTTTTTAGTTCTTTACTCTAAATTCTATATTTTAGAGTCGATGGGTTATGCTTTTAAATTTCAATTTGTTGAAAGTACTCAAATTATTTGTATATAAATATTAATTAAGAGACAATATGGATGTTGTTTGATTCGAAAATGGGTCTAACGGGATGTGGTCATGTTTGACGCTGGAATGTCTTTTTCTCGTCCACGGGAAAACCTAGGGGATCATAAGAATAGTAATTGACACCAGTTGGCATGCTAGTCTAGTAGACTTTAATGCTTAAATCAGTAAGCGAGTGGAAGATTAGACAAGGACAATGTAATGTGTGAGTAATGAACCTTTATTGGGGCACGTGCTCTGTGTTTATAATGGTAGAAAATAAGGGTATTAAGGTAGCTCACAAGATTGCGAGATGTGTCTCGAGAATTTAGGATCCTAGATGAGTAGAGGTGATTCCCTTAGGCATTGAGGACGTTATATTCCTATCTGGGCAAGGGTGCCGATTGGGATGGGCTGACCATGGGCTGCCGACTGTGGGAGGCCCCTAGTACCAGGTATAAGATGGCCGACTAGAGTTGGGCTGGTCAATTGGTAGGAGCACATTAATACTGGTGGTTGTTAGACATTCCTGGTCGTTTTCTGGATGGCATAAACATAAGTTTCCTAAGTCATTGACTAAGGTGTATTTCCTCAGACGAGGACTTTTCGTTCCATATAGACAATGTTGTCCCTTAAGTAGTAGGGCTATATCATGTAGTCCCTCAAGTCCTTAAGTGAGGAAGTGTACCTTAGTTGAGTGAATCCCTGAACAGAACATCAAATTATGCGACCGATTAGTCGTCTCTATAGGTGTGCCAACTAGCACGATCTTGGAAAGATGGAACCTCAAATGATGTGACAAATCAGTTGCCTTGAAGGCTTACCAACCAACGCAATCGGTGGAGAGGAGTAACCTCAAATGATGCGACAGATCGATTACCTTTGAGGTTACCTTAACCAGCACGATCTCGAAGAAGTTGAACCTCAAATGATACTACAAATCAGTCGCCTCTAAAGTCATGCCAACTAGTGCGATCTGGAGAGACTAAACCTTATATGATGCCAAAAATTGCTCACCTCTAAAGGCAAGCCGATCATTGTGATCTTGGAGAGGTGGAACCTCAAATAATGAGATAGATCAGTCACCTGTAAAAGCGTGTCGATTAGCACGATTCCAGAGAAGTGGAACCTCAAATGATGCAAAAATTCAATTTCCTCTAAAGGTGTTCCCTAGAACAATCTTAAAGAGGTGAAACATCGAATGATGCGACAAATCGGTTGCCTTTGAAGGCGTGCCGATCAACGTGATGTTGGAGAGGTGGAACCCCAAATGATGCAATGGATTAATCACCACTGAGAGTGTGCCAACTAGCGTGATCATGGGGAGGTGGATGGTGTTTCTCTAAATCAAATGTTCGACCAAGGGGAAGTTGGGACGGTCTTTTCTTTTATTCGAGTGGTTGCATGGCATGACATGTGCTCGGTCAGTTGAGAAGGTCAGCGCATGAACGAGTGAAAACGTGTTAGGTCATTGTTTGAAGAAAATTATAGTGAGTAAATGTACACAATCCTTAAAAATGATATTCTAACAAGTGCACTAATCAAATAATAACATAGTGTACCAATCAAGGGTCGAATCCTAAAAAAACTTGACTCAACGTGTATCCAAAGCAATGAATTAGATAGTTCACATGTAGGTACAAAGGAGATATGTAAGACACAAGACACTAACAAAGGGGGAGGTTTTGAGTCAAAGATGCTAAAAACAACAATAACTTGTAATGCAAGAAAGTAAAGTAAATTATAGGGAGAATTTTGAAATCATATTTAAAAGGCATATGTGATAAGGTTATCTAAGGAAATCAAATATAATCACATATGAATAGGCAATTTCTGAATATAAATCTCATGAAGGAATTGAACTTTAAGAACAAAAAGATATACCTTAACTCCAAGAAAAACTTCCTATAAAATCTAGTAGGATTGTCCAAAAAAAAAAATCAGCTAGGCCTTCATCCAAGGGTTGTAACGGGGCTAGGTTCATGGGATGTGAAGAAAAGGATTGGATTTCAAAAGTCTAGGAAGTGACAAGGCATGAAGCAGCATGAATTGGAACTTGATCTTTTTGTTGATTTGAACACTTCATTGCTTTCGGCTAGACTTGGCACATTAGGGCTTCCTCAATTTAACGCTTGCTTAGTGAATGGTGTTTATGTGACTTCTATTCTCATGGGCTCACTTGGCTTAGTTTAGTGTTGCATTTTTTTTCTTCTTTTACTTTTTTTTCTCAAGCTAAGCCAAGATCATGTAATGGTTTACATTAGGTTTTCTTTTGTCCAAACTAGGACTTTTTACTTTAGCTTTTTTTTCATGATTTTGGCCTTGAGGGACTCCACGACTATTGGATAAAATAGAATAAGTAAATAAATATGGAATCTATCCTATTTAGTTTAACCTTGCAACTCAGACATTTATTAACATTAAAATAAAACACAAACACACGCACACATGGGAGGTTTTAAAGATGATTAAAAATAACAAATATAAAAACAATATAAAACAAATAATAAAAACAAATAGGTTAAGACACTCTATCCACCACTAACCAATTATAGTTGCTAATCAGATTTCCCTAACCTAATTACTATGCATGTTTCTTAATTAAGTGCCCATGTAAGGGTCCGACTAAGGCTCAACCCACACCTATTATCTTCTCTTAGGTTGCATGTTTAAGCATGATGTGCCGCCCTTAAACATCTATTATCGATGGTGCGTGATAATGCATGAAACATGAAGAAGATTTGATGAAACTACACTGTCCCTAGAAAAATGATGTGCAATCCTAGGGAGTCATAAGTTTAGATTACGAATAAGAGTCCCCTCACTTAAACGTGATGCTACAAATTTCAGGGTGATACACAAACACCGAGGTGATCCGTCAAACAATTACATCGACAATTATACACAAATAAGGTGATCAAACTTATAAGCATAAATTGAGTTTATGAAGCCAGTAATCCAACACATTCAGTCATGCATAATAATCAAAATCAAGAGCCAAAAATATAATTAACAAACTAACATGGCTAGGGCTTGAAGAAGCCCTTACCTAAAAAGAAAATATAAAATAAAAGAAATTATAAAAATAAAAGACAAAAGTTTTTCGCTCTTTTTATTTCTGAATGTAAACTAAAAACTTTGAACCTCCTACAATAATCCTAGTACCTCTATTTATAAGAGAATAATTAATCCTCCTACAAAAAAAATAAGTTTTACAATTAAATTCTATAAGGAAAAGGCTTCCTAAGAAATTAACAAATCTAATTAAAAACCTTGCCTACAAGTAAGGGACTGAAAATAATAATATAAAAGAAAGCAGGACTAAAATTCTTATACAATATGGAGAATAAATGTGAATGTAACTTGAAATTATCTTAAAATTAACCCAAAACTCAGAATAAACCTTCAGAACCAATTTCGGTGGTCAACCACCGAATATGAGCGGTCAAAGGGCACGACCAACCCTTGGTCAACGCGCAGGCAGTTGTTCTTAGCTTTCTATGGCAGCCCACCGAAACAGAGTGTAGGGCATCAGGACGCGCACTCTGAGGAGGAAGAAGGTAGTTCGGCCGGTGCTTACCGAATGTTGGTTCAAGCTACAGTAATACGCAAAGGACTCCTGATGCTAATTTCGGTGGATGGCCACCAAATTTCCTTTGACATTTTCTTTCCTTCATAACTTCTTCGTTTCAACTCCGATTTAGGTGATTATTCCACTCAAATTCTCGTAATTTTAAGCTCTATTTAATCTACACATTCCTCACAAAATATATTATTTTCTCCAATTGCATAGAATTAAATATTAACAAAATATAAGTAAAAGGGTATTAAATCATGGATAAAATATGCATAAAATATAACCTAACAATGACCTACTTTTGAATTTGAACACTTGAACTTTTCTTTCCATGTAATAAACTCCATTTGATGTTGCCTTGGTACAACATAGACTATAAGGTGTGGCCAATATGTGGGGCTTCCTATCTAAGGTTGAGTTTATGGTTTAGGTGATGAAAAAAAGGTTTAAGGGTTTGGCTTCAAAGTGGGTTTAGGAAAACCCAAAAGGGGCATATATAACTTTGAGAGGCTTACATAAACATAGTCCACCTCATTTCTTATGGTGCATTACACTGGGAATTAAAAGTCTCTACATACGATGTTAGTTATTTAAACTTCAATGCAAGTATGATAACGAGATCAAGTAAAATAGAAAGAATTGAATACTGTTTAAGAGTAGAGAAAAATAAATCTCCCAAAAAGAAAGGCATTAGGCTCAAAATCTCACAGTATAATTTCCACTAATTTTCCAAGGATCACTTGAGCAAATGTATTTTCAGATTGAATGCTTGAAGTTTGACATTAAGTGTAAAGATAAGACAAACTTAAGCATGACATGACTCTAGTAAGGCACTATTAATTAATTCACAATGAAAATGATTAACAAGTCGAGTATTAAGTTCCTAGTTACCCCAAAACCTAAATGTTGCAAAACTTTGATCCACACCCCTAAACCTAAGTTAAACATTGGCCTCAATATTAACAAGTAAAACACTAAGATCAAATTAAGGAAAGATATAAAAGAGGCATGCTTAAAACAAAACATAAGAGAAGGGAAAGATATGCAAACCAGGGCTAGGTTACCTCCCTCGAGTGTTCGATTTAACGTCTAGGCAAGACGTGCCTTGCAACTATGTACTTGGCGGAGAGCCAAGGATTTCAACATCACCATGGAACCTATTGTGAGCCTCTTGCTGTAGAATCGTCACTGTAAATGGGAAAATTGGATACATTAAAATGAATCCACCTACGAAAACTTAACATATTGGGGAAGGGATTGATAAGTGATTTGAATGAGAGTATGTTCTGTTTATTCTCAAATGTCGTCCTTCGATAATGCTGGTGGTGGGACAACTTTGGTTGTGTCGCATACGTCCTAGACTGTAGTAGCCTTTTGCTTGGTTCTTTCCTTTTGAACTTGAAGAGGGGTACCAAGTTACGGGATGCCAACACCTTCCTTTTGTTTTTGTTCTGGAACCTGCAAGGAATAGGTAGAATATTATTAGTAATTAGATCGAAATTAAAATCCACATTCATTTTATAAGAATGAGATTTGAGTGTTTCATATTTGAGTTTCGAAAGTTGATTGGGTTCCGAAACCTTGTCCTTGTTCTGATCCCTAGGCTGAGCCTTGAGTTGAGGTAGCAAATTGTGCATGGCTTTGGCATGTGTTTCAGTCATAGCCTAAGGAAGTGATTTGGACAACATTCAGGTTCAACTAGAGGATGAGTGTTAGGTCAGAAACTCAGGCACATTATGGGGTAAAGGCAGCACCGTAGGTTTAGGCACAATATTGGACAAAAATTAAGGCACATCATGCTGGTCAATTTTAGTGTCATCCTTCCTATTTTCTTCTTCCCATTCTTCTTCCATTATGAATTCCATCTATAGTTGCGAGGAAAAGAATACGGTTATTCATAGAATTGAAATCAGAATCATTAGAAATGATAGCATATAATTGAGGGTTAGAATTATAGTTATCCTCTTGTTAAATATGAGCAGATTTTGGAGGCACTAAGACAACTTGGCATTGGATTGGAGCCACTGTCTCTATGGAAAATTGTTAAGGGCATAGCCTTATGATATCCTCGTCATCATCAATCATGACTTCACTGAATGAGGAAAATTCCATATCTAAAATTCGGATCATTTGGACAGCAAAATTTCCTAGTCTATTCTTTGATAGAAGTAATGGCATGATCTATTTTCTGCTACAAGTTTGAAGTACATTGAAGCAGATTATGTTGGAAGATAGTGTTATTCTGAATTAGATCAACCACTATGTCTTCTAAGGACCTTCCTCCCACGTCAAGATTGGTTAGTTGAGCATGTTTATGAATGAAATGAGCTATCATGATAATGGAGTCCAAGAGATGGAAAAGAGCTTGGAACAAATTTGGTGTTGTTCCATGTGTAATTGGGATACCTGATTGTATGCATAACAGTATGTCTCGTTACATGTTTTCTTTCCCATGTAAATTTGGTCCATATTTACCTCACAAAGTAACAAACATGAGTTAGTAACCTAAAGAAATGGACACCACTGAGGGATAAATCCATAGCAACGACACCAAAAACTTGTTGGAAGAAAAGTATATCAAGTAAATGCATACAATTCTTAAGAATGATATCTTTGTAAGTGCACTAATCAAATGATAATATAGTGCAACAAGGAAGGGTCGAATCTCACAAGGACTTGACTCAACATGTATCTAAAGTATTGAATTATATAGCTCACATGTAGGTACTAAGTAAATATGCAAGACACAAGACATGGACAAAGGAGGAGGTTTTGAGTGAAAGATGAAAAAAACAACAATAACTTGTAATGCAAGAAAGTAAAGTAAATCACGGGGGTTTTTGAAAGATTTAAAACATAGGTCTAGGAATTCCTATCGACACCTAATCATAATGTTTTTCAACTTGATTGCAAGGTTTAATTATCATGTTTTCCTTCCTGGCTTAGTCCTTGTGCAAGGGGTCCCTTAAGCTTACTCTTTTATTGATTCCTTTATAGTTTGTATGTTTAGTTCTCTTAAGCTAATAGACTTCTGACCCACAGGAAATAGCTCCCTTAAGCCACGAAACCAATTAAGAAAGCATCAAGTGCAAAAAAAAAATTAATGACACTACGCTAACCCAAGAATGTGGTATGCAATCCTAGGCGAGTCATGAATATTTTCACATATCATAATCATTGATGAAAATTCATCATGTAAGTCATCTATTAAAGTAGTTATTTTCAAGAACATGAATGAAATAGAAATTAAGACAGTGAACCAATCTACCAAGGTAAAAACAACAATCAAACCAAGCACAACACCGAACTCACGAAATTTTCATGTTAGGGCTTCAAGATTAGCCTTAACCCTAAAGAAAACTACTCACTAAATATAATGAAAAACAATAACATTGATTAAATGTAAAAATATTAAAAAGAATAAACCTAAATTATACTCTCAGCGGTGAACTCCAAGCAAGGCTATGGGAAAATCATTCAAGCACAATCTGGTCAACCATGAAAAAACCTCACAAACAAGTCTACAAAGATATCTAACGTGTATAGGCGTAATTAGATATGATCTAATCTGAATTCTGTGTCTAAATTATGTGTTAGCATCCTTTTGAATTAATAGAGAAGGCCTCCTTTTATAGACAAGGAGAAAACCTTATCCTACAAGGATTAGAAATCATAAAACACCCTAAAATATTCTAGAGTGCCTATGGAAATCCTGATACATCTCTATCCAAAAAGTCCCCTAGGATGCCAAGATCGAGGCAAGCTAGCCGACATCTAGACGGCGACATCTAGATGACGAAAGCTAAAAAGTTAAAATGTCGTGCTTTAGAAGGTCATATGAAATGTATTTAGTAAAAACTAATTATCATTTCACTGGGACAACGGAAGTGTTGAGCATAATGCACTAATAATGATCATATAGTTTAAGTAACTACCTGAATTATCCCGATTTCCATTATGTCACTCCAATACTAGTGTGAATGTCAGAGCAACAATGGGACCTGAGGGGTACAAAAAAGAAAGGTGAGTGGACCTAGTAATTAATTCAGTGTAATAATCGTAAACAAAAGAAAGATTGGTCAACCCCTTAGTTTTACTAAAAACCCACTGACAAAAACCTTAACTTGCACGTAATACGAAATATAATATTAAAATAATCATATATCACAATGATCAAACCAAAGTACAAATAAACATGCATGAAACACTAATTAATGCTTGTGAGTCGCCCGTGACATACGCTTATGCCATGCTGGTACTTATAATAGCTCGTGCACGACATCCACGTGAAGGTTGGGTGCATCGCACATATCATCCCATGTTCCTTAGAGCTCGGGAACAACCTAGTGCATTTTCATTAGTATTACGAGCAACAATGTAACGACCCGTCCCGAGAGCCGGGATTAGCAGAGTGTTTAAGGAGGGATTAGTGAGCCTAATCTGGCAGGACCCGCCCCGATCCCACAGGGACCACAAGGGGACGTGCCCTGCTCCCGTCTGACACCAAAAACTCATACCAATTTTAACCTCAAAACATCAAATGCATAAATAACCAAATTAAAGTCATACATCAAATCCGAATTAAACAGATGTCAGACAAGGGATGAAATCCAAAATTACAAGTTGCGAGCACTACTCTAACATAAACCTGCGGGTAAACCACCCAGCAGGGGTTCAGGTACGCAGAAGTAGATCTATGCCTCAGCCTCAGGTTCCTCCTCTACCTCAGTATCATGACCTGGAGGGGTTACCAAAACATTAAGGGTGAGTGGACCAAAACTCAAGTTTATAAAATCATTTGATAAGTAAAACATATAATTTACCCCCTCCGTTTTCCAAACATGCATGCAGCCGAATTTAAAACCATCAATCATATAATATAAACCATAAGGCATATAGTAAAACCGTAAACATAATTTTAGCCACTGCACTATACACTCCAATCCGACATCCCTGATGTCTGACGTCCCTGACGTCCAATAAGGTCACAATCACAAGGCTACGCGTGCCACTCGGGTCTCAATTCCGAGTTCAATCCCCGAACCCCGTTCGGGTACAGCATCCCCGATGCTTAGCGTCATAGACGCTGGACGTTCTAGACGTCCGTGACCTCTCCGGGGTACCTCATCCGGAGGAGACAGTATCATATGGAAGGATCTATACAGTGCAGTACCAAATACATTTTATTGATATCCACATGCAAAACATATATGTATACATAGGTAAAATCCGAACCGATCGTTACGTTTCAACAAACGGGTCTCATGCCCAAATACCGTGAAACGTGCCATAACCGAAATTTCAATATCATCAAAACCATTTATTGATTCCAGCATGTGAACATATAAGTAAATCAGAAAACATTTAAGCATGCAAGGTTTTAATGAAATCGGGCCCACTCACAGTACAATCATGCTAGGAACGGAACGTATACCCTCGTCCTGGTACAAATGTACAATCCCTGTCAAGTCCAAAGTATTCGTAAAGGTCAATTTTAAACCCCTAACATTCAACCATGAAACCCTAGACCGAAACTGGCCCGGAAAAGCCGCCCGAACGCGCTTCTCAAGGCAATAAACCTCATTTTGACCAACTTAATGATCTCCGATCGACCCGAAACTACCACCGTTGGATCCGGATCGTCGAAACCTAAAGAATGGTGGTGGTCCCACCGAAAATACTGTTCACACGCGCCCCCACGCGCCTAGTCAACCCTCTGGTCAACTGTGCTACAGTACTGCTGACGTCAGCTTGACGTCACTGCTGACGTCAGCATGACGTCATTACTGACAGTGTCAGAGGACACGTGTCAGCAGTCCATTGGTCCCTGGTCTGACAGTTCTTGGCATGATGACGTCATCATGACATCACTGCTGACGTCAGCATGATGACGTCACTGCTGACGTCAGCATGATGATGTCATCGGCTACAGTAACCGGGTCAGAGAACCGGGTCACCGCAGACCCACGACTCGACCCGATCACAGATCGTGATTCCGACCACCATTTTAGGTGGGATTTGTTCCTATGGACTTGTCCCTACCTCAACAATGTTTCTGTGCAATTAAAACTAAATTCTAGGTTGAATAGACTGCCTGAAAATTGACGGGAAGGTTGGCTGCCGGTTCTGGTTATCTTCTCCGGCGAGTCGTCGAGTTTCCAGCCACGGTCCTTGGTTCAAACTGGTCGTCAAGGTCCCCTAAATGTGTCATAACAACAACCAAACAATTCCAACGTCAAAAACGGACGTTTCGAAGTAGGGAAAGAAATCGGGTACTAACGGGTTTTTCGTCCTACCGCCGCCGTGTCGCCGCCGTACGCCGCCTAGTTTAGTTCCTGGCCGTCCTGTCGTCACAGTGAACCCAACCGTACGTTGGTTCGAATCCAGGTGTGAAGGTTTGGATGGTTTGGGTGGTTTGGGTTGTTCAGGTTTCTTCTCGGGTCTGGGGGAAATCCGGCCGTGCAGGGTGGCCGTGGAGTGGTGGCCGGCGTCTGAGGGTGGCTGTTGGCTGCCTGGTGTTGCCGTGAGTGTGAGGTTGAGAGGTGAGGTGCGGGTGAGCTTGTTCCAAGTGGTAACCATGTTAAACGGTTTGAGAGAATGAAAATGTAAGTGTGAGGAAGTGAGATCCGTTGGTTTTTAAACAGATGGAGTGGATGAAATCAAGGGCTAGGATTCCATCAGATTTAAGATTCAATGGTGAGGATTTGAGGAGAGGAAATCAATTAATTAATCTAATGGCCAACATAGATCCTTGTTTTAGGGAGTGTGGGGATGAGTGACACTTGTCACTCATCCAAGGGTCCAGATTGATTTGATTAAAGTAATCATATCCTATTATTATAATATTATTTTAATCCAGTTCTCGGTTGGTTCGGTTAATCGCGATTACTTCCGTGACCATAACTTCCTCGTACGAAGTCCGATTTCGGCGTGCCGCCTGTCTACGGACTCAGGACGTCGAGACCTACCCAACGGTCCTTGAGTCATGTGAAAATTAGTTTCCAAGAGAAAAGTCAACATTTTCACCCCAACCGTCCAAATTACGGTAATGCCCCTGGAGTTCCGATAGCCATAACTTTTTCCCTGATCGTCCGAATTGGACGTGCCACCTGGCTATGGACTCGTGACGTCCCGAACTACGTCACGGTCATTGGTCAAAGTCCATTGGACCCACCAATCAAAAAGTCAACAATTTGGCCATACAAATCACAAGGGTAAAAGCGTCAATTCATACATTAATTTACAATATTAAAATCCTCGAATTTCTGGGGTGTTACATGCTGAGCTTCGCATACAACTGGTTTTCCCTCAAGGTACCTAGCACCATCCTTAAGTGTTCCTCGTGCGCTTCCGCACTCCTCGAGTAGACTAGGATATCGTCGATGAACACGATGACAAAGTGATCCAAGTATGGCTGTAACACTCGGATCATCACGTCCATAAACGCTGCGGGAGCGTTGGTCAAACCAAACGGCATCACAAGGAACTCATAATGACCATATCGGGTCCTAAATGCTGTCTTGGGTACATCCTCATCCTTAACCCGCAACTGATGATACCCAGAACGAAGATCAATTTTGGAGAAGTACTGCGCTCCTCGTAGCTGATCGAACAAATCATTGATCCGAGGCAACGGGTATTTGTTCCTGACTGTTACTTTATTCAATTGCCTGTAATCAATGCAGAGTCTCAAACTCCCATCCTTTTTCTTCACAAACAACACCTGGGCTCCCCAGGGGGATACACTCGGTCGAATAAATCCCATCTCAAGTAATTCTTGTAACTGCGCCTTCAATTCTTTCAACTCAGCTGGCGCCATACGATACGGCGTCAGAGAAATAGGTTGCGTACCTGGAACCAGATCAATAGTGAACTCGAAATCTCGATGCGGTGGCAATCCCGGTAGATCCTCCGGAAAGACATCCGGGAACTCCCATACTATCGGTATATCCTCCACCCTCAATGGTGCAGTCGTGAGTCCAACACTTGGGCTAAGTATCCCTGGCACCCCTTCCTCAACAACTTACTTGCCTTCAGGGCTGAAATCACCCCAGGCTCCGAAAAGTAACCTTCTTATTGACACATTCGATAGAAGCATGATGGAGCGTCAACCAATCCATTCCCAAAATGACATCAAAGTCGTGCAAGTCCAAGAGTATCAAATCTGCTACCAGTCCAACGTCACCTACCATTACGGGGCACTCCCGCAACACTTGGTTCACCACAAATACATCTCCTGTGGGTGTACTCACACCCAAGTCGCAGTCCAAAGCGGACACCTCTTTACCCGCCAACAACTCACAGTCCCGTGATATAAATGAATGAGTAGCTCCGGGATCAATTAAAGCACAAACATCATGCCCAAAGATCGTGAGTGTACCTGTCACAACACCAGGTGCTACCCTGGCCTGCTGCTGCGTAACAGCAAAAACTCGGGCCTGTGGTCCACCTGCTCGCCCACGGCCCCGGCCCCTCTGTCCATTAGCCGCTCCAGCACCACCTCCTCTAGTACTCCCAGTCCCAGAAACTACAGCTGTGTTCCGTCCCTGCTCTGCTCCACCCCGACCTGCGCCACCACCCTGTGGCAAAGATGGACACTCCCTCCGATAGTGGCCCCGCTTGCCACAGAAGAAACAGATAACACTAGAAGCATCTTGAGCAAAGCCACCACTCTGCCATCCTGTGGACGCAACCGAAGTCGCGCTCGCCTGCGGAGCAGTCTGCGCCCTAGGTGCTCGGAATCCGAGACTTTGATAGTTACCAGGCCTGCCATAACGATCATTGCCTGCAGATGAGGCTCCACCATAACGTCCTTTCTTCGGGGCTCTCTGACCAAACGATCCAGGATATGAACGCTCTCGACGTTGTCCACCACCAGAGTACTGTGAACGTGCCGGGAGGCTGGCCTCAACCCGCACTGTGGCATCAGATAACTCCCTGAGAGTAGCAAAAGCTCCGGCCGTCACAATGGCCCGTATCTCACCCCGTAGGCCAAGCTCAAACCTACGACATTTCTCACCCTCAGTAGATACAAAGGTAGGAGCAAAACGGGCTAGCATCTGAAGCTTCTGCTCATACTCAGCTACCGACATGCTCCCCTATTGGAGCTGCAGAAACTCGGTCTCCCTAGCATCACGGAATGAACGGGGCTAATACTGATCCAGAAACCGTTCCCGAAAGGTCTCCCAAGTCACTGTACGGGCATCCCAACCCGACAACTCCAGAGTGTACCACCACTCATAAGCAGATCCATCAAGCAAAAAGGTAGCCAATACAACTCGCTCCTCAGGAGGACAGTGCATCACAGCAAAAATCCGCTCGAACCGAGAAATCCAACGATGAGCATCCTCGGGATCCGCTCCACCACTAAACACCGTAGCCCCAAGATGCTGGGCTCGCTCGATCGAAGCACTCTCGGCATCACCATCAGGTCGTGGAGGGGGTTCGCGTTGCGGAGGCATGGCCGGTCTTCCTTCGCTGAAAGAGGCATAAGTTAGTACAATAATCAAGGCACACCCGAGTGCCAGACACGAATCGTAAACCTAGGCTCTGATACCAATTGACAGGACCCACCCCGATCATCGCCTCAATAATCGGGAAGCATCCTGCTCCCGTCTGACAATCGAATCCAAAAGACCGGAAAACTAAATAATATTACATCACACCCATTTTCAGACCAGGGAGATTAAAACAAATACATCCGACTGGACGTCAAGTCCACAGTTTCACAGAGCATAATATTACAAAACAGGTTAAAGAACAAATCCTACTCTGTGAACTAACTACTCCGCAATGGAAAACTTTATGCCTCTGCCTCTGCCTCGCCGCTTGCCCCCGCACTTGCACCACGACCTGGAGGGAATTTAAAACAACAAAGTGTGAGTGGACCGAAACATAAGTTTCACAGGAAAACAGTTTTTCGAAATTGAGTTCGCCCTCCAGTTTTGTAACACGCATGCATAACTAGATATTCGAAAAGAAAACCGCGTATTTAATCATTCAAAAACTCTTTTCCGAAACATGTGTAAAACGTTACAGAAAATCATCACAGCTCAAGTAAAATGATATAATATTACCAAAATCCACAAACCGTCGTCTGGAAACATCATTTACGCAAATCAAGTAAAAAATGCATCAACAATCACAATTAAACCGTTGGATCCATCCGAGCCTTTAAACTCAATATTAGGCCATCCCGGGATATCAACGAGTCTTTAAACTCAAAAAATGATCAATAGGCCTCGGGGGTATCACAATAACCGAGTCTTTAAACTCAACCCGGGTCTTTAAACCCAATTTTCGGGCCCGCCCCCGTCATCAATAAACCGGGTCTTTAAGCCCAAAATCAGATCCAACAATCAACCGGGTCTTTAAACCCAAAACCGTTTTTAAACACAATATACCAGGACTCATCATAAACCGTTTTCCAACATCATTCCGAAATCATATCTCGTTATAATAGGACTTATGTCCGAATTCATATGCAAATTCCAAAACATGCAATTCCCGAAATCACTTCACAATTATAATTAAACATCATAAATCCGTAACATGCATAATCATATCCAGATACTTCATCAAAACATCATTCATGCATAAGCGAAAACCATAACCTCGAAATGCGTGAAATACGATGAATATCTCGAAAAGCGTGAAAACACGTAAAACCAAAATATCATATCACCATCATAAAATCATATGTAAAACCATAAGATATATATAAGTAAAATAGTCATGCATGCCCGGTTTAGAAATCAAAAAGTCCACTCACGGTTTTAGGACGCGTCAATCGCGCCCCGTGCGCTCCTCAGTAGCTTCGGAAATGTCCGGGCCTGTAAAAACGTACAAGAAGGGTTACAAACATCCTCAAATAGCTCGTATGATTTTCCCTAATTTTTCGGATTTTTCGACGAAATAAACCTTAAGGACTTAAACTTCCGAACTCCCGAAATTATCCCGGAC